>JAWWEU010000023.1:16195287-16242227 GCA_035583155.1 Acropternis orthonyx
ATTTATCTTCTATAATATGTGATTACCGTAAACTCAGCAATTAATCTCCATCATCCCCATCTTTTCCCTGAAGAAAATGAGCTTTTACATAGGTATTTAATGACTGAGTTTATCATAGCTATGCCTTGTTTAAGCATATGTGGCAGTCCACTTGAAGCCTGCTCTTACACTGATGCAGTTAAATACAAAAGCTTATGCAAACACAATAATTCTAAATGTTTATAAACTGATTTGACACTTGCGTGGATCCAAGTGCTGCTGCTGCTAGAACAAGGTTCAACCTGATTGACAGATGAAACTTGTAAAATGACTTAGGACTCTAAATGGAAAAACATCCAGGAAGAAACCTTTCTTCCTCTTCTGTCCACGTGAAATAAATGATGAGAAGTTAATTGCCAGAGCAGCAACAAGCTGAGCTTTGTCTGGTTGATAACAAAACTGATTTTGCTTATCAACAGTACTCTATGGCTGTGATAACTTAAAATGGAAATATTTTGTTTTAAGTTAAAAATACTCTGAAAGCCATGACATAGCATGATTTCAGTTTTGTCAAAGGGACACACTCAAACAGAAAATTAATCTATTGAGTGTCATGACTCTTGTTTTTCCTTCTTTTTTTTTTTTTTTGTTCCAAGACTTTATAGTAACATATGTGATGACTATTGCAAGTCAGTCAGTAGAAAAGAACAACCCACATTTATTTTCAGTTCCTTAAGTTTAACTGTCAATTTACTGGCATGTCACTTGCTGGAAAATTAAGCTTCTATAGACGGTGAAGAAAGGGCTCTAAAATGTTTTGATACACACATCACATGTGTGATGGCATGCTTGAATTCTGGTGGTGTTTATCCTTTCTTGAAGACTTCATCACAGGGAGAAACAAATCTTGTTTGAGAGCCTGTGGAAGGATTTTAGCATTACTGCTAGTCTAGATTGAAAAAACTATCTACTTGTATTATGGTTTTGGTATTGTTCTTTCTTTTGTTTTTATTTTTTTTCATAAATCTGATTTTCTTACTGCTGCTTCATGCTGCTTTCCAGTGAGTAAGCTGATCCCAATACTAAAATATTTGCGAGTGAGTCTCAAACAGAGGGATGCTTTCTTTGTTTGCTTTAAACAAACCATGTGGGCTACACAGCTCTGTTTTGAATTAGCAGCTCTCCAAGCTGGGCTGTGCAGTTAATGCTTCTCAGACACTGTGGTGAAGCAGTAGTATGAGCATTCAAATACTTCAAAGAAAAGACGGCCTTATCTAGTGTTTTATCCTCTTCAAAACACAAAAAAGTATGCCAGACTCATGTAATTGAAAACGTTTGCTGTAGGCAAGGTGTCTCAGGCAGACCAGGGGGGAGGAATGTGTCCCTGCTCTGCTGTATGTCATTTTACTGTGGTTACCAGGAGCACCCTGATGCCCAGTAAGAGCTAAAGGCAGCTTAAAACCATACCTGATTTTGGTATTATTCCTGTGGTCATTTAGGTGAAGTTGCAGTAAGTAAATGAAGAGCAGCAAAGTCCATTTAATACCCCTAGTGAATTGCTTAACCAGTCAACCTCCCGAAGTAATTTGTTAGGAAAGCTACAAAAGAAATACACCTTGCAGTACATCACTTTGTGTACTGTGGAAACCTTTTAAAGCCTGTATATGAATACTGTAGTGTAGATCGGTCTACTGTCTGTGCTCAGTGCATGAGGGATTGGAGGGAAGCAGGGACGCGTGGGGGGAATGTTTGGAGCTGGATGTGGGACCCTGAAGGGACAGGACAGCAAGAGCACTGTAGTACTGGACAGCAGAGTAGTTCTGCTTCTGCCTGACCCCTGACATGTTGTGTGGTTTGGGTAATTGGTTGCTTGTTGTGTGCCCAAACATTGTTAATGCATCATGTTTTCTTCATTTTCTTGCTGGTTTTTCCTATTGCAGTAGCCCAGCATGGGTGCCTGGTTGGGGGACCCCGCTGATGGCTGACAATCTTCCAGGGTTTGCTGCCAGCCCCGTCTCACATAGGGCAAGCCCTGAGCTGTCCAGCGGGGATACATCCCTGAGCTCCCAACCAGCCTCTCAGGACTGATCACGCTGAGCTCAACTGTGTGTGCAGAGCAACACCCACTCCTGTCCTTGCACAGCCTGAGCCCTTCCCTGGTGGAAACTGGAGAAATTTCCATGTAACTGAAACTGTACAATATTGTCTCAAGGCTGGAACAAAGATGAGGTAAATGTTTCTGCCAGCATCTCGGGGAAAAAAGAAAGTACTCTTGAGACTTGTGAGTTTTCTTGTGCATTCTTTGTGAAGTTTCTGAGAGATTTCTTTTTATTGAAGTTAGATTTTACATGGAGAACTCACTTTGGGTCTGTGCAGGTCTATTAATAAGTTGGGAACAAAATGGATAGGATAACAGAGGTGGTTTTATCATCTGGGAAGAGGAGCTGGAAAAGGTTTTTCGTCCATTCAATCTTTCCACAGAGTCCAGTTAGACTCACTCAGTATCACTTGTAGCTGTGTCCTGATACTGGCTGCTTCTCTCTGGAAGCACTTGCAGAAAACCAAATCATATTGTCCTCATGTTTACCTGAGAATACAGCTGGCTGAGCTTGCAAATATTTGCACTCAGCTAAACAGACTTTCTCTTTTTAAATCTTCTGTTTGATCTGATAAACTGCAAGAAAGGCCTGTTCTGGTTACCAGTGAGCAGAACTCCTTCCCATTGGAGACAAAACATGGGACAGGGAAAACAGAAGCTGTGGGAAGCCCCTGTTGTGTGTTTGGTGCAGGCACAGGTTGGAGTCACAGGTTGTAGATCAAAGAACAGGAGATGTAAGTCTGTCCTTTCAGCCTCTCAGACTTTATATGCAATGCAATGACTTCAGCTGTTGCAGCATTTTTTCTTAAACTTTTCTCAATATTCCCATGCTTTATAGAATTATCTGTCCGGTAGTTTTTGTTCAGCTTGGCTTGGTGGGAGTCGGCTGAAAGACCTTGGCACCATGTGTGCATTAGTTGCATCTCCCCATGAATTCAAACAGTACAATTGGTTTTTTTTTTTCCTTTGCCAATGTGCCTTGTGACATCAGGTGCATATGACACTCATCAAAAATGAAAATGTTTGTTCAGCTGAGTGATAATAACAGGCACAAGTAAAAATGTCACTAGCAAGCAACATGCAAAGACATCCAAGTTTATCTGTTGCTGTTAGACTTTGGTTTGCCTACACATACTCAAATACTGTACAGCCCATCATATCAGGAAGGAATTAGATAGTGACTGGAGTTACTTGGGCTCAGCAGAATTTGAACAATGTTTGAGCAAAACCAGACTGAAAGCAGTATAACCAGTTTTCCTGTTGCTGTAGATGTGCTCACAAAGATCTCAGCATGGTCATAATTTAGGTGGCTTGGTAGCACTGTCATTGACAGAGAAATAAGTGAACTCTCATGTTCATACTTCATCCTTGCAAGATTGTGCTTCAAGAATTAAATTTCCCTAATTTTAGCCAGTCAACATATTTGATTAAAATGTCAATGAAGACAGTATTTTTCCCTTCTGCTACAATTGTTTTAACCAAAACCCTTGCACTTGCTGAGGGATGTGTAGTGTGAACGTGTGCCTGCCCCTCAAAAAAATCCTGAAAAAAACCCCCACCTTAGTTGGTAAAGTATGAAAATAGCAAAACATAATTTTGATATTGCTTTAAGAAAGAGAGAAATTAATTTCAGACCTCAAATTCTGTGTTTTAAAACACATTTTCACATGAGACATTCTGGTGACATTAAACTTGACAGAGCATATTTCACAGAATTGAAACTCATCTTTTACTTTTTCACTTTGTATCCTTGGGCTCTGCCTTCTTTTCCTATGCCTTGTCTGTGCTTTCCTGGAAAGACAGATGCAGTTCAATACTTTTGTTTCTAAAAAGCATTTTGTACAAAGAAGTTCTGCAGTAAAACTGTATTAAATCATGACTCTTCAAAAAGCTTTGTGATTCTGTTGCCCAGCTCCCTCTCTTCCTTCACCTTCGGTTTCTGTGATATAGGATACCTAAGTAGCAAACAGCCAAAAACTGATTTTAAGCAACTTTTCTGTGTTACTTTGTTTCTCTCTTATTTTAATCCTTGGAGTTACCAATGGCAGTTCCCCAGTGCTCCTTGGAACACCACAGCCCCGCCATTATTGGAACAAATAAACAATTCCAAAGGTAATACTGGCAGTAAACATTATACTGCGACTTAATGAGTTTCTGAGATCGGTCATTAAGTCATCTTTCTATATCCTTAGTTTGTTATATGGAATCTGCTGGTTTTACAGGTATCTGAGTTTTGGAGAAAAACCAAACTGGTGGTCTCTGAAAATGTGTACAACTTTAGCATCTAGTTTATTTTAAAATGGATGGTAAAACTCCAGAGGAAAAAAAGTGGGATATAGGAAAATATGTTTTGCTCAAAAGTAAGTCTCTCAGTTGTCCTAAAAGAATGGGAGTGTTTGGGTGCTTTTCCCACTTCTTTCTTTTGAACAAAGTCCACTGTGCTGCTGTCAAGTTTCCAGCAGTTTGCAATCAGATGTTTTCAGGATCTGTCACAGTAATTAATTTGCTTGTCTGAATCTCTTCAAAGGAGCAAATTAGAAGGTTTTTCTTTTATTGCTGAAGTTTGGTACTAACCTTTCCCATGTGTATTTGTTCAGTAGCAGGCAATGCAAGGGGTAGGACAGTGAGCTGACATTCAGAAGTTGCTTATGGCTGGAGGTTTTTCCCTTTCAAAACGCTTTATAAAATCAACAGAGTAGTGGAAGCTCGGTGTAAAATCCAGACCAACAGTACTGTGATCAAGCAGTTCTGCAAGTGTGTACAGCAATCTGCTCCGAGTCTCTCAAAGTTTGTGCTTGTTTTATTTAATGAAATACTTTGAAAGAGCCGATATGACATTAGTGTGAAGTAGGGTTATACAAATAAAGTCATGTACTCCTATAAAACCCCACCTTTGGAAATAGGTTAGGCCATAGATGTTTTGGTGCTTTCATGGTAGCTGATTTGTTCTTCCTAGTTAGATTTTCCCCGTGTTTGAAAGGGCCTTTGTTACACTCTTTGGCTCTTCTTGCCATTGATACACAGGGCTGAGGTTTTCCTGTTCAGGGAAGAATTGGCTGCACTGACTGTGCTGCTTCTAGTAAAGCTTATAGAGCAGAGTGTTGTCTTGAAAAATGGAACAGATTGGGTTTTATTCAGCTGGTATATTTTGGACCTTTACCATGTTCTCATTTATCTCTCACTCACAGAAACACTCTAAAATGGCAACCATGTAATCTTTTTTAGATTAGGAAGCCTTTGTTATGGCTCCAGATTTTGATGGCTGAGGCTTTACTGTATGCTTTGATCCTCATTTTCTGGTTTTTGTTTGGTTTGGGGTTTTTTTCCCCTGGTGCCTCTGGAAACAAGTCCTGGTTATTTTCAGGGGCTAATGTAACTTTTTATGGAATCAGATTGAAAAAGCTCTTTGTTAAATTAGTGAAACATACACGTGCTTTACTTCATTTTGTGGAGTTGTATTTATTGCTAAACCCTAACTCCTCTCTATGAAGGCACAGCTCTAATCATTTTACTTTCTGTGTCTGAGCTGGCTCTTTGTGAAGGAAAAGATTCCTGGTGATGCTTCCTCTGAAGCATGAGGGTTCCTCTCTTGTCTGCCCCTTGACTTAGGGTCTGTCATTCATATTCAAGTTACTGGCTGAGTTCAGGATATTTAGATGTGATAAACTATACCAATTGCAAGAAGTTTGTCTCCTTGCTAGGAGCCTCATGTAGGACTTCAAATAATTATTCTTGACTTCAGTGTGAGTGCTCAAGAGAATGAGGATCATGGCTTTCAGTTTGATTTCTGCTCCATTTACAATGTGGAAAAGTTGTCTCCAGTTTTTCAGAAAAGCAGGAAAAATTTTCAGACTTTGAGACTCATTTAGATGAATTCATCTCAGTTTCTCTCAGTTGTCTTCTACTATTTCCTGGCAGGTGCAAACACTGCTGAAGGACTTGGTCAATGTGGTTTAGATTTGCCCCAGCCTGGGTCTTAAAACTTGTAGGTTGTCTGGAAGAAAACTCATCTATCGAGGAAGGTACTTCCAAAGCAAAATCAGGAAAAGGAGTCAACAGTGAGTCTGCAAAATATTTCTTTTGGTTTTTATTATTTAAATTAGAGCTAATAGAGTTTAACTCAGCAGAGTTAGATTTTTGTGGTTAGGCTGTGCTAGAAGCAGGTAGGAAGCACAGATTGTTGTGCTGGGCTCCCTAAGACAGACAAACTCGGTGACTTTTCGGATTGACACGTTACTCATTGCCTGCCTTGTGTATTCAAGGAAAAAACCCAGATACTCTTCTGATGATGTGACTGTTTCTGTCTTGCCTAAGTGTAGTCAGGGGACATATCCAAGAGGTTTAGGAGACAGAATGAAATCCTCGCCAGGTATGAGAGACAGGTATGACAGGCGAGTGCTCTTGGCAGACAATTTTGTTTATTATGCAGCTATTTGAAGTGACAAGCTGCCAGTTTTCCACATATAAGGGAAGATAATTGCCTAACAAGGTCACTGGCAACAGGGAAGACAGTGGGATAGAAATTTTGTCCTGTCCTTTGGTAGAACAGATCATTTTATTTCATTACATGCTGGAAGGACCCACAGGGCCTAAATCATGCCAGACACTCTGTGTATACCATGTCTCTCATTGCCAGCCAGACAAATGAGTTTATGAAATATTGGAAAGGGCCCAAATGAAGATTAATATGCAAAGAAGAACTGAAGCAGACTGGAGTTATTTGGTAGCTTTCTTAAATGTGTAAAGACAGGAGGAAGATGGAGTTTTTTGTTGTTTTCATCCTTTAATTCTGATTTTTTTATTTCCTTAAACTGCTCTGAGGAAAGTGTCAGTAATTTTCTTGTACATTATATTGTGTATGTGATTAACTCAAGTTTTTTCAGGGTAGTTTCACAATGTCATTGAGATGGAATTATTTTCATTTTAAAGGAGGAAAAAATTCATAAGAAAACTAGAAGATTCTCATCTGTTTAAGATACTAATGTCGTATTTTATTTTTAGCTATATCTGTGTTTCTGAAGTACCTTGTGGGTGATTTATAGCCCTGTCATATTGAAGAACTGAAATTTTTTTGTGTGAAACTTAAAAACTCCTCTGTACCTTTGAGGCAGAAAACCTGCAGAGTCTGTGGAAATTCAATGTGATGATTAAAATTCGACATACTTGTAAGTAACCGAAAACACATCTACTAATCAGAGAGGTTGAGCAACTTCAGTGGAGCTTGTTAGCAGTCCTGCCTGTAGAGCATGTCAGAGGCTCTAATTGCTGTTTTGAATGAGTCATTTGGGTAACAGAGATCATAATTTAATTTGCAGTTGTGTGCATAAGTGCACAGAGCACGGGAACCACCTGTTAACTGCATCTGTGTTATATCTTTTTACTGTCTATGGTTCAAAAATGTATTTTCAAAGGAAGAGTAGCAATCTCAAAGAAGTACGTGCTTACACAGGTTAAACTGCATGTGTTCAGGTGGAGCTTTATCTTTCTGATGCCACACTGAAATTTTTATATGATATTCAAATAATGCATGTGGAATGGGCACAATTAAGTGTTGGTCAGCTTCCAGAAAGGTTGCTCAGTGTTTTCTCAGAAGGCACCATCCTTCAGCTTCCCGGCAAGAGAGGAACTATTGTTTGGAAATGAGGCAGTGATCCTTCCAATGAACTTCCATTGGCCAAATAATGATCAGCACCCGGTGGAAGATTTAAAAAACTATAAATAGATGGTTTGCTGCTATGGGTGCTTTGTTCCTTCTGAAAAAAAAAAAAAAAAAAGACCCCAGCTTGCCCTCACAATAAGAAAAACAAATTAAAAAGGGAGAAAACAAAAACAGAAAAGAAAAAAGCCTTGAGTAATGTCTTGAGATGGAGCATTTATGTAAGAAGATTAGCTGAAAAGATTAACTGCTGCTGAAGTTAGCTTGTCCATGCAAAATTCTTGCATGAGAAGCAGATTGCAAGTGTAACAAGAAGGACTGTTCATGATATTCCTCACATCCTTCACAAAATCTTCAGTGTTAGAGTTTTAGCCTAACTTTTCTACCCCCTCTCCCCCCTCCCCGGAAATGCATTTTCAGTGGCACAACATTGTGAAACCTCAGAGTGCTGGGCTCTGAAAAATCTAAACTTGACCTTGCCTCGGCAAATGGCACAGTCCTCCATGGGAGTCCTGTGAACCTTTAAATTTAAGCTTTTCTTTTAAAAATCCAATCTTAGGGTTGCATAGAAAATGTGTTCAGCATACAGACAGGGGCGACTAAGTTACTTGAATCAGCTTCAAGCTTCACAAGTGTTAAGTCTTCGGGCCACGGCAAATGTGATCTGTTGGTTTGATGATTTTATTATTACCATTATTATTATTATTTATCTTTTTTAATAATAGTTTATTTCTCCCTACTTAGAAATGCTTTTAGAATTGTCAGATTTGTGTTTTGGAGCTTGGGAAAGAATCTAGGCAGCAAGGCTGGACAGGGAAGGGTCCCATGAGTAGCCTTTTGCAGCCAGGATGGGAGTGCTGACAGGCAAAGATAAACTTCTCCATTCATTCCTTTGAACAACGGTGAAGAAGAAAATGAAAACAAAGCACCTCCTCTATATCTGCAGCATCTGGGTTTGGGATTTTTGTAGAGCTGGAAGGCTGCAAGACATTGCCCTTGGAGAAGCTGATATCAGCCTGGAGCAGCAGATTGCCAGGGCTATTAACACAGACATGGTTTGGTGCCTGCTGGGTCAGGGTACAGTGAAGTTGGCCTGACTGGTAGCAGGAAGGCTGTACTGGTGGGATATCAGCCCAGCTCTTGGGGGCTCTCCTTGTCTCTGCAGCCCAGGACCAATCCTTTCCTTCATCTCCCTTAGTGCAGCACAAATGGCCCATTGCTCCAGTCCTTAAGCTTACAGGTGGTACAGCTGGGTTTTGCTGACCCTGCTGAGGAGCTGGGATTCCGGTCAGGGCTGTCCATGCTATCTGTTCCTGGTGTGTGTTTTGGCATATGCCTCCTCCTAAAAGACATGTATTTATTTAGGAACTCAACTGAAATGGCTAATTGTGGTCTCCGAAATGCATAATGAACAAGGGTGCTGCCACATCAAAGGAGCATGAGAAATTAAGCTGGCAATACTGTATGGTCCAAAATCTTGGACATGAGCTATTTATTCCCTTAAATTGTGGAGTGCTTGATTCCCAAGTTGTAGCACAACTATTTTTTTCCCCAGACTACTTAATTCCTAGGTCTTGAAACTAGGAATTATCAGGCTAAAATTTCCCGTAGCCTATCAATTCACTCATGGTGTTGTTGCTTCTTGTTCTTTGCTGGGTTTTTTGGGTTTTTTTGTTTTTTTTTTTTTTTTTTTTGGTTTTTTTTTTTTTAGCAAACTGTGTGTTCCCATGTATTCCCATAGTTCATTTGAGCAGGAATGTTTGTCTGTAAGCTATGCCAGAAAGAGGGATTAAACTGCTCCAGAAGTGATGGGAGCTAACTGAGAAGTGATGAGAGGAAAAGAATTCTTCTAAATATACCTAATTAGGGTTTGTCAATTGAAAAAGAAACATAACCAGACTAAAATCTCTCATAATCCATAACTCTGTGTCTACAATCTACTAATTTTCTGGAGGAGGAAAAAACTTCCATGTGCTGTCTGTATCCCCATATCCAAGCCTGTGGATGATTAATACATAGGTGAAAACTCACAGCAAAAGTTACAGTTTTAAAGTTTCTCTTCATCTTTGTCTCCCACCTGTGGCCTACTTTTAGGTAAGAGGATACAGCTGTAATGCGGTTCTCTAAACTCTTAACACTTTTGGCTTTCAAACATGTTTAAGTTGCTTGTTCCACATCTAGATCTCTGCTCTTTGCACTGGGGGTTGGCTTTTACTGACTTCTCTCTGCACACCAGGTAGTCCAAAACATTTATTTCACCCGTTAGATACCTGTGAGGAAACAATCCTGAGTCCTTCAGGAGCTCTGGTTATCTCTGTTTGGTGAGCTTTAGTCATATTTCCAAGGCATAAACTGTTGGCCCTCAATGTCATGTTTGAGTCTCTCTCCTGTTAGATGCTTAAACATTATTTATGGAGTGTTTGTAAACTTACGGGCAGAGTGTCTGGGAATGTTTGGTGCGTTCCCATGGAGCTGAACTGTATTTTGACAGCTGGTTAATGCCACAAAGCCTCCAGAGGTTACTGCTCTCTATGTGCCATTCCTCCACCAGTTAGATGACTTGTGAGAGGTGTTCTGCAGACACAGCTGTGCTTGACAATCTAGATTTTAAAGTACAGGCTCTTCCATGTATCTGTTATTTGTAGGATTAGTTCAGCCCAAGTAATTTTGCTTTCATCTGTAAACATGAGCCATTTGTTTGGAATTGAGTTGGGAATTGGTGTTATCAAATTCTATTTTTAATATTACAGTTTGTGTCGTGACTCTTCATAAATAAAGCACTTTGTCAAGTGTATGTATTTTGTTTTATTAGGGCAAAGGAACAGAGAAGTTAGAGGGTTTCTAAGGATCATGGTGCATTCAAGATCAAATTCAAAGGAAAACAGTACAGTTCAACCATGTCTACATTCATGGTTACTAACATCCCTCCCTGTCGAAGCAGAAGTCACCAATTGCTGCTGTGTAATCTAATCTCTTCCCGTTCTTTTTTATTTTTGGACGTGAAAATGAGGTTTCAGACATAATTTATAGCGAGTCCAATGAATGTTGAAACCTGAAAGAATGCTACTCGTTTCCAGTTTGAGAGGTGCCTCCTGAAACTCAGGCAAGCTGGGCATTGGCACCAGGAGGAGAAACAAAGAACCTCAACTGTAGCGTTCCTCAGTGTTTTGAGGGGCTGTGAAACTTTTATCCAAATGATTCCTCACTTTTGTGTGAGGGAGTGGATAAAAGAACGAGCATATTTAAGCCTGGCTTTGCCATTTGTCTGTTCTGAATTATAACTGTGTTTGGTCTGTCTTTCTAGCCAGGTAGTTGAGTAGGTAACATACCAAAGTCTTGCTAAAATGTACTTTGCTAATGGTATTAGTAAACCAGGCAGAGAATAGGATAAAATAAACTTTCTATTTTCAGTTCTCTTTTTTCCCTTCCCTGGTTATTTCCATACGCCATCATTCCTTGTATTTAGCTTGTTTTACATAGTGTTATTATAGGGGAAGCTTGGGGTTTTTCAGGATAGCAGCTTTGTAGGATAAATAGGTTTCACTTAGCACTGTGTGAGATATCAACTGAGAACTTGTCACTTATGGTGCTGTTAACAGCTGTCAAGCCTGGCCTGTAGTCTTCTCATTCCAAATTAAAAGGCAGTTGTGCTCATCTGCCCTTCAGCTCTTCAACAGGTTGTCCGTTTGGTCGATTCCGATGTCCCACTTGTTGCAAGGCCCTTGAAAGGAAAAACTTTTGGAAAGCAAGTGTGTCAATTATTCTTATAATTTTATAAATATGTATCTCAAAGGTGAGTAG
Source organism: Acropternis orthonyx (assembly GCA_035583155.1). NCBI lineage: Eukaryota > Metazoa > Chordata > Aves > Passeriformes > Rhinocryptidae > Acropternis > Acropternis orthonyx. The sequence goes on from JAWWEU010000023.1 coordinate 16,206,822, forward strand.
GCAGTCTACAAACTGCTTGAGATGCCCCTTGGATCTTAAGTTTGGTGATACTGTTTCAGATTGGAAAAAGGATTTTTGAAAGAGAGCTTTAATAATTATTTGTAATGGCAGATTACCTGTCTGTGCAATTCTCAGCTGTGTACTTACTCAGCACTCTTGGTCCTTAGTTTATGAGTAAGTGAGGAAGTTGGGAGTTTCCATGGGAATGACTCACGTCGAGGAGGAATCCTAAGAGCCTTCTCCTCTGTCTGATCATGGAAGCAAATTAATTAACCTGCATGCGTAATGCACCTTTACACAATTACAGGAAGGCTGTTGATTCCCCTTGCTGTAGGGGACAGGATGAAGAGTTCTGAATATAAGTTCATAAGACTTTAGAGTATAATCTTTAGATATGATGATGTCTTGTCACTATTAGACAAGCCTGTCTCTAACCATTTGGTTAGTTTCACTTTCTAGTAGGTAGGTGGTGATAATAAAAAGGAACAGAGGCACAGAGGTCAGCTAAAAGGGCCACAAACCTGAACCTTGTTCTTTGGACTCTCTCTTTCCAAGATCATAAATGCATTACTCTGTTCCACTGAATTCCATACAAATACCTGGAGTAACCATTTCTTTATATGGCTCGTATAACTTTACTGGAAGGTGCTGGAAAAAATTTAACTGTCTTCTAAAGTTTCTACTGTAAATTGTTTAGAGAATCCCACCAATTTCTGTTTGGAGAACAGAAATTAATGCTTCCTTTGTATAGCATACTGAAAGTTTATTCTGAATTAAGCAAGAGCCACAAAATATTTACTCACAAGAAAAACCAAACTGAACAGTGTTTTTCTCTTCTGTAGGCAGAGCTTATTGTGCTTGCTTGTCCTAAATTTCTACACAGTGTTGGAAGTTGCAAACAGTGACTGTGGAAACAGCTCTACCCTGGTACTGTCTGAGTCTCCCAAACTGCTTTTGTGTTATGCAATAGTACAGATGAATGCTTAAAGTGCTGCTACTTTCATTTTATGTTCAGAGATTCAAGTGAAGCTCAAGAACATCTCAGATCTACTTTCAAGGTGGCTGAAAAATATTTCTTGGGCAATGTCTACGCTATGCATAATTACTCCAGAACAGGACTAAATACTTGGAGTATTTGTTACTCGTTACATCTGAGTCTTTCAGAGGCAGCAATGTGGGAAAATTTTAACAAAGTCCAGAATAACTAGGGAGTTAAACTCTTCTAACTCCTAAGGTCCAAATTTGTACAAAACTGCCGATGTTTAGCTACACTACACTGAGCCTTGTAGTTAACATTAAGCATTTGGAGAAAGGTCAATATACAAATCCTATTTGCTGTTATATTAATTCCGTGCATTAATGTGGGTTGATAAGAATCTGATTAGCACCATTTTTTTTTTAAGAGGAACTATTTTCTATTTGTCTTAATTTTCTTACACTAGATGGGTCTCTTGTATCTTTCTTCCATTGTAAATGAATGATCTTGCTAGGAAAACGTTATTTACGATGACAGAATAGTCACCATTTTTTTCCCGTTTCTTCTTTGAGAAGCTCTTGTTTTATTTCCTAAGTGCCCTTTTGCCCTAGGGCGGGTGCAGGCCTTGTTCTAGAGTTTTCTGTGTAGTTTTGGTGGGTAATGTCTGAAGTGAGCAACACAGGGTTTATTCGCCATTTTCCTTTTTAACTCTACCTCTGGAAAAGGAAATGAAAACAGCTTGAACAATCTTGTATAATTTACTTGAGATGTGTAAGTTGTTACTTAAAATGCCGGGTTTTTTTGATACTCAACTATAATCCATAGTCCTAAGAAAATAAGGGAAATAGTTCTACAAAACCACTGAGCAAGTGCTGCATGACATACAGGGTTTAAATCAATAACATTGGATACTTTTCCCTCAGTTTCACTTACACAAGTAGATGGGGAAGCTCAATTTTGCCTTTTGTCCAGGCAGCTGCCATAAATACTTGTATTTGTTTGGTACTCAAGATTATATCAAATTTTAATATCTTCAATGAGTATATATTGAATATCATGATTCCCTTATGCAGTGTTTTCCTCATACCTTTTTGGAACTGAAAAACCCCTAGCCCATCAGTGAAACAAAATGTTAATGAGAGGAGGTGATTATGAAAATTATTCTTCTTCCTCAGGACATCAGATCTTTGTGTGTACCTTATGTATTTGCATATCTCACGAGACACAGTTTCTCAGGACACATCATAGATGAAGGGAGGGCACTGACAGCCACGAGGGAATCACGAGGTTCTTCTTTGACATCTCAGATGAATTTAAGGTGCTGATTTTTATAATTCTGACATTTTCTGTCAGAAGTATGTTTCAAAGCTTTGTTTTCAGAAGTGGATTTAGTTGTAGAGCAGTTAAGAAAAGGTTAGTGCTCTGCTTGGAAAAATGCATCTCGGGCAAGGAGATACATTACAGGAGCATAAAAATTATATTTACCAAGGCTGCTTTTTATTCAAGGTCTTCACAATACAAGCAGACATGTTTTTCAATATACCTTGATTTCAGGTCTGAGTGAATACTGCTTTTTTTAATAGTCCCACAGAGGCAGAGTGGGGTTGTCTGTTAAAGGCTGGAAATGCAGCTCTTTCCCACAGAGTTGATATTCATCGGACCAAAGTTGATTTAACTTCTGTTTACTCAGTGCTGGGGACTCTCAAATTATCCAAGATGTGGACTAACTTTTCGTAAGAAGTGGGTTGTGGGCATCTATTTACCTCTTCCTATTTGTGTGAATTGCCTCTCAGCCTTGGTCACAGAACATGTCTGTGGGTTCAGCAGTAATTGCTAACATGGAAAAAGCTGTATTAGAATGGGATTTATGTACTCAAAGTGCTTAGTGGAAGCAAATATCCAGCCCAGTGGGGAAAAGCCAGCATCCTGTGGCCTGGGGAGCGCTCAGTGCTGTAAACCATGAGGCACAAAGGAATCTTTTGGGCTAACTCGTGCTGGGGATGTGGCTTGGTGTAAATACCAGGAGAGCTCGGTGCCAGCGCTCACTCCTCGCCCGTGTGAGCACTGTGGATGTGTGGGGCGGAGGACACGGAGCTGCTGTGGAAGTGAAAGAGATTTCAGAGACACAAAATGCCGGGGTAATTATAATTAAGCAAACTGCATCGTAAACAGCATGAAAGTACCTCTTGGCATTCAGTGAGGGAAGGAGTCGAGGTGGTGTGGATAGCACTGATGCACAGAGGAAAGATTTGGAGGCAGGACTGGGCAGACCGCTAAGGGTAGATCTACTCAAACAAGTTACACTGCGTGGAAAGAGAATTTCCCACTCAGCTGCCTGGGGACATGCAGGTTTTCCATGCAAGTGGGAACATTTGCATTTGGAACTACTAAAGCATTTGGTCCCTGTGGTCTTCACTCTGTTACTTGCAGTCCATCACCTACCCGACCCCTTTAAAACCAGGATTGCACTGGAAAGATTGGGAAGAGTTTTGTGGCCACGGTGTGTGCTATTGCCTCAGATGAATTGGAGTTTCCAGCTGTTTGGTTTCCTTCCTGAGTTTTTCTGTGCCAGTGGCAGCCATACACCATCCTTTTAATCTGAATGGTCTAACAGAAATGACATGGCCTAATGATGTGCTTCCCAACCAGGACAGGATACTGGGGGTACTATTCGGTGATAGCAGCTTGTGATCATGAAAAGATTGCTGTAAAAATTATGGTTAAAAAGCACTTCTATAGCAAAAGAAATATGTGCAGCATACAAGTCAGAAATAATTGGAAGGTGCAGGGAAAATGACCAAGACTTTAACTCCTTTATCCATTTAGTGATGGAGAAAGTGATAAACCATAATAAGCCAGAAAAGCTTGGGTGTAGGAAAGTCATTGAATACTCTGTTGCTTCTGTGGATTAACTGGGGCACCAGAGTACAACTGTAATCAAAGAGTTTGTCTTTACTTTTGGGTAATCTATAGTTGTCCTGGCAAGTTTGTTGCATGCATCTTCCTGAAAGTATTTTTAGGACAAGTAATGAGTTTGTGACTTCTTTATCAGTTGTTGCATTAGTGCAATGACCCAACAAAGTAACAAAACAGATGCTGACTTGCAGTGTTGCAAAGTGAAGTTCTTGGGTATATGGTTTGTATTACTCTGTGTGTGGTGCTTTGCATATAAAACCCAAACATCTGTTTTTTAAACGATTCTTTTAGTAGGGTGAGCACTGGAGTGGAAGCTGGAAAAAGCCATGGAAGACAATACATTTATTAGTTTGATCTGCATTCATACTCCAGAAATGTGAGTCCTTCGAGTGGTGGGAATAGCATTTCTAGAAGGTGCCTGGAGGGTGTTCTTGACAGCACCCAATCCACATGACTTCTTACAATGTCAAAACCCTAAATAGTTGAGCATGTCCTGACATGGTTGTCTTTACAAAAAGGTTCTGGCTCCTCTGAAGCTCCAGGATTTTTTTCTTTAGCTTTTTCTTTCTCATTTACTGCCTTGTGTCCCAAACATGTTAATGCTTAAAGTTTTCTTCCCCAATAATGGTTTTATTCATTTAGTGACACTTGTTCTACAAACTATGTGCTACGTTTAAATGGCCCAAGTTTCTCCTAAGACCTTAATTTGCTATTAATGAACTGCCTGTTCTTTCTGTATTTTTGGAAATACCAGGTCTGCTGTAGAGCTTTATATGTTCATTCCTTCTAGAAAGTGATTCAGAGGTGAGGGGACAGTTAAAAATTACTTGTAGTTCCATTTTTTTCATGCTTTTGAAAGTAAGCCTGAGCTTTGAAATTGCAACAGGAGCAAATGCTGTATTAATTAAAAATAAACGTCAGTTATGTTTCCTTCTTTCCAATTTCCCCTTATCAATCCTTTTGGCCATTCATTACTTAACATCATCCTATGCATCCCTCAATGGCTCTGAGTTGTACTTATTTTCTCTCTCCATTGCAGAAGTGAGAGATGCCTTCACGGTTAGTGATGCATATAACAGTGTATAGATTCACTGCTTATTTTCACTTAATAAACCATAGAAAAAGTCTTGAATAAGTTGACTTATATTGGTTATTTACATTTCTTTTGTGGTTTTTGGGCTTCACATTCCTGATAATGAGAAAAAAAACCCAAATAAAAGGATAAAAGGAAGATTCTCACCTACTCTGAGCAGCCTTTAAGTAAGGAGAAGGAGAATTGTGCTCAGGAAGGCAGATGTCACCCATCTTAGAATCATAGAATGGTTTGGATTGGAAGGGACTTTAAAACTTGTCTCATCCCAACTCCCTGCCCTGGGCAGGGACACCTTCCACTAGCCCAGGTTGCTCCAAGGCCCATCCAACCTGGCCTTGGACACTGCCAGGGATGGGGCAGCCACAGCTTCTCTGCCCAACCTGTGCCAGGGCCTCACCATACAGTAAAGAATGTTTTCCGCATGTCCAACCTAAATTGCCCCTCTTTCAGTTTGAATCCATTATTCCCTGTCCTGTCACTTACAGTGCGTGACAGACTCCCTCTCCACCTTCCCTGTAGGTCCCCTTCATATACTGGAAGGTGCTGTGAGGTCTCCACGCAACCCCAGCTGTCTCAGCCTGAGGTGTCCAGTGTGACTGAAGTGACTGGGTGTGTTTGTGGTCCTCAGGGACAAAGAGCATCTGAAAAAGCCCAACCAAACAGCCCCAGCAGAGCCAGGTGCAGTCAGGAGGGTGACCAGGTCTATTCCTACAGCTCAATACACAGTTAATGAGCAAAATTTGTGGTTCACAACTCATGTCCTTTTATTTTGAAAGCCTTGACCAAAAGCACATAGCCATGGACTGAGCTGTATTCCCTCTGATGAGGTTATCTGGGCAGCAGATTTCCAGCATGTGTGAATGATGATATAGTTCTCTCAGCTAATGAATATTCTAGTTTTCCAGATACTTGGAGGATTAGGTCATAGTGCTGGCAAGTAGTATAAATTTCTGGCTTGGAGGCTTGTGCTCTTTGAGAGGCACTTAGACTGCATAATCTGCTGATGTTTTCAAAAGTGCAAAGTAAAGTTGTTTTCTTATTGGAATGTTTTAGAAGGCATTTTTTATATTTCTGTTGAATGTCCAGTTTCTCTATTTCCATTTTTTGCCTCTTCGTGGTACATATAGAGACATTAACCCAGTACATTTAAAATAAGACACACTACAAATCTCTCTTTTTTTCTTAAGCTGTGATTAACATACTGTCTTTATGGTATTTGGCTTTTTCTGCATGAAGGGAGTTCAGTGGAAAATACTTTAAAGAAGAAAAAACCCAACACAAAACCCCTCCAGTGTTTTGAAGAAAAAGGCAGTGTTTTCTGTTTGGTTTGAAAATATGTTGTTGGCATTTGCTATTATTCTTTCTGGAAAATATATCCCAGTTTCTGGGAAGCTTATAACTGAGAAGAAAATCATGGAATTCTAGAAGGGTTTGCATTGAAGGGGACCTTAAAGATAATCCAGTTCCAATCCCACTACCGTGGGCAGGAACACCTTCTACTGTCCCAGGCTGCTCACAGTTCCATCCAATCTGACCTTGGACACTTCCAGGGATGGGGCAGCCACAGCTTCTCTGCCCAACCTGTGCCAAGGCCCCACCACCCTCACAGTATCCCATCTCAACTTGCCCTCTGCCAGTGAAGCCATTCTCCCTTGTCCTGTCTCTCCAGACCCTTGTCTAAGTCCCTCTCCAGCTCTCTTGTAGCTTCTTTAGGTACTGAAAGGCTGGAAAATGTTATAATGAATCCTAGATAAACATACTCAATAAGAGTGAGGTGGAGGATGAGCTTGTTGTGTCACTCCTCTGTTAAAGGATGCTCCTGGAATGTGCCTGAATGTAGATCCCTGTCTACTTGGTTAGGATAGCACCTAAACATTTACTGTACAAAATACTGGATTTTCTTTGACTGTTTTCCTTTGGTTTGGTACTTCTGGAAGCTGTGAGTAGCTCAGCTTTCCAATGTACTGATTATTACAAAAAACTCTATGAAGCCTTTTGCAGAATGGCTTGCTTCCTTTGAAGAACTCGTATTCACATGATAAACTTGATGTATGGTTTCGCAATTTAGTCATGCTGACTAAATACTGGCAAATTTCTTGACCGTTCCTGAGGAAGTGGGAGCTGAGAGCAGGTCGGGGCTCAGACTCAGCAGACCTCCAGTGCTCTCTTCAGCGACACACAGCTAGACCTGGTGTATAGCTTGGTTACAAGGTATTGTTATGGGGGAAAAGAGGTGTGACTTCATCTCTTTCACCTGACAGGTTTTCTCCTCCTCACTCAGAGGGGATTATTATTTCATTGCAGAAAAAAACCTCAAACCCATAACCTCTACTTAGTGCCCATGTCAAAGAAAAAAAACCCACATACTAATTAGACTTAAATCATGCATGGATGATGATGAGAGAAAAACTGTGGTTTGCCTACTATATAAATATTTTAGGCATGCTCCTATTTCACAATGTGATTTGATCTTAATGAATTCTTCACTCACCTAGAGGTTCATAAGGATCTGGCCAGTTGTATTAATCCTTCCATGTTGTTGCAGCTGCTGCTTAACAAAGGTTATCAGCTTGTGCTATCAGAAATAATGAACGAAATCTTTGAGCTTCAGACAGTACTTCCTCTCTGGCATGTTTTTAATGTCTGAAGTTAATGAAGAGGATTCATTTGCACCTTTTTTTCAAGCTTGGTTTTGGCAATGGTGACAAACAGTGGCCTATAGTATTTTCATGTTTAGTCTTCTGGGTTCACAGAGGAAGGAGAACTTGGGACTTAAAAAAAAAAATATTTAAGCGGGTATTAGTTATGCACTTCTAAAGAAAAAACAGCTGACAGTACTTCCTTCTTCTCCCCACCAAGCAGTGGTTGTGGAATATTGGAAAAGCCAACTTTGTTGCTCCAAATGCTCTTTTTCCCTTTCCAAAAAAAAAAAAAAAAAAAAAAAGATGTTCAGTGTAAAATGTTGTTTTTTCTCCTTGCAGCATATGCTGCGTGACAGCCTGTCCTGCTGCCTATTTCAGAGTCCAGAATTTCCTCAACTTACTGATCTTATAGTGTAAAACCCACATTTGTCTTCCTCGTTGCACTTGAAACCACTTTAAGAGCAGTCAGCTGTTGTCACTTAGCTAATTGTATGTTGTCATGTGCTCAAATAAATTGGGTTGCACGTTTTTCAAACACCCCACAGAACCAGGTCTGCTTTAGCTCTCTCTTCCCTGCAATCCCCTCAAGCTTCCCAGGAGTTTGCACTGCCAGGATTGAAAGATAAAGGTTTCTGGAGCTCATACTTTGAGGAGTTTGTCATTGTAATGAGAAGGGAAAGTATCTGTAATTTATTTTTGAGAGTGTGGGGGGAAAATATCAGCAATTTAGACAGCAGGCACAAATTTGGGCAGTTTGGAGGCTGCTGAGCATGTGGTGAAGGTATGGAAACTCAGAATTGTCTGTGCTTTTGGCCAAGTGGGATTAAACCAGGGAACGTCGATTGCTACATGGTTTATCTGGATGGATCCTTCTCCAGACTGTTGCAACACAGTGACAGATTTTATTATGTAATTGTTTCTGTTTCTGGCTTGGCCTAACCCAACAAAAGCAGAAGTATCTGAAATAAAATGCTTGGGGAAGGAAGGGAAGGAAATGGTAACTACGTTTTTTCCAAACTAGGCGTAGGACCCTATGATCCACTCTAATTTGTCTTTTTTTCCCCCCTTTTTTAAATAATATAAATAACCCCCAAGCTTGCATCATTTACACTAGAATTTAGTGTAGAGCATTGTCATTTTGAAATTATGAAGCAGAAAAGAAATGCATTGGCAGTAAGTTTAACAGCAAGTTAATTGAATTGTGGTGTTAAATTTTTTGTCATCTTTTCTCACTTTTCATAGTCCTGTTGAGTAATTGTTTAGAAATATTTATGAAGATACATTGTTTGCAAATACTGCTGCAGAAATTGTAGTTGTTTGGGCTGTTGGGCTGTTTTAAAGCTACTCTTTTCATCCTTGACTTCCTGCAGAGAACTGCATTTTTTTAAATATTACCCAGTGGATATATTTTGCTTTTGTAAGTGTATACCCACGGTTCTAATTTTAAGGTTTATTTTTATTTTGTTTGTAAAATCTTCTCCATAAAGTACTTGAGTAAAACTGTTGCCAAAAACCTTCATTACCGCTCTTGAATTTTACAGGCAGATTAATCAAATTAGTAACTGCAGTAAATTAAATCATTCACATGAGACAGTCGCACCTTAATGGCCAAACCTAAACAAAGCAGGAGTGATGCTGCTGCAGGGGCAGTACTTCCTGGAGTATTCTGCTTTCCCTGCAGGGACCTACATGCACCGTGTGAGTTTAGCCCTGTTTTGTGGAGAACACTTTTCAAGTCCTCTGTGGATTTTAAACCTTCAAAGCAGAGCCTGCAGATAATGGGTTTTGCCATCTCTGGCAGCTGTGAGTGTTCAGCATCATGAGGCACAGTGATTTGGGGCTGGATGTGTGAGGATGTTTTTCAGGGAATACTTGGGTAGCAGGAGTGCCTAGGGTAGTCCAGCTGATGAAGAGTGCATCTTTTTGACGAGGTCGATAGCAGCAGATATAATGAGTTTCTTTTAAACTGGCTTTATTTTTTAGATTGACTAGAGCATCAAATAGAGGCCAGGGCTTGCAACAGAGCCTGCTAAATGTCTCTGTAGCCTAATCATAGATGTGCAGTGTAGACAGTGGTAAGCATAGTTTTTACTTTGGTTCAGTGAATTGTCCTACAGCACAGGTTTGTTTTTCTGTCTTGCATCATCATGTGAAGGGAGTGTGGGTCATCACATGTGGGAACAATAAAAACACAGTGTGTGCCAGCAAACGATGATAATCCCTCTTCCAGCACCTCTATTTGCAGGCTTTTCTTGTATTATTGCCATGAAAGTAGCATAATCACCTTTGTAGGTTGTACACAAAGAGGAAGGAGGGTCTTGTTCATGTTTTTGGAAGTGCTGTGGGGGCAGTAAGTCAGGCAGTAGTTTGCTGCTATCTTTCTTGAATGCCTTGTCCATTGCCAGAATGGTGGACAGGAGACCCTTGTGTAAAAGAAGATACCTGCAAGCTGGAAATAATCTGTATTTCTTGCATCTTAAAAAAGTTACTGCTGCATCTTTTCAGGGAAGAACACCAACTGGTCAGCTACCTACCAGTGTTGATGATTCCCAAAGCACTTGTGTGGCCCTGGAAGCAGGTTCAGCAGGGAGCCAAGCACGAAGCAGGCACTTCATGCCTCCCAGAGCAGTGCCAAGGGGACAGCATGGAAAAGCCATGATGTGTGTGCAGCTTTACAGCCGTTTGCAGAGTGTTTTACAGACTGCTACAAAGAAATCAGAGGCACAAATCAGCAGGGGAGTTTTCTCAGCTGTGTTTTCCTTGGGTATATGGTCCATATCCATGATGGAACAGTCTGTGCTCTGTTTGGGCCCCTTAGTTTTCTAGTCTCTTCAGTGCCCTGTTGACAACCAGTGTCAGCGTTTCCTCCAGATGATCCACTGCTTTGATGTTACTTCCTGCTTTGTGTACATGTTACAACTGTGTCTTTGTTTCTGGGTTGTGATAGAGCTGGTTTGCCCTCGCTGTTTATGACCAGGCAGAATTACAGCAGCAAAGGAACCCTGGCAAGTGCTGCCTTGAGCTGCAGAGCGAGTCCCTGATTGCTGCTGGGCACCATTGGAAGGGGAGAAACTACAAGAATTTACCCTTTGTGCTTTTAGTCTGTGTGGAGATTTTTAATCTAATGTGAATTTTGCACTAGAAAATCTTGGTAAAATTCTCCTTGGAATATTTAAGGTGTAATTTGCTTTGAAGATTTCTTGGAAACTGCATATTACATCCATGTGAAAACTGAGCATTTATTCATCCAGCAGGTGTTGACATTGATGATGTGAAGATTTTTCCATTTTCCTCCTCTCACTCTGTAGTTGATAGTAACACTGTCGATTTTCTTTCCATATTAAATAGTCAAAAGCTCTCAATTTTAAAGCTGTATGGAAAGTTCTGTGGATTTTGCAGAATCTATGCCAGAACGTGGCAAAATGAACATTATGCTGGACAGCATCTGATGGTGGAACAGCTCTGTAACAGTGTGACCATCACCACCATGTAGTTCATATAGAGTGATGATACTGGAGGATTTTTCCCTTAGTTCTTTTTTTTTTTTTTTCAGATGACATATGGCTTTGAAACTGTTTGAGATATTGAACCTGCCATTTAGAATAGCAATACTCTTGGAGCTCAGGTCTCGGTTTTTCCACCATTTGGTTTGGATAAAATCTTGCCCTTTAGGGAAAACAGTTTGGCTTAAATACTTCATAGCTGCAATGCAGATTGTATGAGTAGATTGTAAAATCTCTCTTGATTTTACAGCAATTTCAGTTCTTGACAAATACAGCTCTTAAAACAAAAGTCAGTGCTTGTGCTGTCACTTCTGTGGTAGTCATGCAGACTAGAGGGGGACTCTTGTCTGAAGTGCAGCAAGCAAAGCCTATGTACTGCTTTCAATGTTTTTGCTTTTCAAATGTGAGAACACTTTTGGATGAGTGTATTCAGCAGGGATTTTGAGAAACTTTGTTGAATTAAAATTAATTTCTTTCACCGAATTTCACTGCCAGAAACAGTTTTAGTGGGGTATGTTTTTGTTTACAGCAGTAGAGCTGATACTTGTCAGCTATCTCACTGTGTCTTAGCATAGACAAGGGTTGGAATATATATCTGAGGAGCAATTCAAACCCTCCTTTCTCACTTAACCTCCTTGTGCTACAGTATAGTCTATGACATATAGTGAGAGTTTGCATGCAGACATTTAAGATCTCTACTTCTGTGGAAAAAAGCATAATGTGTAAGTGTAGAAAAACTTGGCAAGAACATGTAGCTGTTGAGTTTGTTGAGGGTTTTGTTGTTGTTGTGTTTTGGGTTTTTTTAAGCTGTTGTTAAATGTAAAAGCAAAGAGTTACCTTCTGGTTTTCACTGTGACCTTGGACTTTGAGCATTCTCAGAAACTCTGGGATACTGGTGTTTTCTCCTAATTGCTGAATTGCTTGTGTGTAGCATTTCTGAAAGAAGTGAGCATTTGAGATCCACTGAAGCTGATTACAGTGAAAATAGAACCAACAACTGTATTCAAATCTGTGAAACAGAATTGGAAATGTGGTCTTCACATGCACTTGGGCATCAAAAGTGAAAGATTATGGGATTGTTCAAAATGCATATGCATTGTACCTGTTTTTATTGTATCTGTTAATCTGGAGTTAATGAACCAAATTTCAAAGCCTTGCACTCTGTTTCAGGACTATCACTGGCTTGAGTCAGATGGGCTGAGTGAAATCAGTGCAATTCTTAGTTTAGCTTTGTCAGTGTTTTCCAATTTTTTGTTAGTATAGTCGCAGACTTACTGGAAATTGTGACTTCTAGCTGGGCTGGCCCTTCCAGCCAGAATTATCCTGCAATCCTATGATTCTGTCAAATGAACTTTGCAGTGGGAGCTGCACACTGATCTACCCAGCTTGTTTCTAGCTATGGCTTAACTGAGTCTTAGAGCTGCTTCCCAGAGGTGAACAACGATGAAATCTGGTTCCTTTACACCCGTGTTGAGTAGTAATAATACATGATCTGCTGTTGGCAAGTCGTGTAGCTGATTGCTTGGGGGTAGTTCCAAACATAGTGAGCCTCCTGAGCAGCTAAAATACGTTCCTCATTAAAACTCTTGATGAGCATCGTGCTTACGTTGCGTTTGTGAAAGTGAGCTATCAGATAGTGTTTGTTAGTTTTTACAAAAGCTGTCTATTTTTCTTTCTTGGTGAAGTCATCTCAATCTCCAGTCTCATCAAAGGGTGCCCCAAGGTGCAATAACCAGTGGATTAGTGTGGGAGGGTTGTTGCTTTGTTGTGAGTCTGGATGACCATCTGCCTGAATGCGAATTACAGTTGTGGCTTTCAGTCCTTCAGTGGGGTGAGCAGTGGTGCCAAGTAATACTAAATATGTTTTCTAACTCTGTCTTACTCTACAGAAAAGAAAGTGGGGAAGCAATCAGTTATTAAAATGTAACTCAATAAATGTTGGTCATAAAATGTTTCCATTTGTTGTAAATGGTCTCCACGTGAGGAGAGTGTGTGATGTGCAAATGCTGGTTTGCTGCAGAGAGTCTTCATTTCAGTCTTTTATCTAAATGACTGTATATACAGGCCCTAAGAGATAGAAGTGGAATGTTAATTGTTTCTCAGGTCGATGTCTGTGCATTAAAAAAGTGCTAACATGTGCAGGATTGCTTGAAATGTTCTTCCTAGTGCTGCCTGCTGAGCTGGTTAACAATCCACAGTCAAAAGGCCATCTCAGCCCAGTTTCATGTCTTTATTTTTTTTCATCATTTCTTTCTGTTACCTTGTTAACTCTTTTCTCCTAATCCCTTCTTCCCTGCATCCCTCATTCCCTGATTGTGCTGGCATTGCCTTGCTATCAAATGATGGGTTTCTCTTACCCTTTGAATGAGTGATTTTTCCTTCACAAAACAGTATTTACATACAAGCTACAGGGCTACCTCCGTTACTGAAGGTGCTGTGAATTGTAAACTGAAATTGCTCTAAGTTCAGAAGCAGTTAAGAATGAGGGAAGGCTGTAGAGAAACACCTGTTTGCTGACTTAGAAATTACAGGTGTTGGAATTCTTTTGATTAGTGACACTTTAAAACAGGTGGCACAGCCGTGCTGGAGGTTTTTCTCTCTCTCACTCTTCTCTTTGCCTGGTATGTGCAGGTATGGAGGCACTAGCTCTGGATGCTTGCTAGGATTAGTGCACTGCCACCTGAAAGCAGTGCTTGAATAGAAGCCATATGATTGTAGCTTCAACAGAAGCTCTGGTGGCTGCTGAGCAATGTGTGTGTCACTTTCTAACAAGTCTCAGTCCAGGTCTTCTATTTTGTGATTTTTATTTCCTTCTTTCCGCTTAGGTTGTGTATTGCTGTGAGCCATGGCCCCCTTTTTACGGATCTCTTTCAACTCCTTTGAGCTGGGACCTGTGCAGGATCAAGAAGAACTACAGCCTTTCTGTGCTATCAAGATGAAGGAATCATTGGCTACAGGTGAGGTTACAAATGGGAATGCTTTCCTGAATCTGAGTAAGTTTTTGAGAAATACTCTAATCCTTCTCAGTCTGTGAATGTTAGTGAGGCCTGCTGTTCTTGTCACGCCAGGCACTTAATCATGAACTTTTCTTTCAGAATGGGAGAAATAGCAAAGGCTGTTTTCTCTATCTTCACCCTAAAACAAGGCTTTTTTTATTAATGCTTTCTTGTCCTGCAGCCAGGGAGCTCAGCACTTGGTAGGGTGATGTCTAAGATTTCTAATTTCTTCAACACTAACATACAACAATTCACAAAATACATGGGGAAGGAGCTGAAAAATCACTTTGGCATGGTTTAGGGTGAGTTGTGAATTTTGCATGACCAAGATTTGCAAATGTTAAATAAAACGATATCCTCTCCAGCTCCTCAAGTGCCAAATGTTAACTGAGGCATTTTGACAGAGTTGTTTGCTTGAAGTGACTTGCACCCAAGGTCTTTTTAGCCCCTCCCTGTTCACCAGGCCCTCAGCCTTCAAAGGCCTCATCTTTACAGAAACTAGTCCAAAGGCTTATAATATTTTGTGACATTTGGCTGGAATACACCACTGTAGCCAAACAGGATAAGAGGGAATTGCTGTTCTGGGTTAGACAGCAGCAGTTTAATCCTGCAGTATGACTCCAGGGTGTCGCAGAACATCAAAGAAGGCAGGAAAGGGTGAGTTTTCTTCTTCCTCACAATTGATTGGTCTTTCCCCTTATTGCTGGCAGTAAAAGCTGCATTTAAACTCTAAATACAAGGCATGATGCCCTTTCCAGAAAGTGTTGTCATCAAGCAAATGTATTAAGCTCCAATAAAGCAGTTTCCTGGTCAGTTGGGAGAACCTCTGAAGAAAGGGTGTTGAAGGTGTTGCAGCTGCCAGAGTGTGTAGAGAGGTGAAAGTGATCTAAATAAGTCCACCGGTTTTGTGGTTTTTTTTTTTTCCCCAGCCATTTGCTTTTGAAAAGTAGAATTGTCCCAACATTTCCCCTCTTTGCTTCCATGGGTTTTTGTGCTACTAAAAAAAATGAGAGACAAGAGGGCAGTGAACCTTGGAGCGGCAACTGATTGGGATAACCAGGAAAACAATCTGATGCTCCTGTTGTCAGTTTGACAAGATCTGGAATAGCTTTTGGTTGGATTTGCCTGCTGAAACACGATCAGGGAAAAGCTTATTGTATAGGAAGAAGAAAATCATGTTGCCTAATGATTAGGCATTAAGCCAATTTGCAAACATGTGACATATTTTGAAGCCAGCAGCTTTAGCAGAGAAGCAAAGGAGGCCTGAACACAGGAGGAGTAGGAACAGTGTTCTTAAAGGCTGTTCTTTGCTGAACACTTAACTGTTCACTTGCAGGCAGGCAGTGTGATCCATGACAAATCTGGATTAATATGATGTTAATTGCTAAAGCAGCATGGCCAGGCTGGAAGCTGTTGCCAGCAATTCAGACCTTTTTGTTTTACATAGGGTAAAGATTTATGTAGTGACTGATCAAAGCAGATCTTAACTGGGACATGGGAATAGAGAGTCCTATGAATGGACTGAAGTAGTTCTGTGCCCATCTAAGAATCTTACAGAGTATTACCAACTCTTGTACAAACTGCCGCTATTTCTGCAAACCCTAAATTATTGTCAAAGGCTCTACAAATAGGTACAATTTCTCTGATTCCCAAGGCTGCCTCCTGAAGGGTGCTTTTTTGATGAAGGGGTCAGCCTTTAGCAATCCAAAAAGTAGGCCAGTGTAAAAGCCTTGCTGTGCAGAGATTCTGCTTTCAGTCCCCCCTTGCCTTCAGTGCCCATCCTTATACTCCCTAAATTCTGTTTTGTTTGAACTCTCCCTGTATATTTTCACCATAAACAGTGAAGTGATTGTCCCCCTGCACTGGTGAGGCTGCACCTCAAATCCTGGGTTCAGTTTTGGATCCCTCACAACAAGAAGGACATTGAGGTGCTGGAGTGTGTCCAGAGAAGGGCAATGGAGCTGGGCAAGGATCTGGAGCAGAGGTTTGATGAGCAGGAGCTGAGGGGGCTCAGCCTGGAGAAGAGGAGTTGTGGCTGGGTGGGGGTGAGGCTCTTCTTCCAGGTAACAAGTGACAGAACGAGAAGAAATGGCCTCAAGTTTTGCCATGGGAGGTTTATATTGGATATTAAAGCAAATGTCTCACTGAAAGGGTTGTCAAGCAGTGGAACAGGCTGTCCAGGGAAGCGGTGAAGTCCCTGTGCCTGGAGGGTTTAAAAAAGACATGTGGCACCTGGGGACATGGTTTGGTGGTGGCCTTTACAGGGCTGAGTTAATGGTTGGGCTTGATGATCTTAATGTTTTTTCTGGATCTAAACAATTTTGTAATTCTGTGATAATACTTTCAAATTTTTCCCTAGTAGAGGGCTCTGGAAGTAGGTTTGCACTGTGAAGGATTTGAAGTTTTTCTGTCTGCAGATTTTCCCGGATTCAAGAGAAAAGCTTTTGACTGAGTAGAGACAAAATGCTCAAGTGTGTTTTGCAATGGAGAAGGTCCTCAGGTGGCCATTTGTGAGTGTTTGGGAATGTCCTTTGGCAGGCAGCTCAGGTCTGCTGTCCAAGCTGTGATTTGCAGTGCTGCTGCTGGCAGGAATTCCCTAATAAAGCAGTACAACGACACAACTCCCTGCACTTGTTTGCAGAGCTCAGCACAACTGAGTGGAGTCATCCAGCATGCTGTTAATGAATGAACACTGACTTTGCCTTGAGTTTCCAGGAAGACTTTGAAATATCTAACAGATCACACTGCAGCTTCCTGGGGAAGGGTCCAACTATTTAATCTGCCTTGCTGTCATAACAACAAATGGATCATTTAGAGCTGCAAAAGGCACTTAGCACTTTTATTCCAACAAATGATCCTGATAAATAGCAGAAATTGTGTAGAATGTAGAAAATAATTTTCATTTCCCTCTGCACAAATGGAGAGTAATTGACTTGGCAGCAAATCACAGAGAAAAACGGGGAGGTGACAACTGTGTGCCAGAGTCACAGTGAAGAGCTGTGGTTCCTTGGGAGGCAACATCATTTTGGATGTGTTGATGGGAATAAGAGACCCAGATCTAGAAATATGCTAGAGATTGTTATAGATTGTGCAATCACTGGCTGGTTTCTCTGCCTGAGGTAAGGACAGGAAGAAATTAGCTTAACATGTAAAAAGGGAGACTGAAGCTGAAGCACAGAATACTGGATTGGAAGGCATTTCAAAGATTATCCAGTGAAACCTTTCTTGGCAAAAGGAAAAAAATCCATCTAATAAGAATAGTGAAGCACTGTAAAACTCCTAACAAAGGAGTCTGCTGAGATGTTCTTATGGGAGACTGGTTAAATGTTACAACACAGAAAAAGAATACTTGCTTGAGGTCATTTCAGCTCTTTTCTTACTCCTGAATGACACAAGGTCTGCATGTGCCAGAGAGGACAGATAGGACCCTGAAATATCCTTTAAAAAGTAGCAGTCATGGTACAGACAGAGTACAATGTCAAGGAGAGTGACTTATCTCAACATTACACTTGTATTCATAACTTGGAAGTAGATTAATGAAATGTGAGGCCTTTCATCTCTCAGACACTGGTTTCAATTTAAACTGGGTCAGTGTAAGGTGTATCTTATTTTATCTCAGAGCAGTGGGTATTCAGTATGATTTATACCAGAATGGAGCCATGAAAATATTCCCTGTCCAGTTGTGACTGACTAAACCAGCTTCTGAAATTCCACAGTGGGGTTTGTCCCTCCTGGTCTCTGGTTGCATGTTAACACCTTCACTGCCTTTTCATGCTTGTTTGAGAGTGAGAGATTTGCCTTTCAAGTCATGAACATTTCAACTGAATATTTAAACCTTGTGCCAACCACAGTAAAAGAAGTTGTAAGTATGCTTTTGGTATCAGTGCAAGTATTCTCTCTTTTATTTTGTTGAGTTTAAGTACTGGATCTACATTATTTAATTTTACAGTTTCTGTCCTTTTCGGTTTTGTGGCTTTCAGAGAGAGGAAAAACTCTGATTCAGAGGAAACCTACCATGTATCCAGAATGGAAATCTACTTTTGATGCCCACATTTATGAGGGCCGGGTGATTCAGATCGTGCTCATGAAGGCACCTGAAGAGCCGCTGTCTGAGGTGACTGTGGGTGTGTCGGTCCTGGCAGAGCGGTGCAAGAAAGGCAATGGCAAAGCAGAATTCTGGGTAAGGGAAAAGATTCATCCCTCAGAGTTTCTTTCAAGCTGAATGAATGCCATATACCTTTTAAACTTGAAGGGACTTACAGATTTTCCTAGGTCAGTTGGATCTCACTTGGGTTTCTTCCACACCTTACCTTGAATGCTGAGACAAGAATAATTATTCAGAAGAGTGAAAAACTAATAGTGGTCAGTTTTAGCTGTAGTAATCAGTTTTAGCCAATTCAGTGGTCTGAAATCCTTTGCTTATTATCCATAGAATAGGCACCACATTGACATCAGCAGTGTTAAGCTTTCTCTGTGCAACCTGTCCTGACTTAGACCATCACGGCCAGCAAGGAGATGTTAGTTCACTTAGCATAGCCTACAAGGTTGTTTTTGTGTGTGGAGACAGCCCAGCTGTAACTGAGGTCTTTGCCTTCTGTAAACTTTGCTGGGCAGATGTTCTGAGTGTGAGAAATTGCCTTAAAAATGAAAACTTAGTCATTATCCCAGTAGGATGATGGGATTTGTGGGGATATGTTCATGGGTATATCTAATGTAACTGCGGTGTGGTTTTATTTGGGGGTTGGCTTTTTTTCCTCCAAAGTTGTATTTAATGTAACCCAGGAATACTTTGCTCACTTGCTGGAGATTGAATCGCTCTTTCATTCTCAAGGGTTGCTTATCTTTATAAAAAGGCAGCATTTTAAGAATTAGTGGCTACTTTCTAAGCACAGGAACTGACCTCAGCTATTGGCTTAAAAGGCACTTGGGTTTTTTTTGCTGGTCTGTAGAATTTGCTACAGAAACCACATGTAATGGTTTGAGGGGGAAAGGAAAATAAATTTTGATGATACCACATCTTTTTCGCTATGGACAACAGCATTTGATATCTCTATGACTTGCACTCTCCATAAACATATAAAGTATTACATAGACTTTTTCTTTTGAAACTGGGTTCCTGTGCAAACTGAGTTTACTAATAGTAAAAACAGAAGCCAACAAACTTCTTTGCAGAAAGGGGAAAGGGACATGCACACACAACATGAACTCTGACTGCGCTGAACCCTTGGGTTGACATCAAAGCAGTGCAGCACACTAGTAAAAGCAAGAGAATAAAAGCCCCTGACTCAGCTGCAGCAGTGAGATATGAAAGAGGATTGTAACCAGTTATTGAATATTCTACTTGGAGTCCCTAGAAAGAGCTGTTTAAATTCCTAAGAGATTCAGTCACCCACACACTTCACTGTTGGTATCTTTCTTTCCACAGCTTGACCTACAACCTCAGGGGAAGGTGCTGATGGCCGTGCAGTACTTTTTGGAAGATACAGGTAATGTCAACTGTTTATTTTCAGTCAGTTATATGGGAAAAGGTTTGATTTTTACAGTCCTTTGCAGAACACAGGATG
The DNA here is from genome assembly GCA_035583155.1 of Acropternis orthonyx. Lineage (NCBI taxonomy): Eukaryota > Metazoa > Chordata > Aves > Passeriformes > Rhinocryptidae > Acropternis > Acropternis orthonyx. The sequence continues at coordinate 16,226,512 of JAWWEU010000023.1, forward strand.
TAGCTCACACAAAAATATCACCTGGTGTACTGAGTAGAATATTCTGAAGTTATCAATTTGTTTTCTAGGGGGTTTTCTGTTATGTGGACTCATGGTTGGATTTGTTCACTTCTAAATGCCTTTGTGCCTCTAAATGTTGCATTTAGACACTTTCATGTCTTTGCTATGTCTGTCAGCGTGTTTTGATGTGATAAAAAAAGATATCAGTTCATTTTTAGATGCAAAGAAGTTAATTCTCTTGTTCTAGCTTATGCGAGAAGCTTTTTTTTGTGGGTTGGAGAAGTGGGTCTGAGTTTCCTGGGATTCAGACATTGTATTCACTAACCATGGAAACTGGTTGGTAGCAATGAATGAATGGTTTAGTGTTAAAATGCAAATCTAGTCAATGTTCTGACATACAAGTTTAAAAAGTGAACACACTGTGTCAGAAATATACACACGCTGTTTGGAAAGAAACTAGGAGGGAAGAGTACAATAATAAAAACAAGCATTTTAGCTTGGATTTGTGTATCCTCAAAGAAAAGCTGTAAACCTCACAACTTGCTTAGCTAGGGGTTACAACTTTCCCATACCAGAAGTCATGAAACCATTATTTCTTGGGAATATTATTATAATTATAACATAACTGCTCCCCATGTGAGTCTATCAGTCTTACAAAGTGTATTACTATGTGTTTATAAACAAGAAGTGGAGAGAGTAAGCAGGAAGTTTTGAAGCACTGTGGGGTTTTCCCCCACAGATACATCCAGGGAGCACAGTTCTGCTCTCATAGAACAAGTTAATTGTGAAGGTGCCATACATCCTTGCACCAGCTGTGCAATCTGTGTAGCATATACTAAAACAGGTGCTAGAGAGAAAATGTGATGTACAGTAGGGGATGTTTCAGAGTTCACGTTTTATCCTTGTGATGGCAAAACCCCCCAGCCTATATGCTTTTTATTTGCCTCTGAAAAGTTGACTCTTTAAAGCAAAATTAAAAAAAAAAAAAAAGTGTAGAATTTTCAAGAGTCAGTAGGTAAGAGAGTTTCTCTGAAGATCCAAAGCTCTCTGTTTAAGCTCCAGTAATACTCCGGTTTGCATTCAAACTGTTGTGAGCTGTTATATTAAAACACCCTCTTCTTTGTCGCAATTTCCTGTGCAAGGCTGTTTCAGAGGGCAGTGGTATTATAAGAATCTTATTTAATGAGACATACAGAAATCCATTTCTCCTGGAAACGTGAAAGTTTCTCAACCAATCAAGCCTAATTTCTGTATTCTCAGTTGCTTCTTTGATGAGGCTGGAGCATATTTCCTCCTCTCCACACAGACATGGCAAAAAATAGACATGGTATAAGTGAAAACGTTCCGTAATTTATTATTACCTGTTAGTAGGAAAGTGACATACTTGTGTGCTGTAAGTACTAAAATAATTATATTTAGTAATCTAAATAATTTAAAAATAGATACAGTGTTCTTGCAATTCTTCTCATTGCCTTTATTCGGGATTGCAGATGGTAGTGAATGAACCCTGAATACCAAACAGATCATTAATTCATACAATCATACTTTAAGTGGAAAGTTAAGATTTAGCTGTTAATGCACTTTTTGGATCTTCTACCTTGCAATGACTTCCTATTTCTGCTTTATATAAAATGAGTCACTGGTACCTTTTTGGTAACTACACCACAGAGGTGGTGGAAACTGCCTTTCCAGACATTTCGGTACATTTATACGTCTACGTTTTGTGAAGGAAAGTCACTCAATCTGATACTTCATGTGAACACTGCAAATATCAGTACATTTCAATATGCTACTCCTCTTCAAAATTACAAACCTCCCTCATGTCAGTATCTCTACACTGCTAAATAGGCAAACATTGAATGACACTTGGCTCATCATTTCCTGCTGTAAATGTGTCCGCTAGTTAAATTTGCAGTTACCAGTATTGGAGCAGAGAGGTTTGTGAGTGTGTTACAAGGATGTTTGTATTAACCTCCATTCTTGGCATTGCTAAAACCCTTAGTTAATAGCTGAAAGCTCGGAGACAGTTCACATTCCTTCCTATACAGATACCATTTTGTTCTCTCTCTGGCCTGCCTTTCCATACAGAACTTTATGGTTGCTGTGTTTCTAAAATACTAAAAAAGGCTTGTTCTGAACCTGGTATTTCAGTTGTTCCCTAGTTTATTCAAAGGTATTGCTACCATTAGTATCTTTGAGTTATGGGTGCTACCTTTTGTTTGAAAATCTTCAAACACTTTGCAAAAGTCAGTAATTCTTTCTTTGGCTTATTTGGCAAACTAAAACTGCTGTTTTTCAAACCTTTCTTCTAAGCAGCAGACATTCTGCCATCTTTAGAGAAAACTGCTTTCCTCTGCTTCAAAGGTACAGAGCAGTATTGAGAAATGAGCATGTTATTGCTCCATTAACAGGTATATTTTTAGAGAAAAAAAATCACAGAATCAACTGGTATTAAAATTTCCTCCATGTTAGGCTACACTGAGACCTTTCATTTGTATATTCTTTTTACAGATTGGCACCTGATCAGTTAATTTAGGGCTATGTATGAAAAGTCTGCCCTGGAAGGCTTTCTGCTTTCCAAACCCTGTGAAACAGGGACTGCAGAGCCCTGACTTAAAGCTGTCAAAGATATTTTTTGTATTCTGCCCTGTAATTTGAATGTAAGTTTGTGCTGGAAATGTAAAAGTTTTCTCTCCTGGTGTGTGAAACGTGAGAACAGGGTGTTGACCTCAATTTTTATTTTCAGAATATTGTTTTCCTTCTGCCCCTCCTTCACCAGTTGTAGTAGTGAAACTAGGTTATAATTCTCTAAAGCAGCTTTAATTTTAATAGGTGGGAGTTGCAATACCTTTAATGCTTTTCTTGATCTTTGTTTATTCAAATGTAGTTAATGACCTTATCCAGAAAAAAACCCCAGACCTCAGTCTGCTGAGTGTCTTGTGCAGTGTTAGCAGCTTTGGAAGTGTGCTTGTGTCTTGGGTTCCATTTCTGAATTGCTGGTTTGCTGGTTTCAGCTTCCTGCAGAAAGGGTTAGTGAGTTCTTTCCTTAAAATGCCAATAGAGGTACCAGAAGGTGAGTAATTTGCATGTGAACTTTTAGTGTCTCAACTGTCTGATTTCTGAGAGGGGAACGTGAACCAGAGAACTGCATAGATTTTGAAGATGTTTTTTCTCTGTGTGGCAAGATGAGTGTTGGGGAAGCATGAGGCTTCTGAATTTTTCTGAGTTATCTATGAAAAATAATAGGGTAAATAACAGATTTGCTATCACAGTGTGCATATTGTGTGGGTCTAAATTAAGATTTGAGGAAAGGATCTCTATGGATGAGGTGTGTTGGTGTGTTGAGGAAGGATTGTCACATTATTAGCATATAATTGTGAGGAGGTCTGAAAAGCCAGAACTGGGCTTTACAACTGGACATGGGAATGTTGGTATGATTTAATTATTTAACTGACAAAGCAGTACTTACAGATATTTGGCAGATAGAAATTTTGCTTCAGCCTGCACCTAGAGGGGTGATTGCATCAGTTTAATAAGATCATCTTTTGGCTTTATTTTTTGATTTTCTTTAAGAAAATCAGACATTTGCAGATGTAGTGATTTCATCAACATTAAGTTGATGGTGTTTATGGTTGATAAGGTATATAAAGTGCTGTGTGGAGCAGAGAAAATTTGACCTAGTTCATATATTTAGTAGAAATTTGACTTAGATGCTGTATGTCCAAACGTTTTTACTGTGCCTTTGTAATTTGAAAAAGCAAAAAGATGATTTATTTTCAGTTTATTCCCTGTTTTGCCACAACAAATGAGGTGGTACCAGGTAGCTCTGCAGAAGGGTTATGTAAAGCACTTACTGAAGTGTAAAATAAGCAGTGCCGTGTCCGCCGAGCGCAGGCTGTGTTCGCACAGCGGCTCTGAGCCCTACAGAGGCTGCAGTGTGTGTGTGGGGGTTATTCCTGGACTGAAAAGCAGGGCTTGTTAAAACTCTGCTGTTTTGTTTTAGCACTTTTCTAAAAGGCCACTGGCGTCATTAATGCCTGTGAAAGGCTGGTTCAGTAGAGAGGTGCTGAAGCAGCTGCAGAGCAGCCCCTCGGTGTTCTGCAGGAGCCAAGGCAGGATTTCATTCATTCCATTGTCCAAGGCCAGGCTGGACAGGGCTTTGAGCACCCTGCTCCAGGGGAAGGTGTCCCTGCCCATGGAACTAGAGGGTCTTGATGGTCCCTTCCAACCCAGGTCAGTCTGTGACCCTCTTTGGAGGAGCAGGCAAGAAGTGCATGTCCCATGGGTGTCCCAGCCCCTGCAGAGCACAGTGGAACACACTTGTAGTTTATCTTACGGTGGACATGTGCCCACTGTCACATGCAGCACACACACCTGTTCATAACGTGCTACTAACAGTTTGTAGCACTGTTTTTGACCACTTGTGCTAAAGTTTATTGTATAACTGCTTGAGGCCAGCATAGGCAATTTGAGATTATGTGCCAACCTTGAGAGCAAATAGCATTGGCCTCTACAATAGCAAATCATTGGTATTTCTACTTAAATGTCAGCAGTGTAAAATCCACAAGTACTGAGAATGAATGAGAAAGTGTTGTGGCTTTTTGTTTGTTTGTTTTAAAAAAGAGAGAAATACAAAGCAATACCAATACTCTTGACTGTAAATGAAATGTGATTATCACAGAGGCCAGTATGATTTATCATAGCAAGTTCATGTCACAGAATTGTAGGCTTTGGGGAAACTTTTATTTCTGTAAATGGTTTGTTGAGGGTGTGTTTTTGTTTGGTTTTTTTTTTTTGGTTGGTTGGTTTGGTTGGGGTTTTTACAAGCAGTCCTCTCCAGGACCAGGTTAAAGAGCAGTTTTCCTCTGAGACAGTTCATGTTAGGGAAAGTCTCCTTTGTAAGGAACAAGCTTTCCCTTTTAATGATTGCTCTATGAGATTAATGTTTTTCTTGACCTCAAGGTGCACTTAACTTTCAAACAAAGCCAAATGCAAGGTTGTAGAACAGCAGAAGGAGGCAGACACTGAACAGAGTAGTAGTTGGTTCTGCAATTTATTGTCCAGTTTTAGGCAAATCTCAACCTGAGCCATCAGTTAGCTCATAAAAAGCTTTGCCTGTCCTTGTTTGAAGTGAAGTCCAAGTTCCCAGTCTCTGGCAGTAGCTCTGTTATCTTTCCTCTGTTCACAAACAGCACCGTGAAATCAGCAGGTTAAAAAGAAAAATGAACTCTGAAGATGGTAAATATTTTTTCAATTCTTTCTTTTTGAAAAACTACTGGGGTTATTCTGAGGTTGTTTTCTTTCGTCCTTGGACTTTTGAGGTTCAGTTGAGGCCGTTTGACATCTCACCCTAAGATTTATTACAGTTCAGCAGAGCCCTGGCAATATTGCTGTAGTAAATGTTTTCCAGGTGATGGGCTGGGCGTTGTGTCAGTGGCTGTGAGGACTGTGAAATGCTCAGGAGTTCTGCTGCTGCACTTAAATAGGGAATACAGTGGTGGTGTGTTTACAGCAGGTCTGGAGAGCTGCACTGTCCATTCATAGCTCTGCTTGATGGCTTCCTAATGAATACACAGCACCGAGGAGTTCTGGGTGTTTTTGTCAGATCAGCTGCAAGTTTTGAGAAGGGACCTTGAAATACGTGAGCGTGTCAGTGATAAATATTAACCACAGCTCTCACTAGAGGAAATACATTATGTTTAATGGTGTGTGCTGGCTCCAAAATGATCAATTTCAAGTCCAGGCCATAGAGGTCACCTGGATTCTAGTTGCTGATTCGGCTGTTTTGTACATGACTCCTCCTGACCATGTGCTGTTTCATCACAAGCATTTAATCTGTGGGAATCCTGACTTGCTTGGAGGGGACAGCAAAGTTTTTCCCTTTGTGTTTCTCCCTCTCCCCCATCCCCACTCTACATCAGTACAGTTGTGAAAGTTACCTCCCTGCAATTGTTAATTGTCTTTGCATCTTTGAAATTAAGCTTTTATTCCCCAGTTGAGTCCTTGGTTGGCTGAACTGCTCAAAACTTTTCTGGAGCAATATGCACTAAAGGCAATTTATACTTTAAAAATAACTTGTTAAACATGCCCACAGTAAATTGGAATTAGCTGCACTATCATTTCAGAACCACCTCAGCTTCAGGTGCACTTGATTTACAGCTGCTCTCCAAACCTCTCAGCTGCTTCTGAACTAAAATACAAAAATGTTTTCAGCTATATTTTGACATATTGGTTGGTTTTGGCAAAGATATTTAATAAGGCAGCTGGTTGTAAAGCCTGTGTGTTCTCACATGCAGATTTTGAAGTTTTGCTGTGCTTAAGGATTCTTCTTTGTTAAAGTATTTTTAAGAAAAATATGCAAAGAGAAAAAAAAAAAAAAAGGAGGAAAACCCCAAAGTGATTAGTTCTTTAATTGCCCTCTCGAAAAAATAAATCCCAGTCTCACATATGTCTCTGAAGTTTGATATCAGTGCTCCAGACAGGAAGGAAACACCACTGTTTCCCCTATCTTGATCAAGTTTTGTCAGAGCCTTCTGCACACAGCAATGGCAATACTAAATCGCTCCGAGCATTTTAGCATGAGGAGATGCCCCGTCCTGTTAACCTTTTAGTTCCTCACTAAACACTTGGTTTGCTCCTGCCACGGACTTTAGGAAGGCTTTTGCCCAGTAATCTGCTCCATCACAGGTGATCTCCTCAGACTAGGTGCCATAAGGTAAAACAGCCTTTCTCGGCTTTGTTGTTGTTCCTGATTAAATCTCCCTTACAAAAACATCCTTTCCTTGCAGCAAACAATAAGCAGCACTGCTGACTCTCGAGCACCTTGTTTGCCTTGCACGCAGTGGGTGAGGTCTGTGTGTTTGCTCGGCAGGATTAAACAAAGATAGTAGTGTTTGCAGACTTGGACAAGCTCAAGTGCAGCAGCTGATGAGAGCTTTTGTTGGGTGAGCTCAGTAGTCTGTTTGAATAAGGAAAATGACCCCTGTTCCTGGGCGGGCAGAGGTAACTCGGGGGCACACACAGTGGCAGGGTGTCACAGTGCACACTGTGAGTCCCTTTCAGGGGGTTGTCAAGATGGGTTTTTCTCTGAATCACTTTGCCAGCTTCTCAGAAAAGTGCATTAATACCTAGGAGCAAAGCTCAGGGACCTTTTCTGAACTTTCTTCTCACTAATATGACTAATCTTCCCTTAATCTCTGAGCTGATGTTGTCCTTGCTTTTCCAAGACAGTACATGCTGTCTGGGTGCTGGTGGCCGTGGCAGATAAATTAGTTTAGGACCCTCAGAATGATGACAAATGATGGATTGTGTTCCAGGTTCAGAGGTCTATGGAAATAACAATGGTGGCAGCCAGCTAATAAAATGACAAGAACCTTAGTGCAGCTAGCAGTAAGAAAACCGGAGCTCCTGGGTAACTTCGGAGTAAGCTCAGGCATTGCAGTGAGCATGACTTGGCAAAGGAAAATAATCTGCTTCTATTAGTACCAAAAGCAAGGCTCCCACTGATTTTGATAACAGGCAGCAATGCAATGGAGCAAATTAAAAAAAACCCCAACACATCGTATTGACAATGGGAAAAATGCTCTTATGGCTTTTTCCTTACTCCGTTGCTGTGGAAATTCCCAGCTTGCAAATGGCAAGATCCCGTTGCCCTAAGCTTTGCAGCACTGTGAACCATGTCCACAGTTCTTCCAGACTGGGATCCACAAGCTGCTGGCCAGAGCTGATGGAGTTAGTGGTTTATCAACTCCTTGTTGCCAGTTCAAGCCTTTATCTTTTGCTGCTGAATAGGATTGACCCTCAAAAGCTCCTCTCTATTGACCAGAAATGTGTCCTAGGGTTAAATCACCAGTTACCCAGTCTCTCTTGATACATCCTCATAGGATTACCTTTGTTACAAGCTACTGTTATTTTTAAAATGTATAAGTAAGGCTTTATAGTCTGAGTTTGTGTCTCAGTCTTACAACCACAAATACTCATTTTTTTAAAAGAAACTTAGAAGAATCCTTGGAAATAAGTGGAAATAACTATAACCTGTAATGAAGAACCTGTATGAGTCAGTTGGACTTGGAACCTGAGAATTTTTGTGTCATTTTATTTCTTGGCTTAATACTAAATGCAATTTCTATGTGATTTAGTATGAGATGCTACAGTAGATTGTAGCAGGTAGTATTATTGCTATAGTATTACTGAGCACTATGTACTCTAACTCCATGTGGGATAGGAAGGGGGGGAAATGGGACAGACACATGTTGACAGCTCATCAACATTGTGAGACACCAAAATGGGAAATGTGTGACTGAAAATCTCATCTGTCCTCACTCTTTGCTGATCCTGGAGGCTGGAAGAAAGGCATCTCCCAGTAGTATGATCAGATGGTGACTCAGAAGGTCCTGCAGCACTTCACTTGAATTTCTGCTGTAGTCCTGCTTCAGGAGGGCATGTGAAACAGCAGCATGGAGAGGCTTCTGCTGACCTTCCTGCTTCGAGTCAAATATTTATTTATCTTACACATAAACCACATAACATATAGGAACTTAGATTATTTTCAAGAAACTGCTGTGGTTGTAATTTCTCTAGCAAAACCGTGCTCCATTCCAGCTTTTTCCTCTCAGCTCATCTGCAGAAGGCTTCTTCTGCACCAGCAGGAGCTGGGAAGTGCTTGCAGACAGGGATGTGGAGACACCTCAGGAAGAAAGCAGTGTGTGCATGTGTCCCACCCTTATCAGACTGAAACCCTGCAGAATGCAGGGGTAAAATAAACAGAAACACAAATCTGAAACAGGAAACCAGACTGAATGTTTGGTAGCAGCAAATATTAATCTTTGTAATGCCTTTAAGTATTGCGTTGTCTTGTTCTCCCCCTTAGACTGCAAACAGTCGCTGAAGGAAGAGGAGGGAATAGTAACTATTAACAGGAGAGGAGCCATCAAACAAGCCAAAATCCACTACATCAAAAATCATGAGTTTATTGCCACCTTCTTTGGACAACCTACGTTTTGCTCTGTCTGCAAAGAATTTGTATGGTAAGAAGGAAAAACTTAAGTTTCCCCCACCCCCAAATAACTTCAAAATTCTTTTCAGATAACAAGTAAATTCATGTGTGTTTGGAAATTGACATTATATACCAATTACTTTATATATGTTTGCTAAAAGTATTTTTATACCTAAGAACTACAGTTGTCTTTTTCACATTAAAAAATAAAAATTGAGTATTTTTGCCACTGAAATAATTTACAAAAATTCCATTGAAACCTTGTTATTTCTGGTTTCCCTCCTGATTTACTGGTCTATCTTATCTTCTAAACCTTCCTTTCCTAAGACAGAGGATTCTGATTAGCAGAATTTAGGCCAGTTTATTAATAGTAACAAATATTCCCATAGACAAAGGATTAATTGGCTGACACAGTAATAATAATAATTAAAAAACCCCAACCTATCCTTTATTTCAGTAAATGTATTTTTTTTTATTTCCTTCTTTAACATTTGTTTTTCAGGGGACTCAACAAGCAGGGATACAAATGTAGACGTAAGTTAATTTTGTTGTTGCTTTTTTTTTTTCCCCATGCATTTTTCTTGTACTGCTTTCCACATGATTCTGAAGATCTAAGGGTTACTGTTGAAAAAATCTGTAAATATGCATAGCACAGTGCAGCATCACCACAGGTGGTAGTAGTAGATGTTAAATATCAGTTTTGCACAATAACCAAAGAAATACAATTGAGGTTCCTACCTGGGTTTTAGTATCAGGATTTAGACTTAGCTATTTTTCTCAGAAGTGTGTAAGGCTGTTAAAAAGTTGCACTCCTTTATGACAGCTATTTTTGTGAAACTTTTTCTAAAATTAATTACAATTATTAAGGGTTTTTACAGCTGAATTGAAAAGCCCTTTTGAGTTAGCATAGGTCTCTGTGCATTACTCCAAACGGGAGAGATACCAAAGGGTAAAACTTAAAAGCATAATATTGTCCGTCTGTTCTCAAGTGCTGGTGGCATTGCCTTATGGAGGCTGATTATGATAAAAGAAGAGGTGGGGAGTTGGGGGATGAGCTTAAAAAAGGTCATCATCTTGATAGAAAAGAAGTTTTTGGTGTATGTGGTATGATGGAAAGGAGTGTTCTTCACGTTATGCTACGAAATGCAAACACCTTATCCCATGTATTTATTATCTGAAGGAATCCTTTTTTTTCTTGTGCATGTCTTGAAGAATGCAATGCTGCTATTCATAAGAAATGCATTGATAAAATCATTGGGAGGTGTACTGGCACTGCAGCCAACAGCAGGGACACAATGGTAAGAGCTGGAACGATGTATTTGTACTTGTAATCATGTAATTAAACACTCCTGAACTAACAAAACCTTGTATAGACACTGCCAGCTTTATTTGGGAGATGCTTGGCTGTACAACCCAAGGTAGGGTCTTCTCTTGAAGTGGACAGTTTCCAAGTATGAGTAGTAGTTAAAAGCCCTGCGAGGGGGTGGGTGGTATTTGATGGGCAGATCCTTTCCCTGCTACATGAGGGATGTAAGACTAATACAGAATTGTTGTAGCCTTGTAATATCCAGGCAGTTTTCTGTCAGGAGCTGGTCCTGCTCTGGGCTGTGCCTCACCCCTCTCTGTCCCTGTGCTCAGTTTCAGAAGGAAAGGTTCAACATTGACATGCCTCATCGCTTCAGAGTTTACAACTACATGAGCCCCACGTTCTGTGACCACTGCGGCAGCCTGCTCTGGGGGCTGGTCAAGCAAGGGCTCAAGTGTGAAGGTACAGAGGAGGAGGGAGGGCAGCTGGCACCTCTCTAGGCTTTTTTTTCCAGGGTTCCACCCCCACTAGAGATCGGCTACACCACTGTGCCTTTTTCTGTGTGTTGTGTAGGATGGGATTCATCTCATCCATGTGGGTTGAAAAGGCTTCTGTCCTAGAGATAGACAAAAAGGCACTTGGCTCATGTGGCAGCTCCGCCAAGGTGAGCTGCTAATGGAGCCAGGAAACCTGTGGAGGTGCAATCTTGAGTATAATCAAAATTACTACTTTGGGAATAGCTGAAATTTGGTGGTTCTGAGTCAAAGTAGCACCTAAAAGTCTATTGAAAGTGCTTACTGTAAATACTGCTTTTGTAATTCTCCCACAAAAAAGCAGGATAATCCTTATTGTAACAGATTTTGAGAATAAAATAATGATGATAAGTTTTTTCCTTGTGAACAATTTTTGTAGCCTTCATTGCATTAAAGGTAAAAACTGCAATTTTGTTAACAGTGACAGGTCCATGTCCAGCCTGGTCTTATAACAAGGTTTCTGAACTGCACAGAGAAACAGCCCTTTTTGTTGTAATGTCAGACAGTATTTTCCTGATGCTTGTATAACCATAGTTACATTTCTTTTAGAATGTGGGATGAATGTGCATCATAAATGCCAGAAGAAGGTGGCAAACCTATGTGGAATAAACCAGAAGTTGCTAGCTGAAGCTTTAACTCAAGTTAGCCAGGTATGCTTTATGACATTTGGGGTAATTACTTGCTTTCAGAGCATCTTGGGGATTTCACATCATCTTTCCTGTATCTCTTTTATGGGGAACTGAGTTTGGAATGGAGGAAATGCAAACAGCTTTCTCTTTTTTAATTTGATACATGCAGAGACTAACAAAGATATCAATAGCCTAAAATGGGAATGGGGAGGAGGAGGATCCCACTGAAGGAATTTTTTTAAAGGTGTGGTTTCCTGAAGCCCCTCTTCTGTGCTGCCAAGGTTATTCTCATCCTTTCTGTTGAATTGATTAAACAGTGGCATCACAATACTGAAGCCTGTTTTTTACATGCTTCAACTTTAAAATTCCACTCAAATGATAAAATTAAGTGAATAAGGAGAAATATACCAGTTATTCTCAATTTTTATTAAACTTTTATATATATATACACACACAGAACTCCTCTGGAATTGACACTGGCCCCATTGTTCATCTCTTGCTGCAGCCTGACTGTCTTTTGTGGTTGACTTCTGACTTGCAAATAAAGATTCAGACACAAGCCCTGAAATAAAACAGGAAAATACAATACAAAAGCCAACAGTGCTTCCTCTGAGCTGTGTGTTCCTGAGCTTTCACAGGATATTTACTTTGAAAACATTGAGAGCTGTTGTGCCAGCTCTTTCATGACCCAGAAAAAACTCAATTTTTTCCTTATTAAAATTTGATCTTAGGGATCTTTCACACCTAACATTTATTTCCATGTGCTAAAGATGGATGTCACACAGAGATATGACTTCAGCATGTCCAGTATGACAGTGACTCCCATCTCCTCACTCAAGTGAACCGACATCCAAGGCGACATTTTCCCACAGTTTAAGTTCTTCCCGCTGTGGATCCAAACCACTGTACCTGTAATAATTTTGCAATGAACAATACAGCATAGACTGTTCAGGGATTTCAGTGACTTTCTTGCAGTGAAGGAAGTAAAGCAATTGGCTGATCTGAAGCTGTAAAGAAGGCGACTAAGTAGTCTGTCTTTTCTCAAAAACTCTGGTTCATGTACTGGGAATTAATAATTTAAAGGGAAAGTTTATACTGCCACCATGTTACATTGACAGCTATTACTGTGTCTCTAAAGTAATCATGCTAATATAATTTCAAATGTTCCCCTTCTCCTCAGAAATCTACACGAAGGTCCGATTCTGGGTCTGTAGAAAGTGTTGGTATTTATCAAGATTTTGATAAGAAACATAAAGGTCCAGGAGGAGACGCAACAGGTAAGAAAAACAGCATTTCACTATAGCCATTTACCTACCAGACAATTTAATAGTTACTCATTCTTGCCTTGTGTTAGACAATTTCTTTTTAATAAACCCTGTTTAAAATAAATGAATAAATAAAGGCATATATTTCTTTTTCCCATCTCCTGACCACACAAAATGCTTGCACAACCTTTGACAAATGCCTGGGATCCCATCTCTACAGCTTGTAGAGAGAACCTCAGAGGAAGGTTTTGTTTAGTGGGTTTTTTTCCCTTCTGCTAAAGACTTGAAGCATTGCATAAGCTTATTTTCATTGCTGCTAACCTATGATAATTTATGCAAAATTAAATGCAACAGTAGAAGTAATGTTTTATCAGATGGAAATGACCAGACTCAGTAAGAGATAACAGGTGGGTTTGGAGTGTACAGGATGTTAATGTTCATCCATAAATTGAATTAATTCAGTTCCAATGCCCATTAAAAAACCCTATTTTTATATTACTTAGCATACTTATTCTGTTTTGCCAAAACAGAGGGAAAAGAATCCCAAAACCTCAGGCAAGTACTGCATTAGGGTGCAGCGCCTGGGATGTCCCAGATGCTGGGCAGTTACAGGGCATACAAGGGATCATCTTGTCACTAACATCAGTGTCTTGCTGATGATCCAGCAGGTCTGTGCAGCAGAGGGCACAAACCCCCCCCCAGTTATTAATTTTAGGATAGAATCAGGATTGAACTGCGTGACTGTTCTTCTTAGCCAGCACTGGGCATAAATCAAGTCTTTGTATGGCCTCTCTGCTTAGACTGAGAGACTATCCTGTTCTGCTAAGGGAATATAAACAGTTTGTTTACAAGCAGTCCTTGTATCTTTTTCTCCAAATTATTTTCTGTATCTTAGCCACAGGCAAAAGTTAGGGAGGTTGATTTTATAATGCCCAAGTATTGCTTTAATCCCAGCATCATCAGACCATTCCATTCAAATCCAAATCAAGTCTGCTTGAGCAATTGAAACTTTGCTGTAAACCACAGGAGCTGACCTTTTTGTTCAGGTTCACCAGTATTCCAGCAGCAGATGCATTGCAATAGTATGTCAGCCCCTAATTCCTGTCCAGGGATGTGAGTCAGGCAGGGTTTCTGCACACACTGATCTCTGACCTGCCTGTTTTGATCAGCAGATAACAGCGAGTACGATAAGCTCTGGGAGGGAAGCACAGCCAAGACAGCGTCACGAGCTGCGAGGAGGAAATTCAACATAGACAGCTTTGTCTTCCAAAAAGTACTAGGGAAAGGAAGCTTTGGAAAGGTATGTAACGAGTTTAGAGAGCTCAAGGTGTCTGCCTGGCTTGATCTCTGCAATGTGACAGGAAGAGGAATTACCCTTTATGCACCACCGTGCAAACGGGTGTTTTAAGTTCATACCCTCTGTACAGAAACAGCCTCATAATGCCCCAGTGCAGCGGCAGGGGGATATTTGGGAGAGCAGTGTGATCTCCACAGGCTCTCTGCTTCTGTCTGTGAAACCACAGCTCTAGGGAGGAACAGGCTTTAGCTGGCTGCTGTTTATACACTCACAAGACATTGACAGAAAAACTGCTGTGCCTGTGTTTCCTCATCTCTATGTCCACCTTCCCAAATCTCCCTCGCTTTTCCAATTTAAATGTGCTTTATGAATTGTCATTGCACCTGCTGTGAACACCTTTGTCTTCCCCTTAGTGATACCATCAGCAACAGCCTTTCCTATCCATGCTGTAATCTCCTCCTTCATTTTCTGTAGGTTCTGCTTGCTGAGCTCAAAGGGAAGAATGAATTCTTTGCCATCAAAGCCCTGAAAAAAGATGTGGTGCTAATTGATGATGATGTGGAATGTACCATGGTGGAAAAGAGGGTCCTTGCACTTGCATGGGAAAATCCATTTCTCACACATCTTTACTGCACGTTTCAGACAAAGGTAAGAAAAAGCCCAGTGGTGACAACAACACGACAGACTGAGCCTTTTAATGAATGCTGTTATCTTATAGAAGTAACTTAGTGGTGCAAGAATTTTCTTGTGCTCTATGCCGTAGTTCATGGGCCTTGTGGAAAGCAAATATAAGTATGACCAAACATATGTTGATGAGGACAGAATAAGATCAGAAGAATATCTCTGCAATCTGGAATAAGAGGCCGTTTAATTTAAATCCTTGATCCAAACTTTCCCCTAATGACGAAAGTGTGATGTGACAGATGACTGTCACAGGTAGGAATCAGTAAGTCTATTTTAAATGTGTATTTAAGTCTAGAAACCCCCAGAATATGAGATTAGCTATTTATCTTTACAAGACCAGGCCACTCAACTCTGTAGGAGCCTCCCAGACTCTGGGCATGCATGAAACAGAGAAATCCTTCAGCAGAGCAGGGAAGTGGCTGCTTGGTCTGCCATAGGCACATTGGTACTTCATCTGTGGTTGGAACAGCATCAGTAATTGTTTCATTCCCTGGTTATTTGCAAACAGGATCATCTGTTCTTCGTTATGGAGTTCCTGAATGGGGGAGACCTGATGTTCCACATACAAGACAAGGGGCGTTTTGATCTCTACAGAGCAACGTAAGTCCACAACCCTTCATTCCCCATCTCCATGAGGGATTTTAGTCTCTGGGTTTACTGCTTCTGGTTCTGTGTTCCTTACTTGCCCTGGAGTTTCAGTGGCTGATGATTGAAAAGGTATTTCTGGGCACTGCTTTAATACAATGAAGTTCACTTAATAGTGTGTGGAGTTAAGGCTTCTTAATTTGCACAGCAGTGTGATGTTTTACTTTATGGGATGCTTGTACCTAGAGGTACACAGTAAACTGCAATGTGAGCCAGCACTCAAATGAAAAAGTTACAATTTGTGTCCTTTAAGACAATAGTTTGATGGAAAACTTTGAAAACAGCATGGAGGGGGGGGGGGGTGGAATTAAAAACGTATTTATTAATATTTATACATTGACAAAATAGTAACCGAAAACCTG
>JAWWEU010000023.1:16242327-16336882 GCA_035583155.1 Acropternis orthonyx
AAAAGAAAAGAAAAGAAAAGAAAAGAAAAGAAAAGAAAAGAAAAGAAAAGAAAAGAAAAGAAAAGAAAAGAAAAGAGTCTTGTAATGCTTTCTTTGCATCTACCAGAAAGATAAAAAGTTAGGTAGAAACCTTTGAATTATTTACTTTCAAAGAAAGAGGACAAATTAACACATAAGAATACACATAGAAGTGAAAGAAAAAGTGAAATGAAAGTGAAAGGAACCCATATAGGTAGAAATTTTGGAAAAAAAATACTGAGAAAAGCAGGCTGGATATTGACAACAGAAATAGCATTGCCTTGAGAAACAAGAGAGAAGCTGCTTTACATCTCTGAGCATAAGAATTACCATGGCAAGAGTTTTAACTGTGTTATTGTTTGTGAACTGTCTCAGTCTCAATCAACATGTAAGAGCATGTTTTCCCTAAAGTTTGGTTTTATTCTAGTAGTTTGTTGTGGAGGCACTGTACAATATCTGCTAGCAAAAGTCATATCTGCATTGTTCTGAGGATCTACCTCAGGGAGAAATCAAACCTAGGTTTCTGATTGTGGTGTTCTGTTTCAAAACTCTTACATGCAAAAAGAGACATCTTTCATCCGAATTAGTAATTTTAGTTCAGAGTACAATCAGAATGTCTATACCATCATTACTTGCTTGCTCCTTATCAGGATTTGACTGTTTGCTAATTACTAGGTGACAGGTAAATGCTGAGTCGTGCTTCCCTGATCCTGCAGCATTCTCTTGCACTTGCTCTGGCAACAGCAAGAGCTGTTCATTAGTCTATTATAAAGAACTACCTCCATTTCTTCTATCTTCCCATAAATGAGTCTTGTTTTCTAGGTGATTACTTCAGTTTCCAAATAATTTAAAGCCCTGAATCCATGTAATTAGACTAGTTTCTTACTAGTCAGTTGTTACCATCTGCTTTTCTCTAGCTTCTTTTACTAAAATCTGTTATTTGGATTCCTTTACAGTCAGGAAACTTCCAATTTAATTACATCTTTCACTAATATTTAACTTGGATGAGAGAAAGTTATTTTAGCATTATCTGTATTTCAGCATTTTTCACATTTTTTCTGCAAAACCAGAAAGAATTAAACGCTTGTTAACAGCTTATTTGCATGTAATTCAGAATGTGCAGTGGTTATTGGTTCAGATTTATTTATAGGCATAATCTGTTAGATTTATCGGCACTGTCTGACATAAAAACATTTATACCTGAGATGCTGAGAAATAAAGACACAACTCAGTAGCTTGACACTGAAAGCCATATGCTGCATTTATATGACCTCTTTCCCTCTGTCTCAAATCAGTGCTACAGGATGCTGTTCATCTGTTCTCCAGAAATCTTTTTTTTCCTGTGGCTGGACAGAATTGGTGGCTGATTGCCAGCAATGCTGGACATAAGGTGCTTTGGCAGACTTACCCTTTTAAAACTGTGCTTTATTTATAGGGGAAATTTTCTCCTTTCCCACACACAGAAAAAGCAAAACCAAAGGAAAAAAAAACCCCTTTATAATGACACTGAGATAAACCTAGTGCTAAAAAGTCACTATGCCAAATGAATCCTAAGCTTAACATTTTGAAGTTCACTAGGTCTCTGTAATCACAGTGAGGACTGCCTGTAACCAGTAAAGACAAAATCAGATTAAGTTGTTGGGTAGTGATAGAGTGTATAATCTAATAATCTAATTTCTCTAGTTTCCCTTTTTTTCAACCATTTTAGCATTCAAATTAAGAGAATGTATACATCTGAACTTTTTCCTGTAACAGAGAACCAAATGCAGATTGAAAATACAGACTATATACTAGCATAAGCCTCTTACTTGCTCTAAATAAAACATGCAGACCTTGAAGCTGATGTGTTGTCCTTGAGGAAGAACCTAGGTAGGCTGAGACAGATGTTTTTGGAGAACCTAGCACAAGGTGCACCAGGTAAGACTGGGAACTAAACTGAAAGAATTTGTAATTGTGAAGCCAGGAGACTCTGTGATCACCTTGTCCTGATCACCCAGATAATTTCAGAATTCAGACCTGAGTGATTCTGTGTGTCAGGTGACCACATAAAGTGGAAAAAGGCAAAGGGAATTTCTTCTTCATTTACAAATATTATCAGGTTGATTAACTATACACTGATGTGTGTGTGTGTGTGTGTGTGTGTGTGTGAAAAAGGGAATACCTAAGGACATAAAAGAGGAAGTTGTCCAGATGAATAAGTTCCTCCTACCTCTTCTGATAAACAGTTTGCATTTTGCAAGTCAAGATTACCTAACATAGTAAATTTACAGAAATAACTGTAGTTTCTCTGTTCAAAGCACCTCTCAGCATGGGACTCACTGGAGTCCAGATTTAATGAAACCATACTGGAGGAGCAGGGGTTTGAAAGTATGACTTCATATTTTTGGAGCTCAGTGCTTTAGGGGCTGCATGTACTACTGCTGGTTGGCAGGAGTTTGTATGGGTGGGAATCAGGAGATTGCTTCTTTACCCTCTGCTAATCAGGTTTCAGAGCATCATGAATATTGAAATTTGGATATGATATGCCATATGATACGCTCATCCTAATTTTTGTACTGAGTTTTGTTAATATAAATACTGTGCCCCCATACACTTCAGTAAGTCTTGGGCTCCTGGTGGCCACTTTCAGATCTTCAGTCTGGATTTAACATCTTTAGCAGTGCAGAGTTGGATATTTGGTCCAACAAATTAATTTGTAAAACTATACAAACATAAAATACAAACAAATAAATACAAATATAAACAAATGCAAACATAATAAAGCAACAGACAGAGATGTTTCAAGTCCAGTTGATCAAATGATTATCTAAACCAAAAATATTTACTGCATCCCAAACATAAAATAACAGTACTTAATGGAGTGCGTAAGTCACTATCTAATTGGCAAAGCCTGAACACAGCAAATGTAGAAGTGCTGGATATGTTGTTCAAAGTACTAGAACTAATTGAAACATCCTTTTTTTCCTTTTTAGGAAGTAAAGTTCTGCTGACAAGAAGCAGACATATATTCCTACCAAGTTCATAGGGGTTTATTGCAACTGTATGATCCCCATTACCATGTTATTTAAGTTTCTCCAAATTTTTAAGGCATTTACCTTTACAACATCCCTGCTTGGAAGGCAAACCACCTTTTCTTACATTTGTGGAGTAAAGACACTCGAGACCTGCTTATAAGTATATCAAATACAGGCAATGCAGGCAATAGCTAAGCACCTGTAGCTGCAGATTTCTGTGGTTTTCTGTAATTATTATGTAATAATTATGTCTCATAAATAAACAGGATCAACACATTTCTGTATTCATCCTGCACCTCTGTCATATAATAATGTGCAGTGGCATATCATTAAAAAAAAAAAAACCAAACAAAAAAACAACCAAACAAAAATACTGGGAAGTGACACACCATAAAGAGCTTAAGAGCCTTGTGAGAGATCATAAACACTTAACTGTGGAAAAGGCACCGACCCTTCTCCTACTTTAAACGGGAGTTACAACTGAGGTCATAGCTGGCCTTTCCAGTCCCTGTGGTACTCCACCCATGCGTTGTTTTCATGAAGAACTTGAAATCGTGACAAAAACATCAGAAGGAAATAATGCTTGTGTTGAATTTATGTTTGGATTTTTGTTTGTTTTCTTGAAAGGAGTATGTTCTTCAGATGATTGTTATTTTTAGTGCTTATGAAACCAAAAGAGAGCGAAACCTGGATGGAGCCAGGAAAGCTGTGAGCAAATGCAGTATTAGTGAAAACTTGAAGACCAGTATAACACAGTTGCCTTTGTCCAAAGCCCCACCAATTCTGCATATTAGCTTCTTTAAAACAGAACTATCCTGTTGTTGGGAGATTTTTGAGTGGATGTGTGGTCTTTCTACAGTAGATCATAAATTATTGTCTTCTGCGACCTAAGGCCAGTGTAATTGTGCCTCTCCTCCTCTATTTAAAAATATCAAATTCTGTCCTGTTTGAAAACCTTGTTTTCTACATGCATTAGCAAAATTAAGCCTCAAGACAATTCAACATGGGTACTGAGCTGTTACAGTATTTTTAAAATATTTTATGGCATGCTATACAGTTTTAAATTGTTTATTTTTTTTATACTAGTCTCATGTAATTTAGCCTTCATAGCTGCTTTAAAGTTCTCAGAATGAAACTTTTCTCTGAAACCTGAAGAGTGCAGAAAACATTAGAGCATTACAGAAATACTGCCACCTCTGATGGTAATGTTAGGTTCTTCAGATCAGTGGCAACTGGCTTAAAAAAAAAAAAAAAAAAAAAAAAAAAAAAAAAGGAACAATTCCAACATGGTAGAATCAGAGGAATTAAGTGTGCAGTGGCAACCTGCTCCAACATCAGTTAGCTACTGGGTTCAGTGATTGTCGTGAAATTTCTGTGGGCAGTATTTACCTTCAAAGGACTGTCAGAATCTTAACTAAATTGTGGAGTCTGCTTATAAAGGCTTTTGTTTCTGTTATCTGAAAATGTCTTCATCAAATTATTTGTGCTATTAACTATGCAGTTAGAAGCTGTAGATTAAAAAATAAGTTTTCACTCAATCTAATCTGAATTTGCAAAGTGTATGTAAACTCACCAGATGACTTTGGAGATACAGTAGAAGACACTGTCTTTCAAGAATTTTATTAAACTGATGAATGGCATAGCTGCCTCATATTTGTGAGCTTTAGGGAAAGGTAATTTCAAAAGGATTTTTCAAAGCTGAGAGTCTCAACTGCTTGATACTGTGTGATGAGTCAGCCACTTGAGATTGAGATAGCAGTCTGAAAGCAAAGCAAGTGAAATAAACTATGTAAAAGATGAGATTGTTATAAATGACAGTGTAGGAATCAATGGCAATTCAAAACATTCATGGAGAGCCCTGTTTGTTTGGGGTTTTAAAATATTTTTATTTGAAATGGCAAAATACCAAGAAAATTGTTTGAGTAGCTGCATGTCATATCCATTAGAAAGCAGAATGAACTGTAGACAAAATGCAAAAGGGAAGGTGGGTTTGTCTAGGTGAGTAGATAGATCAAACGTATGTATGTATTGTCTGGGGGGGAAGGAAGAATGTCTGGTATTTTAAGATGGTGTGAAGATAAGCTTGATAGTGCAGAATAAAGAAAAAAAAATCTATACTATAGCCAAATGACTGGAGTTAAATAACTCTTCTGAGAATCTTAGTTGTAGCCTTGAGGAACCAATATGCTGTCTTTATTTTACTACAACTGGAACATTGTAGAACTTCCTTCAAAGAACTTTGCTTTTTCCACCTTAAAAGCTTTGAAAATGCTGAAAGTGGAGAATGTGCACTTCCTTAACAATTTTGGATGATAGTACCTTTTTCACGTGTGACCTTATTTGTACTTCATTGTAGCTTATTTTAGTGCAGTAGTTTCTTTGCCATAGTTCCTCAGACTCTCAAGAAGCAGTTATTTATAAGGATGACCAGTTGACCTGCATGGCCCTGCCAAATCAGCTACCAAGGTGTGCTGCCCTGAAATAGAGAGTCTGGCTTAGTCTTCAGGATGCCCCCATTACCTTTACCTGCAGGGTTCATGTGTCTGTCATCCAGCTGGCGAGAAGACCAATGCACACTGTTTATCTAGCAGAATCCAGCACACAGTTTATCCGGAAAGTAAAAATCTAAATATCACTGTTTCTTTTGGTTTGTTTGTTGTTTCCTTCTCTTAATAAGATATGCATTAGTATGCCTGGCATCTGGCAGCACTTTCACCAACACTCTTGGCCACATATCTCTGTGTGTGGATGTCCATCTGGTAGGGGCCTCTCCAAGGGACAACTACTGAGGCTGTTCTACAAATCTCTGACACCTACTACTCCTGGCCCACATGAGAATTTAGGAGGTGCTCTTTTAGGGCATTTCTAAGGTCTTTAAAATTTTTCTGGAGGATGGGATGGATGAGTGGCTTGACAACTGCTGCAAAGTTCTGGATGTGGGACATCCTACGGGAGAAACGTACCAGCTGGACCAAGTCATAGATGATTATTTAATAGTTACTTAAGCTCAGACTTTGTTATTTCCAGTCCTACATAATATCCAAAGAAGGTTCATTTTAAGTAGTAACACCATAATAAAAGTGAGACTTTCACTCCGATAAGCAGTATTCCTTACTGTGAATTAGCTGTGAATGGTAGTGTTTCTGCATATTTACATTTAAAGAAAATGTAAACATCAACAAACTATTTAGTACAAAATGTCAGGAGAAGGTAATTTATGTAATTTATGGTTCCAGTTCTGTGTGTTGCTACTTGTACAGTGCTGTTCCCTTGTAACACTTTTCTAGTGTTCTGGTTTTTTTGGACTTGTTACTGAGTCATTTATGTTTCTCCAGATTTGCTTTATAATACTGTCAACACAGTGTGTGGTTTGTTCAGGGGAATTTGAAAACTGGGTTATTTCCTCTAGGAAGCAAACTGTTATTAATTAATCAAAATCTTTAATTGAAATTATCAAATCAAGTTTTCATTTGCAAATTATAATTTAAAAATTTTAATCCTTGTCAGTAGATTTTGAAGGGAAAGGTTTTTCATATAAAGCAATATTTAAGTTTGCCTTTTTCCCATATGCCTCTTCTCCACTGTTGGGGGCACATCTTTATAGGGCAACATCCAGAAAAGAACACAAGGAAGTATTTGTATTTGTCAAGGGGGGAATTCAAAGCATTATCTGTATCAGGAGAGAAGAGGATATTTCGGTTGAAAATCTTGGTTCATCTATGTCTACATTAAGTTATAGATGAAGGATGCTTATGACTTGTATGTTCAGTGGTACAACAACCACCAAGCAAGCCATATACAAATATAACTGAATCACAATAATGGTAATCGTAATTGAAACTCTGTCTCAGGGAGGCCCTGTAACAAGATTAGTGGATAAATTCCTACTGTATGAAAAAGCAGTGACAGAGCAGATAGCCAAGAAATACAGTTAAGATGTATGCACTTGGTTCCAGTGAGAAGGATTCAGAAGTGGGACCCCAGAATTGTGGTCAGAAATTAAGGATGTAGAGATACCCTGCCACTGAGGAAATGCAAAATTTCTAGCAAATTTCTGAGCTGCATGGGGAAATCAGATAGGGAGTTTGTACAACAGGGCATGACCCTAAAGAAAATGCAGGTCAAGCTGGAGAAACCTCAGGTGGGGTAAGTGGGTGCAAGGGCTACCTTTCAGTTGGTAAGACCAATTGGTGAGGAAAAGGAGTATCATTTCACCCAAGTGGCAAGTTGAACATCTAGGAACAGCTGGTGGGATGACTCAGATGGTTTTTGGGGAAGCCCTCTGTTCAGGCTCACAGCCCAGGCATTGGCTTGCAAGGTTTATTCTGGCTCTCAATTCTCTTTTGGTGGTGGAATCTGACTGCCGAGGTAGAGCCTTGCAAAGGCTGATTACACAAAGAGCCATTACACATTTATCTGCTCTGGTTTTATTCTTTGTGCAGGAAACCATGTTTTCAAACGGAGATTAAGGGTGCCTTTTTTTCTTCTTTTTTCTTCTTTTTTTTCCCAATATTGAAATTTTGTTTGTCTGTTAAGTATTGTTAACACTGAAATGGTCACTAAAATAGTTATATCTTTTGCAAATTAACATGTACATGTGCACACTATATTGATTGTGCATTCATGTATACATGCATGAACACGTGCATGTAAGCTGAAGGGTCTTACCCAGGAGCACTGGCAAGAGACACTGTCATATGTTATTATTGTTCTCTAAAATACTGTTTGCTGTGGGGGATGAAGAGCAACTGTAATCAAATAGTTTGTTTTGTAGGCACACATGCAACGCTGGTAATCATATATTTAAATGGGGGATAATTTCAAGGTTACTTAGGCTAGCTGCAATACTTTTGACTTGTATATATGCCTCACTGTTTATTTTCTAAAGGCTACATTTTTAACTTGGATCCCTAGACTGATATCTGTATTATTGTACCTAAATAAAAATGGCCTCATTTTCAGAAGAGCACCTTCAGCCCCATTTGACATCACTGAGATTCCTTTGCTTCTCTGACAGTAAAACATAGATACAGTGTCCCATCATACACTCCACACTAGCATTAAAATACTGAAGTTTTTTAATATCCCCTGCCTCTCAGATTGTCTTCACACAGTATTATATTGATTCATGAGGAAGGAAGATCAGTTTTGACCTTGATAGGATGTGACAGCATGTTAGGACTCTGCTTTATTTTACTCTCAAAACTATTAAACCCCATCATTTTTCATTCCCTGTGTCTGTGTGAAAGCTTAAGTAGTTTTAATTGCTGCAGAAATTGTCTGTCGGTTTGTTTATTCTTTTGCTGGTTTTTGTAGGAGCACACACCCAAAATCTGTGGATGTCATCCAACTTGGCTGAGACGTAGCACTAGGTAGATAATTTTCCACATTCAGTTGTTCATGTTTCCCAGTTTATCTGTTCAGAATTAACACATTTTTAACTTGTGAAGTGCTACTATATTCTGGCCCAGGGAGACAACAGAGATCCAGAACTTTGGAATTAGATTTTAAAATAATACATAAAGCCAAACATAGCAACTTTTTCCTTGCCCAAGTCTGTTCCATCTAAGGAAGAACTCTGGATGTTTTCAAGCATTAGCAAAACTTCTTGTTAGAATTTACTTTGAAGGCTGTATTTGTAATGATGTAGACATTGCATTTTGTTTATTTTGTTGGTTGGTTTTTTATGTATGTTTTTATATGTGTGTTATATATTTATTACCTGGGCTTTAGCATCCTTTTAAACACAATTTAAAAGAAAAAAAAAAGTGCTGTAATTTGTGCTGCTCCTGGTAAGCAAGTGTTAATCCATTTCTGTGTTTGCTCTTTACCATCCCCATTTTCTTTTTGTTTTTCCAATGTTTGATTGCATTATGCTTTCCCTAATTCAAGGATTTATATAAGGATGGAAATAACCTCAGTCAGGGTAAGTTGGCATTGTTCCATTTCACTAGAATAGGGCACTGAGGAGCTGGCCTCTATCATTATGCGCATGCAGTTAATAATACCAGCCCCTGTGTTAAAGACTGAGGCAGAGCCTTCAAGCAGGCACTGTGTGTATTTTGTCTGTGTCCATATGGCACCTACCAAATGTTTGTGTTGCTAGGGCATAATGCTAACAAGCATCCTAAAAATACAAATATGAATTGGAAACATGCATTTTCTATAAGCACTCCACTAAGCTAAACATAGTGTATTAAGGCCACTAAAGAGCATAATACAGTAGGTTGGTGTCCTAGAAATGACTGGGGCTTTTGCATACAGGATTATCTTGCAGTGTGCATCAGTCAGCAATGACGCTGTCTGGGCCTGCACTCTGGAAAGGTCTCAGCAAAGCACTCAGGGGACGTTACAGAATTAAACACTTCCTCCCCGATCTCCTCAGTCATGCTGCTCTCCCTGTCCCTACACTTCTCCTGTCACTATTGATATCCCTCACTCTATGGTGCTGCACCTGGGGACTGGAAAAAATAAAGTAACGCTACCTGATTAACTTCTGATTTTGCATTCCATGCAGAGCACTTCCTTGCAGATCTGCTGGTATGAAAACCTAACTTAATGATTCTGAAAAGGTTTATATTCCCTGAAACATGAGTCCCATGGTCTCATCATCTTTGTTTTATAAATGTCCATGTAAAAATTGGCATGCTCCCTTCTTAAAAGTGTGTAAATCCATAGACATTCCTGTATTTTTGTGTCTTTATTTTTTTAATATGTGAGGTAGTCAAAACGCACTTGAATTTATACCTAGTTCTCTAGGTCTAGAAAACCTAAATCTATGGTATGTATTTTTGGTAGATGCCTCTTTTTCTTATATGTGGATATATATGGGAGTATGGATCCAGAAGATAAAGATGTCAATATAATTTTTTTTTAAATGACTATTTTGGGGAGTTGTTACTTATATAATAACCTGATATCTCAGTTAATCCTGAGAATGTAACTGACTCTGGTGTGGACCTTGAAGGGGAGAATTCAAGGAACTTTTCTCATTTGCTCTGCCTGGAATGTGAACTTTTCTGTGAAAGCTGCCATTTGAGGTGATTATCAGATAGAGAATTTCTATCACAATATTGGCTTGGGACTATTTGGGGTTATACTCCTCTAACTTCACAATGGGGCTGATCTGAAAACCATGGAATTCGGTAATAAGATATGTTATGAAATGGGTCACTCAGGTGATGCTTTTACTCCAACTTCTCAAATAATTACCTCAGTTATTTTTGTACTAATTGTGTTACTACTTTAATAGCAGTTACCAACAAAAGTACTGGTGGAGCAGTTTTATTTTACGCTGTGAAGATGACAGAGTTGTCCTCCATTTGCTAAGAGCCTAAGGGACCCACTCCTTTCTCTTAGCCCTAATGACAGGTAGTCTTCAGGGTATCTGCAGATGTTTGCTTGCAGAATCACTCCTTAATACTCTTCTCCTCAGTGTAAAAAATTAACCAGTAAGTTTGGTCTAGTCTAGAGTAGTAATGGGAAACTGAACTTCTCACAGCATTTCACTATTGAGTTCTCTCCAGACAGGACACAAGCTGTACGCACTGAAGTTAATAAATGCTTCTTGGACTTGGATCAAGGACTTTAAATCTTAAGTGTCTTTCAGGAAAGTGAAACTCCTTTGCCAAAACAGTTAGAAAATACTGTGGTATTCAGCTATCAGTTTTTGAGGCATAGATCAAGATACTAGGATGTAGCACGTAACCATTTCCGTTTCTGTTTTTCTAGTTTCCTGGTATGAAATAATGTCAGTAGTCAAACATCTATGGCAAGGATATAAAAGCAAAGTGAGCTAAAAACACATTAAGCAGTTTGTTGTAATGCTGTGAATGTTACGTCCCATTATGTAGCCGATTGAAGCATTTAAGCTCTGTATGCTGCACAGACATGTTTGGGCTTGTTTGTTGACCAGACAACATTTAGTTTTACTACTGTGTCACAATAGTAAATACTACTTTCCCAGACTAGAGGAGTAATTCAAAATTAAGAGGTGCAATCTTTAAATGCAAACATTGTCATCATGAGACAATCATATCCAATTTGATACAGGAAGAGTTTGTATAAGCATAGGGCAAAACACAGCACTGAACTGGTGAGAAAGAATTCAGGTCTTGCTGTTATTTCACTGCCAAACCTCCCTTGAGGAGGTTGACAGTGTTTGATCTGTCTTGGGGCCAGCTCCCACCTTCCCCCCAGTGCCCAGCACTTTAACCAGGTCTGCTGCCAAGTCCAGCCACCCACATCATCCTCTGCTTGCTCTCTCCATGCTGTGCTCCCTGAACCCCATGCTAAAAATTCATTGCTTCTAGGAGGATTTAGTAGAGGTCACTTAAAGAAACTACTCACTTGTGTGCTTTGTCTGAAGTACGGCTTCCCTTCATGAGTGAAGGGTTTCACCAACTAGAAATCATAATGATAATAAAAAAGCAAGTAGCGAAGTTAGAAGTGGGAGAAATGCACTCAGTAATACATTTCTTTGTTAATGGGATTTTTTTTTACTGGGATATAGTTTCATGCTGCTCAGTGATGTCTAAATGCTTTAATGATGTCTTTTTTATCTTGGCAAAAATAATAGTTACATTGAAATTAGGAAAATTTAATACCAGAACTGCTGATAATACCACATAATATGAACTAGCATAAGCAAATTTTTTTCTTGACATTTTCCTGACATCATGACATCTGGATATTTAGATATTTATTGGTTCAAAATGGCCTCAGGCCTGTTCTTCTTCAGTCAACGTACAGAAAGCAGAATGGGCATCTGAATTCTTAGAGCTGCACAGACGTTTTTTTCCTGAAACAACCCAGTTTGTTATCTTCAGTAGAGATGATTGGTCAGCCAGGTATACATTCTTAACACAACCAGCAGAGAAGCTGAACAAATTCCTTTTTCTTTTGTTTGAAAAAATATTAACAGAGAAATACCAGCTATTTCTCCCATTCTTGTCATAAGTACAGTAAGAAGCAAATGTTGTTCCTGTATTGCAAGGTTGTGTTTAAAATGAGTTTTATCAGTTGCTGTAGCCTGGTAGGAAATACCTATTGGTGTTGTAAATTAGGGTCTCTTGTGTTTATGAGCCAACGCCACAGTTTCATCTCAGTTACAGCATATGGCGAGGCACTCTATTTCTTAACAGGGAATGAATTCCTGTTCTTGTACTACCCTTCCTGTTGCCATTGCATCCTTCTGCACCAGCAGTGTACCCAGTGCTTCTTTAACACCTCTTGAGAAAGTCAGACATTTAATAGGAGTTCAGTTGGCATACATAAAATAAAGGCAGCACGTTTCTGGACAGGAACAAGGTCACCACTGTGCTGCTGCCTTTGCCTGTGCCAGAGCCCTGAAAACCCAAGCTGGAGCTGCTGCTTCCCCTGTGGAGTCAGAATAGTGGCTACTGCTGTGGGAACAGAAGGGATGTGAATCTTTGGAAGCCACGGTTGCTGCTCTGACTTGTACAGGGGCTGTACTTCAGGTTGTGGTGGCAGCTTTGCTATACTGTATCTTAACTGTTAAGATACTTTGCCTAAATCCCCAGACGTTCATGTGTTTTAAAAAATAAATTCAAAACTTATAATAAGTAAATGTTTGGGGGTGGTGATTGTTGTTGAACTGAAGATAAAACCCTTCACCAAGTTCATCAGCATTATCGTGATATTCTGATCTACAGCACAGTCCTCACATTTTTGTGTTTGGTGTTTGGTTACCTTTAGACAAAACTGACAGGTGCTCTTAGGAGTCCTGAAGGGCCTCAGGAGTTTTGTTTACTGATTCTGAAATTCAGATACTTCATATCTCTGTGGGTTCTCATGATAATTTTGTTTTGCTGTTTTAGGAATACATTAGAAGCATCCTAGAGAGGATCAAAAGTAAAAAGACTGATTAAAGTTTAAATCTGTGTGGCCTGTTTTTCCTTTTGTTTAGACTGACTTTACAACTGAATGTAGACCCCAATCTATATAAACTCATCTCACTGTAGTTTTCATCATGCTCTAATTTACTCTCATGCAGCCCTGATGATGTCAGTGGAATGACTCAGTGTGAAATCACAATCATGCCATGAGCTTTTAAGCTTTCTGGAAGGTAGCCTCAGGTACATCATGAAACAATGACACAGAAAAGGAAGAGATACATGCTAAGTGTAATGAATAAAACAATAGTTACACCAAATAAGCACAATATACAGGTTAGATTTACATTTTTTTTTCTTTTTCACATTATGATAACAATAAACAAGAGGAGGAAACAGTGAATAAAGATACAGTGAAAAAAAAAACGGAAACAACAAACCAAGATACTGCTTTCTCAATAATTGCTTTGATGAAGTTTAGCTCAGGGTTTTTTTACCCTATATTTCAGTAATACATATAAATTTTAGGGAAGGCATCATGCTCTTAACTGTAGGCTACTATTTAATCCTTTAATTTAAAAGTAAATTATGAAGTTTGTTATAAAGTACGTGTAGAAGTTAATATCACTGAATTTATCCACATATTTATTTTGATTTAATTGAATGTTTCTGGCTATTTCATAGAAGATAAATGCTTCTCACAAAGCACTCCATTTTTTGTGGTTCAGTAACAATACATTTCATGCTAAATGAGTCCAATTAAGTATGATATTACACAGTAATTGTTTCTGTTGCTTCTACTGGGCACAGAGTAAAGCTTGTAGCGAGGAGAAGAAAGCTAGGTGTCTGAAGTAATGTTTATAACTAAGTTGAACCCATCCCGAACCTTATCCTGGACTGCATCAAAAGAAATGTGGCCAGCAGGTTGAGGGAGGTGATTCTCCCCCTCTATGCTGCCCTCATTAGACCTCACCTGGAGTGCCACATCCAGCTCTTGGGGTCCTGACATAGGAAAGACGTGGACCTGTTGGACCAAGTCTGGAGGAGGGCCACCAAGTTGATTAGATGGTTCAAGCACCTCTCCTACAAAGGCAAACTTACAGAGTTGGGGTTGTTCAGTCTGGAGAGGAGAAGGCTCCAGGGAGACCTTCCAGCACTTCGCAGTACCTGAAAGGGGGGGTTGCAGGAGATCTGTAGAGGGACTGTTCACAAGGGCATGTAGTGACAGGACAAAGGGGAATGGCTTTAAGATGAAGGACAGTAGATTTGTATTAGCAATTCTTTACTGTGAGAGTGGTGAGGCACTGGCACAGGTTACCCAGAGAGGCTGTGGACTTCCCATCCCTGGAGATGTTCAACGCCAGGCTGGAAGGAGCTCTGAGCAACCTGGTCAGAGTGGAAGATGCCCCTGCCCACAGAAGGGAAGTGGAAATGAGGTGATCTTTGAGGTCCCTTCCAACCCAAACAACTCTATGATTCTATGATATGTGTCCCAGAATCCTGAGGACTTGATCATCCAGTCTAGAAGTCAACTGACTGATGTCTTTTATCTTTTCTGATCCTTACCCTTTTCTGGTGAATCCAAACTTGTCATAGTAGGGAGTTAAAGCAGCCAAATTGTCATCCCCTTATGAGCTGTGGTCATCCCCTTATGCGCTGTGATATGTGCTTACATCTGTTGTATTTGAGGACTGTTGGGTCCACTAGATTAAACATATCCAATGGGTTTCTGTAACTTTTCGTGTAAAGGTAAAAGTGAGAGTTTGAGTTTGTAATGCAGCTCACACTTAGAGGACTCACAGGAAACTTGGGAAGAAATTTTTCTTCCACGATGGACATTCATGGACTCTACTGTTTTCTTGTCCTACATATACACAGAAATCCTGCAGGTGTAGGTGTTCTACCTTCCCTATTCTCTCTTAGTTCATGAGGTTACTGTTTCTGTGCTTCTGTGTACAAAGAGCATGTTGTGCCCATTGGAACATGTATGGGTGTTATACCAATTGCTAGTGTTTTCTGAACCTGTTGTGAAGTAAGGTAACATGCAGGTACCCTCAAAATGCCAGGCACTGGAAGTTCAGGAAATTTTATTCCAAAAGTTGAGAACACTAGACTTACAAAGCAAAGCTTCTACCAGTGCTGCAAAAAGCACTGCCTCAGAGGGACATGCCTCTTGTTCCATTCAAGGCTGTTTATCTTCTCTGGCCTCCCTCCCAGGTTCTCCTTGGCCCTGCTGGCCTGTAGCTTGTGTGAGTTTATCTCTCCTCGTATCAGAGAGAGAGAGACTGTAACTCTTCTCTGGAACGCAAGAGGAGAAAACATCCAAATTATCCTTTAGAGAGGTACATTTTAGGCAGAAAAGACTTTCTAAGAGAAGCAAGTCCTGAACTCCTTGTTACAAATCTTCCAGAAGGGTATCTACACTTACGCTTGTAATTAGCTGCCTAGTCATTGCCACTGACAGCAATCAGTGTGTACTTGCACTGCTTGAGTATGATGAAGATGTTTGGGGGGAAAAAAAACCCAACAAAACAACAAAAAACAAGCACCAACTACCTCAGCACTGATTTATTGGTTTAACTTTGCTTTAGAATTCGATCCTTGGGTTAAGGGAACCTACTTTCCTACTGTTCCAGCAGAGTAAAATGGATTTAGAGACTGGAAGGAATGTTAGGGGTTTTCTTTCTATAAAGAAAAGTGCAGCAAATTCCATGCTGCTCTGCCTTCCCATTCTATGGAAAGGTTGCACCAGGGCAACTGGAATAAATACAGACAGACCCTTATAAAATGCATATTCACCTTGCAGAGCTTCTCCTGAAGCTCATTATTTGGTGTAAGATGTGAATGAACTGAAGGAAGGAGTTTTTTTGGTACTTGAAATGTATTCATGTAATATTTTTCTTATTGAGTATGAATTGGATTAAGACAAAGGGGTTTTTTTTGCAATTTGTGTCCAATCAAAATGCATGTACCTTACAGGAACTGCTTAAGACCAGTGTTCTTGTTACTTCCTTAACTACTAACAGTGAAGTGGAATGTACCTGTCAGGTTTGTCTGTTCCAGGGTGGGAGATCAAGCACTGATGTTCCTAGCAGTGGGAAGTATTAATTAGGATTATTTTGGAGCCTTTTGTTAGGTGAAAATTAGATGAACATGAGAAATTTCAAACTTCTGAGATTCAGTAAAATACCTCTTTCTACAGAAGCTTTCTAAATGTGTGTAGTTGTGACTACTCTGCTTTTTGGTATGGATGTGTGAACAGTCTCATAACTGCTTTCTGTTGTGTGCGTGTTTGCCACTATGGGGTGAATAAGCTCCTGAAGGGAGCATGCCTATATTTGTTTTCCCAGTTATTGTGCGGCTGTCAGATCTACTGAAGAAACTTCACTGGGTTTTGCTCCTTTTAGTTATTTGCAAAGTGTGATTTTCATTATCTCTTTCTGAGGAGGAAATGTTCCATACGTTGATATGAAAATTCAAGCTGGAAGGAGGTCTGTTTTTAAACTTCCAGATTAGTCAGATGGAGCCAGCTCAGAGTAGGTTGCTCAGGACTTTATCTCCATGGACAGAAACCAGAGCCTCACTGGGTGACCTGGTCCACTGCCCTACAGTCCTCTGAGTGAGGAAACGTTTCCTTTCCTGAAATACCACTGTTTCAGCTTCTGCCCATTGTCTCTCATCCTCCCACCATGCTGCTGAAGAAACCAGCTCTGTTTTCTTACTGGCCTCCCTGTAGCTGCCAGGGGACTGCAGATAGGTCCCCCTGAAGCCATGTCTGCCCCAGGCTGAACCAGACACCATCCCTCAGCTTCTCCTGACAGGGCAAGAGATGCAGGCATGGATTCTCTATGTGTAAAGACCCCCACCTGAGATATTCAAATTGCATGTTGCTATCTGTGTGCTAGTGTCTTAATATTAGAATTTTTAATAAAAGCTCCAAATTGAGTTCTGGCACTATCATTAAGAAGAAATCCTGTTCCTTGAGTGGAATGGGGTTTCCCTTCACTGTGTTTCAGATTCCCTGGAGATAGTCGGCAATCCTTTACTTACATAAAAGCTGTGATGAAACCCTGAAGAAATTTTTAGATTAAAAATATAAATAAGAATTGCTCGGTTTGACAAGGGATGTATTAAATGTGAACAGTGTTTAGCCACAGCATGGTTCCTGGGGAAATTTGAGATGCCATTGTCTTTACACATTTCATTGAATGTTTCTTTTTGTTGTGATGGTTGTTGGTTTTTTGGCTCTGTTTTCTTTATCGAACAACCTGCTCTGAATATGCTTGTCATTGCTAATTTTTTATCCCACTTCAGTGTATTTTTGGATATCCAGTACTTGTGAAGTTTCCTATGAGGAAGTACCTTTTTCTGCTTTTTCTGATACAGAAGAATACATCTGTCAAAATCAAGATCTAGTCAGTTTAATTAAAATTGGATTCTCACAGGGGAACAGAAATTCATGTGAGCAGTTGTGGACTTGATGAGCCCAGCATATCTTCTGATTTTCAGGCTTCTTGAAAAAATATTATTTCTGGGGAAAAAAAATTGATGCTAGGAGGTGGTAAGTGCAGTTTATCCAGCAAGGCACAGTATTAGTAAAACTTTTTGTGTGACAGGGAAATATTTTCTCTTTACAAATATATATGCCATAAAACAATAATATGAAAAACAGTGTACCTTTGTATTTCAGATGATAAATGATGGCCAGTCTGAAGTATAATCTCAATGACAAATGCTTGTTTCTTTCACTGGCAAAATTTTCATTAGTTAGAACTTGAATGATGACTAAGACTGTGGTTATGTTTAAGTAAAGAATAAAGAAAATAATTTATTGCTACAAAGAAAAAAAAAAGAAACATATAACAGTGTAGAACCCTAGTAGGCCTTTTAAAATATAGTTGTCAGAAAGCAAAATTAGCATCTCACTTCTGTCTAAAGGGTTGCCACCATTTTTCATAAATGCTTGAAGTCAAACTTCACTTGCTGCTGACTATTAGGGATGAGGATGATTATGTGCTTGCAGGCCACCACTGCCTTTCCCTTCATAGCAGTGTGACCCAAAAGCCTCACACTTTTCTGCATCAACTGTCCTACTGAACTTTTAAGCTTAATTTCTGCTGAGCAGGAAAGGGTAGAGGTTGGCAGGAGCCTGCTTTTCCACTCCCAGGGCACTGGCACTACTGCTGCTGCCTTTCAACAAGACTTGGGACTTCATTATTCTAACTCAGTGGCCCAGTTTTGCTTTTTGTTCTTTTAAGTGATACAATCACTACAAATATTCTGTCACCTGCACAGTGATGTTGGTGATTTGCTACTATGGAAAGGACTGTTTGAGACCAACACAGTAGTGACAATACTGTTTTGTTCTACACTTCCTTGCTTATTGTGGTGTTTTACAGGAGAATGCCAAATCACCTTTAAAAATATAGTCAATGCCTGGACATGTACATTTTAATTTGAACAATGTCCATTTTGTTGCTAGAGTCATTCCATTCGGATCAATGCAGTTCCATTGAGCAAACTGGTGTAGTATGTGAATGACTGAAATTTGTAAGTGAAGATGCATAGTTGTTGATTATGGATGATTTTGGGGTGGAATGATGTTCAGAGAACAGACTCTGATTTTGATAGATGATGAATTCCGTCATTCCTAAGACTTTGTTTCAGCTGATTAAATAATTTTCGTTCACATTATTAGGCTTTTTTTTTTTTTTTTTTGCATGTTTCTCTTCAAAGGAATTGGGCTTCAAGATTTTTTTTAATGTTTGGGGATTTTTTTAAATGAACTTAATTACCACCCCCATTGTTTTTCATGGTATTTTCTTATCATGGAGAAGAAATGTGACAGAAATAGTACAAGAATTGCAAAGTCATATGCTTAATCACTAGCTCTGATGGGAAGAGCAAAACTGTAAATAATAATACCTCCCCCCCCCCCCGCCCCCCGTGGAAGTCAACACGTATTTATTACTATTTCTACATTGACAAAATAGTACAGGAAAACCTGTACATTCCACGAGATAGTAATAGACTGGGTGCTTTGTTTAGCAAATGCAGTTATGTCAGCTATGGCTTAAGTTTTCAGCTCCCGTGATCTTTAAAGGATGCAAAAATATGTTATTATTGCTATTTTATCATTTTTAGTCTGAGGTCAGTTGCTACTTCTCTTATCCAAAACCATGAGGGTTTTAGTTGTAATATTGAATGGGTTCATGCAAGACCTAAAAAGTAACAGTGCAAGGTAGTGGACCTACCTATAAGCATCAGGAAAAGGACTTCTGTTACTGGGCACTGTACTAAGGAATGTCGACTGGATGGGATCAGATCAAGGATTCTGGCATAAAGAGCAGCCAGCTGTATAGCTCAGGGCAAGCTCCCTTTCCAGCTTACCTGTATTCCACAAACATCTGTGCATCTGGCAGCCTCTTCTGCTATCCTCTGTGCCTGCTTGTGAGGTTTTGGGTCAACATTCATCCACTCTAACAATGAGTTTTGTATTTTTTCAATAAAAAAAAAAAAAAGCTTTTAATGCTTTTTGGGGTGGAGGGAAACATTCTTCTAGCATTTTCCTACGCGTCCTCTGGATTATCACCTCTGTTTTTGAGGAGAATGCCCCTGCAGTGATGCTGGTTTCCAGTCTGTTTGTTGCAACCGGCGGGTGCAGAAGGAGAGAGGCGAGACCCATTTCTAACCTCTCCGTCCGTGCCCAGTCCCTCCTAAAGCAATCCCTGAGGACTGAGCTCCCAGCAGCTGTCCTTCAAAAGGCACATGCCTATCACTAAAAACACCCAAAGACTGCTGCTAAAGGGGAGAAGAGGGACAGTGTTCCCTAAGGGAAGTGTCAGAAAGTGTTATGACAAGTTGCTGTCGTGTCCCCTCTGCTGTTTGGTATCGGGTACTGCCGATGTGTGGTGAAGGGACTGCCCTGCAGTTTACAGCGTCTGGCTACAGAAATACAGGCATAGCAGGGTCTAAAGATGTGTACAGTACTTCTCAGTCCACAAAGAGGGAGATACAGCATTATTTTGGCTACCTGCACTGACTATGTTGTAGCTGAGCAAGGCAGATTAAAAGATGTTCTGGTCTTTCCAGGTTTTACGGAGCTGAAATTCTCTGTGGGCTCCAGTTTCTCCACAGCAAAGGCATTATTTATAGGTGAGTACCAGCCAGCTCCAGGCTGGGACCTGGGGTTTCTTGTAGTATTTCAAGCATCTTTGAATTCCTGATTAATGTACCAAGTCCAAGCTGTCTGTCAGTGATCTGATGTAGCTCCAAGGCTGTTAACATGCCTGGGACGAATCTCTATTTGTGTGGTTTTTTTTCCCCTGGCAACTAGAGGGATGGAATGATATTTGTGTTACACAAAAGCAGTTTTGTTTCAGTTATTTTTAAACACCGCCTTCAAATCATGAGTCTGTTTAGTTTGGAGGTGAGGGAGAGGGGTCTTTGAGGCTTATCAATTCCCACTGGCCTTGTACAAACCACTGAGATGAAAGTTGCCTGGTTTTGCCCTCTGGTGGAACCATAATATATCGAAGCTTCTGCCTCACTGGGTTGAAGCATCAGAGACCCTGATCCACTTCTTCTGACTGTACATGCCCACACTACAAGGGGGGTCAGAAGTTTATTTTAATGTAGTTTTCCTCTCACTTTCAGCCCCCAACTTGAAAGCACCATTTGGTAACTACTTGTTCAGACATCTCCTACCCGTGTAACAAACAGGTACAAAGAATAATGTCTGTGGGCTTCAGAACCTCACATCAGGTCTTAGGTAATCATGTCCCAAACATCTGGTATTGTCCACCTCCCTTTGTAGAAACAGGAAACATCTGTTGGAGCATCCATCCTTTAGAGCAATTTTCTGAAGTTATCTAGTTTAAAAGCATTTGTAAAGGAGAGGAACCTTACAGGAATCCTTGGTAAAGAAAGACAATTCTTAAAAGCCTATCTGCCTCTAAGAGAAGACAATCATAATCCAGGAAAATACATAGCATTCCCGGCTCTATTCCCACAGCCTCCCGCAGGATTTCTATACAGAAAAGGATCAAACTCCAGGATATGTTGTCAGCAGCATGAAATCCTTCCATCTCAGATTTTTTTAGAGCATTTTTAGTCTTGCTGCTAAATTTCCCTACTTTGAATTAGACTGTTCCTGGAGGGAATTTCATAGCATGAAATATTTTCAGAAAAATGGTGCCATTTTCCAACAAGATGGTAGTGGTTTTTCCCATCTCACATAGGATGTTCACCAGTATAACCTGATCCAGAGCAGTTTTTAGTAGGCATTGCACGTTTTAGGACTTGTTGTAGCTAGGCCCTAAGTTACTGTGAGTATCCCCCATCTCAGATCTATTCAGTGTGCTCAGGTGAGCAGCAGCTGGTGTGCAGACAGGGGAGGTTTCATGGTGTGTTGCATTAGATCAGGAACTCTTGCTTCGAGCTGCAGCTCCTGCTCTGAGCAGTGGCAGTAGCTGATACTGGGAACTTCAGCTACCCAGGAGAAAAGACTGCCCTGTTCTTGTGTAAAATTATCTGCTCTATTTCAGCCTTTCTTGGTAAGCAGAGGGCTGTTCAGTTTTCTCTTCAGGCTGCCCTCCTTGGTATGTGCATTTGCAGCCAGATGGACCAAAAAATGCATCCTGGTCAAAGGGAGGGAATATAGCTTTTGGAAACTGCTGGGAAAAAGCTCTTACTTGATTGAATAGTGTTATTCTGAAAAAAGGGCATGAATAGGACACTTCAGAGGCTGTGGCCACAACACATGAACTTGTGCTGTAATCAGAAACAAGTCACAGGTAGTGTTAAGAGCTGGGCAGGCTTCAAACAATCACATCCTGCCAAAGGCTCTCAGAATCCAACACAATCCTTCTTTTGAGCTCCAGAGCTGGTGCAGCACTGCTGTGTCAGCTGCTGGGGCATTAACTCACAGCACCTTCCAGAAGCAACAGAAGCACTGGCTGTGCTTTTAGATCTGAAACCAAATGTGGAGGATTTTAAGGTCACACTCTATATATGCACCTCAGCCTCTTATTTTCTCTAACAGGGGAGAATTCTTCACTTGTCCCTCCCACCTCCAAAGCACAAAAGTACTATTTTGTGTGGATTGTGTTGATGGATGATTATTTCCTGGAAAAGCTTCTGTTGTGCTGTAGGGAGGTGTTTCTCAGTGCAGAAACTGAGTGCATCTGAATACAAAAATGACTCACTTAAAACACAACTTTTTCTAAACACTTTTTGCAGAGACCTAAAACTGGACAATGTGATGCTTGATAAAGAAGGCCACATCAAAATAGCTGATTTTGGAATGTGCAAAGAAAATGTTGTTGGTGAGAACAAGGCAAGCACTTTCTGTGGGACCCCAGACTACATTGCCCCTGAGGTGAGTATGGAATAGCCACACCCCACTGGGATGGGTTTAATGCACTCATGTTAGAAATGGCTGCTGTGATTAATCATCTCTTTGTAGACTAATAGTTCAGGAAAGTCAAAGGATAATTACTACAGAGAAAAACATGATATCTGCATTCTTTGTAGAAGGTACTTGGGATTTTTTAAATGTTCTATAGCTGCAGTTGGAAAACAAAATAGAGTTTTGAAAATTTAAAATGCTCAGTTTTTCAGAGCTGGTGGTTTTTTGTAGCCAGCACACACACAGGACTCCCACAGCATGAATCTACAATGCACTGCAGGTGGAGAACAGACTTGTGCCCATGCAAACAACCAGAATTCAACACAAAGCTTCTAAGGGGAATCTCAGACTTAAATTCCCCATGTTGTAGTTATTTGTTTTCTAAATCTCATTTGTAAAGGAGCCCAACTAAGGTATTTAGCTTTTAAAGCTATAAGTTATGTCAAAGCCTGTCTAGTAGTAATCTACTTTCCATTGCAACTTGCTTCTCCCTTCATCTTGTAAAGACACTAGAGAAGATGTTTTCCAAGTATATGGTTGTTTAAAGTTAGTAGAGAAAACTTCTGAATGAGAGCAAAGACCTGTCCACAGAGCTGCCCCTGTTCCTGCAAGCAGCAGCCAAGGATAAAACCGCAGATGTGCATCAGTGTCCGCAGTTTCTCACAGAGATGGATTTCTTTCCTTTCCCTAAATGCCCTAGTTATTAAAGATTCTCTCTTGTAATATCTCTCCTGGTTTTTGGTATATATTGCTTCCTGTTGCTAATTGCTTGTATTTCCTCCTCTGCTGAACAAGATCCTGCAAGGTTTGCGGTACACGTTCTCTGTGGACTGGTGGTCATTTGGGGTCCTGCTGTATGAGATGCTGATTGGCCAGTCCCCTTTCCATGGGGATGATGAGGATGAACTGTTTGAGTCTATCCGAGTGGACACCCCTCACTACCCACGCTGGATTACCAAGGAGTCAAAAGATCTATTAGAAAAGGTAGGACTGATGATCAGTGTGGGGGTCCTGGTACTGTCTGGGTCCAAGTCTAGGCTCTGGAAAGGAGTTGTTTATCAGCAAGCAAGTTGCTCTTAAAAAAGGAAAGCCAGGTCAGGTTAATTTCTAATGATCTGATTACTGTCAGCAACCTCTGTTCTTTTAGCAGCATATCTGTTGCTCTTCCACTGTCACGTACCTTTCGAGCAGCTGTAAGGCTTTACTGGGTGTCTTCTCTTGCAGCTCTTTGAAAGGGATCCAGCAAAACGACTTGGGGTCACTGGGAATATCAGGGACCATCCTTTCTTCAAAACAATCAACTGGACAGCGCTAGAGAAGAGGGAGGTGGATCCTCCTTTCAAGCCAAAAGTGGTATGTGAGTTGTTCTTTGTTCTGTAGCCAACAGCAGCCTGGGCCTAAGGGGTGATTTCGGTAGCCTGCACAAAGCATCCCACTGCCATTTTCTCCTTATATTTTACAATTGAGAAAGTTGTGTATCTGTAACCCCTTGTTCTTGCATGGTTCAGTTATAAAAAGGTGCGCTGTATTCCTCTGACTGCCCAGAAGTCTTCCTATTAAGACTGCCTTCCTATGTGCTCTAAAGGAGCTTCTTTATGAACAAAATCTTTGGGAAAACCAAGGGGTAGTCCTGATCCCTGTTCTCCTCTATGTTAGAAATGTTCATAGTTCCTTGTGGTTTTCTTTTCTGCAATATCACATGGGAGAAGCCAGCAGTAGCTTGAGGCTGCTCATCTGGTACCTGCCTGCAGGCATTCTGTTCAAGCATTAGGTCTCTGCTGCTTCAAACCAATTCCAGAGTCTCCCAGGGGGCAAAAAGCTGCATTCTCTATGCTGCTGAATTTAGAATTAATGTACGTGCCTGGTGTTACCTGAAAAAGACATCTAAAGAACAGACTGTGTGTAACTCATAGTCTGTATCACTGTGGCATGCTGCTGCTTCATCTCACCTGGCTAAAAATCCTCCAAACCAGTGCTCCTCCACCCTGTTACTGGAACAGGTGGAATGATAAGGAGGTAACAGTCTCTTTAAAGTGTACTTATGTATTCCAGGGAGGAGAGCTGTCCCCTTCAAGAACATTAAGGATCCTGCAGCTACTAACCTTTGGGGGTTTAGAGTCTTTAGTAATGTGAATTTTTATGAAAGACACAAATATTTCACAAAGACACAAAGCAGCTGCTATGGGCCATTGTTTTTTTTTTTCTCTGAACAAGTACAGACCAGAAAATGCTCTCAGGAATTTAAACAAATGGCAAGAAATGTTGGGCTTATATGTAATTAAATGCTGCACTTCTTTTGTCAAAAGGTAATCTTTGGGTAATTATGCAGCATTATCACAAGTCTGTGTTGTTCTTCTGCAAAGCAGCCTGGTACTATTTGGGTTTGGTTTTTTGGTTTGTTTTCATCTAGTCATAAGCAATTGCCCAGTTATAATCTTATAGTCTTGTTAAAATAGGCTAAAATGAGATTTTATTTTTTTTTCTCTAAAGGAGGGAAAGGAGGAGGGAGGGAGCTCAAGGACTAAGTTCCCAACCTTTTGTATATAAGTAATTTGATTTGGAAGAAATCACAGTTTGTCTCAACCGGTCTTCCCCCTCTCACACAGAAATCAGCAAGTGACTACACCAACTTTGACAGAGAATTTCTGAGTGAGAAGCCAAAATTGTCCTACAGTGACAAAACCCTGATTGAGTCCATGGATCAGTCTGCATTTGATGGATTTTCTTTCATTAACCCTAAATTTGAACAGATCTTGAACAAGTAAGTCTCTGCCCAGTCGGACTGTGAGGCAGCGTTAAACATCAGAAACCCAGACTCCCAAGTGTTAATGCATTCCAACAGCCTTGTCAATATTTCAGAGTAATACACTGTAGGGTGATGTCCAACTCCTGATTTATTGGCAGTGTTTTTATGCATGGTTGGGTTTAAGGTATGTGAATCATGTGCATTATTTTCTCTGTCTGGGAAAATGTAAATTCTGTTTGGTACTTGAATGTGGTTATATATATATATATTTATATATATATACACACGTATGTGCTGTATATTTTGCTTGAGACAAGACATTGAGGAACAGAAGATGTCTTTTTAAGATGTGTTTGAGCCCTTGGTTCTTTTATTTGTCTTCAATTAAAAGGAATTTTAATGTAACTTCAATTCATGGCTGTATAATTTTTAACAACATACAATTAAACTCCAATTATCTTTAAAGTGGAAAAAAATAATACTTTGTAAGCCCTGATTGATTTCCTAAAATATTTAATGTTGTTTTCATGCATTAACCAATGAAGAATTAGGTAAAAGCAGAGACTCCTAGTGTAATACCAGCTGCGGTGGGAAACAGCTTAGTGCTGCTTTTGAAGAATAAATGCTACACATCTACTCCATGGCCATCCAAGCAGGAGAGAGGCCTGAGCATCCCCATCCTGCCTGGAAATGTGGGGTTCTGCCAAGAAATGCCAATTCCTGTTAAGAGAAAGAGGCACCACCATCACAGCAGGACAGAATTGCCAGGTAATGAGTGGGTGGAGCTCTGGAGTTACTTACCTGCTCTGCCCAAGAGGAAAATGCACCAGTTTTATTTGCTTGTTTGTAACACAGCAGCTGTGGCTCCTTGTACTTGCTACAAAGAAGGACACAAAACTGGATCCTAATTTGTTGCAACACTTTACTTCCAAATTTTGATTTTTAACCATTAATGAGAAAGAAAAACTAATGTTATTGCTGCAAAGCTCCTTCTAAAACTGTTCTTGTAGCCAGCTTATTAAATAAAGACAGAGGCAAGGTCTCTTGCTTCTCAGGAGCTTTCTGTATCTTGTAACACTATTGCAAGTGATTTCATTTTCTCAACACTGAGCAGGTGGAAAAATATGTCTGGGTGTCAGTTCATCCAAAGAGTTACACAAAACTACCCAGCACCCTGGAGCTTTGGGGTGGTTTCAGACTGTTAATCCTGCTGAAAGAGCAAAAGAAAGCTGTAATACTTTGTAGAGACTCAAAAGAATACAGTGCTGCCTTTGTTCTTCTCCTAAGGAACAGCTCGGGCTTATTGTTGTAGCTCAAGTAATGCCAGCACAACTTGAATGCCATCAGAGATTGAAGGCTGGAAGGGCAGACACAGCCAGGGTGATGACCACTCACAAACGCCCAGGGGAGGGGGAACAAGCACTGAGGTGCCCCAGGAAGAGAAAACTTGGCTTTTTTTCCTTCATTTCTAGTTTATGGTTTTTCACCAGAAAGTGATTTTGCTTTCAAAAGTGAGAACTGGGCACTTGCTCCTGAGCAGAAATGCTTTTCTAGGTAAGAACATAGAGATGTGGGTGCCACTGCTGACCTGCTCTGCACCCCAGGGCCGCCTGCCAGGCTGCAAACATCAGCATTCACTCACCCATCACGTCTGGGTCATCCTCCTTACTAGAGGAAGAGGGAGGTATTAAAGAATTTTATCCTGCAAGCAGCCTAAAAGCTTTAAAGCCAACAAAACAAATTACCTCCCCTCCATACACAGTAGAGTTACAAACAGTGAAAACACTCCTCCCACTTAGCAGAGAGCTATACTGGTGAGCACCCTGGGGGTTATACAGCCATCAACAAGACAAGAAAATCTGACTACATAATCCTAAACCACAAAGCAGTAATTAATTTTGTCCTTATCCTTCAGAACAACAAGTACCCCTGCAAATTTAATGCCCTCCATCTCCTCTCTGCCTGCAACCTTGTTCTGACAGGCAGCATGTAGCTGTTGGCTTTCAGCTTTCTCCAAACAGCAGCAGCAGTTGGAGGACAATGTAAGAACAGTGTAGCTTCAAGAGCCTGGATCAGATCTTAGTGCCAATGACTGGGTAAAACTAAAAAAGTCTTACCTTTCTCTTCCACTGCAACCCCATCTTGGCTCATTATTTCTTCAACCAGTTCTTCCAAGTTCTTCTTTGATTATTGAGTTCATTACTTGAATTATAATTATTTGCAGAATAAAGCAACCAGTGAGGTGAATTAACTTAATGCTTAAGGTTATGTATAAGCTCTCCTAACCCTGCTGCAATCCCTACACCTGTGAAAACCTATCCAAGATGCAGAAACTCTCACCTGGCACTTCAGCCACTAGAAATGGACAGGGTAAGGAATACACATAAGTACAGGTTGTAGCATTTGATCTTTATTACCTGAATCAAAGGTCAAATGATTACACATTTGTCTGAAATATCACAATGAAGGCCAACAATGTAAGAAAAGACAGTTTAATCCCATTCGAGAGACTGCATCTGAGCCAGGCAAGTGCAGCAGCAGGCAGAGGCAGTAAAATAAATGGGTATAAACACAGACAAGGGTTTTCCCCTCTCCTTTCAGTGACCATTCTGGTAGGAGGGGGGAGACACTTTTAGAAAGTGACAAAAAGCTGCATTTCTTAACTGTGCCTTCCCCCAAATCTACATTCACTCAAATCTACATTCAAATCCAAATCTACACCTGCTCTTGCCAGCCAGGGTCAGATGCAGTCACTCGTTTAGTACCTTCCTAACACAGAACAGACAACTTCATATTTTTGTTTTTTTTCCTCTTCAA
Organism: Acropternis orthonyx; assembly: GCA_035583155.1. NCBI lineage: Eukaryota > Metazoa > Chordata > Aves > Passeriformes > Rhinocryptidae > Acropternis > Acropternis orthonyx. Next base: position 16,270,186 of record JAWWEU010000023.1, read on the forward strand.
GTATCAGCACAACAGTTTATTTACACGTGTATACAATTCTTTTTTACTGAACACCCATTGTAGTAAAACACTCAACATCACAGTATATCTGGAAGCAGGCTATAAAAATACCTACTGTACATAGAACATTAAGCCTCGAGGATGTGACAGCACCTCCAACAGTTCAGAGAGGTAAAACAAAGGGAGAGAGGAGACACTTCAAGCAAAGAGAAGCAGCCCCTGAGCTCAGCTCTCACTGGGGGAAAATTCTCCTTCTACCCCATTTTTTCCAGCCAGGTCTGAACTCAACAAATACCGCGATCTGCTGGTAAAATCCCACTTTTTTAATGCAGCCTCCTGGGCTCTGCCCTCTGTAGCTATGGATAAACCCTGCCATTCCCAAAGCAAAAACTGTTTAACCACTCCTGTCACGGCTGGACAGTGGAGGAGCCAGGCTTTCCCACACCAGATTGGGGCTGGGGGATGGAATTACTCCTACAGTTCTGCCACAAAGGTGGCCTTGTTAACCACACATCAATAAATGAACTGCGCTGTGCAGGCTGTCTCCTCAGCCCCTGACTACAGACACAGCTGAATTAATAAAGGGCTGAAATGGCACTACCAAAGGCAGGGATCACACACACACACACAAAGCTTTAGACAGCAGCGCTTGAAGCAAGTCTTTCTGGTCAGCCTGTGCCCTACACATTCCTCTTCTGAAAGAGAACCCAGCAATGCTCTATGGCTTACTTCCAGAGCTGAATATATTGCTGAATTTAGCTTATTAAAAAAAAATTAATCACAACAGCAGCACATTATTTTATAAACCCTGCACGAACAAAAGACAATTTAGCCCTTGCCTGCAAAACTATGTTACAAGGGCCTGGTATTTCACACAGGAATTGAGGAAAGAACAAGAACAGAACAACCCCAACAACTTAATATGGTAAAAGTTCAATTAATTGAAGAGAATCCTTAGAAAACAACACAGTCCAACTACCAAAGAATAGTTCTCCTCATTTCAGAGCTAGAGCCCGCAGCAGTGCTGGCAGCTCACTTCAGTTGTCTGGTAACACACATACAAGATACACTTTGCTTTAGTACAGTTAAAAGGTTGTGGCCTCAACAGACATAGACAATTCCATTTTTAGCACTGGAGCTTCACTAGGCATAAAAGAGCAGTGAAGAACTGGGATGATGGAAGGTGCTTAAAAACAACACAAAAAAATCCAAGGCAGGAGTGCCACATTAAAATCATTTCAGAATTTACCTGGTGTTTTTCTTGCATGAGCTGTTAGAATGGTTAAACTCACCTAACCTTTCTGTACTGTTTCCTGATGTATGTATTAAATGTGGCTATAAAAGAGAAACATATACTTTTATGTTGAAATTCATTCCAAAAATTGCCTAAAGAAAAAAAAAAAAATCACAACACCAACAAGACAAGCAGCTTCTCCAGACCCTGACAGTCTGAATCCTTTTCTCCTCCCTTCTAGACTCAGAAAAGCTGCTCGTCCCCTCCTGTAACTGCAGCAGACAGGTCGTGCTGTCTGTGTCTCTCCCAATTCGTTCCCCAGGCTGCCAGCTGTACTCACACTTGTGTCCCCCACTGCCCTCCAAAACACAGCTGGCCTCTGGAAAACATTAAAATCTTGCTAAACCAGCAGAATCTTTCAGGTAGCAAATCTTAACTTCAATACTTTGGAAAATCAAAGGGAAAAGTCTCCCTCAGAAATTTCAGAAAAAAAATTTGAAGCTGTGGTTGGCAAACCAAAGCTCAGTTTAAAACAGAACAGCTATCACAGATGATGGGCTTCTCCATTCAACACAGCTTCGCAAGATGAAGCCTCCAATGCTCAAAATGTAAGATTTCACCCATGTTAAATATGCCATCAAAGAATCTCCACGTAATTGTAGGCAATCATTCACAGTAAAAATAAGGGGAACTCTTAGAAAAACACTTAAAAAAGAAAGTAAAATCTAGTTAAAATCTGACAGTAAAATCGACACGGGCAATTAACCATCTTCCACAGATGAAGAGTAAGAACCCACCGAAACTGCACAAATTTACATATTAAAAAAAACCAAAATCTAAAACCACCTCTACTCTGCTTCCCAAAATCTTTTTACTGATACCTTTCGGCACTGGGAGTTATCCACAACTACAGGTTTTCTCCAGAGAAGCGGAACCACATTCGAAATGTCTCAAAGTTGAAGGGGAGGCGCGTTCATCCCAACTCGCTGCGACACCTTCTCCCCCTCCGGGCCCTGAGCTGCGCTGGAGGCAGGGCTGCTGCCCCGGGGCTGGAGCTATAGGTGGGTGGGGACTGTCCTCAAAGCCTCTTCTCTGGAGCGATCCACACCTACATTCTGTGAATTTAAAGACCAAAAGAGGTTGTAAGGCAGAGGTCTCACAGCCAGGTGTAGCTCTGCTGAACACGAGGCTATTACACAGTGCAAAAGATAAGCAGGTTTTGAGGCTTATTTCCTCAAAATGTTTTTGTAAAACACATGGAATGGTCCCAGTCCCTGAGCAGAACCAGGCTTGGACTTTGTTCCAGCACCAGGCAGTCCACAGAGCCTCCCGGATACCCAAAAGCAGGATCTCTGCTGCCAGTGAAAAGCATCTCAGACATGTATTACACCAGGTCTGGAAGCACAGTCAGTCTCTGTACACCATATGCAGGTCACAATGTTACAGTTTTTAAGACTTTTTTATCCTTTAACCACATTTTTCTACTCCACTGTCTCTCCTGGTCTTTATGCACATAGTATAAGGGAAAACAGAACCCTGCAAAGGCCATAAACCACAAAAGCATCAATAAAATCTGGAGGGAGGGACACCCACCTCTCCTTGTTCAGAGCACACTCCAGGAAATGACTCCTTAACACCAACAGCCATAAAGCTCATTCTGATCCTGTCTGTGAGCAGCCAAGTCACTGGAAGAACTCTGAGCAACTCCCTGAAGAGCTGGTAACATGAAGTGCTCCCTAAAGAGCTGGTAACATGAAGTTTAAATGCACTTCAGGGTACACAGGCATGTTGGCAGATGCCACACTGACATCAGGGTATGTTTCAGTGGTTTTATAACCACATTCATTAGAGTTTGCTTTCAAAACAACTCTCTCCCAGTCCAACTCCAGGGAATGGAGAGCCCCTCAAGCATACAGCAAGGGGCACTCTCAGCACTCAGACACACAGCCCCATCAGTCCAATCACATCAAATTAAAAAGCAATTCAATCCCCTCCCCAGCCCAAGTTTCTAGATTTTTAGCCGTTTCTTATGAAAACAGGATATAAACATGCAGCACCAGATTTCCTTTGGGGGCTGAAGTGTGCCAGCATCACTTCTGCCCTTACCAGTTCTCCTACATCCATGTCAGCCCTTTCCTTTCCCATGAGCCTTCCAGCCCTCAGGTAAATCTCCTTGTTTTCCACCATCAACACTATACCAAGGTTTCTGAGAACACACACACACACACACACAAATGCTGCTGGGCAGAGTCAGCCAAGTCCTGGAAACCCCTGCACCCACCAGCACATGGCCCAACCCACTCTGACTTCTCTCTTTGAAGGAAAGCAAGGCAACAACCCTATTTCAGAAAGAAGTTTCTGAAGGAAGCTTCTCTTCAGTAGCAAGGGACACACAGAAAGCATCAACATCTGTCTAAGAACAGGAGGAGTTGGCAAAACAAGTCATGTTCTGCATGACTACAAGAGGGGAAAAAACAAGCAACCAACAGAACATGCTGGCAATTTGATATGCTTGTATTTTTCTTAGCAACTTATGCAACATACCCAGAAATTCCTTGGGACTGTGGAGATGTCTCCACAGGCACTCCAAGAATATTGGCTGAAATCTTTTAAGCTGATCATCTGATGTTGCTTCAAAGAAAATTAAATGGAGCATGAAATGGAGCATCAGTATGCAGGAATCCAGAGGTACTGGAAATTAGTCCAAAAGCAGCAAGGACCAGACAGCTCTAATATGAAACTAAAAGGAAACAAGCTGATTAAGGCAAGACAGAAGACACAGCTTATTTCAGTCAATGAGAGGTCTGGGATGAAAGCAGCATCTTAGCTATTGAGACAGACCCAGAGGGAATATTGATACATAGGCAAGAAAGTTGGAAGCAAAAAGTGGTTGGATTTGAGTAAACACAAACAGGCTGTGGAAGCGAAGCACTGAACTGTCACAGTGAAGGAAGAAAACCGGGATAAACCCTGATAAACACCCCCAAGGGCTTCTTAGACAAACACAATAGATAACAGTGAGACCAGATGTACAGAGGCTTAGAAAGGGACCTGCATCCTCATTAACAGTAAATGGATTCCTAACTCACAGGAATCCCATTAGATGAGATGATGGCAGCTGGGATTGTATCCGCTTCCAGAACAGCCATGGGCATTGAGAGGGAAAAGCTGTGCCATGAGGACAGTGTTCTACTTAGAAAGGTGACTGAGGCTACTGCTTTACTTTTGGGACCAAAAAGTGTCCCTGCAACTGCTCAGCACTGCCTCCCCAAAGCACAGCCGGGCAAACCACCATCCTGGGAACAGCACTGCCACACAGCAGCAGCAACACGGTTTGGAGAGCCTAGGAAACACAGGAGTGGGAATAAAACACACACACACCTTTTCTAAACGCTATTTCTGCCAAGGCTCTCCCTCAGGCAGCTCAGGCAGGGGCTCACTGCTTCCAGTGCCTGCTCTCTGAGGCAGCAGCAGTGTCACTGTGCCTTACACAAGGGTCCACCTCACCCCGTCCTCCCTGGAAAGACTCAAAACACACAGATTAGCTCAAATACACTCCTATACCACCACTGGTGTTCTCCTCATTTTACTCTTACCTTTATACATTTTCCCCCCCCCGCTACAGAACAGAGCCTCTCCCAGCAAAGTGCTGTGAGTCTCTGAACAGGACAGGCCCTGCCATTTCAGCTGTACTTGGATTTAGCTACATGTGATCTTCACAGCAGAACAGGAAGATTTTACAGAAAGGCTCTAGGACCCTCTAGGGACAAGAGCCAGCACAGGCATCAACAGAGAAATATAAACATTCCAGCCCTCTATCAGCCACCTTTCCCTCGGCAAGCTGTGCCACAAACCATCACTGCCACTTCGTGACCAGCATCAGACCTTTCTGTTACTGAGGAAGTAAGCCAGAGAGGACTGTTGAGCAATCCTGCTGTAAGAGGAGACACCCCTTAGAGCATTTTGCTTTTAAATATCTATTTCACTCTATTGCACACATCAGCACAACGAGTGCTGCGCTCAGCAGAGAACAACACGCAGCCATAACCCCAGGAAATTGGGTTGGCAGCAGCTGGCAAGGGTGGAGGGTCCTGGGTGCTCCTGCTGCTTCCCCTCCCTTGGCAGCCTCTGTCAGCCACAGAGCAGGCAAGCTTGGCTTTCCCCTCCAGCCAAGTTCCTGCCCCTTCCATCCTCCCTGTCCATTTTCTCCAACAGCCCAAGCCTTCCTTTCTCAAGCAGCAAAACTCAGTTTTTCCACAGCAGGCGCCTGCAGAGATTCTGGTTCCATCAAAAACACGATACATTTAGTTTACTTTGGATAGCATTTCCTTACTTGTGGCCTGCAGAGGTGACAGCACTCCAAGCTGTCTCCATGCAACTCCTCAGTACCCAGTTCTGGCCAGATCCCTGTGACCCCTTGGGAATGTCACCTCAAGTGTCAGGTAAAGCAACCCGACACGCTAATTGGTGTTTGCAAGGGGGTATGGCAGGCTCAGGTTCCCTCCGCCAGAGCATCTTTCACAGCAAAACTCATGCCCAGAGGCTGGAGCAATTAAACATGGAACAGTGATCAAACACTCCTATGTGACAGTCATGACAGCAAGAGGAAAATGATCCAGGTTCCCCCAAACCCAGCCCATCCTGGGACACTGGTTTAACTGAATACCACGCAGTACAGCAGAAGGCTCTCTGGCCAGGAGGTTATTTGGTTATGGCAGACATTCCCAATCGCTCTAAACTTCTGGAAACATCACTATAATTTTAGAAGTGCAGATTTCTAACACATTTTTGCCAAAACTCCAGCTTTGGAAAAACATACCACCTGAGAAACCAACCAGACAAAAGCTTTCCACAACCTACAGTCTTGCTTACTTTCAAGACTAAAAGACCCCCTTAGAAAACAGTTCCAGGATTTGATGGTTTTCTGCCTTTCCCAGCCTCAGTGACACAGGTGCTTCCCACAGCCTCCTGCTGTTCATCATAGGTAAAGGCACCACATCCCCAAAAACCTGCAGCCTCCTCCACCCTGCAAGAGGTTTTGCTGTCATTCAGCTTAGGATTCATGCCCTGCTGGTTTAAGATCCTCTCTCTGCTGGAGTCACAACCCAGCTACAAAACCCTCTGAGACTAACTCTGCTTCCCTGTTCTGAAACAGTCAATGCTGCTTTTCGGAGCCCAGATAAAATCTTGGGTACAAAACAACTGGAGCAGAACTGTAAATGCTTGATCACCCATGTCCATACAAGAAGCAGGAAAACAGGAAATTTAAAATCACTTCTGCCGACGAGCAAACCCTAAAGCCTAGTTAATGCAGAACAGCTGTTAACAAAAGTTCTATATTAAAAACATTTATACACATTCCTGTTCTTTGAATAATTGTCCTGGAACTGAGTGAAGACTTGCTGCCCTCCTCCAACAGCACACCATTAATTAGCACCTGTAGAGCACTAGTGCTGTGGACCAGCAGGATTAGGGGTCTACAGGAACTGTGGGCTCTTATTTTACACTACATAGCAGCCCAGTCACTCCCAGTGGCACTGACACAGATAGTGCTGGTGCCTAGAAGACTTTCTTATCTCACACAGGACATTGTGTTTCATGGCTTTTAGAAATACACTGCAACCAACACTAAATGACTGCTGGCTGTTGCAATAAAACTTAATGCTGCAGGATATTTAAATTACAGCAATTTACAAAACCAGCATTCCAGCAAGAGCCGATCAACGTTTGATAACTCATCCACAATAAATGAGCCAGTGCAATAGTTTTATTGTGATTTGGTAATTTTTTTTAAGTCATATGCTGTACAAACATTTGGTTTGGGTTATGAGTTGGGTTTGGGTGGGGCTTTTTTATTTCAAAGTGATTGAAATTATTAGTTTTTCGATTTATTTTGAAGTAGTAGGATGAAAACAGCACCCCCAAGTTCGAGAGTTGATCAGCACACAGGATTCACTGATGAGCCGGGACTGTTACAAGAGCGTCCTCGGGAGGTCTGGAAATGTTTACATTCTGTATAATAATAAAAATACAGAGAATATTTATCATGCAGCAGTAAGAGCAACAAAAACACCAATCAGACTCCTTCACAAGTACACAGCTGCATTGATTCAGAAGCAGAGAGTTTTTAACCCCCCACACCCCCAGACTGCAGCAGACTGACAGCCAGGCACTGTCCCAGAGTGAGACAGCAGGAGAATGTACTTACAGCAACCACTGATCCCACTCTGACACCATTACCAAAAGCTCAAGTCATTCACGTTTAGGAAGAAATATTTTACAGGCCCAAGCAGGAATCTACTTAATCATGTGCTTCAGCACACGCACATCTGTCCCTTAAGCAACTTCCAGTGTTTTGCTGAACTCTGCCACATACTTCTGTCCCAAGGAAAGACTTTTAACATTTGTTTGTGTTACAGACAACATACCAACCCTGACAAAATGAAAAATATACTCTCAGACACATTAATCTTTCAAGGCTGATCACACCAACTAGATCTCACCTCATTTTACAGAGGCTGCAGAAAAAAAAACTGCCTTCAATGCAGCATTCCATTATTCAACCCCAAATGAAACCAAGAGGCCAGCACAGCCAAACGCCCGTGCTGGGAAGCACAGCTGAGTGCAGCCACATGGAACCAGCTCAGGAATCACACCTGCCTCCGTACCACCTCGTGCAAGTCCTAAACACCCTGCAATCTCTATCCTCCCTCCCACCAAGGGAGCAGACTGTGATAAACTGTTCTGAAGTTCCTTACAAGATCCATACTAGGCCAAATCATTGCCAGTTCTTCAAACTTCCTGCTGACAGGCTGCGTGAGTCTGACTTGTTTCACACTGTGGTAAGCCAGCTCACCTTTCACGATAATCTCCCCCTCCAAACTCAAAAAGGAGATCTGGGTTTCTTGCTAGGAGCAATCCCCCTGTCAGTCACTCACAGACTAAGCCAGAGATGCAAAGCAGACATTTATTTTGCCCCAGTGCTTGTTTTCTGGCCCCAAGAGGGCACCCAACTAAAGCAACTCCTCTGAATTATTTTCAGTAAAAGACTATAGGCTCCTTCACTGGAAAAGGTCAGAACTTCAGCCACTACAATGCTGACAAACACAAGGGCTCAATCTGCTCCAGACAAATGGTACAATGAAGTTCACACATACCATAAACAAACGCTCCGGAGCTTTGCCTGCATTTCTGCTGTGCGAAAAGAGATGCTTTCAGCTGAGCCCAAAAGGAGGACACTGTTCTGGGGCACAGACTATACAAGTGACTGATGGGGGCACAAACAGCCCACTGGGCAATTCTCAGTCCAACAGTTCCATTGTTTAACAATGTTATGTGATGCTGCATTTAATTAAATGCTTTGACTTCAATAGACTACTTGTAAACTTAATTTTAGATAAGTAATTAACATTTTTGTAGGTGATGAAAGTGAGAGCTTCACAGTCCTCTGAGCAGCATTTAAATGCAGAGAGGACCAACTCAGTCCTTCAATCAGACCTATGAAATGAACAGTGTATCACCATCCACAGTCACCAGGCTGGGTTTCCTTCAGGACAGAGGGAGAAGAGAATTTGAGGGGTTTTTTATAAAAATGCCTCAGCTCCTTTTTTTTCTTTCTTTTAAATTTTAACTCAATTCATTTCTTTTCAAATTAGTCTTGTGTCTTTGTTTCCACTGCAATGCAACTGTTTGCATGATCCTCTGCATGTACCTGAAAAGCAGCCACCCCACACCAGCATGGCCACATCAGTTGCTAGACATGTTGAGAGTCACTTGGTGACAGAGCTTTGCCGCTCAAAATAAACCCCTTCAATTAGAGGAGTGGTATTTTCAACAACATTTATGTTGTTGTAAACTCAGCACCAATATTTTAATCAGCCAAACTAAAGATTCCATTCATCTACATGGTTTAACACGGGTAACCTACTGCTCTAAGACATCCTCAGTTATTTCCATTATGCTTCTCCAACTTCAGGCACTGTGAAAACAGAAAGGATTTCCTAAACCTGACAAACCAAACTAAGATACAAAAGCGGTAAATCAGAATAACAGAGCAGAAAGGCAAGCAGAGAGGAAATATGCAAAGCAATTGTCTAACAGAAAATGTCTTGGCTACAAATTACCAAAAGTCAGTATTTTTAGAACTCAGAATGCCCACATCATTAAAATAAAACTTCTTTGCAGAGCCCTCCAGCATTAATTCTGCACAAAAGTTTACCCTCGGGAAAGGAAGGCATTTTGTGTCACATGCCCTGTTGAACACACACACAAAACCTCATTTCTCACTATACTCCCTTTCACCATAAACCCCTGTTCTGAAAACCACCAAACATGGCCCTTTTCTCTCCTGTTATCAAACTTTCAGTTCCCCAGCTGGCTGCTCATAACCTCAGCACGGAATCAGTGCCATACCTGGTGGCATTAGCATGAGGAGCTGCTGCAAGGGAACCAGAGACTTTTAGTCATGACACATCTCACAACTTTGATAACGCAGCAATGGAAGAGCTTTGCACAAGCAGCAGAATCAACCTAAGCTCAGGTCAACACTGAGGAGCAGGGACACACGTGCCTGGCACAGGGAGAGCACGAAGCTGCCGTGGTCTGACATCTTATTCTCCACTTACATTTTACAAACAGGCTCAATTTCCTTTCCCCGGTTGTCCTGCTGTATCCTGAGATCTAGTCTTCCTCTCCAGCTTTGGCTTAAAACACAGGTGACATCATCAATTCCTCTCTTTCATACAGCAATGAGGAAAAAGCTGATGATCTCTCTCTCTCTCTCTCTCCAAAACAAGTGTGGCATTCGTAACATACTTTTTGACTACACCCTACTTCTTCTGAATGACAAAGCCTGGCAGAACTTTGTACAGTTTTTAGATTGATACCACATCTTCAACTTCACATTCATTTTTATGAAGATAAACTATTCCAGCTAGAACTCATATATAAAGATAACCTTGCTCAATAAAAAGGATTTCCCCCCTCAACAGTAAACCAGTAGTAAAGCTTGATACACAAAATTAAACACACTCAGCTGAGTTATCAAATCATTTCTAACCACAAGGACAATGAAAATCAGCTCAGAGAGTACATTACGTCAAGTTCTCCAGTGTGAAAGATATTCTTACCTCGGGTTTATCTCTGTGTGTGTTTACAGCTTCAACATTCAGAAATATAGATTCTACTTTACATCCTGTTGATAGAAAACACATTTTTAGATACATCTGCTTTTAAAGTGAAGTTATAGTGAAGATGCAATCTAATTTTGAGTTGGTGAAGGTTAACCACTTTTCTCTTCTGATTTATACCAGAATTTCCTGAATTATGAAGAGCTCAAGACACTGAAATGAATCTATTCCACCTCAATGAACATTACTCTCATTTTTATAACCCATCCTCACTTTAGCTTTATCATTATTTTCTTTGAAACAAATTCTTATTTTTTAAAACATACATGAATGTTCAGTAAAAAAGTTATTACTTTTACCTTTCTTTAAACATCCTAGATTTCTTAGGATTTCATTGCAATACAGAAGATAAACGCTGCTCTCGTTTTTTAACATGAAAATGATTACAAGAAAGTACAGTGTGTTGTTAGTAACTCCCATTCCTCTGCACATGCAAAACAGTTTTAACCCCCAGCTAAATGGAACCTTGAAGTTGACTCCTGAAAAGGAACTTCTGCTTTACATTCAAAAATTCAAACCCCCAGTGAACCAAGAAAACTTAAACAATCAGAAGAAACAACTGTTTCCCAGGTAGTATAAACTTAGGGAATTATATAATTTACTCAATACACTACAGGACCAAGCATTTTAAGCGACATCTGATTGCCAAACACTGTTTTATCTCACATGAACATGACACTTAGAAGCTACTACTACTCTACACAACATTCGCTAATGGTCAGTTCCTCTGACCTACCACAGAAACCATCTTCCATCACAAATAGGTTTTCAAATTTTTCTCATTTATTTCCTAAAGTCATAACATACTCCATAGAATTGGTACATTACAGAAAAAAATGTATTTCTTAAGAGAGCCACTACACTTTAAAAACAAAACAAAAATTAAGACGACAAGTATTTGCCTTCCCTTAGGGAAGCCTGTCATGAGAAAGCCCATTTGTCAAGACCACTGTGAGCAAACACTGCAGGAGGGCCAGCACTCAGAAACAATCAATCTTAAAACAGGTTTTTAGGAGGAAAAGCATATATCTCCCGCTGGAACAGGATCCTTTGTCATCCTTCCGCTCACAGATCTGCTGCGACCCTTGAGACCAAGCCAAAACTAGCTCTGCTCCCTGTGCTGGCCATTACTAAGGATGGTTATGCAGCAGACACTTCCAGAGACCTCTCAGTCCTTACCAATAGCTGAGTTTAAGATCCCAAAAAAAGCATCATATGGAAAGCTTTAAATACAAACTAAAGGGACACGAGTTACTCCACAGTAACTGCATACTCCCAAGCTCAGTTTTAAGTACTCATGACTAAGTTCCTACCTAGAGCAAGCTGCACTTTCTCTTTCCTGTGTGCTCCCACACAGACCACCACCACACTGGATTGCTGGCAAAGGTCTCATTTATCCTAATCCAACTGGCAGGCTCTAACAGATGTTCCCCCACGGCACACCAGACACTCCAGGCGGGAATGATGCTGTTTCCAACAGCAGGATGAGCAAACCCCCAGGGGAGGCATTTCCCTGGAACAGGATTAGCTGGAAGGTATGAAACACACCAGGTCTGATCCTGCATCCTGCCTCGCTGGAGCCAAGTGATACATCACCTTGGGAATGAGGCCACAGATCAGTACTGTAGAAATGATTTACACCTGTGCCTTCAGATGGTTGAATTCCAAAAAGTAGGTTGACCAAAATGTGCTAATCAGACATACATAACAAACATTAAAAGAGGACAATGGCTCCTCTTTCACTGAAATCAAAAGGGCAAGGACAGTGTTTCATACCATTTTGCTTCCTTCCTCATTTAGTGTGTGAGCAAACACTGCAAACATCCAGGTTTTCTTAAAATTTATGAATGGTCACCCAACTTCCCACAGAAAAACCCCAACCAACCAACCACACACACAACAACAACAAAAAAAAAACCACCAGCAAACCCTCACAAAACCAAAGACAACCCTGCAAAAAAACCTCTCAGTGAAAATAGGCAGAGACTAGTGAGTAAAGAGAATCCAGTTTTAAAAAAAAATAGTTTTAACTGCTCTAAATCTCTATTTTCAAGACTCCAGTGTGTCATGCAAGGCTGGGAACACCAGGTGTCACCACAGCACAGGCGGTTGTTACTGCAGGACAAACACACCAATTAAATGACAAAAATCTCTTCGGGCAGATTTCCCAGCGTGACAGCTCCTTTGTTTCATAACTTACTTGGTTTCAACTTCTTTTGAAACTTAACAAAAAACAAAGTACAGGTCTAGACCACTACTTTTCAAAGCTGACAAGCAAAAACAGCTTTGCGCTTCTAATTAACAACTGGATGAGCATTTTTGGGCAATCCATTTCCTGGTAAGATGTGCAGATATTTCTCTGTCTGTAAGATGACCTGAGGTGTGCTATCAGAAGATACAACTCAGCCGTCACTTAAACTAACAGCAGGTACATGTTAAACTGAGGTTGAAACACACACAAAACTTCATTAGCAATCAGCCTTAAAACCCAAGCAGGGCATGTTACAACCCACCCCGCCCAAACTGGGAGAGGAGTGCAGTGAAAGCCACGCCACAGCTGCTGATAAACGATGCCAACACCAACAAGCAAGGTGAGTTCTCCTGATACTGTGAAGGGCCATGAAAAAAAAAAATGCTTCAGAAAAAGAGAACAAAGCTGTTTAAGACTAAGGGAACACCCTCTGTAAGATGATAAACGTGCATAAATGTAAACTTGCCTGTCTTCTGAAAAGCAGTACCCTTCAATACATCAATGCAAACTGAGACCGTGTTGTAGCAGTTGTGTAAATGCATGGGTTTGGCAGAAGAATTAGTGACATAGCACAGGAACTGAGCACAAAACTGTCCCCTAGCAGTTACAGCCCCTCACTGGTGTTTTCAGGCCTCCATCAGCAATGCATAAGGCAAAATAAATGTAATCCAAAGGATTCATTGATTCTAACAAAGATGTGCAGGCATACGTGCAATGTCAAACCTAACTCTTCAATTCCATTACAAAGTAAAATAAATCTAAAATTACTCTTGATTAAATGCTTCACAACCTTTCCTGATGACAAAGACAGTATAGTTAGACTTATATACTACATATACTTATTTCCACTTACCATAAGCCACTGGGGTTAGCTTTAAGACAGTATGCAGCGGGCACTTCAGGTAAGGCAGTTGTTCTGAGAAATTAAACCACAAATTACACATGAAACACAGGTTACAAGTAACTTCTCTATTCAACCACTTAAAGGAGTTTTTGTCTGGCAGTGTATCTGTTTGCTTCCCTAGCACACAACAGAGATGCTAACCAAACAGAGCAACAAACAAACATCACTATTTCAGGTGAGGAACAGCTTAATAACATCAACTACCAAGTTTCACGTGTGGATCAAATATACAAAAATTACACTTGGGTACACAGCCATCCCCTGATGATACAGGAAGTTGTTAGAATTTACTGTCTGGAACCTTAATCAGTAAATTTTCAAAAAACAGACCACGTGCAAGGTGACAAGGAAGACTTACCTGCGGGCTTGTCAAGAAAATAAGCGAGCAAACAGCGCATGACAGCTTGGTGACATATGACAAGCACATTTTCCTGCCTTTCAAGTTCCATAATTACTGGCTCCAGTCTCTGAACAAGATCTTCATAGGACTGGGTGGAGAGGAGAAATACATGGCACATTAAAAAGGGAAAACTCTTTGAACAGTGTATGTATATACAGGGAATCTTACTTTCATATTAGTCATCTTCTATATATTAGTGCACAGACAAATACTGCAATAATAATTTTCCTTAAATTAAGCATACAGTTTGGGTCCTCCAGACTATCAAAGAGCAGACACATAAAAAAAATCACCCTCATGGAAAAGCTTTATTAAATTAACCACTTTGATCAAGAATGTCCACCAAATCCCTAGAAATTAAGTCACAGCATCTGCAAACATACAGGTTAAATCTCACACATCATTTTTCTATACTTCATCTTCAAAAGCATTTCTCTTCCAAGCAAGAATCTGGGAAGCCCAGCCTACATTAAGCATACAAAGACTTCACAAAGCCCGACTTGTTCAGGCTGCCCTTTGAGAACAAACCATGGGCTTGTTGAAGTGGCCTGGCAAGAGCAGCCACCACCACACCAAGAGCCACAGAGTGAGGAGAATGGTTGCTCCTGCGAGTGCACAGGGAATCTGCTGCAGGAATGTTGCTGCACCCCGACGGCAGGGTTTCTGCGTGTGCATGATGGAGTTAATCTTCATGTCCCCAGCAAAGACAATACTTTACTGTGTACATGTTACATGTCATGCAATGCACATGAGGAGAACTTGGCACAACCCCCAGCAGGGCAGGGACTGACCACAGCAAAACCCTGGTTCCAAGGCAGGATGGAAAGTGGCCCTGCTGATGGAGCCCTGGGCAAGAGAAAGCCTCTGGTCTCCGGCGAGCTGTGCACGCCCCCTCGGACTGTTACCAGAGACACAAAACTGCCTTGGACAAACAACACAAATCTACCTTTGACAAACGGCTGAGCTCAACTAATCACCCCAAGGCACTGAGGGAGTTTGAAATGTTTGTCACCATCCCGGAGGATGGCACCGGTTTGAAAAACAAACACTCCTTGTTCAAATGGATTAGGAGAACTTTGCAGCTTAATGACTGCCTCATTAGTAAGACCGGGGTCACACTCCCAGGAACCTGCTCTTATCACAGTGATTGCTCTTGACTGCTGAGGAAGAAGATGACAGAGCCTTGGTTCCTCCTGACACAAGCAGCGAGCAGCTGCTCCAATTACTGCTCCACCCTCCTGCCCAGAATCCTGAGCCTTCAGCACCCACCGACAGGCCCTGTGACCATCTGGTAATTGCTGCATTGTAATGGGGTTGCTTTAGAAAAGCTGTCAGCCAGTGATATTCCCAGAGGCAAGGAGTTTAATAAAAGTGAAAGACCAACGTGGCTTGAGGTTTCCCCAGCCCTTCCTCCAGAGCTCCCTGCAAAACAGCCTGATCACCAAGAGCAAGGATGAATAGAAACAGCCCGAGCTGGCAGTACTTTTGCATATCCTTCTTCCTGCTTTATCACTGCAGGACCAGCACAGGAACCATGCCCACAAGATCAAAGCTCTCCATAGTTTTTTCTAAATTTATTGTTTTATTTTTCAAGCCCTGAATTGAGCCCTAAATGGTCCGGGCTCGATAGTTTCAAGCTCCTACGTGCTTTCCTGTGGAGAAAGGATCAACTTTTCCACTAATTTTAAAATCATTTTTCTTTCCTAATGCCAGCATGAATGTATTCAAGAAGACAAGGAAGCCTTCTACCTTAAAAAATTAAAAATAGCATACCTCCCCTTTAGGGTATCTGTATCTGTATTTGTCTTGGTCTCTCAGTGCAAATTCAAGCGGGTAATTTTCCTGTATTTCTTCATATGTCATTTCTTCACACACTCCCTGTAAGTTACAAAAATAATTAAAACCCATGTATTTCCAGCAGTGCAAAAATCAGACATCACTCTTAAATAAAACCATATATAAATAACCTTTAACAATTTTTGTTACTCTGACACTTAAAATTATCACACATGATGAACAGCTGGACTCATGTGGTTAGAAGGAATCATTAAATCCCGGTACAGGTGAAGCTACATATATGGGAAAGCAAGGTCACATTTTATCTGTTGAGGCTGCTTATATATCTTGGAGGTGCAGTTGGAAAGTGCCAACTAGCAAGCCACACCTACCCTAAATTTATTTCCAGCCCACACCAACCCACAATTCCATAGCATTATATACCTTCCACAGGGGAATGTTTTACCAGGAAAGACTAAACAAGAATTAATTTACTATAGCAAAATCTAGTAACATGCTTAGCCTTCTTAACAGGAATTAATGACAACCTTTCCAGCCTCTAGAAGCAGCTTCAATGACTTTCCATCCTATAAAAGGCATATTATTAAAATATTAAGTACTTCCTTCATCCCTAGCAATCAAAGCAACTTATTAGACACTTAGAAGAACTTACTGCATCTATCTCATTCAAAACCTTCCACTGCTCATAAGGCACTCCCAAGGCTTCAGCGGTCTGAATCGTCCTTTTCATCTGACTGGTCCAAACTTTCAGATCTTTAATATTTTGCTCATTAATAAACTGTGCCAAGCTTTTGGCAAACTGGGAGAAAAAAAGAAAAAAAAAAAAAAAAGAGAAAAAAAGACCCATGAGACACCGGATGAGGGTTCAGAGCCAACACAGGGTTCAGTCTGCAATACAGTGGCTCTAGCCTCTGTAAACTCATTTCAACTTTTCCAAAACACAGCCAAAGGTTTTGCTAAGAAATACAACACACTCCATTACACCCAAGAGCGGGATGAGAGGAAAGAAAACAGTACAAGGAAAATACAAGTTTTCTGCAGTTCTTAACTTCATCTCCAGGAATCTTCCTTTCAGCCTCAACTTGAGTATTTTCTCAATTATCCGACTAGTCAGGACTTTACAAATATACAGTTAAAAAATAAAGCCCTCTTGCCAACTGCTTTGTGCTGCAGGATAAAGAGGAATCTCAGCCAACAGAAAGACAAACAGATAAAAGAGTACATACCACATCACAACACACAAAGTGTCCATCCTGTTCCCAACTACCCAAACATGCAACCAAAAAAAGTTCTTACACATGTTAAGAGGAAAAGGCTGTAGAGGGAGAAGGCTGTAATTACACAGCACAGACCCACACAAAGCCCTGTCACACCTGCCCAGGAGGTACCTACTTCTTTCCCCCTGACAGACAGCCCAGGATCTCCTCCTATTCTCCCTTTCAGGTTGAGTTCACTCTCTCCATGTCGACAGAGGTAGATTGACCGAGGAGTCACATGGATATTCATGAGGTAGTAGACAATCCGGCTCTGGATGTGATCCATCACTCTGTTCACAAGGTAACTCCTTCCGACATCCATAATTTTAATGTAAGAAAGATCCCTTTCATGGGGAAATTCAAAAAAAGAAAAAAGGAAAAAAGGTAAGTTTCTATTTTACCCATTAGCACACACCACAATCTTTCCACCCCCTCTCTCATTATAAAATAAAGGGGTAACAAGCCACAGAAATGAAAAAATCCTCAATTTATCCATGGAATTAGTCCTAAAAAATAATGCTAGACTCCAAAGATACAGGATGAACTCTCTTCGTTTCACACATCAGCTGCTCATATTGCTTTCTTTTCTATTCCCTTTACTTGCACTTCATCCAAATCTATATCCTACTCTTGGAAAAATACAGCCCTCCCAGTGAAAGGAAGATTCAGTGGAGTCACTGAAGTCACCACAGTTGAATAAGATATCCAGCCATTTTACGATAGCTGATACTATTTTCCAGGTTACAAACACTTTCCCTCAGCAAGTATTTGTCTGATTGCACCCAGGGGCCAAAAGGCACAGGCACTATTTATCCATCTCAGTTAATCCCTTCAGAAAAACTAGGGCATCAGAAGGACCAGGGGCTAGTCTGATGCAAGACAATTGCTCAACTGCTGTATCAACAACTGTTTATTAACAGTACTGTAATTCACCCCACCACTACCTTCTCTCAGCATCAGGCAGCTAATAATTTCAATTTTCACTGCTTATTCTTTATCTGAGCTATAATTTCTGAGTAGCCTCTAGTTTACAGAAGAAAAAATGTCTAAATATGCCGAAAATAACCACTACTGGTTTCTAGCGATGCTTTTGAGACATCACACCACAATAAAGCACAAAAACTTATAACAACACCAAATGGAGGTGATGAGAAACAACCATCATCACCTCATCCCTGCTAAGTGTTCTTTGGAGTTAATCATTACCATTCCGGCCAGGCACAACCATTAGGTCCATCACAGAAATTACACGCATGAACTGAGCCGATTGAACCAGCTTCACGCTGCTTACACTCAATCACATTAAAATGCAGCTCAGCCTTCCCTGCAGCTCTGGTCCTGAAACAACCCGGGATCACCTGGTATGACTGCAGCCCCAAATCCCACTCTGAAATCCTGGACTGTAGCAAGACAAACAGGGCACCACCTCCTCCTATGGTTCATCCCTACCTTACTTTCAAGAGTTTGAAGTTAATGAAAAACAGAAGAATGCTTTGGCATGAGGATGAATAACTCAGCTAAAACAGTTTCTCACAGCCCTGCATCTGCAGGGTAACTTGCAAGCACAAATAAATACATATAGAAGTCACATTTATAGGAGTGATGTGTTCATAATTACTCTTAACCATACCAACCAATTAAGTTATGCTTATAAATCACTCAAGTCTCCTCTACATACGTAAAAAACAAGTACCAACCAACCACTGTGGCAAGTCCAGAATAATTCCCAAATGCTGGTTCTACCCCAGAAGAATCACACCATTCTCCAAGTGGAAAAATCAAAAAGAACACTGTTACAGACTGGACTGGTTAGCCAATTTTCCTCAAACAAGGAATTTTCCAGGCTACACCCCTTGAGTCAACTCCCTCTAATTTGCCGAAGGAAAGAGATCTCAAGCCATTAAAAAACATGACTTAAAAGCCTTAATCCCCACTACAGGATGCTCCAACCCATAAGAAACCATTTTAATAATGCTGTGATCTCCAGCTGTGATCATAGCATTTTTTCATCACTTACTTGTCCAGAGTTTCATCTAACGTCTCATATGAGTTCTTGTAGCACTCTATTCTTTTCATGAAGTCTTCTGTTGCTTCATCATTACTACAATCAACATAGTCAGGACTACCCAGCTTCACTTGCTGTTTAAAATAAAGCAAGGAGAGTAGTACATAAGTTTCTTTCCCTTTGTCATGGAAGTTTAAAGAAATATGGAGGGGGAGAACACAACACAAGGTTTTGTCTGCAAGTTAATTAAAATACATGTAAAGCAAAAATAACTATTCTTCAGAGAAATTAAACTTCTGAGTTAGCAACATTCACATGGACAGGAAAATAAATGAAAATCGTTCCACTAATAGCAGCTGATGTGGGAGGTTTTACTCCACTAATGGGAGCTAATGTGGGAGGAGCTTTTACTATTGGAAGTTCTTATAACATACTTCTAAAAACACTGAGAGATTAAGGCAAACTTTGCTCTACCACAACACTCACCACAATGTTTGCAGCAATGACCTCTGGATCGACACAGACTGACTCCACAAAAAAAGTCTTCAGTCCAAATGGAAGTCACATGAGCAGAAGGAAGGAAGAATGCATTAAAATACCTCTGGAGACTAACACACACAAGCAGCATATTGCCCACTTCAGGCTAAGGTCTTTTTAACAGTGCCCTGTGTTAAACTTCCCTCCATTTACTCAGAAAGTTTCTCCAAGCTCTTATCAGAAATCCCTGGCTTACCATTCCAGGAAGCATCATGCTTTATGCTCTTTTCCCCAACAATTTGAAAATTCTTTCAGTGAGAAAAAAAATGTAGCATGGAAGAAGAAATAAATGCAGAGGATGTAAGTTCAGTCACACAAACAGCAAGTAATGCTTCAGAATTAATACTTTAGAAGCCCCTCATGTAATGGAGTAGCCTCACTGCAAGAGAGGTTTGTGTTTTGCTGTGTCAAAGGCTTATGGAGATGTAACATTAGAAGAAACGAATTTTTACTGGAGAACAGCTAAATGCAAAACAACCCTGGACAGAAGGCAGAAAACCACACAAAGCTTTTGGTTTGCAGAGAACAAACACAGAATTCCCTTCGTGTTTCTGCAGCAGAAATCTGAACTGCACGAAGAACCATATTCCCGTAGTTCTTGCTGACAGTACACTCAGAACTGCAGGTCCAGGATGACAGAACTGAAGCCATAGCACAAAAGAGCTGAGCTCCAAACAGTACAAACATGAAAGGTGAGAAAATTGAGGATTGGATGACTCTTAATTACAAACAATTTTTGGGAATACAAAATGCATTACTGACTAAACATCTAAGAAGGATGTGCCTTGTGCTAGTGCACTTAGAGCGCAGATAAGGCAACACTATCACTGCCTTACTTGTCCAGGTATTAGCTCAGAACTGCTTTGTTTCTGACTCACCTTATATCCATTTTCTTCACCAAATTTATAAATAGTTTCTCTACGTTCTCGAGTCGTGTTTGTAGCATCAAAGACCTAGGAATAATTACAGTGAGAGAGAGAAAGGAATTTAAAAAGCTTCATAGCCTGTTAGTGACAACAAAAATAAGGGTTCAAAGGCCCTCAGTGTGAAGAAAAGCAATGGAAACACTTCCCCTTCCCTCTACCCCAACCACCTCAACAAGAAAGCAGACATTCCTACTTTACACACATTAGTTTTCTAAATACTAGAAAGAGTAATATTTTGAAAACACTACTACTGCCAGAAGAACACTGGATTTGAAAGGAGCAACCAGAATTTAAGCCTAACACAAGACAGGAGAGGAATCTTCCTCCTGGCCCATTATCACCATTAAATACTACTGCATAGGTTTTAACTTGTACTACCCAAAAGAAGAATGCTGCAATCAATCTGCTATTCAAAATGAGAGTGAAAAAGCTTTAAGGGCAGAAGATCTGCAAGAGTTGTAAATCCTGCCCATGAATTACACAATCAATGCAGCCATTTTTCTAAGAACTTCTGTCTAGCTCTGAACACACCAGTGTTTTACCTAAGTATGAAGTTTACCAAAGCATAATTCCAGCAGAACTTACAGTTATGGTTAACGGTTTTCCCTAATTAGTTAATGAAAACACCAGGGTTGTGTTAGTAGTCTTAAGAAAATCATTACACAAATTAATCTGAATACACAGTGTCAATAGTTGAACAGCTGATGTTTTGCATCCCATTATTAAACACTCAGGCATGCATCGATTTATTATTAGTTTCTCCTGCTCTCTTCAGAGATTTCTCATGCCAGTAACACAACTGCCAAAGGAAAAAAATCTGATAAACTGAAGAGCTATTGGAATTACTCAGTCTGTGTGTTACCCAGCAGGCACACACTTTTTAGAACACAAACATCTCAAGAATGTGGGTACAACAAGAAACTTACAGCCACGTGCCCATTTTCTTCACTGAGGTACTGCCGGACATCATTCAGCGCTGCTAAGGCACACTGTCTTAAAAATGAGACAGAGTAAAAGTCAAACAATAGCTAAAGTCATTTCATTAATGCACTTGTGCCCTGCAAACATTAGGTAATTTACCACAAAAGCACAGTCCCTCTGCAAGCATGGGAAAAACCAACAGAGGACAGCCAAGCCATACTAAGGGTTGCGTCATCTTGCTCCTCTGTAACTGATACAACTTTACATCACCACAGAACACCCACCAGCTTTGCTGACCAGGATAAACTTTCACTGATCTAAAGTAACATCGCTGAATCATCCCTGCAACTGTATTCTTTTCCCCAGTTAGCTATTCAGGTATTTGCTTCTTAATTTGGTTCTCAAAGAGGGGGAAAATAAATAAAATATGCCAATTTAAGGCATCTTGTAACCGTAAGTTAAAGTGGAGACAACAATTTTTCTGCAATCTACTACCTCTCTTTTGAGTTAGTGTGTGAAAATTGCTTACGTTAAAAAAAAAAAAAAAAACAAAAAACAACACACACCACCACCACAAACGTGTTAAAACAGAGAATAAAACAAAGTAGTATCAAGTATTAGGGACTGACATGAAAATGATGTCCCACTGCAGTCACCAACCCAGTGTAATTAGTGCTGGAGGCAGCTGAGGACACAAACATCAAAAAACTCCACCCCTACATACTTTATACTTAGGCTAAATCTGAGCAAGAACACATTTGCAACTTTCCTATGTCCTCAGAATTAGTATTATCTTCCAAGTCCATTATGATTCCTAACACATCAATAATGCTGGAGGGCAACATTAACACTGTACACGATTTACTTGTTCACAGAACAAAGCCCCATTTATTTCCAGTAAGTGCAGTCTCCTTGCAGTACCAACATAAAAGCCTGCCCATTTCAACAGCCCTTCTATGCACTACCCCTCGATTTAGGCTTCCAGACTGAAATTCATAACTCCTGTATTTCCCACATTCTGCATGCACAGCTTTATCTTAATAGAGAAATGAAGGCTTTCCAATCCTGACAGTATTTCCACATTAGCACAGTTAATAGATGGCAAGAGCTGAGATTCATCAGTCAGGGCTTCACTGAATAAATATAAATCCTCTTTACTAACCAGGCAGATTAGCTCACACAGCTCTTTTCATGTTATATCCCTCACCATTTAGTCTAAGAGGTGACACAGAGGCACGTTAAAAGGTTTGATTCTACTTGTAAGCAAAAGGTAGTGGCTTGCAAGGCTAATTCACCTCATAGTTACTGTTTAGTCCCAAAGGATTAGGAGGTTCTTATGCAAGTTGTGCTGCTTGGAATTAGCAACACTCAATACTGCTGAGGGAGAAAGGGAAGGGGGGAGAGAGGACAAGGGGAGGGACAGCCACAAAGAGTCCACACATTTTTGGTGCTTGAGCTGAAGCTGAACTAAGAACAAAACACTCCATATTCTAAGTAGCCTAAATGAAAAACATTTCCATTCCTCTCAAGTTTCCAATCCTGCTCATTTCGTGCTGCACACTCTTAAATGCTTTCCTGACATACTAAAAAGTACAGTGAATGCTGAAGAAAAATCAACAGACCTTTCTCTTCATCTACCCTTCCTCCTCAAGGTCTGTCTCTATGTTAAAGCAGTCTCTTTCCAGGCAAGAGGAGAGACTCAAATGCTCCATCTGCTCACACATGTTCACACTGGTTCTCACCTTTGCACAGCATTAGCAAAACATGGCAATTTTAGAAGCAGTGCATTGACTGACTGCACGAAGCACCTGCCTGCTGGCCAAAAAGACAATTTCAGGGAGAAAATTACAGTCTTTGATTCCTGCTCATTTGAAGAGATAATGACAAACACGTTCAAAGTGCTCCAGGTAAAAAATTCCAGGATGGAAACCAAAGAGAAAAGCAGTTATGTCGTTTTTCTCCTTTTTTCATGATCCAAACAAAAGCTTTAAAATGCCATTTTAGGAATTAGGCAGCAGAAAGAGTCACATCTATTAGCTGGTATCTTAAAGGTAGGAAAAGTAATAACTATTTGCTAAAATTGCTTTGTTTTGAGTGAAAATATCCTAGAATACCTACAGGAATAACAGTAGCCATAGGTGAAAAGGAATCAAGAGGCAATCAACCTTCTCTCCATTTTTGATGCTTGAGATTAAACAGTCAACAAAAAAAATTCTCAGAATTTTAAATCAGGCTAGACAAATCACTTTTCCAGCTTCTCCAGAAGTTCTTTTTCTTGTCACCTCATGCTGCAGTCCCCTAAGGGCCTTATTGACCGTACAAAAATGCAACTTAAAGCCATTCTAAGGGCAAATTACACAGGATATTGTTTTAACACAATTAGCATTGTGTACCAAACACAACCAAAACTTACTTCCTGATTTTCAAGCCTTCTTCATTGTCAGGCAGGAAGAATTCAAAGGACTTATATTTTTTCACCAAATCTCGACGATACTGACCGACATTAAATTCTGCCAAGAAGAAACCAGTATTAGTGGGAACCAACAACAGTCATGAGAAAAGGACAAAAGTTATGACAACTCTGAAACCAAACTACCTGGAAGAACCAAATAATCTAGCATGTATGAAGTTAGTATATACTACCTCTTGTGTTTTGAAGGGTTTTAAATACAAAGACAACAATAAATCATGGAAATGGCTAAAGAACATCTGGGCTGTAGTGGAGTGACTGGGCCATACTGCACTACCTCTGTCTGCCAGTTTGTTTGGACAACAGAAAGAAATGCTTTTCCTCCTTTACAAGGGTCACTCAAAGTCTATGAAGGACTACTAATTACTATTAGCATTAATAATAATGATTACTAGCTCTTTCTTCTGTGTACATGCACAGTGAAACAGCATTCTGACAGCACCTCCCAAAACGTACAGCTCTTATTTAAGCCAGGAAGAGTTCTAAACAGAACTAACCAATCTTGCTTTTGATAAACAAAACTTCGAATTCAACTAGTGGAAACATGTTCTCAGAACCCCACTCAAATATTTCTATTCCTTAAGGATTAGTACATCCTATTTCACAATCCCTGCTCCATTTATTTATTTTTTTAAATTTTACATTGTAAAGACAAAAAAGCCTGAAAACCTGAAAACAAAATCAGATTAAGTATGGAACATAATTTCACTGTGATCCTGTAACAGTGGTCAAATACAACTATTCCTTATCTGGGCGAAGGTCCATGAGGTTCACAGCTATACACGTGTCACAGTACTGGGTATGGGGTTAGAGCAACACAGTTCTGTTTTGCTACGGAGCAGAAAACGACACTGAACCCTAATTACTTTCATTCAATGGCTCTGAAAGTAGGTCTCTGAAATGCAATTAATGTTTAAGTTGTTTCTGACCTATAGCTTTTTTTCCTGGTGAACTACAAAGCTTTTTCTTTTTCTTTTTTTTTTTTAATGGTAGATCACATTGAAGTATTCTGTTTGAGAAGCTGCCAAGGAACAACTATTTGGCAGACTTCATTTCTGGAAAGAGAAAAAGAAGCAACAGACTCAATTGTAGAGCTGTAATTAAGAAAAAAAGACATAGAATAGAAGAGCTCAAGAACCAGCTGCTGTATACAGATTGCTGTTGGGATTGGGGGCAGAGGATGAAGATATAAATATTGTTTATTTCCCCAAAAGTCAAGTTTTGTTTGAATTCAGCAATGTTGATGGAATTTTTCATAGCCAACTGTATGTCACGGATTATAGAACAATCCAAGTTATTCTGTGGTGGTTTTAATGAGCACTGCCCACACTGGCTACATTAGAGGGTGGGTCCTTGAAAGAAACAGAAGATGCAAGATCAGAGGCCAATGTTGTCAGGCAACAGATCTTTGAAAATCAAATGTAATGAATTTCATACAAATGAGCAGTTACTGCAAGAAGGTCCTGCACAGCAAAGAAGAAGCGCTATCTAGTGGGACAATCTTTAGCCCTTATTATTAGCACCCTCCGCTATGGAAAAAGTTTCCCAAAGTTAAATGGTATCACAACTACCACACAGCCACAACTATTCAAAAAAGTTTCCAAGGTTCAGTATCTAAAAACCACATTGCAACACAATTCTCTTCAGGCATCTAATTGACCTCATTTCCTTCAAAAAGCCCAGACAAAAGTCCTCTGCATTTTTAACCATTTCACATTCAAAACAACAGAGGACTTTGGAAGGAAGAAAACACAAAACTGACGGCTGAAATGATTCAACTAACACCAACCCTGGGCTATTGACCTCCACCTTCTGGTCTGGAGCTCTCCAGCTGGCTTAATGTTACGTGAAAAGATGGCATTTGTCTTTTCCTCTGGTTTACATAACCCCCTAATTTGAACCATCTGTCTCAGAGAATAAGAACACTCTCTAAATTAAGCACACACTAATTTTAAGACATTAGGAGGCAAAGGGTAACAGATGTTAGGGCTACTCGATACTGATCCTGTATTGATTCAGTCCCATCAACTGGAAGCATTAGGCAATGTGTCATCTATCCCTCAGTCTGGCACTGAGGGGCTTGACATTGATTTCAGCTTCAGTACAACTGCATCATGGACGACATGAACAGGAAGGCTCCGTGGTTTTTGCAAGTCACCCCTTCTAACAAAGACAAACAATAATCAGCAACCTAGGATGATGGAAGCTCATACTGTAACCTTATGTGGTATATTTCTGTAAAATTAGGCAGCACTGCTCTAATTTTCATTAAGCACCAGTGCATTAAGCACATGCATATGAACATGTGTTGCTCACAGAAGCCCATGGAACTTTTACTGTAACTGAGGCAAACCACACCTACCAATTTTACTGTATTTGGGATATATTCAACCAAGCATGAGCCAGACATGGACATATCTTGTTTGTTGTCCAATACTGGACTTTGCTTTTCAAAGTTCACATAGTGAAGTGCTCTACACAATGACATATATACATATCTATATAAATTTAAGTTAAATGTGTATCTAAAATACAAGCATATCATATATGTTTTATCAGCATGGTTATAGGCTAAACTAGTTAGACTGTTTATCCATTAAGTTGAAATGGAATAAACTGAACTCTCCAAGTATCTGATACTGCTCATCAGAAGGGTTACACTGTGTGAAAACAGTCAAAGAAGTGATAATTTAAATCCTGTAAAAACTGTAAGTTCTCACACTTAAACAATACTATATATCCTCCATAATGTCTCTTCTAAATAAAGCACATCAGACAAGTTCCTAAAAGCTTAAGAAAACACCAACTCTAAAAGCTATACCCTAGAATCAAAAGGCAGTTTAAATATAGGCCAGAACTCTTCATTTTGACTTCTCAGAGCTACTAGCAAATAAATCTCTGACTATCCAGCCATAACTCTACACTTCAGTATGATCTCATATGTTTAATGTTATTTAAATGATTAACCAGGCTTAGCTATAAAGCTACCATTACTGCACTGGCCACAGGATCACAGAACACTGAAACTTGTCTTTCTATTCTACAGAGGAGAAGGCAGGGGAGATGGCTGCTCAGAACCTCAAATGGACTTAGGTCTTGTTTACTTGCCAGTCTGGGCCCACAAAGCACCACAGGAGCAAGGCAGGACAGCCAGGTCCTTGGCACAGCCATTCTGAGCAGTCACTTTCTGCTCAAAACAGATATAAATCCTTATGAGAGTGATAACAAGTGGCAAGTGGCTGCCTCAGTTCCTTGGGCTCTTAATATTTACACAAAAAACTGTCAGTCTTTCCAGAAACGCAGTTAAACAAAGAAGGAGACAGAGAATTACACGTGGCACAAAGTTCACAGAGGAAAAAAAGATGGAGAAGTCGGAAGCCTGACCCAGAAGTGCTGACTGCTCAACTGATTGTAAACAAGATTCCTTTTCACCCACATGAAGAACAGGGAAGGAACAGCAGGGGGAAAAAAAATAAACAGACCAAAATAAAGGGCAGTGGTAAGGCATAAGGGGGAAAAAAGTTGATTTAGGCACCTGGCAGAATAAGGAGGTAAATAAATAGTTACAGGAATTTGGCTAATTAACACTTAGACACTACATAGAGCCTGTATATGTTATTGCTTAAAAATACAAAAGCAGAAGGATGTTAAGTAGTCAAAGTTGGCACCAAAATTACTAGAAATCAGGTTTATAAAACACCTAATTGCCTGCCTTGTCCTTCTGATGTAAACAAAAGTAAACTCATCACCTTTTGTAGGCACTCCAATCCAATTTAAATAGCGTGTCAGCTTCTTCGAGATGTAAGTTTTTCCTCTTGCTGGGAGACCCACCATGACAATCAGAGTGGGGCAATTGGTCATACATACTGAAACAGAAACACAGACAGCCGGGATTTACCATTAATATTCCCACAAAGCAAAGGCTCATATCGCAGTGGAAACATTCCTGCAGTAATTGCTCTCCGAGGAAGTGACCATCCAAGCAGCTCATGCACTGTGCCTCACTAGTGCAGGGGGTTTCTACAGGAGTACAGGGGGCTTAACCAGGTTTCTTGTTGAATTTTGGAAGGGCGAGTCAGTGTTAGTGCAGTGCTGGGACACATGAGTTGTGTACAGGCAGAAAACAAGAAAATCTATGTATTTGCATACAGAACCAATACCTAAATAAGAACACTGACATTTATACCCCTGTGCACCTCAGTTCAGTGCTTGCATTGAAAGGAAACAGCAAGGTGTAGGCACTTTTTCAATCTTTTTACATCTCTAAGACAAGACCCCAACACTGCTCAAATTTGCTTGCTTTTGAGCAAAACAAGCATGACAGATGCACCTTAATACATTACAGTAAGACATGGTATTCACTATTTATTAATTCCCCTTTAAATATTACTAGCACTAAAATCTCTCTTGAGCAGAGCTCATTTTGGCTGTTACTAGGAAAAAAGCACAAGTATTCTACACAATCAGATACAATAATCTGATGTAGCTACATGTATAGAAATATTCACAATCAGTGTTTAATTAAAAAAAACCCAGCAGAGTAGAAAGTTGAAGGAGTTACATGTATGAACTGAAAACCTTGAGGCATTTCCTTTCAAATTACAAGTTTTTTGAACATTTTGACGGCACAAAACTAAGGATACCTTCCATGAATCTATCACAGCTACAAGGAACTGCCTAAAAAGAAAGAAGATATTCAAGTGATACAAAGATACCACCAGCTCCCTCCACCCCCTATTTTTAAGGGCATTAATTTCTACACAATCCACACATGCATCAATTTCTTCAGTGTCTTGATAGAGGGGACATCAATTCACTCCAACAGACTAAATCTCAGTGGGTTTACCTCTAAGGCATAACTAAGCTGTTGTAAAAAGCACTGCCCAAGACTCCCAAATCTTGGATTGACAAAGTCCCATCTCACAAAGTCACTTGCACAAATCTGGTACAGATACCCCAGATAATAAACTGAAAAAAACCAAACAGATTAGCAAAGGCAGATGTGCTTTCTTAAAATACACATTGAAAAGAAAAAAAGAAAAAAACCCACAAAATCAGAATTATTAAAATACACCACTTTGTATGAGACAGAGAGGAGGCAAAATGGTACCCAACCTCAAACCCATTAAACAAATCTCTGGAAGGACACAGATAAAAGCCCTCAGAGTCAGTTCCTCTGTACAGAAGCCTATAAAGATAATATTTTCTTGTCCCTTTTCCTCTTTGTCAAAAGTTCAGGCTGTGAATCCCTTCTCCAAGAAGGGGAAGGAAGTCTCTGGGAAAACAAAGTCCAAGAAGTGCCAAGAGTACAGTGCTTACTCAGCTTAACAGCTTTGCCTCCAGTCTTAAAAACAGTAAAATAAAATACTGAGACGTGAGAAATCCATGAGCCCCTAGAAATTTTAGGGGAAGACATTGCTCTTCAAAGACAGTTTGAAGAGTTCTTCACCTAGTTTGAGTTTTGAACAATTTTTCCATATAAGCAGTGAAGTAAGAGCTGCAAAAAGCAAACCAGGATCTGTACAGAAAGGCTCTATACACAGCTCCAGGTCCTCCTGCTCTGCAAGGAACTGTGCTGAAACAGGCTTTTCTACCCATTCCAGGCAGAATTTACCAACTAACACTGTACCTAGAGCACCTCTTATTTTACCTTCTGCTGCTGCTGGGGTCAGCCATACAAATTTAACCTTCTCACAGAACACTTGTCTTTTGGCATTGTAACAATAAACCGGTATTGGAGCAAAACTCAGGGCTGGGAATCTACCATGAAGAGATCTGCAACCTACTTAAATGGTTGCTTCACAGATTACACCAACTACTGCTTTCTAAACTAAGTCCTACTGCCTACATGGGTTCATAACAGACCATCTTACTGAGGAGCAAACCAGACCTACACAACTACAACAACACGCATTGAGGGACATTTCCTCCCATTGCCAAGTAGTCAGGGTGCCAGTCTGGCATCACTTACATTTTTACACAAATTTCTGTGTGTCCAGTTGTCACCTGTTATTCCAGTCATTCAGTGCACTACCAAGTGTGCAGCCATATAGCAGAAACCTGCTGATCCAGATCAAACACGTGGCAATCCTGTTCTGATCAGGTGCCAGGCTAACTGGGAGTGCTTTTCCTCTACAAAGACAGGTATCAGTAAGACAGATGCCCTGCACACCAAAAGGAGGAATTCCACTGATCCCAATGATCCCAAATACTCCACTTTTACATAATGCCATAGTCTGGTAAGCAACACTACACATTACACGGTGTTACAGCAAATACCACCCAAGAGTGCTTGTCTTTAACAAGAGGGTGGCAGTCCATACAACAAAATTGAGGGCACTAAAAAATGTTTGATGTTCTGGTTTAGGTGGCCACCATGCAGTCTAGTATCACCTACACAGGTAGGTGGTGCTTAGTAACAAACACATCCATGCCTTTGAAAGTAGAAGCCAAAGGCACCTATGTTGGCCAAAACAGCAGATGTCAACAGCTAATTGACAGGTCTAAAAATAAAAGCAACAAAGCAGATATTTTGCTTCTCCCATATCTCAGTGTAGCACCCTCAACAACACGCATGAGACTCGGTACAGTAGACACACGCTTACCTTCTTCCTTATGATCGTGTGTAATTAACAAGGCTCAATTTTTTACATTAGCTCAATAAAAACAGTCAAAACCAGAACAAAATGCAATGTTCTGAGGATGTATCAAATACCCAAGAATTTCTAAAAAAATCAATTATCTTTCACTTTATCTGACTAAACCACAGCTTTCTCAACAAAATTTGCCAACACTCACTGCAAGTGAGGAGGAATATTCATTCTAGTCACAGTATTTTAAATGTCATTGTCTCATGACTTAGATTTTCCCTTGAAGAAATGTAGGCAAGTTTGACATGAGGAAGTGGACTGATGAAAACACCCTAGTATACCCACAAGTTACACATATGTAACATATATGCCACATATATTGGTTTCCCAATGGCAAAATGCTCAATCCCCCTTTTCACACCACTTCACATCATTCACTTTATATGAAAAACAATTTACAGCCCAAAAGTAGTTCCAGGGGTGCAAGTTGCAGAGCCAAGGCAGACTCCTAAGGGCAGCTTTCTCTCCACTCCTTATTGCTGGATTGTCTGACTTACCTCCAGAAACATCTCTGCACCATCTAGTACCCAGAAAACAAACCCATTTTTTAATACTGGCTTCACATATGTAACTCCAAAGGGTTTCCAACAGTCCCAACCTGTGGATGTGCCAATAAGCACTAAATCTGCTTGTGGAACGTACTCAGAACATCAAACAAAACTTCTGAGTCGTATGCCACCATTTGCTAAAGATGCTCTAAGACTTCAGCCATGGTTTTTTTTTTTAATAGATGTTCATAGTAAACCCATGTAAGATTCCATGTTTATAAACAGCATCACCAAAACCAAATGCAGGCTGTTTTCCATCACTTAGAGAGAACATACAAAAAACACACCCAAAATACCAGTCAGTGAGGGAAAACAGCCAAGTGGTGAAGTGCATTAAAATGAAGTGTTGCAACTGAAGAAAAGCCATTATTTCAGTTTAAAATTACTTAGTGAACAACACAGCAAGGTGCAGCTCAAGAGTAAAATTATGACTGCCTACCCTTCAGAAGTTCAAGGCTTAACAATCACGGAAAAAAGAAATTACATGCTTATTTCTTGCATCTTAGACTCTATTGTGAAATAATGCAAATGGAAAAGAAGGTTGTGAAAGGAAACTGGGACATGGAACAATCTAGATGAGCTGTGAAGCATTTCATCAGTCCTCAAAACTCTCATGATCTTGTGAAATCAGAGACAAGAGCAGGTATTTTTCAAGTTCACCCACTACCAAACATATTATCAGGTGCCCCTTCCTTTCACCTAAAATTAGATTTTGTTTTTTCCTTCTCTGGGTTAAATTTTTAAAGTCAGCTTTTAAGAACAGATGCTTTTTGTATCAAGCTGTTACAGTTAGTGATCTGAAGTTCACAATGGATTCTTGCTGTTTCTATGGCCTTCAGTTCAAGGACTGTTCTCCAAAATCCCTATACTATTTAGAAGCTCATACACAAATATCTTTGACTGTAAACCAACAAAACCACCCTTCCAAATAAGGTTAGCCCTACATGTTTTCCCCTTATTTATCCAATTTAACTATTGCTAATCCATTGTATCCTTTTCATCAACGATGACAACCAGTCACCCTTCTTTGCATCCCACAGGGATGAGCTCCCTCAATCCTGCTACTCTTCCTGAACAGCATCTGCTCCTGTACCTGAAGTCATCCATTACCTTACAATTTGTCTCTCCTCTTTTTGTCCAAACCATTTGGTTTCCAACATCACCCTGGTACAAGGGACAGCACTCCTACCTGTTCTCTAGTCATCCACATGCCACCAGCTGCTCCTAAGCAGCTCTGTCATACATTTCCTTGGAGCTACTATTTGCTTCCTACAGCTTTGATGCCAACAGTGACAGTCCCATCACACATCCTGATTCTCAGGCTGCGCTGGGTACTGTCCTTACCTCATCCCCTGTCCATCTTCAGTTCCTAGGACTGGGAACACAGATACACACAAGCAGCATGTGCACAAAGGGTAGAGTTCCTCAGAGCAAATAATCTGATACTTTTTTTTTGGACCTGATGTACATTCCTACTGCTACACAAGCAGCAAATGACAATTATTAGAATGACTAAACTGCAGCAGCTGTAGGGAAACAAAGCCATTAACTGTAGGGGGCGGGGAGGGGAACTGTTTAACCACAGGAAATTCACTATTTATCTCTCACTATAAACATTCTCTGTTAGCCTCTCAAAACAACTTTCACTACAGCATACTTTCCTATTTATTTTTTACGTCCACATTCGCAGCCCATTGCCTGATTCAGAGCTTGAAGCAGTCTGACATGCAGTGCCAAGAGTAGCTTTAATGCAGCCTATTTACAGACAAAACTTACCACAAAAGGCAAGGGGCAGTTATTAATAAAAACTTCTACTGTCTGCAAGCCTGACTTTGGAAGGTCATTAAAACAGTTACCTTTGTTGGACTGGTGTCACCAGCTGTAAAAGCTGTGTGCTCAGTAGGCTGCACACGGACACAGCTCCTCCTCCAAGACCTTGTAATGCACAGACTAAAAGAACTGGCTCCTCAAAGCCCCATGACAACTAAACCCTGGCACAGCTCACCAGACTTCTTCCCCAGACAACTGCAGTTGCTCCAGCTCTTAGAAACTCACACTAAAACCAGCTAAAGTGGGTAGGTTCTTCTGAGGATGGATCTGCTGAGTCCTCAACCGGAAGTGTGCACAATTCTGCTCACCTACCGTATAGAAAGAGAAAGACTAAAGGTAGTGCAGATAAAGGTCATCAGCATGAACGAGAAAATAAAAAACACAAACCAAATGAGACCAAAAGAGTTCATCTTGTTCAGCAGAGAAACTCAGAAGACAGAGTGACTAACTTCACCCAAGCTACACTTGAGGACAAGAAATCCACTTCTACCTGGAGCTTCTATTTTTGCATCAGTAACACTTGACACAATCACCTCTAGCAGCAGAGAGCTGGAACTGGTCAAACCAACACTTCCCCACATCACCCAGCCTGGATAGTCCATCCTGAGCTGTCACAGCACAGTTACAGCACCCTCAGCCTCACCAGAACATGGGGCAATGCAAGATACATGGAAATCCGAGGATAAAGGACTCTGCAACACCCTGGGCAGGGGGAAAATTACAAGGTGTTCTCAGTTTCCTGAAACTGGTTTTATCTAGGAAGAGTAAGTTCTGCTCCTCTCCAGGCTGTTTGTAACTCTTATGTATCACAAATAACTACAAGCATATCATGGGTAGAGCTGCAAGAGCAAATGTGTGCAAGAGGATTAAAAAAAATTCAAATCTGTTTTTCTAGCAAAAGGGTTTTTAAATTATTATGCATCTTAGGCCTTAAAATTATAGAATGCTACAAAAAACACACAGGTATGTGAATTTTTTTTTAAGCTATAATCAAGAGAAGCTAAATAATTCCACTAAGGCAGCTCGGTACTTCAGCAGATTACACTCGACCAAAATGCAATTTTGTTCTCGGGATTTACTTTTTTGTAAAACAGTATCCGCGTCAAAGGTCTAACAAATGTTACTCTGTTTGCAAAAGAGATGCCACATTAAGGCTAAAATGAAGCCTTCTCCTTAGTATGTTTACAAAAGCACTTAAACACATTTTCTGACCCTTTTCCCATTTCAGCACTCATCTCCCTCTTAACCAACCACGTTTCATGCGCTAGAGTCATTCAGTTCCCACAGAAACACGTGCCTGCTTGCCTAGCACACAGCAAAAAAGTTTGGGGCTTTTTTTCTTTATTTTAAGCAAGAGCTGGACCAAAGCAAGAGCCAAGTGAGCCAAGGCTGCAGCCCATGGACTGCTGCCACACCGGCAGAGCCTCGGCTCTGTCAGCGCAGCCTCTTTGCATGACAAATAAAAACAATTCCACAAGACAAAGCCCCTTTTGTCCGCAAAACTGCCGTGTACTGGACCTCAGTTACTTAAGTAAGGGGGGGAGGGAGAAAAAAAAAAAAAGGAAAAGAAACAACCTGCGAGGCAAAGTTTGGTAATGAACTATGCCTTACAAACGCCACAGCCAATGTCTCTGGAGGCTGATGACTTGGTTGGCTGCACCTCAAAATATGGGAAGTCATTAACTCATAGGACAGATGGGCTGATACGGCATTGGCCTTGAAGGAAAGAAAAAAAAAAACCAAAAAAGTAAAAAAAAAAAAAAAAAACCCAACAACCAAAACAAGAACACAGTGACATTTTTAGGCCTCTCTCCAAGAAGAACACACTCTTAAGAATACAAACGCTCCCTGGAACCAGTGTGTCTGAAAAAAACCCGACCAAAACACCAACAAAAGCTACCAGAAAAGATATCCCTTCCACCCAGCTGAGCTTCCCTTGCGCCTTCCGCTGGGCACAGACCCAGAGGTCCGACCCTCCGCGGGGGGACCGCGGCCGGCCACCGACCCCGCCGCGCCGAGCCCCAGCCTCGCCAAAGGCTGGGGGACGGGGCGGGGGCGGCCGCGGCCCCCGGGGATGGGATGGGATGGAGCGGCGGGTCTCCGCTCCCCCTCCGCGGCCCGTCCCGCCGGCAGCCGCGGCCCCCCGCGCCCCCGGCCCCGCTCACCGCCGCGCTGGGCGCTGTGCCCCGCGGGCAGCCCGTTGTCGTAGGGCTCCCACGTCTTCTGCAGCGGGTTCTGCGTGAGCTCCCGCGCCGGCGATGCTGCTGCCGCCGCCGCCGCCATCCTCGCCCGCTCCCGGCTCCCACTGCAGTGGCGGCGGGCGGGGCGCGCCGGGGCCGCCCCCGGGGCAGGGCCGCCGGGGGAAGCCGCATCCCCGCGATGTCACCCCCCCCGCGGCGATGTCCCCCACCCACCCACGAGGGACGGAGACCGAGACACCCTCCCACGCACACACACTCCGGCAGAAGGATGGTGGCAAAGGGTGCTGTGCTGCGGAGCAGGTGGCTCCGCTCTCCGCTGCTGCTCCGCTCCCCGGGTGCCTCAGAAACGCCTTTCTTCCCTCCCCGCCAAAAAAAAAAAAAAAAATCCAAAACCAGCACGCCCAAGGAAGCGCGCAATGTGTTTTAAGTCATGATACGTTTTTCCAATTAAACTCTGCTTGGCCCTGAAGGCTAAATTAATGGCGATGAAGAAAAATAAATAAACCATAGGTTTCTTACACCCCATTTAGCTACCAAGGGAAAAAAAAAAAAAAAAAAGCTACTGACAAATGGCCCTGGAAGGCTGCCGTGCTGCAGTGGGAGCGGTGGTTTGGCTACACACAATGCCCAGCTGTCGCCTTTCCACATCACCTTTATCAGCTTTACAGCTTGGGAAAACCCAGCTCCTTGACTAGGCTAAGCAAATCCTAAAAAAAACCCCTCAATATTTCGTTATTACATATATCTCAAGATATTTTACAGCAGACAAATGCAATGCACTGCAAATATGGTAGTGAAGTGCAACAGACCTCTCATTATTAATCACTGCATTATTATGACACTGGCCAAAACAAAAGTGAAGGCCAGTACATTCTTTTTTTTTTTAATACTAACCAGACTCTGAGCACCTGAAGATCAGTTTTAGTTTTTCTGAATGTACCCTTCTAAATAACATAAAAACAGTTTTCAGAGGCATTTGGCAAGGCAGCCCCAGGAGAATCAGCACTGTTTTTCCAAAACCATGTTTGCTTGACCTGCCCTTCCCTCTGTTTAGTTTTTTTCCTTCTCTCCAAGACTGATTTTTCCACTGTAGGTGCCTGCACTATATTTTTACCTGAGATTTTTTTTTCCTGATTTTGTTTGGAGTTGACAGCTGAAACAGGGACAGGCAGAGAGGTTAGAGGAATTACATTACATGGGTCAGAAAAGTAGGAGCAGATTGAGGGAGTTTTCCAATGCTTAAAAGCTTCTTGGTTTCTTCTGTTGAGTATGTATTCAGTTCCAACAGCTGCCAAAAGAGGTGTGAGCAGGAACAGTTCATTCTGTGTTCCAGGTTAATCCCAGGAGCCTGTCTCCTGTGCACACACAGAACGTTTCAACAAACACGACAGACTCCAGGGTAGAGTCCACCACCGGGAGGAGCCCACCTCACCCTCCTGATCGTGGCAAGGCACACTACACCAGGACCCCCCAGCTTCCCTAACACTGCCTCCAGTAAAGCCAGGCAAGCCCACAACAGATGTAATATTAACAGAAAGAAGGGATTAACAGGAATGCCAATTTATAAACCACACTTCTCAGGCTGGTTTCACACTAAGCAGAAAATATATGAAATCCTTCCAGTCTCCAGAAACAAAGTTTGTACTTCCTTTCTGCAAATCCACACCCTGCAGTAAAACTGAAACTCTGCTCACACACCTGCCTCGCAGCCAAGAACAGTGGCTTGGTGTTGTTCATACAAGAATAGCACTTTTTCTGAGGTCTGCAGGGTGAATGACCACATTTCTAAAGCCTCTCCTCAAAGCACTAGGCACACTGTCAGTGAAGTCTCTTCTCACTCAGGCAGATTTAAACCAGTGGCACCTGTGCAAAACTTCAGTAAGAGTTTGTCCAGGTGTCTGCAATGACATTAGACGTGTGCATGGACACCTGCTAGCCTTTGTTTTTGTGAGTGACCATTTCAGCTCGGTTTATGACAAGCTTATGGGATTCTGCTGTTGATCAAACTTATTCAAAGGTTAGCTGGTTTATGGCTTGTTTTTATAACCTCAGTGCAGTAATGGGCTATTTGACCGGGGACACAGAGAGAGCAAATACAGAAATCTTGTGCCACTCCTGAGGTCTTGTTTCAAAACATGGTTTACAAGGACACTGCATTTAATTCCTGGAAAAAGACAGAACAAAAACGTTGCTCACTAGATTCCCAATAAATTATAGGGATCACCTTCTACACAATGTCACTGGCATCAGACACTGTCCTAATGCAAAGGCTTGGGAAGTGAAGCAGGTGAAGAGCTGGAGACCCAGCTGTGTTTGCTACAGGGAAACCACAAACAAGCCTTTACTCCTGGGAATGCTTTTACACAAAGTTTCTGCCCCCGGGCCTTGCCAAACAGAAAGCTTACCTGAGAAACCACCTCTCTGCTGAGGCAAAACGTCAAGGGGAAAGGCAGTCTTGGAAAACAAACTGCTGCACAGAAATGATGTATTGGAGCTAAGTGGCAGAGTTACATTCACTCTCTGGAAACAACTGACTGACAGGACAAGAAACTCGGGGTTTAATGCATAGAGCGAGTAGTAGCTATTTAGAGTCAGGGAGAAAGAGAGAATGAACAGAGGCTTCTGCTTGATCCTACAGAAGCCCTACTTGTATCTGTAAATACACTGTATCATCAGGTATAATCCAAGTTTCACAACAAAAGTTACTTCCACGTATCTCGTTTCCTTAGTAAATACATCACTTTATAGTCTGACAGCCCATAAAACATCCACAAACGACCCAACATCGCTGCTTCCCCTCTTCCCACCGTCGCCCCGGCAGCGCACGCTCACCACTTGGAACAAGGCAAGAAGACTTTCCAGTCTTCCAGGTGCCCACGCACTCACCACACGGAGCAGAAAAACCCACTCAAGAGCCCTTGTGCAGCGCAGAGGATTCAGGGGAGCTCAGCGATCCAAGAGGGATCTGTGACGCGACTGAGGGACAACGTGGCCACAGCCGGAGGTGAGTCAGCATCAGGTGGGGGGTTCCGCGGACCTCGAGCGTTCCGGAGGCTCTTGCCCATCACCGATCCCTCTCCCCCGGGTACCGCTGGAGGCCGCGCTCGGCCCGGGGATACCCCGCGGGGATTCGGGGCTGCGGGCGTCCCCCGGCGGCGGCCGCGGGAACTGCACCGCCCTCGGAACCGCACCGGGGGACGCGGGGGGACACCCGGGGGAGCGGAGGGACACACGCACACGCTGGGGAGGGGGCAGCAGATGGCCCGTGCCCAGACAGTTCTCCTGGAAAAACGCGGTAATTCCTTTTCAATGCTTCAGAAACAAACAGCCAAGTGACACCGGGATCGCTGCGACAGGAGACAGCAAAGCCCCACAGAAGTAACTTATATCGGCACTTGGCTTTTAAGCATCCAAGGTACAGCCAGAGGTTACAGAAAGTTACAGGGAAGAAAAGCCTATCTACCAATCCCGAGTTATTTTCTCACACAAATGGAAAAAAAACATGGGGAGGGTGAGTCCACATTCAGACTCATATGCCCAGACTAAATATGTTCATTTCTTTCTAGATACTAATCACCAACAAATTATATTTCGTCATTAACCTGTTACTTCAATTTCTCTAAAGCAATTCTCCTTCCATTACATCATGAGGTATATTTTTTCATTCCCACATTCTCAGCTGTTTGCTTTGAAAAAACCAATAGTATCAGACCTCTACACACACAACTGGCAATAAAGAGCTGTGAAAAACCTAAATCCAAACCCTCTCTATTGCAACTGGCAGGTTACTGCTCTAGTTAGAAGTAACAAACAGGAATTAATTTAAATTATCCCATCTTAAAATTGGTACCTGCATTTTCTACACATGGCAATAGTGAGAGGAGGAGAGACCAGAAGGAGAGTCCTTACCCTTTAAGAAGGTACAGGGACAGGGCTGTGTGCCCACAGCTTACAACTACTCTAAAAGACATTAACCGCACAGCACAGCACCAGTTTTGTTTCAGCACAATTTAAGGAGGCACAGAGGAACACAGAATTTGCAAAGATCATTACATATGGCTGTTATTCAAGAAATACTGACACACACCAGCAGAGCCTTCAGCCACACACATATCTTACATATCCAGCTTTGAGACCCAGCCAACACTCCCCAGTTCCACATGGATTAGCTGGCTCTGACCAGCTAACAGGCAGCCTGCTACACTGCAGCACAGTGCATGTATAAAGCAGACAGGGTAACTCCTACTGAGCTTATAATTGATTTTTAATTTTAAAGAAGAAAAAAAAAAAGTATACCTTCAGCAGGCCTGTGGCAGTCCTTCATTGGCCAAAATCTGTGCAGCTGGAAGCATCACCCCAGGACAGCAGGAACAGCTATCTAATATATACAAGGCTATTACAACACTGCAAGCCAATGAGAAGAGTCAGTGACCAAACACACAACTATGCTTCAGCCTTTTTGTTCACAAGTAACAACACTCCAGCGCTTCAAAACCGGGTTTCAGGTGGGAGAGATTTCTCCCCACACACCTGAGGTGGGGCACAGCACTGATGCTTTTGTTTTGACCAAATATTTCTTCGGGTGCTCTTAAGTGGTGAAAAGACTTACAGCTGCACCCAATTTCTACTATAATGACCAGAACTACTGCAGAGCACCTGGGACACTTGGCCTATTCCACCATATCCCTTGTTACACTAATACCTCACCAGGGGACAGAGTGTTCCTTCCTCCAGGTAATTCCCATATTCCTGAAGTACAGATCAAGCCTGGCAGGTTTTTCCTCCCTGTGGAAGAGAAGTCCTTAATAACCTGCCTAAAACACAATGCCCTTCTGCTTGGTACGTGACCTTTGTAAGACAAGTACTAACCCAACCTTGCTCTTCAACTGCCAAGGAAACCCAGAGATAAAGGAAGCTGCACCAAAAAAACAGGTGCCTCTCTTTCTCTCAGGGCTGTTCCCCAGCTCCTGCTGATGACACAGACTATGCCTTGGGAACAGTCATCCTGCAGGAGAGATCCCTCATGAGTTAAAAGCTTCTCACACAGCTTCCCACAGAGAACAGAGTAAGTTCCTTCCCACAGAGAGGTTAGCAAGCACAATGAGCAATCAAGGAAGAGAGACACGATACTGGATTAGCAGAGTGACACATTGGTTCATACCTTCTCAGGACTTTTTGTTACGTCAGCTTCTTAAATGAAGACTTCCCATCTCCTCAAGACTGCCTATGGTTCTCTCCTCAACCAAAAGTACCATTCATTTTGTTTTCTCAGAGTCTAATGTCCTAGGAGTCAACCCAGCAAAAATGACAAATAGTTGACTAAGTCCCCAAAAATTTCAAGCATCCCACATGACAAGTTCAGCAGGTTCCCCATACCATTTCCACAAGTCCTTCCATTTGGGTCTTGATTCCAAACCAACTGAAATCACAAGGACCAAGCCTTGTGATACATGGCCCTAGCACTTACTCCATTTCTTCTGAGCAACAAGTAAGTTTCATTACTGGCACCATCAACTTCATATCTTATTTCCTATCACTGCCCAAAGGCAAAAAGTTCCAGCTGTCTTGAAGTAGACTGCTACCTCAAAGACAAGCAAAACAACTAAGAATTCAGAACTAAAAAAAGAATCTGCCCTCAGCAATACACACCTTCGGATGTTATAGGAGTTAATTTTATTACTAGACTTCCTGGTTACAGATGAATCTATCAAAGAGATTGATAAAAACCTCATTTGTAATCATGCTTTAAATGAGAATGAGCTACTACTAAGAACAAGAAATCTCTCCAGTGCTAATTGGGGAATAGATTTAAACACCCAAGACCCCACACAGACAAACCTGTACAAATACAAACACGAGACAGATTTCTTAAGCTGAAACAAAATATTCCTTAGCACAGATAAGGAAAATAACTCGTCCAAACAGAAAATATTGGCGTAAGCTAAATCAGCAAGAAAACAAGCCCTCATCTAGTCTAACAATCACAAACATACCTTATACAAGGGAAGATCTGACAGGGTTCAGGCACTCAGAAGCATCACACCACACTAACTTGGCTGGAGAGAGTTAAATCCCATACTAATTTGCATTTTTTGTATTTTCTTCATCATCTATTGAAACATCACAATAGTTATTCACCATGTATGCAAAGCAGCGATGAACCCTTCACAGCAGTGTTCATGTGGGGCTCCATTCCAGCACATTTCTGTGTTTTCCAAACCATGACAACCTAATGATCAGGAAACAAGCACTAGCTATACAAAGGTTTTATTGTAAGAATTGTACCAATAAAGTCTTGGACAGGTTTCTACAGAACCCACGTGCAGGCATATAAAACC
Source organism: Acropternis orthonyx (assembly GCA_035583155.1). Classification (NCBI taxonomy): domain Eukaryota; kingdom Metazoa; phylum Chordata; class Aves; order Passeriformes; family Rhinocryptidae; genus Acropternis; species Acropternis orthonyx. The sequence continues at coordinate 16,311,642 of JAWWEU010000023.1, forward strand.
TATCAGACAATCTCAGATCGCTTGGGGAGATACAGGTTAGCAGCAGCACATGGACTGCATGAGGATCCCAGGCAAACACTGAGATTCCCAGACACAGGAGTGTCAACTGCAGAAAAAAATATAGCTTGCTACACTGTCACTCTGCTCTTTCATTACCTTCATGTGAACCATTCTTGAAAACTCAGCCAATCAGAGTACTTTTATTATTTCTAAGTATATAAACATACTAGTTTAGATCTACTAGTTTAGTCACATTTCAGAAGAAGTGATTGCTGTATTTTAAATGTGGGAGAAACCTCATGTCTGGAGATAAACCCCATCAATGAGATGAGGTTGTTCTCATGCAAGGGAGTTTGCTGTGTTAAGTGTAGCATGAGGCTGGTCTGCATTAACTGTGTTCATTAAATCTGAAGGACAAATCACTAAATCTTTACACCTCCAGTCCAAGCAGTCACCTCCCATCTTTACCTCTGAGAGAACACTGAAATTATTTCCCTGAAAAATAGGCAAGATCCTCAAGTGATGCTTCCAGGTATTGCTTAAAACTATATCCATCATCACAAAGTTGAGCAACATTTTAAATCTTCCTGTTGTGATGGAAGGAAAGATGGCATCCATTATTCATGCTTTCTGAGTGCAACCCAGTGTTAGAACGCCCTTTGTAGATAAACCCTCTTATTGCATACCAGGGACTCCAAGCTATTTACATGAGCGGGCATGTGCTTCTAAGAAGTGCAGAAAGGGGACATCAAAATACACGGCATTTGCACAAATTGCCTATTTACATTCACAGGTCTAGAGGTTAACTGAAAATACTGAGTTTCCAAGATGGCAAGCCTACTGAGGACAGACATTCCTACACACTGTTCTGGTAGGATCTGACGTTGTTACTACAGCAACAGCACGTACAGCCCTGCACAACCTCTGGACGGCTGGTGTGTGTACCCTGATACACTCTCCTCTTCCTTGGAAGTGTGATGCAACAGCAAGTCCACTTCTCCACTTCAGTTAGCTGATATCCATGATATAACCACAGAAAATCAAGCCCTGAGAAATCTGTGGTATTTGAAAGAGAAGGAAAAGCAAAAACCTACCTGCATCCACTAGGATGTCTTTGTGTCTCTGGAACCTGCTTATAAGCCATCCCTTCTGAGCAGTCTGAAAGTGTCTATCACCTCAAAGCTCTCTACTTCTCTTCAATCACATAAGCATATTAGAAAACCTCCCCAGTTCTGAGTTTGGGTTTGCTGTTATTAGTAGGAGTGTAGTTATAAGGAGCACAAGGAAAGGAGTGACAGTGTTAAGTAAAACAGACAGCCCATATTCAGGCTGACAGGCTTATGTATTATGCTCAGCTACTTTTATGTTAGACATTTTAACATTTATGATGTATACACATCCTTTCTCCTGTCATTCAGCTAGGATGCTATGAATCCCACTTGCTCATAACAGGTAGATCTAGGCTGCTAATTAAAAAAAAAAAAAAAAAAAAAAAAGACAAAATAAGGGTAGGTGCCTTCTCAGACTGAAACTAAAACATTTCATGCCATCTTTAAAACCAAATGCTATCAACTGACTTTAGAAGTACAATTCCTCAAGACAGCCACTTTGAAGAAAAACATCTGTAAAAACTTCTTGCATTAGGGAAGTTGTCTGATGAGATGAAAAAGGAGAAATATATTGACAATAAAGAGCACACAAAATTTGCATGTGATTCAAATGCACAAAGTAAACCAAATTAATTTTTAAAAAATCATGAAGGCTTTGGGACAGAGCTACCTATCAGATGGCAGCACTTTAAAAGACAAGAGATAAGAGAGCTTAGGAAGCACCACCTGGGGTTTGGGGAGGGAAATATTGAATGATTGATGGAGAAATCAAAGAGGAAGAGGCAAGGAGGAAAACAGCCGACCGGCTGGGTGACAAACCCTTGGAGGTGTAGAGTGCATCTGTGAGTCATCAGCACTTAATAGAGGCTGAAGCCATGTGAACGCCTGGAAAAGGGCACAGGGAGACAAGTGCAAGAGAAGGTCAAACTGTGGGAGGAGGAGGAGGACGAGGAGGAAACGCCAGACTGGGAGGGGGGAAGAGTATCAAGGAAGAAAGAACAACAATTTATTGGAAGCAGCAGTGACTGTGCAGAGAGGTTGTGGAGAACAAGAATAAAACAGGGGTCTGCAAACATTTCAGTGACATAAATAACATGGAATAGAGAGAAGAACCCAAAATGGACTTGGATGAGAGAGGTGGTACAACCTCACGTCATAAGGGGGACTAGATTTGGCTCAGGGCTGGAACAAAGAAAAAAAGTGGGACAGGATGTAAAGGTCCAACAGATAGCATTCCAACCTACATTTCCATATGGGACATGTAGGTCATTAAGGGAAAAGCCCACGGCAACAGCAGCAAGAGCAAAGAGTAACGGGCCCAGAGTCCTCTACAGTTATACTTGATTTCATGGTGCCCTGTAGGCAACAGAGACAGAAGAGCAGGATTTTTGAAAGTAAAGAATAAATCCCTCTGGAAATCCAGCATGGAAAACTGACACAAGGAGGAAAAAAACCTCACAGCATATGTGATGCCAGTTGCTGCTGGAAATAAGCTTATGAAAAAGGAGTATATTCATCCAAATAAAAATACAAGCAAACTAGAGCAAAGCTTCTCAGAAGCTACCAGTGACAGAATTTATAATAAAAGCAAAATTAATCTTAACTTTGCAAACTGCAATGATGTCAGGTAGTCCAAAACATAACACTGGAGGGGGAAAAAAACCCGCAGGCCCAACACACAGAGATCCAAATCACAGTGAATATCAGTTTTCAGAGCCTCCAGGGCAGATTTCTCATTTTCTGTGTATTTTGCAAGTACAGCTAGATGGCTTATCAGCTTCCTGAGACTAACAGGATCAATATGCCAATGAGGAAGCTTAATAAGGATAACAAAATTACGACAGCCAAAATAATCAAATTTATGCAGTGCAGACAGGCTAAACAGCACAAATGCTACCAACCAATGAAACTCTTGCAAGGGGAAATGTTTACCCAGTGAGAGTGGCCAGCAAAAGCAAGAAACCTTCTATTTAAATTTAAAAACGCACAAACAAAATCACCTCACCTAAAATATCTTTATAGTCTGAAAAAAATAACTTGTGTTCCTAGAGAAAATACATTATAAAAAATTATTCAGGCCAAGCTGCATCACACACAGCATAAGGGACAGCCTTTGGCACCAGAATGCATAAAAACACATTCCAAAATTTAAATTGAAAGTGGAATGTATAAGGGATATAAAAATAGAAAACAAAATAAAAGAATCAGAAGCAAAATGAGCACAGTGGCCCTCACACTCACCACCTCCAGTGAAACACCAGCTGTCCAGGCTTGCTGGCTCCAGCCACCCCACGCTGGGTTGGTCTGTGTCCTCCTTGGATCTCCCCCTCACCACCAAGGCCAGCTGAACTCACTGCCTGATCTGAACCTTATTTCACACAGGACAGAGGTCTCAGAAACATTAGTCTCCTCCATTTTAGTGAAAACTGGCGACCAAGAGTGAAGAGGTGCCCTGCCAACAGTCCCACTACACACAGTGCTTTGACCTGTCCCATCAGACACGAGACTGACACCAAATGAACACAAATCCTTGGAACTGGCCCAGCCCCAGGAAGAAAAAGCAATTACACCCCCCAAGACATCAATCTGTGGGAAACATCTCTTCCAGAACTGCTTGGATTTTTAAACTCCCCTATTCTAATCCCCAAAAGTAGCATTTCTCAGGGTAAAAAAGAAGCTGCTAGATCCATCTCCTACCAAAAACGAATAACGACTTCAGCTCTAGCAGGGCTGCTTGTTTCCTCCGCAGCAAGGGCTGTTCCCCCTCCTCCTTCGCCCCTCTCACAAGCCATCTGACATTTTTTAATTGCAAGAGGTCACGAACCCCTGAAATCTCCTCATTGTTTTGAGGAAACCAGTTCCACGTTGGTAGTAGAAAAAACTACAAAGCTCCTTTATCCCCACCCCCCTTAATGCAGAAGGTAAATGCCGCACAGCTCCGTGCTCAAGAATATCCACAGGGTGCCCACAAACAACAAACGTTATTTGTTATTAACCAACATCAATTAGATTTCCAGGGAAATATATGACTATAAAAGAAAACGTAAAAGGAAGGAAAAGCCAGCCTTAAATCTAAACATTGTTGTGGCAGTGATCATTGGTCAGAAGCAGTTTCGGATGCATTGAAACAGTTTGTGTTTGTTGTGCTTCTTGATTAGCTTATGTCTAAAAGAGGAGGGGGGGATAGTCATATAGAAGCTTTTTGCTATAAATAAATCACAACAAATATTTTGTCCTCTGAACCCTCTGATTTAAACTATGCACTGGCAAGCTGAACCTAGCCCAGACATGAGGATTTCTTGCTTCTTAGGGAAACCTTCCTATCTAGGCACCTAAAACACATGCAGGATCAAAGTGAGCCTCTGCAGTGCCAGCTCACACTGAGCCAGCTCTCAAAGTCTGCTGCTGTTCGCACATGGAGAAATCACTCACTCCACTTCCAAAGATGCAACACCACAAGTGGCTTTTCCGAGGAAGGCAGAAATAGCCTGCCTAAGTCATTTTTAGGTATCACTGCAATGACATGTACCAACCCCACAACAGGCCTGTGGTTGGCGGGGGAGTGCTGCAGCTCTTGTTTAGAGGAGAACAGCTGCTGGGGAGCCTGGATCCCATAGCTCTCCTGGCAATTCCTGCTGCCAAGGCACAACATGTGTGAAGCCAGCTCAACACAAAGACAGGACAGCATGCAGAAAGAAGAAAACTTGAAAAAGTAACTATTCAGGAATGAGTTAGGTCAATTTCAGCTCAACTTCAAAGTCAAAAAGGGAGGCAAGAACTTAAACCCCTTTATTTACCCATTTATTTTTACCTTTTTCTACTCATGCATAGCCTATAAACAAGATAGTAACATACTGAATCATCTGTAAACTAATGCAACACAGGCATTTCAGATATCCAAATGCTGAAATTATACTGAAACATAGAATTTAGTGCTGTAACAGGCATATTCTTTCCCACAAGGGCACTCATGACAGATCCATCAGATTTTATTAATAAAACATTGCAAAACATCCTTTTTATCCATCACATGGGTAAAAGTCAGTTGCAATTAAGAGACTCATCATTTGTATTCATGGAAGCTACATGCTTAAAGGCTTCAGGATTAATTCCAGTGCATTACTTCAGATCCTTGAATGTCACAGACATCAACACCCAGAAGAGCCCCCCATCAACCAGCTTCTCAAATGAGGAATAAGTTCGCCATAATCAAAACACAGTCCTAAAGGCACTTACAACTGCACTGTTACCATGGCACAGATAAATTTACACATTTTATGCAAAAACCCCCAAGTATTTATTCCCTTTGCAGGGACACAAATTGACAGACCCACAACATCACAGTGACTCAGGTAAGGAAAAGGCATTAGGCACCCTCCAGTGCCTGAAGGGGCTACAAGACAGCTGGAGAGGGACTTTTGACAAGGTCATGGAGCAACAGGATGAGAGGGAATGGCTGCAAATTGACAGAGGGCAGGGTTAGATTAGATACAAAGGATAAATCCCTCTCTGTGAGGGTGGTGGGGCCCTGGCATTGGTTGCCGAGAAAAACTGTGGCTGCTCCATCCCTGGAAGTGTCCAAGGCCAGGTTGGATGAGGGCTGGAGTAACCTAATCTAGTGGAAGGTGTCCCTGCCCATGGCAAGGGGTTGGAATGAGAGGGTCTTTAAGGTCCCTTCCAACTCAAACCATTCTGTAATTTCACTTAACACAGCGCACACTGCACCCCCCGACAGCTACAAGGTCGGTACTTCCCTGGTAATACATTAAATACGTCTGGAGATTAGCATTCATAATTAGTATGTGATTACAATATTTAGGGCCAGGTTTTGGCAGGCACCCAAGCACAAGCCTGGTTATTAACCACCCTGGCCCCATGCAGTGCCTTGTCAGAGAGCTCCAGGCCAGCACTCCCCCTCTACACCACCAAATCATGCCTGAAATCCACCCACCACCTCTGGAAATAACCTGTGTGAAGCAGCGTGGGACTCTCTCCCATATCCTCACTTTGTGAGCCTGATAAAACTCAAGGAAAATCAGGAATCAACCTAAATTACTTAATTTTAGCCATTGGAGAGCCTAACTAGGCAGACTGGGGAGTTTAGAGTTCATTATTCTCTTTTACTCCCTTATGCAATTTAATTACTTACCCTCTTACAGTCTCAGAGACCACAAGGCAAGTGCTGTGCCTGTGAGAAAAGGTTAACAGACTAATTATTTCACTTAAAATGGGAAAAAATGGCTTCTGGGGAAAACCGGAGCAGACACAAGGAGCCCTGCACTTTTCAGGCTCATGGCTGGTGCTTTCTCAGTTGTATTTTGAGAATTTGTACCCTTTCTACTGCATTGGCCTTGTGACTCTTCACAAGTAGCTGCCCCACCCAGGGTGTGGGGACACAAGCTTAGGCCATCTTCAGTAAATTAAAACAAATAAAAAAAAGAACAAATGAAAACATACAGAGTGGGAAGGTGGGAATACTTCACTAGGTCACTTCTTCCAGAGGAAAGCTGAAGCTTTCCCCAAGTACATGTTGCCAGCACTTCAAGTCTAATATTTCTATTTATCTCAAAGAAAAATCTGTGGACATCACACGCAGAGGTTAAGCCCCAAGGAAACCATGCAAGTTCAGTGAGCAATTCAGAACACATCCGTAGTGCTTCACCTGCAATTAAATGCCATCCAGAAGTTGGATTTACCAAATCTCTTACTCATAAGAGTAGAAGGAACATTGACGCAATCAAATTGAGAAAAATACTGGTGTAACCAAGCTGATTTTTTTTAAAATCAGATAGATGATACATTAAAAAAGTAAAGTGTTATGATTACTTAATAACATCCTACTACTGGTAAGGGTTATATTTATGAATCACTACATTTTCATAACAAAATGTTCTGTTTCATAGCAGATCCTTCCTCCAAAATGACCTCAAAAAAGTTCTGAAACAAAATCCTCACCAAAATGCTCTCAGCTTTGGGTCCTCATCCTGCATAACTATCCCTTCACAAATACTCTCATTAGATGATGCACCGATTTAAAAGGACTGGCATCTTATGTAAATGGATGTCAATGCTTTTAATTGCAGCCATAATTATGGGAGTGCCTCACAACTGAGTAAGGCCACATTAAGCAAACTTACTGGAAACTTCACAAACTGCTCCGCAACACATTGGATGAGCACCAGGAATCTCACAACGGGTATTTATTCAGTCCCATCTTCAGCTCTCTGCAGAGCACTACAAAATCAATTGACCCTATATAAGATCACTCCAAGTTGTACTCAGTTTAGTATGTTTTTGCTTCATATGAACTAGTTTCTCTTTGACATTAATCAATATAAGTGTTTAATTCAGAATTAATGTCTTTAAAGATTTAAAAATCTTAAAGGGCCTTCAAGTTTCTTCAGTATTAACATTCATTTTTTTTCTCCTCACACTCCAAAAAGTCACACAAGTACCATGGGACCTGCTACAGAACCAACGATGAGCCAGGCTACGAGGTGTTGACAAGGAGGAGAGGGCAGTATCCATTCCAGCGGCTCCCCCGGCACAGCCAACAACTCCCTGCTCACGGGAGATGCCAGTGCAAGCATTGCACAAATGACCCAAGGAACAGTGGAGGGGTTTTGGCTCATCCATGGGTAAGCAATGACCTATCACTGCGTTTCTGTCATGACATCTACACGTTTCGACCACTGAATTGAAGCCCTCCCTCTTAATCCAGGTGGTTTTTAAACACAGCTTTACTGCAATCCATTTCCACGCCCTGGGTTGTAGTCAGGCACGGACAGAGCAGGCGCTGCCTGCTATAAGGCCGGCAGAAGCAATGTGATGGCTGTAAACAAGAGCAATTCTCTGACTCACCGTGGCAGGAGCCACAGCTACTCTGCACCTGGTGACACGCAGTGACACCCAGATTTCTGTGGCACCGGGGAGCTCAGGGTGCCAGGCCAAGGCTCCCCGGTCCCGTTAACAGACCTGAGTACAACATCCCTCTGCTACCACCTCCACATCTGCCTCCCCATCCTGCCCCATTGCAGCAGGAGTGCCCAGGAAGGTACAGGGCCATCTTCCAGTCTGTGTAATACAATTATTTTAAAAAGTGGAGAAAAAACACCCAAACATAACCATGATTGAGCCCATGTTCAAAAGTTTAGGTGCACTTGCGTCACAGCTGTCATCCCACATTACACGAAGTGCCTTACAAACACACCAGACCTCAGACCCCAGGGAGAGTCAACCCTTTCCAAGGAAGGCCTCAACGCTCCAGTAGCCAAATCTCACTAAGCAAGACAAAAAAGATGCAGATTACGCGGTTTTATGGTGTTGCCTCGAGGAATAAGGGAAGAAGAACTAACCAGTTGGATCAGTATTCGCCAAAGCGCTAGTTTTACACCCTTCCTCAGCCAATGGAGGGCATCAAGGTTTGGACGAGCTCGATGCAATCCCGCCTTCCCACAGACAGTTAAAAAAACCCATCACAGCCAAGCGATCTCCAAAAATAACTCGGGAAGCAAACAGCCACTGCTACACTACGGTTCCCTCTCTCCACGCCACATCTCCCAAACCTTCCTCCGCCTCGGGCTATTCCAGCCGGAGCCGCAAACCCCGTTTCCCACCGCCCGAGCCTCCGAGATGCCGGGCACCCTCACTGCTCCGCGGAGGGGGAAGGGAAAATACCGACCGGGGGCTCCGAGAAAACGCGACCTTCCCCCTGCAGTGGGTCTCCCGGGGGTGGGAAGGCAGGGGGTGGGCAGGGCACAATCGCCCCGCGCCGCTCCGCGCAGGGTGGGGGGTCCCCGGGGGTCCTACCTCGGCAGCGCCGGCCCTGCGGGCAGCGGCCGCGGCGGGGGCAGCCCCACATCGGCGGCTTCGCCTGGGCTCCGGCCGCGGGTGGGCGGGGGCGGGACGGGACGGGACGGCCGCGGGGAGCCCAGCCGAGGGTCCTGGCGGAGGGTCGCGGCCGCGGCGCCCCGCGGAGCTGCCCGCGGGTGTGCGCGCCCCGCCGCTCCCCACCGGGCCCGCGGCGGGGGAGGAGGCGGGGGGGATGAGGGAAGGGGGTGACGCACCCCCGCGGGGGCACCGGGTGCGGGAGCGCCCGCACCGCGCCCGCACCGCCGGGGACGGGCGGCTCCTGGTGCGCGGCCCATCGCCGGGAACGCAGCCGTGCCCCCGCTCTCGGCTTTGAGCGTGGTTAAAAAGAGCCAAATTTAAAACAACCAACTAACTAACTAAATAAATAAATACCAAGCAGACGGGGGAGGTGGAGCAGTTGTAGCCATTTTGCAGAGCTGGGTGTGAGTGCAGCCGGCCCGGTAGACGACAGGGATCAACAGGGTGTTTGGTCAGCAACAAGCCCTCAGCCAGGCTCGGGAAGAGCTGTGCAGCTTCCCCACGGAGCCGCGGGTGACCCCAGCATGACCCACAACGCAGCCCACCTCGGGCAAGGGAAGGAGACAAGCCAGGGCTGGGATCCACCTCCCAGTGAGCCAGAGTGGTCCCAGGTGAAGCCAATCGGGCAATTACACATTCTACACGCGCTCAGGGCACAGGCACACACTTGCTTTGGGATGGAGCTTTTCCCTGTCCTTGCCATACAGCACCCCTGAGGACAATCTGGCAGCTCGAGCGTGGTGTCAACAATCCTCTAGTTCCTTATGCCAGCCTTGGGGTGATACTGAAGTGTGTATGTTGTTTTGTTCAGGCTGGGGCAGGTTATCTTTGTGGTTGCCTTTCCTAACAGCTTTGTAGTTTCATTAGGCTGCCTGTCTGAGGTAGGCATGGACAAATGGGTGTGCATAGAAGCTTCAGAGCTGTTATCTCATCATACTGTAATCATGTCCTGCACTGGGATAAGGAGTTGGAGAGGCAGCACTGTGCTCAGGAGAGAGCTGTTATCTGCCCTTCTGTGCCTTTGGCCTGCAGAGATAGGCAAACAAGTTTGGGGAGGGGGAAACACCACTGCAGATGAAAGAGAGGCCAAACAGAAAATGAAGGAAGATTAAGGAAGCATCAGTCTAAAGCCACTTACTGGTGAAATATCAGAATAATTCCCCTTTAAGATGAAAATGATTGACATAAGCAACTGAGTTGAGATTTTGTTTGATTTTTTTTTTTGCTTAAAATTCACATGCAAATTTTCTTTACCTTGGCAGGATGGTCTTTTCATCTACCTACACAACTCAGTCCTGCTTTCCAAGCTGTCTCCAAGTGATACCAAGTCTGAGTTTGCTGTCTGGGCAGCTGGTTTCAGATCCCCACTGGTATCATAAACGTTGTAACTTTGCTGGCTCTGCCCTGGGTATCATCTGATGCTTTAAAACTTCAGTTAACAAAGTACAACTTCTTAACTGAGTATAGAAATCAAGCCACATGAAAGAAAGGGTGGTTTGTTGGTTGATGGGGTTTTTTTTAAACAGAGAGTATTGCATGCTTATCTCCAGATGATGATGCCTTCTGCTATGAGGAAGGCTGAGTTCAGCGTGATGATGCTCAGTATTGCTTCCTTCAAGTGCCTGGTGACTCAGAGCGAGGGTTGAGTTACTTTGGATGAGAGACCAAGCGTCTACCCCTTCTCCAGTCTTACATTGCAACAGCCACCCTGGAAATCTGATTTTTTAAGAACTAAGGACAAACATGGGGAAAAAAATGCTTCACTGTTGATGCAATGCTAAGGAAAAACCTTCTTGTCTTTTGGGAAACCATCAAGTAAAACCCAGGTCTTTGTGCAGTCTCCAGAGCTCAACAGCTTCTCAAGGTGCCATAGTGCAAGTGTTGGGCTCTGTAGAGGTGGAAGTCATCTGTGTACACCCTCTGGGCAATACTTAATCCCTCTTAACTCCCTATGGTTTCATCGGATGTATTAATGCTTTGTTTGGTTTATCTTCTTAAGAAGCTCGAGTGACTTTATGTAACCAGGGCCTTTTCTGCAGCAGCAGTCTATGCTGTTCGTGGTTAACAGTGTGAAGGAGGGGGATGATGTGGTGATGTACAACAGCCACCATGTCCCTCCTGGTCTTCTGGAGCAAAGCATTTGTCACTGGCACAGATGGCATAGCTCAGAACTTGATATAGTTAACTCTGGTTTTGGTCTGACTCCTTCCAGCTTGGAGCTGTGGAAGCTGTTTGAGAGTTTCTCTGAAAGAAATAACCTGCAATTCTGAGCCCTGGGGTAGGGGAGAGGCCCTTGCTCTCATCTGCTCTCCCCTTGAAACATCTTTTAGTCATGGTTTCTGGGCTTAGTGAAATCTTATCCCCATGTCCTCTTAAAAAAAAAAAAAAAAAAGAAAGAAAGAAAGAGGGTTTTTGCAGTTGGAGTGATGCAGCAGGTAGTGAGGCAGGGCCAGAAACGGAGCTTAAGAGGGCTAGACACTGCAGCAGTTCATCTTCCTAGCCTTAAAAATTAAGGAAATCCAGCAAAACCACCCAGCTTGGTGTTGGTAAAAAGGTTCACAGTGCCCCGTTCTCCTGCTGGCCAGAGAGATGTAGCTCAGTATCAGCCAGAAACTTCCACTCCTCTTGGCAGAACAAAAGGTCCCCAGTACCAGTTGCGAAGGCTGCTTGTAACCCAGCACGGGCTGGTGGGCAGGGCCTTGCTGGGGATCAAACAGCCTTGTGTTTTCTTTTGGTGGTTTTTGTCTTCTGCTTAGCCATGTTTATTCTTCTCAGCTTTTTTGTATGGGAAGGCACACCTTGGGCTTTCCTTGGCATGGTGCAGCAGCTGTGCTCCCAGAAGGGCTGTTCTGCAGGATCCTGACTGTGCAGAGGACTCCAGTGTTCTCAGAAGCAAATACCAGTACAGGTATTAATAGCAAGAATTGCTAGAAGTCTTGGGTTTTGCTCAAGCTCTGTGCAGGCCACCACTGATGAGGTTGTTGAGATTTTGCCCAAACTGGGGAGGTCTAGTTAGTTTGGCAAGTGGAACTAGGAACAGATTCATGAGGGGGGGGGAAAAATTAATCTGATAATTTATTTGCCTTTAGGAGAACTCAGCAGGAGAGAAGAGCATTCAAGGTAAATACTCACAGTTTCTGCCTGGGATGTTTGATCCTAGCTCGTGCTCGGACAGACTGAGCAAGCTGGGTCATCCACTTGGAAAATGTTTGACTTAGTCCTGTGCCCTTCTCAAAAATAGTTAAACTGGAAACATTTCCGTGCTTGCAGACTTTGGAAAATCTTCTGCCCTAAATGTGGCTTTGTGGTTTCAAAGAACTGAAGAAAAGGCCACAGAAATACAGCTTGCGTTCGTCTGCTTGGCAAGGAAAAGCATCTGATCAGGCTTATCAGAAGAACTTGGCTGTGGCAAGTCTGGTATTTTCATAGGTTAATTTATCCTGCTTTAGTGTGAGCCAATAATTTTTACCTCTGGATGACAATAACTTAAAGATGAGTGAATCAATTGGATTTTTGTAACGATTTTAGCTAAGTTGTGGTCAAGTTCCTCAGCTTCATTGGGAGGTTTAAGCTGTTGGGTCCTTTGTTAAATTTCTTGGAAACTGAGCAAATGCAGGACTGCATTGCAATCAGTTGAGCCAGACAACACAAGTCTTTATTAAAGATATTTTTGCAATCTTTACCCAAATTATAATTGTGCTGGAGAAGGATAAAAAGCAGAAACTAACTGATGAACTGTCAAGCAAAAGGTAATACAATTATTCATGTAGTCACTATTCATGCTGTACCTTGTTTTTGCTTTCTCTGAGCCATTTTTTTCTGTCCAGATTATAAGATCTTAAAAAATCAGGTGTATCCTTGTCCCGAAGCATAGGGGCACGTCAAGGTATCCCGACACTGGAGACTTCCGATGCTTGGGAAGCATCATCTCCAGTCTGGTCAGACCCTAAGAGCTTGCCTGGCCTTTCTCAGGCTCTTTGGGAAAGGGGAATCTTGTTATGTGCATTGCTGGAGTGTTTGTCAGGCTATTTTTACGCTGCTTGTTTTTTGTACGTGCAGCTGTAGTCAAGTGCTGCTTCTTGATCCAAGACAACTGAGATTTTCCATAACCTTTGACTAAGAAAAAATGTATCTTTAATCACAGCTCCCCTTCACAACAGGCAGCATGTAAGAAGATTATATAAATATTTTATTAAGCACATTTTTTGGCAAATTGATTGCATTGGTGTTGCATATCTTTCCACTAGTGTCTACCTAGCAGAAGAAATAAATGGCATGCTTAGACCATAATAGAAATTAACACTCTGGTGTGTATTTCTTTTATCTCACTTGGGAATTCCTCATCAATTAACTGCCTTGTTATTTTACATCTGACATCGATTTATCTACCAAGAACCCCGACCAGGATATTCTAAAGATGAATTCCCTTATTCTGGGTTATTGGTAGGCATTTCTAGATAAACCTGCACAGGTAGAAATATTTTTTCTTGCTTAGAAAACAAAGGTAAGGCTTTTTTTGGTAGCTATCAGAAAATTAGCACTCATACTATGCCTACTAACCACAACTGAAGCAGAAAAGGTTTCATGACCTTTCTGGCCAACATCCTGAAGATTAGCTCTGAGTAGATTTTGGTGGCAGTTCTTCTTGGGCTCACCTGGTTGCATACACTGATGGGGTACTGATGACAACTTCTCAGATTACTTCATTCAATTCAATGTAATCACTGATTCAACAAATTCTATGAGCAGATTGTCAGAGCCAACTGAACAATCCATGAAACAAAAAGGTGTTTGTCAGTGTGAATAAATGCAGCATGGACTTTTGACAAAAAACTGTTCCGTCTAACTAATTTTGATAGGGTGGCAATGACACAGAAAGAAAGGGGTACCTTTGGGAGGCTTTTCTGTTTTAGGCCAGTGAGCATAAAGAGTCATTTGTGCCCCAGGACCTGGCTCATGCAGTCAGGGAGAGCAGACCTACATTCAAGAGTCACCACCTCCACTATTTTATAAAAGGAGAATGAGATTAAACACAGACCACCCCTTTTCCTAGCTGCCTTGAAGACAAGGAAGCAAACACCTACCTCTGTGCGTATTCTGCTGATGCTTTGCACAACACACATGCCCCAGGGTACGCCGGATTCCTCTGTTCAGACATCCCCTGTGGTTCTGCATCATGCACCGTGGCAGTATATATTATATCCTGGTAAAAGTCAGCCTTCCAACAACACTGCCCTGGCTGTGCTGGATGCTGTGAGTTATCCGTGCCCTCTTACTCTCTTTACACACTTGTTGCTATGGTGAGAAAAGCCAGGCCTTAAATATTGAACTCCCTGTTGTCTCAGCTGGTATCTGCTCTGTGCAGGTATCGGCATGTATTAAAACAAATAAGATAATAAAGAGTATATGCTTTGCACTGAGGGCAGGTTCAGTCTCCAAGTTTTGGGCTTTTTCCCCCTGCTTCAATTCCAGCTTGGTTTGTTTTTGCTGAAACTAACTTCAAACTCTGCCCAGAGTATTACAACTATTTATGTTTTAATTGGGAAACAGGACTAGTAACCTGTCAAATCAAATTCTTCCTCCTGAGAAGTTATAATCAAATGCAGGGCAGTTCACATAAAACGTTTTGCTGTGTTATTTGGTGTTTGCTTTCAGTCTGCACCAGCAGATTAGAGCAGGGTTTGGAGCACTGTGTGGTTTTGTGCTTAGCATGTCACTGGAAGAAAATGAGTTTGCAAGGTGTTTTACACAGCACAAGTGAACGGCTTCACTGAAATCCCTCACAGGGCCTTACACTGACCCTCCTTGGGCTGTTGATAACACTCCTGCTGACTTACTAATGCCAGCACAGGACACTGATTAGCCTGTTTTTAAAACCCCAGGGTGGAAAATAACTAGGAGAGGAGCTACTGCCAAATCAGAGCAGGAGAGACACTCCAAATAGCGCGAGTGTTCTGCCTCTGGCGGCCCCGACGGCAGTGAAAAACACAAACTACACATTTCCTGGACAGGGAATGTGGAAGTCCTTGCACCCCACATACCAGCCCTGCCTCTGGCAGGCCTGAAGCTCTTGCAACAAAGGAGCTGCTGCTGTGCCCACATTTTTGTGGTGAAAGCCCTGTTCTGATGTCCGGCCCCGGCGCTGGCAGATTAAAAAAATTATGGAACAAAGTAGGACAAGTTCTCAAACGCATTTTTTTGTTTATATAACCTAAAGCACGGTCTGCTGTTTTTGCTGGATGTTTAAACACTTGCTGAGGGCCCACAACCGCTGCTTCAGGGCTTACATTTTTCTTTCCAAGTAACTTCTGAAATTGCAATCTGTTGAATCAGAGGAACGGAGGCTGATATCCCTGCTAGTACTCAGAAACTAGGAATGCCAAGCCCAGAGCAACGGCCTCTGAAGAACATTTTAGATCTTTCTAAAATCTGGAGAGGTTTTAGATATTTTCTAGAAATACCTGAGCAAGGGAAAAGGTAAAGAGCAGGTAATTTTCAAACACAAAACACAAAGAGACTGTAAGAGAGATCCACTTTCAGTTTAGGTAACTGGTAGCTCAAAGGTTCTGTGTTCAAGTCAGTGCTGCTCCGAGTGGGCAAAGGTGACACTGAGGGCGGTTTGGGATACAGGGTCTTGCATTCAGACTCTGGAAATTATTTCCCTTCTGAAACAGTAAACAGAAGAGAGCTTTGACATTGCATGTGAGAAAAAAGGGGCAAGCTTTAGTTACAGTATCAACAGGAAGCTGTGAAGCCTTGTGCACAGCCTGATGCTATTGTCATGTATGAGGGTGTGCTTTATTCCAACCAAGAGAAACCTCTGATGCTTTGGGGAGCACCTCCAGCTGTTCACACGTTCAGGTGTCCTGAGGGGCAGCTTTTGTGCTGCTGCCTCCTCCTCCTCCTCCTCCTCCTGGTCTGGTGTTTCTCTGAGCTGCTATGGCTGGGTGAGCTGCTTGCCTGTAAACTTTGGACACAGCAGGGCGGTGGCTGTTTGGGAGTTAGGTGGGCTTTCTGGACCTGTAGCTAAACAGAGTGACCAAAACCCATCCCCAGCCTGGCAGAACATCCAGTCCTCCTCTCTCCCTTTAGCTGCCACATGATTGCACACAGAGGAAGCAACCTGAGCTCTGAGTGACCAGCGCTCATGTGCCACAAGCCTCCACTGCAATGTGAGTGGAATAAAAGGCATTTTAAAGACCCACATGTCATCTATTTAATCTCAAGCCATACAGTTACCATGATCTGCTTTTGGAATGATTTATTTCTTTCAAAAGAGCTCTCTACTCATACATGAGGAGCTCATCACCCAGCCACCAGGGCTGCAGGAGAAGCAGTCTGGAAGAATCTGCTTCCCATACTCCTGATTTTGGTTTTATGACTCCTGTCCAAGGCTTTGGATGAAGTGAAGTCCAACAGCAAATGATAACTAGTGGGATCCTAAAGCAACTCCTGATGTTTCAAAATATGGTCACCCCCTTGCTCATCTAGCCATAGGTGTGGGCTGCTAATGCAAGACAAAACTGAAAACAGTATCTTAGTGTCTGACTGAACCAACTCCCAACAATGCAGGAAATGTCTCTGTTTATACTGATTTTGAGGGTTTTAGCAAGGAACAAGGCAGATGAGAAATTTTCTTATTAGCTAATTAATAGACCTGCTTGTATCTGGAAAAGCCTGTGGATTTTTCAGGAGGGCTTTTGTCCATCTGTTTTAGGCAAGACTTAAAGTAGTTTAGCTGA
This sequence comes from Acropternis orthonyx, assembly GCA_035583155.1. Lineage (NCBI taxonomy): Eukaryota > Metazoa > Chordata > Aves > Passeriformes > Rhinocryptidae > Acropternis > Acropternis orthonyx. The sequence goes on from JAWWEU010000023.1 coordinate 16,328,383, forward strand.
AGGGTAAGGTGTAGGGTATGTCCTAGTCATATAAAGACTTTAAGGGCTTCTTACTATGAGCATCTTCATTCTAGACAGTAAAATAATCCTTCAGAGCAGTCAGCAGTTCAGTTCTCTCTGTTTGGGGATAGTAAACCGTGGTAAGTACTTTGAATAAATTATTTGTGGAGATATGTGGTTTAAGCAACCTAGACAAAAAAAAAAATCAGTTGCTGAAATTAAAAACTAGGCAATGTAAGGACACTTATAAACTGACAGACTTCCCTTATTTCTTGAAGCATCACATGGAAAAAGCCTAGAAACCAACTTAGCGTGAACCCTTTAACACAGCGGACAAGCGAGCTCTGCACACAGCAGGTTTCTCCCTCACCCTGAGCATGGAAAACAGGAGCTGCCATGACAGCACCATAAACATATCCCACCCGAGCGACGTGGAGCAGCCAGAAATGTGACCCACACAAAGGCCTGTGGGTTGCTGCTGGCTGCTCTCCAGCACACTCCCGCCCAGCGTGGGCTCGCTGCGGTGCATTTGCAGAGCACTCTACATGTACAAGGCATTGTGTGGTTCTCAGACCTGGAAAAAAACAACCCAGCAGATGTTCAAGGCTTCCAAGTTGCCTGTTGGCACCATGTGCAGTGTCTTTCTAGTCTCTATTCCTTGGAGTCTGGAGCAAGACAAGCTAGATTACATGAAATCCAGTGTCTTGGGTGTCTTTAGATATGCTGTAAGAGGCAAGGACAGAGGAATAGCTGCAATAAGTAGGATGAATAAAACAAATCCTCTTACACATTTAAGATTATTATTTGAAAGTGACAAACTGCATTCATTCCCAAGCTTGCATTATTTAAACATCAAGAAAAAGAGCTGGCCCAAGTTTCCAGCCTCGCCTTTTTTTTAAAGTCACAAGCCTGCACCTAGAGACAAGACTTCTGCAGGGCTCCCGTGGCCTCTGACTGTGTCAGACCCTCTGCCACTCCCGAGGAAATGTCTCCTTCCTCATGCCCACCTCAATGCTTCATTCAGTTAATAGATTGAGATAATACTGTGCCCAGGAGAACCCCAGACCAGTCCCAAAGCATGCACCAAATTTTCAGTAGCTGAACACTCAGAGCATATTAAATTACTTGAAGTTATGAGCACACAGCTCTGATCCCTTCCAGGCGTAAAGAAGACTTGAAATTCATGGTAGTTTTCTTTGTGTGAATGACAAGGTGAACTTTGCTTTCAATTTCAGCATTTAATAGAGGGCAGATATCAGATTCCCTGTAACTTGGGAGGAGCATGTTTGAGTGCTCATTAAGTTAAATCACATTCCACATAAAAAACCCCAGTAAGATAATATTGTTTCCAGTATTTACACCCAACATTTACCAAGCTATCTTTGTAAGAATTAGATAAAACAATTAATTCTGGGCCAAAATCCAATATGACTAATTTTTTTCAGGGGCCCCCAGCTTGGCAAAGAGCTTGGTAATAACCCAGTACATGTTTCTGAAAGCTGTAACTGGGGAATCCAAAGGTCTAACTATGTCTCCAGTGGTATATTCTCAGGTACTCCTCAATGCAATAATAAGAAATTAACAGATTGGCTGTAGTAACTCTGCAGAAATCAAGTATTGTTCATCCTTGTCAGGCTCTATATGAGTGCTGGGGTGCTCACAGCCCAAGTTCTTCTAGACAGGACTTGGTGTTAGCAGCTGCTTTTTGAAAGAAATTTGTGCCCTGGAGAGAGCATCTTGGAAATGGATGTTTGGAAACACAGAGGGCCATTCGTGGGCAGAGAAGTCACTTTTTACAAGGGGGCTCATAAAAAGAAGGAAGAGGGGCTTTTTATATGGGCAGAGAGTGACAGGAAAAGGGGCAGTGGTTTTATACTGAAAGAGGGCAGGTTTAGATTGGATGTTAGGATGAAACACTTTACTGTGAGGGTGGTGAGGCACTGGAACAGGTTGCCCAGAAAAGTTGTGGATGCCACATCCCTAGTAGAAATACAGATAAGATACGGTTTGGTGAGATCTGCTGAGTTTGAACCCATTAAAGAGAAAGATAGACTCAGCATAACCTGATTTCTGTGAATGTCTTTGCTCTGTGTTTTGCTGTACCAAATCTGAAACCTTCCTGCAGCACCTGCTGAATGCTGAGCAGATGCATCTGAGGACCACAGGGTTACCTAATTGGGTTTCAAAAGCAGTTCTTCTGCTTTTGAAGATCCTGCAGTGCTCTGCTCCCAAAGGGCAAAAACCCAGGGGTGGTGATGATTACACACACCTGAATTAGGGCCTGAGAACAGAACTGAGTATGTGATTCCCCCTGATCAAGCTGAACCTCCAGATTAAGATGCTAACACCTTTATCTCAGCTAGACTGAGGAACTGGTGTTTCATGCCTTCTCCCACCTGCTTTAAAATATGCATGGCTGAGTCAGTAGCCTGGGGTTGGAGAACACACTTCCCCCAGCTACAGCCACATCTTTTCATTCCCATCACCTCCACTCTCCAGTCACTCCCCCTAATTTCCCTTTTTCTCATCTTCTTGCTCTCTCATCCCCTTTCTTATGTCTTTTGCTATAATATTTTTTCCCTTTTTTTGGTTGTTTCTCTTGAGTCATTACACCCTCAAATCCCCAGCCCAACACACAGCTCTTGGCAGCATTGCCAGGCACCACTGGTGTTGCTGGGGGACCCCCCCACCCCAAAATGTGCTGCAACAGAAGACAAGGAGACACTTGTGGGTGCTTTCTCATTTTATTAACAGCCCCACAGTCAAGTTCCCAATCCCATGGCAAGGGTGCCTGGTGTCACCCTATCCTTCCCAGTTTCCCTGGGGTGAGATGGGGGGAAGATTACTTGAAGAAGCCCTGGGTGTCACAGCGAGGTCCCTGCCACTTGTCATAGCACTGGCAGCTGAACTCCTTGTCCAGCTGGGAGACATCGTCACCAGACTCCAGGCTCTGAGCCACCAGCCAGGGTTTGCTGCCATGCAGGTCAATGGTGAAGTGGAAGGGGTTGAGGTGGAGGAAGCCCTCCTTGTTCTCCCGGCGCACACAGCGCCCATGGCTGGAGCACAGGGCCTGGCTGCACAGGTCAGCACTGGCCGTCACATTGACGATGTAGTGGCCCAGGGGCCCCTCCACATAGTCCTTCAGCCTCAGGCACATCTCCTGCAATGGCATATGGTGTCATAGCCCTGCACAGCTGAGGGACTGGGGGTCCCTGCTGGCAGAGACCCAGTGCGACCCTCTGCACTCACCTTGGAGGCGCTGTAGTCGAGGTTGCCCCAGAGGATGATGCCAGCAGCACCCTGAGCTGCACTCTCCCCAATGGTGTTCATCAGGTCCTCCTGCACCCAAGAGGTGAGGAGAAGTCAGTGGTGCCAAAAGTCCCTGCACAGCCCTAGCAAAGCTAAAGACTGCCCAGTCCCAACCCATCAGCCCAATAGGTGCCCACTATCCCCACATCCCCATCACCTGGGAAAGGAAGTCAACAGTGAGCTCGAAGGCAATCTGGGAGTAGGGCAGGACAGGGATGCTGCTCCCAAGGATGCCACGCTGGACAGCAAAAGCCTCGGCCACGCGGTGCCGGACGTAGGGGAGCACCTTGCTGGTGCCATTGAGGGAGGAGGGCAGGTAGATGCTGGGATAGAGTGCCCGGCTGCTCTTCCAGAGCCAGGACAGATTCCTGTTCCTCTGCTGCTCCACCTCTGGGCATGTCCCATTGTAGGGCAGGATATCAAACTGGTTGTTGTAGCAGTCGGGAAAACCGTAGAAACCCCAGTAGGCATTGGGACGGAGGCTCTCGCCCAGCCACAGGGTCTTGTTCATGAAATTGCAGGCACTCTCCTCAAACTGCTGCTTGGCCACCTTCTTCACCTCCTCAGAGGGCCACTCTGGGTGCTGCTGCTGCACCAGCTCCTCTGACTTCTCCTGGTAGATCTTCATGGAGTCCCAGTTGCGGCTCCACAGTGGGCGCCACTTCTCCCAGTCGATGACAGCCAGCCCACTGTAAGCAGGGCTGGGCATGGTCACCTTGATGTCCTGGGTGGCCTGGTGGAGGTGAGCCTCCAGGCTGGCATTTTGGGGGAGCCCCCCGTTCACTGGCACTCCCTCAGATGTGTAGTAGGGGAGGAGACCCAGCTTGTCACTGTAGAAGAGGGTGATGTCCTGCCCGATGAAGGACTGGTGGTCATTGGCCAACACATCGAAGATCTCCAGGTTAAGGGTGACATTGTACTTCTCAGCGCAGCGCTCGGTGGGAATGTTCCAGATGGTCACGAAGGGGCGGTTGACTAGGACAGGGCCAGGCCCCCCAGCGTGGGCCAGAGCAGGCAGGAGCAGCAGGAGGACCCAGCAGGACCATGCTGATGCCATGGTGCTGGTGGGCTCAGGGTGAGTCCTGGAGCTGCCTGAGATCAGATGGGAGCTGCGCAGATGTTGATGCTTTTATCCCCAAGCTGGGACCAGCGCTAAGCCACACCTCTGTTCCCAAGTGCTGCCAATCACCCAGGGTCACCTATCCCACCTCCTCGAAGTCCCCGAAGTTATCAGCAGCTGGAGTCCAGCACAGCGGCCCCGGAGTGGGGACAGCCCCGTTCAATCACCGGCGGTGGCGGGCTCGGCTGGGAAGGAATGCGCAGAGTCAACACCCCATGACTGGCCGGCGATGAGTGGGCTGGAAAGACAAACAGACACGGCCTCGGCGGGGGAGGGGGAAGGTCACGGTGATGGACGCGGGCTGCGCCGGGCGGGCGCCGCTGGGGAAGCGGAGAGCGACGGCCAGGAGAGGGAAGGAGTAGGGCACTGCTGGGAAGAAGCTCACGGCACCGGGCAGGACCCGGCAGGACACAACCCGGGGTGGCGCAGCGTGGGACGGCATGGGGACACGCAGGCGTGGGGACCGCAGCCACAGGAGGGCACGGCACAGCCTGGGGCCACGCGGGGCGGGGCCGGGCCGTGCCCACGGGCGCCACAAAGAACAGAGCCGTGCCCGGAGAGACTGCACGGGCACACTATGGCACGGGGACAGGAGCCACGCGAGGGCACGCCTGGGGGTCAGTCGTGGCACACGGGTGTCCCCAGCCCCGCAGGGCTGCACCCACCGCCGGCCGTGGCGCACAGGACGGTGTCCCCACGCGGCGATCCCGCCCGCGTCACCAACCCCATGTGCTCCCATCCCTAATCCTGTACACTGCCCACGGGTCTGGGGGGGGCGTGTCCAGGCGGGGAATCCCGGGGCGGAGCCGGGCGGTGGCCTCGGGGACCAGCGGGCGGAGCCTGGGCGGGCCGTGGCCAGCGCGGCTCCACGTGGGTGGCCCGGTCGTGGCTGCCCACGCGGTCCCGGCTCCACGGGGAGAGCTCCCACCCTCGGAGCGCCTTCCACGAGCGGCCCCGGCTCCACGGGGAGAGCTCATACCACTCCACGCCTCTGCCGAGCTGCACACCCACCCCCAGCGCTCCCACCCCACGGTGCCCGCGCCTGGGAGTTGGGTGACCCGTGGCTCCCCTTCCTCCCCCCCAGCTCAAAATCAGCCCACACCTCTCCCTCTGACCAGCTTTATTCGAGGTAAAGCACTTGAGTGTGGGGCAGCACACAGGGGCTCAGCACCGCACAGAACCCACTCCCTGCCCCCATGCCCCTCTTGCCCCCAGCCCTCTCCTTACAACAGGAGAGGGGTCCCCTCCTCTCTCCATCCCCATTGCAGCAGGGAGGGCAGACATGGGGCAACACAGCTCTCCCCCTCACAGTGAGGGGCAGCCCTCCGTAACAAGCTGCCTCCCAGGCAGGGTAGGGATATCTTAAATAGGCCCCTACACCACCACAGAAAGGGGCAGCTCAGTCCAGGGTAGGGGTTAGCACCAGCTTGCAAGCAGCAACAGCACCCCAAGTCCCAGTGGTGCCATGAGCCCAGGGGCATCATTGCCGGGGCCAGCAGGTGTCTGGCAGCTACTGCCCTGCCAGCCCTGGTAGCAGTGGCAGTGAAAGTGAGTCCGTAGGAAGAGGATGTCAGCAGAGGACAGCTGGCCCTCAGCCCAGAAGAAAGGGTGATCGGGATGGTCCGCATCCCGGCGCCGCAGTTGGAAGTTGGAGGAGTTGAGGTGGAGGAAGACATCAGCAGTGCTGTCCTGGCGCAGGCAGCGCCCACGGCCCTGGCACAGCATCGTGCTGCAGAGCTCTGCCGCTGTCGTGACATTCACGATGTAGCGCCCCAGGTCCCCCTCCAGGTAGTTCTTCATAATCTGGCACAGCTCCTAGGGGAAAGAGAGCACCAGAAGCGTGTTGGTGTGACCCAGGGAGAGAAGCACCTCAGATGAAGAGGACAGCTTAACCACTGGTCCTCCTCTGGGGGAAAGTGACTCCTTCACCCATCATCTACTTCCCATGCGGTCCCCAAACCTACCCGGTTTTTGATGTCACCCGCATCGCCCCAGAAAATGGCCCCAGCTGCACCCAGTGCTGCGCTCTCTCCAACGGTGGAGATCAGGTCCGCCTGTGGGGATAGAGCTTGATTAGTGACCACAGACCCCACACAGCACCCACAACCCCAGCACAGTGTGTCCACTGCAGGGCTGGGGAGGCAAGACCCACCCCTGCTTCAAGCCACAGGGAGAGGGGACTGTCCCATCTCCTTGGGGATGAGGCTTCCCAACACTGCCCTTCTCCTCAGGGGTTCAGCCAGCACAGCACAGGGACTGTGGGCTCACATACCCCAGGGTCCCAGCTGCCAGGACCCACGAGCCCTGCAATACCTCCCAAGCACTTCCCTGGTGATGGTGACCATTGGTACCAGTGCTGCTCCCACACACCTCATCCATAACAAAAGCAGTTTGTGGTACCCCACCATCCAGCCACAGAGTGGCTGAGCTGAGAGTCCTCACATGGTGACACCCCTTGAAGGGAAGGAAGCAGGGCTGGGCATCCCTCCTGCTCCCCGGGCCAGTCCCATGCCAAATGGTGCTGTTTCCCACTCCACATGGAGACAACCAAACCACAGGCTGCACCATGAGAACAGTCACCAGTCTCCAGAGCCACTCTGCTCCAGGAGAACAAGACAGAACACTGGCAGAGGAACCACCATGGCTGACTCCAAAGCCCAGATGCCCAGGGGCTCGGGATAAGCATGTCTCCGTGGTGCAGCCCTACCTGGCTGAGCACATTCAGATTGCGGGTGTAGGTGGGCCGGGTGTAGACAAAGACAGGTAGGGAGTAGCCATCGTGGTGCTGCTGCGAGATGCGCATGGCCTCCATCACCCGCGCCCGCACAAACTTGCGGCTGTTGGGAGTGGAGTCCAGGAGTGGGTTGAGGTAGATGGAGGGGTAGAGCGCCGTGCTTTCCTTCCACAGCCACGCCAGCTGGTCATTGCGGGTCTTCTCCACATCTGGGCACTGCCCGGTGTAGCTTTCCTTGTTCTTGCTGTAGTCGTGGTTGTAGCAGTCAGGGAAGAGGTAGAACCCCCAGAGCTGCTTGGGTCGGATGCTCTTGGCCTTGCGCAGGGTTCTCACCATGAACTCCTGGGCAGCCGACTCAAACTCGAACACTGCCTGCTTGTTCACCTTCTCACGGGGCCAGCTGGGCTGTCGCTGTAACACCAGATCCTGTGACACCTCCCGGTAGATGTCCTTGGGCTTCCAGTTGCGAGCCCAGACGGGCCGCCACTCCTCCCAGTCAATGACGGCCAGCCCTTCCTTGGTGAGCGACGGGATGTACTTTTTGATGCCGTCCTCAAGGCGGGCCAGGTGCTCCGACAGGCTGCTGTTCTGGGGGACACCGCCATTCACGGGCACACCCTGGCGGGTGTAGTAGGGGTAGAGCCCCAGGCGCTCCTTGTAGAAGATGGTGAGGTCCTGCCGCACGAAGCCCTCGTTGGGGGAGGCGTCCAGGTCGAAGATGCTGAAGTCAAAGGTCACATGGAAGCGGGGCTTGCACTCCTGGGTGGGCACGTTCCAGGCCACCAGGAAGGGGCGGCGGGTGAGGTGGGGGGTAGCCGCCGGCTTCTCGAGAGGCTGCCGGGCCAGTGCCAGCAGGGCCAGCCAGGGCACCGCCACCGCCACAGCCCCCGCCGCGCAGCCCCCGCGCATCCTGCCCGGCGGGGCGTGCGGGCGGCGGGGCCGGCAGGCGGGGGTGCAGGCAGGGGCAGATCTGCCCGCACCCCCCGAGGCAGCCCCCGACCCGAGCCCCCTCCCGGGGCAGAGAGGCGAGCCGAACCCCCGGCGGCGGCGGCGGGGCGGCGCTGGCTCCCGGAGATCCCGGTTCCGAGCGGCTTCGCCCGCTCCCGTTGGCCGCCGCTGCTCCGGGTGCCGGCGCGGCGCCGCCTTTGTTCGCGCCCGGCAGACAAAGCGCCGGGGCGCGGCCCCCCGCGGCCCCGCTCCGCTCCCCGCGCCGCCCGCTCTGTCCGCGCCTCAGCCCAGACACCGCTGCCGCCTCCCCCCGCCCCGCCGCCCGCTTTTACACTCCCGGGGGCGTACCACCCGCGGGGGCGCCGCCCCCCGCCCGCCCGGCCCCGCCC
>JAWWEU010000023.1:16344746-16366674 GCA_035583155.1 Acropternis orthonyx
ACGGCCCGCGTGGGCCCCGAGCCCCGGGCCGGGAGAGTGCCCGCCCCCCGCCCGCGCGGGCCAATGGGCGCTCAGAATAGGGGAGTGACCGCGAGAACTGCCAATGGGCGCGGAGGAGTGAGGAGTGGCGGCGGCAGTGCCCAATGGGAGCTCAGGAGTGGCGGCGGCAGTGCCCAATGGGCGCTCAGGAGTGGCGGCGGCAGTGCCCAATGGGCGCTCAGGAGTGACGGCGGCAGTGTCCAATGGGCGCTCGGCGCTCCCCCCGGCCCCGCCCTCCAAGCGCCGCCGGGGCCGCAGGGCCGGGGCAGGGCCGGAGCAGGCTCGGAGGGGGCGCGGCCGCCCCGGGGCCCGCGGGTTCGAGTCCCGCCGCCGCCCCCTTCCCGGCATCGTGGGGGCTTCGCGGCCCGTCCCGCCCCGCCAAGGACACACCGCAGGCCAGGTGTTGCCACCAAGATGATTTTATTGACGCTCGATGCCCTGCTTCCCGCCGGCGACACACACTCATTCAGGGATGCTCGTTCCCCCACGACACCCGCTTCCCTGGGGATACCCACTCCACGGAGGACACTCGCTCCTCCGGGACACCCACTCCCCCAGGGATACACACTCCCCCCAGAACACCCACTCTCCTGGGAACACACACTCCCAGGTGACACTTGCTCTGCTCAGGACTCCACTTCCCTGGGGACATCCAATCCCCCAGGGGACACTCGCTCCCCTAGAACACGCACTCCCCTGGGGACACTCCCAGGTGACACTTGCTCTCCTTAGGACACCACTTCCCCGGGGACATCCAATCCCCCAGGGGACACTCACTCCCCTAGAACCTGGGGACACACACTCCCACGTGACACTTGCTCCCCCGGGGACATCCAATCCCGGGTGACACTCGCTCCCCTCAGGACAGCCACTCGCCCAGGGGACACTCACTCCTCCCAGGACACTCGCTCCCCTGGGGACACCCACTCCCGAGTGACACTCGCTCCCCACAGGCGCTCCCACTCTCTGGGCCAGCCCCGCGGGGTCTGTGACAGCCCGGTGGGTCCGCAGTGCCCCGTTCCACCCCCCTCCCCGGTGCCCCCACCCGCCGGCGGGCGACAGTCCCGGTGCACTGGCTGGCCTCGTGTGCGGGTGTCATTGTCACCCCGGCGTGCGCGTGGCCAGCGCCTCCTGCATCTTCTGGCGGCAGCGCGCGTAGCGATGCCGCAGCCGCCGCACATGCTCCTCTTCCTCCCGCTGCAGGATGCGCAGGAAATTGTGCAGCTCCGGCAGCGTGAAGGCGTCCCACTGCGGGCACACGGGGCTGCCATCATGATGGGGACCTGCCACGTCCCCTCATGGCCACCTCCGCCCCTGGAGGGGTGGGTGCCAGGTCCCTCCCCGTCCCCGCACTCACGTTCACCTCCCCGGTCTCGTTCTCCTTCAGGACGAAGCTCAGCACCTTCTCGCTGGGGCCGGCCAGCAGTCGCAGCCGCAGGGGCTGCTCCTCGTCACCCAGCTTCCGCAGGTACACTGCAAGGGTGGCCGTGTGTCACAGCGGGGACACTGCCACGGGGACAGTGCCACCGTGGGGACATCACCCCCACAGTGCCACTATGGGGATATCACTGCTGCTGTGGGACACTGCTGCTATAGGGATGCTGCTACCAGGAGGATGCTGCCATTATGGGGACATCACCCCCACAGGGGACACCACTGATCCTGGGGATGCCACTTACACTGCCACAGATGCTGCCATAGGGACACGCCCATGGTGACAAGGGACACTGCCACCAAAGGGAAGATACCACTGCTACAGGGATGCTGCCACCATGAGGATGCTGCCACCATGGGGACAACACCACCACAGAGTACACCACTGACATGGGGGACTCTGCTGCCACAGAGGACATGCCCATGGTGACAGAGGACACTTGCCACCAAATGGGGATACCACTGCTACAGGGATGTTGCCACTATGACAATGCTGCTACCTAGGGAAAGCTGCCACTTTGGGGACACCGCTGTCAGGGAGGACACTCCTGCCACGATACTACCACCATGGGGGACACTGCCACCATGAGGACACCAAGGGAGACACCACCACTCTGCAGACGTCGTCACCACAGTGCTGCCACCACCCAGGGGAAACTGCCACTACGGGGACGTGGCCACCTTGCTCGCCAAGGGCACTACCTTGCTCATCCTTCTCAGACCGCTCGAAGAGGGCGAACTTGCGGGGGTTGTCGACGACGGTGAACTTGCGGAGGAGGGCGTCGATGACCTCGCTGGCGCGGGTGTGCGAGAAGATGTGAAGGTGCTTCACGGTGCCCTTGGGCAGGTAGAAGGAGGTGCGGCGCTTCACCCCCTGCGTGTGCGGCCGCCCCGCCTGCAGGGCGGGGCCCCGCTTGCTGGCCGGCACCGAGACAGGGCGCACCAGCTTCAGCTGCACCTTGATGAAGCCGGTGTAGGAGCCGTCCTTGTTCTGCAAGACACCAGAGCGGGGGTGAGCGGGGCCAGGGCAAGGCACCGTGCCCCACCCCCGGCCCGGCGCCGGCCCCGTACCAAGCTCATGAAGAGGTTGCTGTTGATCTGGCTATTGTACTCCTTGATACGCTGCTCCACCTGCGCCTGGTCGAGCTCTGTCTTCTCCCACTCGCTGGGCTCATCCTGTGTGACAACAGCCGGGCTGAGCGGCACTGCGGGCGGGGGGGGACCCCTCCGCCTGCCCCGGCAATCCCGCCGGCCGCCCGCCCATCCCGCAGCACCGACTGACACGCGCGGGCGGTTGCGCGGGGTTGCATCAGCCCGGCCGGCGCTGAGCTGGGATGTGCCGGGGAAGCACAGCTGAGCTCACCGCGGCCCCAGCCCTGCTCCGGGGACGCCGGCACCGGCTGCCCCTCCAGCCCTCGTCCCTGGGGCTGCAGGGATGGGTGAGCTCGCTGCGAGTACACCCGGGGCTGAACGTCCCCTCCCGGCACCCCAGATCAGAGAGGCGTCCCCAAGGCAGAGCGCCGGCAGCCGCCAGCCCGGCACCGGGGCGTCTGGGCAGGCTGGGCGCCCGCGGGGACGCGCTGGGGTTTGAGGCAGGAGGGCCGGGCCGGGGGTGCAGCCCGCCCGTGCCGCCGGCATCCAGCTTCAAAGTGCTGGCCCCACACAAGGGGGACCCAGGCGTCCTGGCTCGGCTTCCCTTGCCACCCTCACCCACTAATGAGTATTTACATGGGGCCGAGGAGCTGCCACACAGTACTGCACGTGTCCCCACGGCACTAAGGACCTCCTAGCCCTGACGGCCACCCCACAGCATTCAGGCACTGCCGGACCCTGCGGGGGGCCCTGCAGGAAGGGGACAGCTGCGATGCTGCCCGGAAGGTTCACCCGGGCACCCCCACATGCTGTCCTTTGCCCTTTCTAGGAGCAGCTCCAGCCTGGAGGGCCTTGGGGTGGCCGTGCCAGGCAGCAAAACCCCACTGTCCCCACGGTGCATCACTCACCCCACATCCAACTGGACAGGGCCACTGTGCCCCATGGCACGGCCATGCTCACGCCCACTCTTGCCCCACGGCAGAGCCATGCTCACCCCATGCTCAGCCCCACGCTCACCCCGCAGCAGGGCGATGCTCACACCCGTGCTCACCCCATAGCAGACCCGTGCTCACCTCCAAGACAGGACCACCCACACCCCGTGTTTTCCCCACACACCAAGCCCACCCTCGCCTGCTTCCCAGCACCCAGCCCCGGGGGGGAGGTGTGCTCCCCGATGACGTCACCCGTGTCCCCCATTACGTCACAGCCCGGGACCGACCTGGCGGCGGCGCGGGCGGCGGCCGAGGGAGGTGCGGGCGGTGTAGAAGAGCTCGGGCTCGGAGTCGGAGTCCTCCTGGCTGCAGTAGCCGCTGCTGGCCGTGCTGCCCCCCGTGCCCCCCGCGCCGCCCCGCCGCAGCGCCAGCGCCGCCGTCCCGCAGCCCCCGCCGCCGTCCCCCGCCCCGGTCCCGGTCCCGGCCCCGGTCCCGGTCCCGGCGGCGCTGGCGGAGGGCACGGCCCGGCCCGCCCGGCCCGCAGCCCCGCCGGGCCGGCGGGCACAGGGGCACACGCGGCCCCGCGCCAGCCCGGCCGGCGCCCGGGCTGGGGCCCGGCTCACTGCGCTCCCGGCTCGGATCAGCCCGCTCCCGCTCCTTGGCCCGGCTCCGCTCAGACCGGCCCTTGGCTCCGTGCGGCTCGGCCCGCTCCCGGTCCCTATCGTGGCTCGGCTCGGCTCCGCCCGCTCCCGGTCTCGGTCCCGGCTCAGCTGCGCCCCGTCCCGGTCTCAGTCCCGGCTCGGCTGCGCCCGGTCCCTATCGCGCTCCTGTCCCGGCTCGGCTCAGCGCGGTCCCTATCGCGGTCCCGGTCCCGGCTCGGCTCAGCCTGGTCCCTATCGCGGTCCCGGCTCGGCTCAGCCCGGTCCCTATGGCGCTCCTGTCCCGGCTCGGCTCGGCGCTGCGCCTCTCGCGTCCTGCCCCGCTCCTGGCTCGGCGCGGTCCCGTCCGTGCCCCGCCCCGGCCGTGGGGCTGACGCGGGCCGGGGGCGGCGCGGCGGCCCCGCTTCCGGCGGTGACTTCACCCGCGCCCGCCCGGACACGGCTCTGCCCCGGCGGGGCTCGGCTCGGATAGGGCACGGTGTACTGCGGGCAGCGCGGCACGGGCTACATACGGGCACAGCACAGCCCGGCGTGGTACGGCTTCACAGAGCCCAGCACAGCCCTGCGAGGCTTGGCACAGCCTGGCGTGGCACACGCTTCCACAGCCCAGCAAAGCTCAGCCCAGTCCAGCAAGGTTTGGCACAGCCCGCCACGGCACAGCACACCAAAACCCAACAAAGTTCGGCACAGCCTGGCACGCCGTGACATGGCCTCACATGGCACAGTGCAGCAGAGCCCCGGCCCCAAAGCCCAGGCAGCCCCCAGGTTCACCACTCCCTGCCTATGCCCTCCCTCACAAACTGGCCCAGGCCCTACCACGTTGGTGTCCTTCTCCAGCACCTGCTCATCACCATCGTCCTCGTCGCTGGCACCCGGGGGGCCACTGCAGTCCAGCCGCACCAGGGCCCGGCACCGGTAGTGGCAGGTGAAGCTGCAGTCTGGGGAGAGGGACAGGACCAAGGTCACTGCCGTGGGCAGTTTGGGTGTCAGGGTCAGGATACTGCTGCACGGTGGGACAAGGGCTGGCACAGTACCAGTGCCGGCTGCCTGCCCATGCAGTACCCAGGGATAGTACCCACGTGGAACAGAGTGCTGTGCCATGTGCTGGCCGGTCTTGCAGTGCCTGTGCTCCCTGCGGGGCTGACCAGCATGGGATGCTCAGTGCCTGACACTGGGATGCCCTGTACTAGGATGCCCAGTATGGGTACCAGTGTGGGTGCTCAGTGTCCAGTGAGGGTGCCCGGTGCTGGAATAGCTGGTACCTGGTGCAAGTGCCCAGTACAGGGATGTGGGGTACCTGGTTGAGGGTATTTCTGCATGGGGTTGCACAGTGCCTGGTGCAGGTGCCTAATATTGTGATCCCATCTCAGCGGGAGTGCCCGGCACCAGGATGTCGGGTGGGTGGAACTGGTATCGAGATGCCTGTACCCAGTGAGGGTGCCCGGTGCTGGGATGTTCAGTGCCCGACTGACAGTGGTGGGACACCTGGCGCTCAGTGAGGGTGCTCACTACCAGGATGCTCCGTGCTTCCTGGGGGTGCCCAGTGCCTGGCGAGGGTACCCAAATGGCAGGAAGCCTTGTGCCCATTGGGAGTGCCTGGTGCTGGGGAGGTGCCCAGTGGTGGGATGCGCGGTGCCAGGAAACCCATGCCCCGTGGTGGGACACCCGGTGCTCAGTGGGGGTGCCTACTTCCAGGATGCCCGGTGCCCTGTAGGGCTGCCTGGTGCTGGGATGCCCTGTGCCCGGTGAAGGGGCTGCCCGGAGGAGGGCATGCCCGGTGGTGGGGATGCCCGATGGCTGGATATCCTGCGCTTGGTGGGGCTGCCCTGTCCTGAGGAAGCCGAGCGGCGGGATGCCCAGGGCCTGGCGGGGATGCCCGGGGTGGGGATGCCCGGCGCTCGGGGGCAGGCTGCCCGGTGGCGGGGGTGCGGGGGGCCCGGGGCGCGGCGCGGTACTCACGGCGGCACTGGAGGCTCTTCCTGCCGCCACCCCAGACGAAGTCGCCGCAGAGATCGCACCAGGTGTGCATCCCGCGGCGCCGCGGCTCGAAGCGGTGCCCGCCGCCCGGTGCCGCCGTCAGCCGCGGGTCGGGATGCGCGCCGGGGCCGAGCCGGCGGGCCGGGCTGATGCGCAGCGCGTTGGCCCGTTCCAGGCGGCCCCGGCCCGGCCGCGGCTCCGGCTGCAGCTCCCGCAGCTCGATGAGTTCCATGGCCCGGCGGCCGCGGGCGCTGAGCGGGGCGGGGGCCGGCACCGGGGCCGCGGCTGGGGCGGGGACCGGAGGGGCCGCCCCGTCCGGGAACCACGGGGGAAACTGAGGCAGGGGAAGGGGGAGACGGCACAGTGCCCCGGAGTCCCGATAGCCAGCTCCGGTCCCGGCGAGCCCGGCGGGGCGGGCTGGAGGCGGGGATGAACCGTCGCCAGGGAAGGGGGGGCTCGCTCCGGCAGCCACACTCGCTCTGTCACCTCTCTCAGGACCGGGAAAAGTTGCGCTCTCTGCCTCAGCTTCTCAGCGGGGAAGGGGCTGAAGGCACCTCTGGCAGCAGATGAGAAGCAGATAGCCTTGGACCTGCTCGGGCTGGCTGCAGCCCGGGACGTGCAGGCTGGGTTTGCTGCGAGTTTACACCATGCTCCGAGCTCAAGCTCCTCAGTCTGAGCTGCAGCTGGACCGAGATGGTTTCCTGCCTGCTGTCGTGGGTCCTGCAGCAGCAAATCTGCTACAAAGCCTGTTTTGGAGTGTCAGGAAGTCTCAGGCATCCCATCAGAAAAAGGACATGGCCCTGCCAACCTTCCCCAGCTGTGTTCAGACCAAGGCTCCAGCCCTTTGGCAGCAGCTGCTGGCCAGCAAGAGACGGGGATGCAGCCCAGGTACATCCCCACTAGTAAACCCTGTTTACAGGTGATGCTGGTGGGCAGGGGGCTAAGCCCTCAGTGCTAACATCACATCAGCAGAGAGGAAAGGGGGGGAATCATCCCTGTGAGGTGGCAGATGACAAACACCCGAGAAACTCACAGCGAGGTGCTTGTGCAAACCACATCCTCTGCTCCCCACGCTGCTCTAACAACGGTAAGAGGCGGTGGGAGGCCTTCTCACCCCCTTCCCTCTCCGGCCACAGAGGGCTTGGGCCTTATGGTAACAGCATCCTTACAGGCTTTTTTGGGTTCTCTGGGATTTCTGTTGTTGCAGAGAGGAAAATGGACACACATGCCTCTCTCTGGGTGCAAGGGAGGCAAGGAAGCAGTTAGCATCTTCAGCTGGGAGAAAAAAAAGCAGGAGCCAAGCAGCTGTGAGGTGCACAAGGAGGTTTATTGGAGAAGGCAGCATGGTGGGGTGGTGGAAGAGGAGAGGCTGAGCTCAGCCAGTGCTGCCCGGGGCTGGGAACAGGCAAAAGGGCCTTCACCAGCTCCTCTCCAGCTGCTGGGGGAACCTCAGCCTCGCTGAGCTGTGGGCCAGATGCCAGACACCCCTTCTCTTACAGGTTTTCCACACTTCTTGGCACTTCAGCCATCAGGTTGCAGGCAGGCTTGTGCTTCTGCCAGTGCTGGACCTGGCACGCCCTGCAGCGGGTAAAGTTTCTGTCAGGGGCTGCAGAGCCATGTCCACACTCGGAAGTGAATGAGTAACAAGGGCAAACTCCAGCACCACAGTGCTCTGGGCACTGGAGGAGAGCTGGCATGGCCCAGCATTAGCCCAGGAGGGAGGTGGATGTGGCCCCCAGTTCCGGGGCCTAAGACGGTTTAGCACCAGACCTTGCCAGATGGTTCAGGACCAGAGAAGATTTAATTTACTGCCACCATCCCAGCTGCCACATTCCAGCCTGTCACCTGCACCCACGGGGGTCATGGGTGCTTTCCTCCCCACCCCTGCCCCACCAAGATGCAGTGGAAAGAGACAGTGATGCCACGGAAAACCCAGCCCACCACTGCTGCTGCTGTGGGCAGAGGCAGCTCAGCACCTCACAGCTGCAACACAACACTCACCATCACCTTCTGCACAAGCAGCCCAGCACATCAGCCTCCCCACAAAGGTTGGAGAGGTATGTGGGCAGTGGTACTGAGCAGTGGAGGGACCCCTGGCTTGCCCTGGCCCTTCCACAGTATCCTCTGGTGAGGTCTGTGGCGCTCTGGGGAACACTAGAGAGCTGCAGGGCGGGGGTGGGGGGGCCCAGGGGACACAAAGGGTGGCAGGGCTCCCTTACCGTGTGCAGTACCACTCATTCCGGCAGCGAGAGCACCTCTTGGCTGCTTCTACACCACACACCCTGCAGCGGGGCTTGTCGGGGGCTAGAGCCTCCATCATGTCCAGGCTGTAGGTCTGTGCCCATCTGCATGGGGAGAGAGGGGTGAGGCTGCTCATGGGGCACTGCTGAGCAGCAGCAAGCTGTCCCCACTGCACCCTGCCACCGAGGGGACATCTCCAGCCAGTACCACAGACCCCTCTGTCCTCCCAGTGCTGAGCTTCAGCTCTTGCTAATGGAGATACTGGCCCCACTGGCACCCAGTCTGCATATGCCAGGACCTCACCTGTGTGCCTGGAGCTTCAGCTCCTCCTCAGTGGGGCTGAAGGCGTGCTTCACCTGGTGCTTGGCAATGGCCTCCCACTTCCCCGAGTTTTTCTTGAGGATGTGGTCCCAGATGACAGGAACCTGGTGGGAGAGGCAGGGCAGGGAGGAGGGGTGCTAGCAGTCTGACCAAAGGTGCTGTGGTTTGGGGGTGTTTATAGGGGAGGCAGCCAGCTCTGGGCACAAAAAGCATGGATTCCCAGGAGTGTGGGCAGAGGCAATGTGTGCTTTTGGGAAGGATACACTTGCCAAGGAGCATTCAGGTGAAACAAGGTGAAACCTTCAGGGTTGGGTTTGGAATAAATGTTCAGCCCTGAGGCCTGGGCTCCTGAGCAGAAAGCCCTGGGATCTCAGCACCCTGCATGCCAGCAGCAGCATAAACCCCATGCTCCGGAGCCATTTGCTTGAGCAGATTTTTCCACTCCTCACTTCCCTGAAGATGAACACCCGGGGAAGGACTGGCCAGTTCAAAAGGAAACACGCCAGCCAAGAGCAGCGCGGGGAGTTCAGGCTCTGGAGAGGACGATGCTGCTTCAAACAGCACTGCCTTCTCCAGCAGAGTAAAAATAGCCAGGCCTGAAAGGGGAGGAGGCTGCTCTGGGAGCAGCCGAATGGAAAAAGGCCTTTCCTTAGCTTGGCTTGGCGACAAGGAGTGAGTTCACTGCTTTCTGGACAGAGCAGGGAGCCCATGTCTGCGCTTCCAGCTGGCTCCCCCTGCCTGTCCCCTGGGCTCGGCCTCAGCCCCTGTCACGGGCAGGGGCAGCACCGGCACAAAAGCGGAGTTACGGAGAAGGGCAGCAGCCTGGACAAGGTCCCCAGCATGGCAGCTGCCTGGCACTGTGCTACTGACACGCTGGCAGTGGAGGCACTTGGCATGAATCCACGTCCACCTCCACCCTGCTGCCATCCCCAGCTCCAACAGTACAGCTCGCTGGTCTGCAGCTTCCCCGGCCCCAGCTCCCAGCCTGGCCATGACTCTGGGTCAGCCAGAGCCAGCTCTGACAGGGCACATCACCCTCCTCCCAGGCCGTGCCGCCAGGTACGGTGGGGATGGCATGCTTCCCTTCCACACAGCCCAAAAGGCCACTGCCCAACCTAACCACCCACTCACTCCAGGAAGTGGGAGCCTCTGGCAGTGGGGAAAAGCCTCTGCTCTCCCACCTCTTCTCAGCAGCCTCTTTGCTGCTGTTCCACACTCAGTTTCTCCCCTCAGCTCATGAGAAGGCAGTAGAAACACTTTTCTCCAGAGACGGATTAAAAATCCAAGAACCTCACATTTGTTTGAAGACCATCAGGGCCCAACTCCCAAGGCCCAGACACCAGCTGGGACCAGTTTGACTCCAGCTTCTATCAGCAGACTGTGTTGTCCCTCAGTGCACAGTGTGCCAAGAAGCCCCGAGCCAAGGCTGTAAAAAGGGACTCTTCACTGGGAAGTCTAGAATTCAGCAGAAAAACACTGATAAAAGTTAAATGAAGAGTTAATTGTCAAAAGAAGCCAGAGGCTGTGTCTGCTCCATGCAGCCGCCATCCCAGGGACTCAGTGTGACCTGGAGAGCTGTTTATAACACAGCATTTATTATGGTTTTAGGTGTGACTGCTTGGCCACTGCAGTGGCAGAACAAGGGTCTCACATCACCCATAGGTGGCTCTGCTGGCAGTAAGAGTGGAACTGTGAAATGGGTGCTTGGCTGCTTCTCTAGGGAACAAAAAAGAGGTAGGGAGTTATCAGGCTTAAAGTGAAGGAAGAGCCACAGGATACCTGCTCCAGGATGAGATCCTTTTTAGGAGGAGCTGGGTCTGTCACTGCAAGGTAGCTCAGAAATCTCTGCATCTCCAGCAGGCTGGGCAGCTGGTCAATGAGGATGTCTGTCAGGAACACACGGAGCTGTGACCACAGATGGGAGAGAAGGGAGAATGGAGAAAGGCCAAGACAAGGGAGTCAGAACTGGGGAAGCAGCAGGTCAAGAGCAGGGATTTGTGGGGCACTGGCAGAGTGAACCATGGGGGTCTCATGAGGTGCATCCAGAAGGCCAAGTTTTACTGCTGCTGTACAGTAACAGATCTGCTATTATCCCACCACTGGCTCCTTGGAGCACACAATGAGGATGGGTGAGATGTCCAGAGGTGCTGGTAAGGTCCCACTCTGCTGCAGGGCCCATGGCCTTCATGCTGCAGAGTCCTACCTTGAGGAGTTGGCTCTTGTTGAAGCCATCAAAGTGGTATTTGCGCTGGCATTCAGGGCTGAGCAGAAGGTTGAGGAGGGCAAGCCACACCTGGCCATCGAGTTTGGTCATCTTCACCTGGTCTTCAGGGGGCACCACGTGCCACACACCATTCTCAAACTTCTTGAGCTTGCCTGAGGGACAGAAGAACCAGGGAGACACAGTGGAAGGGAAGGAGACCCAAGGGAAGACAGCTCAGAGGTGGGGATGCTGGCCTGTAATCACTGCCTCACTTCACTGCAGGGAAGCGCCTCTGCTCCTGCCTGCCTCAATCTCCCCACCCTTTGCACAGCATAGCAGCCTACTTGGTACTGAGGCAATATATTAGAGAGCAGGAAAAGCAGAAAGAATATGTGTTAAAACAATAGGGCTGTGGCAAGAATGGAAAGATCCCCGAGACATCTCCCTCTGCACTTGGCCAGGAGTGTAGAGGACTGGTAGACAGTTGTTGCAACAACAGAGCAGCTGAAGAGGCATGTTTTGGGGTACCAGCATGGCCAATATCTTGGCTCTTCTCAAGTTTCCTCTGCCAGTGAAAGCCAGAAGTAGCATGAATGTAACAGAAGCGGCAAAACCAGATCCAGCAGCTACTGTGTGGCTCTGGGGGATGGAGCAGGATGTGACCCTGCATCTGCACAGCCTGGAAATTCCTTTGTGCTCGTCTCTTTCCAGTCCCTCCCTCAGGGCCATGGATCAAAGCTCGCTCTGACACCCCGAGTACACAGGCAGAGAGAAGGGATGTGTTTCGTGGCCAGAGGAAAGAGGAAAGCTCCCACATCCAGCTGGGCTGCTCTCGGCAGGCGCACAGCCACGTGCTTCCCAGCAGCTCTGCCTCCCCTGCCCGCGCTGTGACCCCCCAGTGCAGGGCAGGGGGAGAACACAGGTTCCCACGCCCCAGGCTGTGCCCCACCACTGCTCCAGAGGGGCATGCAGGGGGCTCTGGGGCACTGCAGAGGTGCAGGAGGCAAGGGTGGATGGGCACAGCCTAGTCAGGGGCCTTTGGCAAGAGTGAAGCTCAAGGACCAGCAGCATCAGGGCAATTGGTTTGCTGCCTGGGAGAACCCATGTCTGGCTAAGCTGAACTGTTTAGTGCTGTCCCAGAAAGGTACAGACAGGCTGGGATTGGCACTCTGGTCTTTCTGTGTCCAGAAGACTCCTCAGAGGAGCATGTGGGGCTTACAGACATGTTACACTCCCATCCTGGCCGTGATCAGCTCAGAAGAGACCCAGCCCCATGTGAGGATCAGCTTTTGGGAGCACTGTGGGGCCCCCAGCCCAGCTGTGCTGCAGCTGTTCTCGAGCTGAACTCCTTCAGTCAGGGAGCACTAGTGGAGGAGATGGGGGGGAGGGTAGAGGGGGAACAGCTCTGCAAAGGCTCCTACAGCAGACCCCTCAGTGGATGCAGGTCCTAGCAGAGCACCGTGGTGCCCCAGGTGCCACAGGGCACAATCTGTACCTGCTTCCCAGCAGCTCCAGGGGCAATGCTCCACCAGCTCGACAAGGAGGCAGGGCAGGTTGTGGGTGTTCAGCATCCGTGTCAGCGCACTCAGGGGCAGACTGGAGATATGACAGAAGGGGGGAATTGGCACTCACAGATTACTGCCAGAATTTGTATCTACAAGTGCTCCCTGAGGCAACTGGGAGAGGCAGGAAAGAAACAATGATCTGGGTTCCCTGGGAGTACCACAGAGCAGGGTGGAGTGCTGCTGTGTTTGCCTCCCGGGGCACAGTGCCACTGCCACTGTGGGTACAGCCAGCTGCTGAACGGGGTCCAGGCACCCCCTGTGACCCCACAGGAATCTCACCCGGAGCACTCAGCATGTGTCCTCTGCTGCTGCTGGGCACCCACCTCTCCACCTGATCGGTGATGAACCGCAGCACGGACAGGGCCTTCAGGGAAATCTCAAACTCCATCGTCTCTGCCTGCTTCTGCAGCTCCTGTGGAGGGACGAGCACAACCTTGGGATTTCAGGCCCCATTTCCCAAGCGCACAAGGAGGCAGGCTGTTGGCTGCGCATTGGTAACCACAGACTGGGGAAGAAAACACAGCCCTTCAAAACAAGCTGTTTTTCATCTCTACTGTGCCAGTGCTGCCTGTTTGCCAGGGCAGCCACAGAAGTGCTTGCAACCCACTGTTGCTCATCCCTCGTCTCCCTGTCCCTAACAAGTCATGAGTGACTTCCAGCAGCAGTGATTCTGCACAGGAACAACCCCTGTAAGAGGCTGGTTCTAAACTGCTCCTCTCTTCCCCTTTGAGATCCATCTTGTGGCCCATGGCCCTGCTGAGGACTGTGAGGGTTGAGGGAGGAAGGAACTGCAGAGGAACCAGACGAGGAGGGAGAAACTTGGCCCTGATGCAGCTGCAGTCCTACATCCACCCCTCCTCCCTCTTCCCTCCAGCTTGGGTACAGCCAGCTAGAATATCTGCCTGTGGTTATCCCAGCCTGCAGCTCTGCCACACTCTCCAGCCACACAGCCTCTTTCCCTTCCCAGATGGCGTTGGGCACCCTGCTCATCCCCACATGCTCAAGCTGACAGCCTGACCACCCTCTGACTCAGCCTCTTCTGAGACCACAGGGATGGCTATGCTGAGCAGGGCCAAGTTCTCCTTGGCCCAGGCAGAGCTTTTCTCCAGTCCCAGATGCTCAGCAGCTTACACTTCTGTGTGCAGAGCACTGACCTCAGCATCTTGTATTTCTCTAAAGTGCCACTGCAACAGTTCCCTTCCAGATTTTTGTGGTAAGCAACTCTGTGTTCCCTTTGCTGGTGCCCCACATGTTACTAAGAAATCCTTATGGGCTCTTCCTCTCTCTCCAAATTGCCTCAGTGAGACTTTTTCCTACAGCTCCTCCTGATATCCAGACCTCATCCCTGCTACATTGAGGCAGGGACTATCTTTTGCCTGTGCTTCTAGGGGACGGCAGAACAGGGGTTACCACAGTACACAGTTACAAAGTACAACAGGCTCCGCAACACAGGAGATGGCAGGAACAGCTTTTTCATAGGGGTTATTGTACATAGAGTCAGGAGAGGCTGGAATGAATCAGAGGAAACCAGGCTCCTTGGGAGATGAGTGCTTCTCAGAAGCCTATTGGCTAAAAAAGGTCTGGGTTTTTAACTTCAGTCATGTCAAAGCACTAACAGAGACAGTCCCTTCCCCTCCCCAGCTGGGAAAACATTTCCTGGAAAACATCCCCATTGTGCTCTGGAGCCCTCCACTTCCCTTTTCTGGAAGAGGAGCACGTGCTTGGGCAAGAAGCCAAAGGATAGAGGCACAGGGAGGTGCAGGCTCTCCCTTTAACCCCGCTCCTCCAGACACTCCTGATGAGCAGTTTCATGTGCTGAGAAGCACCAGAGGCAGCGATCTCCCACTCTGGGAAGGTGTGTGTGCGGCAGCTTGGGAATATCTGACTGGGAACAGCTCTGGGCTCACTGCTGGCCTGGACCAGCACAGAGAAGGTATTCCTTAGAGAGCCAAGGAAGTTGGGGGAAACACATTAGGACAATTCCCAGTTGCAGGTGAAGCTTCTCATGTTTAACACCAGCAGCAGCCTGACCCAGGGTGGCTTCCCAAGCTCCAGGGAGGGATACCCACAGAGCTTCCAAGAGCAGTGGCAAATGGTGAAACCCCTGTACTGAATATTTTGTCTGTCAACTCTTCAGCATGTCCCGCCCCAGAGCTCCAAGTGCATCCTGCAGGAAGCCTCTGGCTGGCACTGTCCGCACAGAGAGCACAAACCTGGCTGCACAGCCTGGCACCATTGCTAGAGAGGGCAGAAGCCTGGCTGCAGGGTGGGCTGGGGTGGATGCAGCTGCTGGCCCAGCCGAGCTGCTGGCACAGAGGAGCACCAGGGCAGACACACTCCCAGACGGGCAGGAGGTGCCAGGATCACAGCCAAGGGGTTCTCCATGGGAAGGATCCCCCGGGCCTCTGCAGGCTGTCCACATTCTCCACCACGTGTGTCCCCAGTGAGGCATAGAAGTTCCTCCTCACCTGCATGGACGAGGGGCTGGCCAGGTCCTGGGCATGCAGCTCCCCTGAGGTCACTCCCTGTCCACTGGCGCTCCGGGCTGCGAGCAGGGTCAGCTTTCGGTGGCAGTAATCAATTAAATCCAGAATGCTGTCCTCTGCTGACTCACAGATTTCCTTTACAAGGACAAGAGTTTCACACAGGGCCAGGTCCATAGTCATAGCTTTCCACCCCTGGGGACTTCCCATTGGGGAAAGAAGAACCTGCCTCTTACCTTGTGAAAAAACACTGTCTCCAAGAGGTTAATGATGGAGGCTTCATGGTGCAGCTGTGGGAGGAGAATGGCAAGAGTGAGGTAACAGTGGAGCAGCACTGAGGACACAGGCACTGGGACAGCTAAAAAGGGCTCTTCTAAGAAGCTGCTTATGTAGTTGTGGCCAGAAAAACTAGTCCAAGAGAAAAATACAAGTGATGCAACCTTTAAAACAACTGCAGTTCATATTCATATTTATGCTAACATGCCTGTGACACTCTAATACATTGATGGAGAGCCACATCTCCCAGCAGGCAGGGCTCTTCAGGGCTCTGCCTGCACTGCAGGGGCAGGACAGCCATAGCCCTTGGGCAAGCTGCAGCCCTTGGCACTGGCCAAACCAGGACAGTGCTCTGCATGGCTGTGCTTCTCCCAGTCCCTGGGGCTGGGATAACTGCCTTGAGGAAACTGACTGTTCAGGGAAGACACCACCTTGCTCAGCAAAGTGCTACCCTGGACCAAAAATGGGCTAAAACTTCCAAGCCTTGGGCAGATTCCCTTAGGCCAAGGGCTGCATCCCTCTGCAGTGAAATCCCAGATCCAGAGATCGCTCTCTTGCCAAGGATGGCCCAAGGGACCACTGCTCCCAAGAGCTCAGTAAGAAAAAGCTACATTTTTGTTAACTCAGGGTACATAACTTTGGACAGCCCCTGGCTAGAGGTGCCAGAGAAAAACAGTGCTCAGAGGCGGGGCAAATAGCCCAGGGTTATCACTGCCTGGGAGTGAGAGCAGCACTGTGAGCCAGGAGCACCTCCAGGGGTGGCTTTTGCTGCATCCCGCAGCTCCTGCAAGCCTCTGTGTGGGATTAGACAGGGTACAGCCCTCCACAAAGCCGAGCTTCCCTGGGAATGAGGCCCTCTGGGGGCAAAGGCACGGGCTTGTGGCTCGTGGCTTTGGGAAACCAGGCACTTCCCCCACTGTGTCCCACTGTCCACCACAGCCTGGTGAGATGCAAACCCCCAGCTCTGGGACCTTCAGGGTAGCATTCATCCTTAAGGGTTGCTGTGCCCACCCCATTTCCAGGCTCGTTCCCACCCTCCCCTCTACTCACCACTATGTAGATGGGGAAGGTGCTTCTCGGCTTGAAGTCCTCCAGCCGGCACAGCACGGGAAAGACCTTGTACTTCCAGATCTCCACAGAGATCAGCTCCCCAATGAGAAGAGGAATCTAGACAGGGAAGGGATGGGGAAGCGACGCCTTTCAGACCAGTGCTTCAGGGGGAACCAGTTTTGTTGCTAATGGTCAGCCACACTGGAGTCATCCTGAGGAGGAGGGTGGCCTCGGGGCATCCTTTGCATTCACCCAGCTTGGAAACCAACAGCTTCTCACAACAGACCAGTGGGCAGAGAGCTCCTGGGGCTGCAGAGGCAGAAGGTAAGCCCAAGGAGCTGGGCAGGTCCAGGCAATCACACACCCTGGTGCAGCCCAGCGTACTTTGGGGCTAGGATACCTCAGGCACAGGGCAGAGATCTGCAGCTGGAGGGACTGGTGCACGAAAGAGAACAAAACAACCTCCAAGAGAGAAACCAGAGACCAGCAAGTAGAAACACCACAGCTCAACCTTTAATTTTTAGGAAAAAATCCCAAACTGGCAAACCACCAGTCAAATGTCTTTTCCAGAGATACAAGAAGATTCTTCACCATTTTATTCTGAAACTGCACATTGCCCATAGGACAAGCCCAGCTGGGGGATCCCTCCTGCCCCCAGGGAGGCTCACCTTGGCATAGGTGACCAGCAGCTCAGTGAGGAGCTGCTCCTGGCCTGTCGAGGCGCTCAGGATGCCATGCATGTTGAGCTTCTCCACATACTCGTGCTGCCGAAGCCATCTGAGGGGCAGCCAGTGAGGATATCTGTGCCACAGACCTCTGGCCACTGGTTCAGGGGCTCTGCTGTGCTCCTGAGGGTCCCTCGTGCAGGAAAACCCGCTGTTGAAATCCCCAACCCCCCTGATGCGCTCTGACCCTGCAGTCCCCGGGGGCAGCAGCTCCACTGGGGCAGCCCTGCCCTCCTGCCTGCCCCCAGTGTCACCCTCACTGGGGACACCACAGAACTGGGAAGCCCCTCTCCATCACTCCACACAGACCCTCTGGGGATGCCCCAGAGCTGGGACCCTGCCCCAGCCCCCCTCCCCCTGCACCCCTCTATCTCTCTCAGTCCTTTCAGGAATGCTCCAGAATTATGACCCATCCTCTCCACTGACCCCCTACAGACACTCCAGCTCCTCAACCCTGCCTCGCCCTTCTCCTCCCAAACTTTCCAGTCCTCACCAGTCTGTCCAGGAAGCCTCCAGAACTGCAGCCACTTCTCTTCCCCTCACCCCACCCTGACTGTCTGGGGTCACCTCCAAACCAGGACCCCTCCTCTCTACCCTAAACCTTCTGGCAACCCCCCTCGTACCCCCACCTTGACCCCCAAACCGGGGCCCCTCCTCTCCCCCCGCAGCCCCAACAGGGACACCCCCCCCCGAATTCAGAGCCCCTCTTTCACGTTCCCCCTCTCAGCGCCGTGTCCCCGCACCGCTGCCCGCCGGTGTCCCGCAGCTCGGTGCCCTGCAGCGCCCGCACCAGCGCCTCGGCCTCGGCGGGCGGCAGCGGCCCGGCGGCGGCGGCCATGGCGTCGGGACGGTCGCTATGGCAACGGCGGCGGCGCTACCGCCCCCTGGCGGCGCGGAGCGGTCTCTGCTGCCCCCTGGCGGCGCGGAGGAGCGGCGGCGGCCAGCGGGGACACGCGTGGGGACACGGCGGGGGGGACACACAGGGGGGACACACACGGGCCGGCCTCGCCGTCACTTCCAGCACACGATGATGTTGGGGTCGTTCTCCAGGCGCTCATCCAGCTCCTTGTAACTCATGCCTGGGAGGGGAAGGCATTGGGTGTTAGCGGGGTGTCAGTGGAGTGTCTGGCTGCGGTGTGGGGGGCCGGGTGGGCTCCCCACGCCCTGCCCCTGGCAGCACGGGCCTGACAGCCCAGCTGGGCGCAGAGCCTCACTCACAGTCCCCACCTCCCCGAGGTCTGAAGGCTCCCAAAGGGGCAAGACCCTGGAATCAGTGCCCAGCCCCGGGTGGGCAGACAGTCCCGTGTCTCCCACCAGCCCCAGGGCCAGCGTGGACCCTGGGTCCGTACCGGTCTTGCAGCAGATCTCGTCGTAGCTGTGGCAGCCCGTGTACAGCCGGGCTGGGTGGCTCCTCTCGTCCCGTGCCACCTTGACGGGGTATTTCTGGAGCCGCCGGATAAGGCCCTTCATCAAACCAAACTGGATAAGCCTCCTGGAAACAAGGAGGGAAGGGACTGGGACCACAGTGGTGATGTGCCAAACAGCCCAGCTCGCCACATTCCCTTCTGCTTCCACTGTGCCCCACCGCTGCCTCATGCTTCCTACCCTACAGACGCAGGGGTTGGATACTCCCTGCTCGCTCCCCGACACTGTCCCTGCCACCCCTGGTGTGACCACCACCCTTGGGGACTGAGCAGGAGGGTTCTGACCTCTCGTCCACCCTCTGGAGCTGCAGGGTGTAGCGGCAGATGAGGTCTCGCACGGTGGTGCCAGGGCTCAGCCCGCAGTACAGCTGGAAGACGTCCCTGAGGCTGGCTCGCTTGTGCCCTGCAGGGACAAGTCACCAGTCAGCTGCCCTGTGCCCCTGTCTCCACCAGCAGCCCCAGGCAGGGTCACTGTACCTTGTTTGGTGACGTAGGACAGACACTCTTCCTGGAGACACTTGTCATCCACCAGGTCCTGGACCTTTGGCGTGGTGCAGTACACATTGGAATACTGGAAGGTGAGGGAAAACCAGCTCTGCTCAGCTGTTGCTCCAAGAGACAAATCCAGTCCACTCCAACCCCATTGTCCCCACTCACAGCCACCCCAATGTCACAGCCACTGCCCAAATCCTGCTCAATGCCCTGGCTCACCTGGAGTATAGAGACGAGTGTGACGACCCCGTAGTACCTACAGAGGGACAAGGAGATATGAGAGACCCTCTCTGCCAGCAGCACCCCTCACCTCGGGCTGCCCAGGCCCCTCCAGGCACTCACAGCAGGTTCTGCACAGCGATGCGCACCAGGTTCAGCTCCACATCAGCTTCTGCAGAAATCTTCTGGATGTGCCGAAAGCCATCGATGTAGGGCAGGATCTAGGAGGGGAGGAAGCAAGAGCTAAGAGGGGAGAAAGCAGAGGCCCAAGGCATCACCCCAAAGCCCAAGAAGCTCTCCTGTGTCTGGGCAGGCTCCATCCCCAGCAGCATTTTATCCTTGTGCTGGGTGAATGGTTTGCTCACAGATCTGAACACAAAGGGAGCACCAAACCATGCTCACTAATGTGGTGATCTCCAGGACAGCCCAACTCCCCTGGCAGCATGGAAACAGATGTCTTTCAAAGCCATGGTGAAGCACACAGACCTGCTGCGTGGTGAGATCCCACTGGGAGTTGAAGAAGTCATCCTTGTCCTGGGTGAAGACGGGCACATCGTACTCCTGCACAATGGGGGGGTCTGGGCGCTGCTCGATCACCTTCAGGTGGATGGTGTTGGACTCATCTGCCCGGGAAAAGGGGACGGCTCAATCCCCAGAGAAACCTGTGCTCCCATGGGAGCTCACCAACAGCCCCAGGACACCACAATGCCACATGGAACAAGGTGTTTACAGCCCATCAATCCCATCTTTTCCAACTGCTCAGGGCAAGGCTGTCTCAGACACTCCCAGCTCCAAGCACAGCCAGGCAGAGAGCTCCTGGGGGGAGCAGCACAGGCAGAACAGACCCTGGCAAGGGATGGCCCAACTGCCCCCCAGCACCGCCCTGCCCCTCTCCTGGGCCAGCACAGCTACCATACCTATGGGCAGGGTGCACTTCCCTTTGGCATTGAGCTCCTCCAACAGGATGGTCATGATGGGGACCAGCTTCTGTTTACTCTCCTCGTTGGAGATGAAGCCACTTTCCAGCTAAAGAGAGCAGAAAACTGAGTCAGCTCCTCCCCAAAGGATTACTGGCTATAGGAATCTGGATCCTGTTCTCCCTTAAAATTCAAGGGACCTGTGGGTAAAACAATGCCCTCCTCACTGTAAACCTGACCCCTATCCCAGCAATGCCCAGTGCCCCACAGCGTGCCCCAGGACCTTGTGGGGTGTCCACCCTCCGTGGGGTGGATCAGGAGGCAGCCATGGCTCGGGTCTCACCTCGAGGGTGGTGAGGTAGCCAGCCAGCTTCTTCACAATGGGCTCCAGGGCACAGGCCTTGGCTCTGGCATCACACACGAAGCCCAGGTTGAAGAGCAGAGCATTCCGGCTGTACTTCTTGTGCTCGATGCACACGGGGCAGCCGATCAGCTTCTTCTCCATGGCCGTCCTGAGGGAAGACACGTAAAACCTGCACCTACACTCTCGGGGAGAGCTGAGCCCCGCACAAGGCGAGTTTCTGGGTGGCTCTGGGGCTGGGAGTTTCTCTGCTTTGCGGGAAAAATGATGTCTAATCATGCGCTCAGAGTGCAAAACACAGCCTGAAGAAAGGGGAGAAAAGAGTCAGTCATGGGAGAAGAAAGACTCTCCTTTCAAAACCAGCATAGCTCTCCCGACTCCTGGATTTGAGGCTGATGGAGCAGCACACGCGCACCAGCCACCCCCAAATCAGACACCCAGCCCTAGCACAGGCACCCAACCCGCTGGCTGTGGGGACAGAAAGGGACAGCAAGGGACAGCAAGGGACAGCAAGGGACAGCAACCGCGGGGAGCTGTCCCTGTCGCAGCCCAGCGGCGGCGGGGCCGGGCCGGGGGCTCCGCACACACTCACACGGTGATCAGCTTGTTCTGCAGCTCGGGCTTCGTGATCACGTACACCTGGATGGTGTCGAACAGCTCCCGGGAGATGAAGTCCTCGGGCACCTGAGGGGGCACAGGACGCTCCGCTCCAGCCGGGCCCGTCCCGCCCCCGCCCCCGAGCCCCCCAGGGGCGCTCCCGTGCCGCAGCCTCAGCCCCCCGGCCCGGCCCCCCGCCCCACACCTGGTATGTGATCTTGGGCCCCAGCGTGGGGTGGAACTCGCTGAAAAACACGCACTCGATCCGCCCGCCCATGGCGGCGCCCACCGGGACGCGCAGCCCACCCCCCCACACACAGCCCCGCCGGCCACCGTAGCGCCGCTCCCACCGGGGGCGGGCCCTCCGCGCCGAGCGACAGCGCCGCGCACCAATCAGCGGCGGCGGAGCGGCGGGAGGGCGGGGCTTAGCGCTGACGGACAGCGCGTCTCGGCCAATCGCGGCGCGGCATGGGCGGCGGCGGCCGCTGCGCCCGCCCGGCCAACATGGCCCTGACGGCCGAGACCGAGTCCCGCCTGTACCGCTCGCTCCGTGTGGCCGCCGGCGCCGCCGCGCACCTCGTGGCTCTGGGCTTCCCCGCCGCCGTGGCCGTGCTGGCGCGGCCCGGATCCAGTGAGTGCCAAGGGGCGCCGGCAGGGCCGGCCGGGCCTCCCCTGCTCACCTCACCGCACCTGACCTCGCCTCACGCCCTGCCCTTCCCTTGCAGGTCTCTTCTCCTGGCACCCGCTGCTCATGGCCCTCGCGGTAAGTCCCGCCGCCCCGCTGCTGTGGGCAGGGGCAGGGGCCGTGCCGTGCTGATCCCCCCCGGGGGCGGTGGGTGCTGATCCCCCCGGGGGCGGTGGGTGCTGATCCCCCCGGGGGCGGTGGGTGCTGATCCCCCCGGGGGCGGTGGGTGCTGATCC
>JAWWEU010000023.1:16373964-16447187 GCA_035583155.1 Acropternis orthonyx
CTTTAATTTTTTTTTTTTTTTTTTTTTTCCTTTTTTTCCCCACGTGTCCTCGTTGCTGACAATAAACCCCGCCGGTCTCCAGGTGAAAATGTTGGAAACTTCATGTAGAAAGATCTGCTTTAAAATCTTCAGACTTAAAAAAATAGGCGAGGTGGATGGGGGTGGGTGACGGGCGGAGGGCACCGACGCCACTTTTCCGAGTCCGAGCGGCCGGGAGGGCGCGGTGCCGTGGCACCGCTCCCGGTCCCCGCGATGCCGGGGAGCCCCTGCCCGGTCCCCGGAATGCCGGGGCACCGCTCCCGGTCCCCGCGATGCCGGGGAGCCCCTGCCCGCACCCCGACTCTTCTTTGGCTGCGGCCGGTGGGGAGAGCGGGGCGGCATCACGGGGGTCCCCGAGGCGGCGGAGGGGACGCCGCTCCCGCTCCACCGGGCCGGGGAGTGGGATGGAGATGGAAGTTGAAAGAAAAGAGAGCTGGCGGGGGCGGCCAGGGGGGCTAAAGGCAGGCGGCCGGGGGCAGCGGGTGCCGGCTGGTGCTGGAGTAGAGGAGCAGCAGCTGCAGGGAGAGCAGGACCCCCAGGGAGGGGGCAAAGGAAGCCCCTCGGCCGCAATCTGAGGTATCTTCCTGGGTGGGCAAAGAGAGAGGAACCGTGGGGCACCCCCAGCAGTGCCTCAGCACCACAGGGGCACCCACCACCCCCTTGCAGCCCAGCTACACCTCCTGCCCTTGGGCCCCTCTGGAACAGCCCCCCCCAGAACAACCCATGATGCTGCTCTCCCTGGGACCCCCATGGCTCTGCTTTCCGCCCAGGAGGGCACCCCATGGCAATGCTCTCCTAAGGATCCTTCATAGTTCTGATCTTCCCAGGGGGTACTTCAAGGCTCCTGACCCCCCACCCTGGGTCCTCCGAGGGCTCCAAACACCTATCAGGGGGGTGTCCCCACAGCACTGCACCCCTAGGATCCCCTCATGGCTCTGTTCCCCTCAGGGGGACACTCCATGGCTCTGCTCCCCCACTGCAGGGGCACTTACACCTCCATTCCCCCCCCAGGGGTGAACCCCTCAGCTCTTCTCCCCTGGGGTCCCCCCACGGCTCCAGTCCCCTGCTGAGGGGAAACCCACTGCCTCAGTTTCCCCTATGGGAGCACCCCACAGCGTTGTTTCCTTGGGGACACCCCATAGCTATGTCCCACCTCCCCCCAGAGGGCACTCTCTGCTCCCATCCCTTCCCAGAAGACCCCCCCAACTCCACCCTGCCCCTCACCCCACGTACTGTTGCATTGTAGTCGAAGCAGATGTGGGGGCCTTTCCGGTAGCGGGGCCTGTCCACCAGCTCACACTGGTTGGGGTCCCTCGGGGGGGCTTTGCAAGTCAAGGAAACCACCAGGGACACGGCAGCGAGGGCTCCTGTGACACCCCCTGACCACCCCCCGCCCCTCTGGCCATAGGCCAGCTCCCTCCACCTCTGCCAAACCCCACAGCTCCTTGCCCTGCTGCCTGTCCCGCAGATCCCAAGTGTCCCCCCACCCTTCTGCCACGACACCCTGGTGGGATGCAGCCGGGCCACCAAAGGATACCTCTTACCTCTGCCTGCATCAGCTTGACAGACTCGCACTGACTGCAGAGGGGCTTGTCAGCCACCACGAAGAGCAGGTTGGTGTTGGCCAGTCTCTGTGCATGGAAGAGCCTGGGGGTGCGATGGCAGCGGGGACCCCAGTTACCCTGTGCCCTGATCTCCAGCCCCAGTTTCACTCCTGTCCTTTCCCTCTTCCCCATCCCCATTCCCATCCTCATTCCCTGACCTCATCCCTTTCTCCATCGCCATCCCCATTCCCATGTCCCCAACTTCATCCCTAGTCTCATCCCCAGCCCCATCTTCATCCTTATCCTCCACCTCATCCCTGTCCCCATCCCCATCCCTGTCCCATTTCCCATCCCTGTCCCCAGCCTGATCTCCATCCCTGTCTCCAGCATCATCCCCATCGCCATTCCCTGCTCACCCCATCCCCATCTCCGCACCCCTCTCCATCCCCATGCCATGGGGCATGGCAGGGACTTGGCACTGATGGGCTCTCAGGGCACATGTCTACGTGGATGAGCCCTGTGGACATCATCACCCATAGCCATGGGGACGCTACTGTCACTCTCTGTCCCCCAATTCAGGTACCACAGTCCGCGCTGAGTGCTGCATGGCCTCTCCTATCGCCCCCAAGCAGGCAGGGGTCCTGGCAAAGGCAGCCTGGGGCGTGTCTCCAGCCCTGCCGAGGGGGTGGGACAGCGGGGATGGACCCACCTGGAGCAGTTCCCGCAGTCAATGATGGCATTGTAGGTGGCGTTGACGGTGCTGAAGTAGTACTGCGTCTGCTTCATGATGCAGCTCGTCTCCCTGGTCTCCATGCTGTCCCCTGCCACCTCCTCTGTGCCAGCACAGCGCCGTGGGACAGGAGCCACCCACTCCCCACCACACACCCCCCACCAGAGCCCCTGCCCACCCTCAGCCCGGGTCTCCCTGCGGACTCACCCGTCTGGAACCAGCTGCTGTAGGTGAGGCCATACAGGAACTGCTGGAAGAGGGACCTGGGGAAGGAAAGCGTGGCCACTTCAGCTCTCCCAGCCCCAAGGACACGCCTGTGTCACTCCCCAGTGGAAATGGCCCCTGGGGAGGGGACATGGCAGGACTCACCAGGCTGCAGCCGAGGTCCACCAGGCAAGGCTCAGGAGATCGGCCACAGTGGGCTGTAGGCAAAGAAGGGGACAATAGCCAGTGGTTCCCCATGCAGGGCACTGGAGACACACTCACGGGTCCCAGAGCTCACAGACCACCTGGAAGCCACCATCCCTGTGGGTGCTCACCACAAAGACACCACGGGGTGCAGCGCCCGTGTTGCTTGGGGCCTCTGGGGTGCAGACAGACTGGAAGTCATAGGACTCCTTGCGGGTGTAGAAGGAGTTGTTGTAGAGGGCAGACATCAGGTTGGCATCCACTTCGCTGAAGAACTTGCCCACCTGGGATGGGGACACTGAGTGTGCATCCAAACACCACCTCGACATGGGACTCCCCTGGTGGGGACTCGAGTGGGGCTGTGTCATGCCAGCGGTGACACAAGCTCAAAGGTCTCAGCTCCCTGCTGGCATCCCACGCTCAGGAGAGCTGCGGGCACCGCTCACCTGGTACCAATGGTCCTCCTGGTTGGAGAGCACCAGAAAGCCCCCATCGTCGATGAGGACACAGATGAGGTCCTGGGGAAGGAGGGCAGTGTCATCCACCCCAGGCCATGCCCAGGGCAGGACAGAACAGGCAGGGTGGGGGATTCCTTGGGGGGCCAGTGTGGTGTTCCCAAGCCTGGGGGCTGCTCAGAAGCATCTCAGGAAACACCACCCACCCCGGGGGCTTTAACAGCCCTCTCAGGGGGAACCACAGTTCATGGGGCAACCCCTGGGGCTTCATCCCTGAGAGGTGAGTCAGGGGCTGGCTGCGCTCTGGGAGCAGCAGGGGACACGGTGGGTGCACAGGCAGGGTGGGCAGCGGACAGGGAGCCCTCCCAGCCATCCTCTACTCCCCCACCAGCTGCCCCCACCCACCTTGTTGTTTGCCTCACAGTCCATCTCACAGCTGGTCGAGGGGTCACACTGTCAACCGAAACCAGGGCAGAGGGACAGGTTAGCAGGATGGACATCACCCCAGAGCTGTCCTCCTGGCCAGAAGGGGACACACGGGGTGGTGTCCCCAGGGGCTGGGGACAGGTGCCCCCCAGCAGGGCTGTGTGGGAGGAACAAGCCCAGTGCAACCACAGGCACCATGTCCCAGCAGTGCTCCCCAGCAAGCAGAGCTCCCTCCCTGTCCTGTCCCCATCCCCATTCCCTGTGCCAGCCCTGGGGACATACTCGGCGGGCGCCCAGCTGGTCACGGTCTGTCCGGTTGCTCGCCAGCACTTTGAACTTCTCAGCCCAGGCCTCCAGGTCCAGCTTCACCCCCACCACTGGGGCAGTGGGGAGACAGGGTGAGCTCTGGCACAGGGGGGTTACAAGGAACTCCCCCAGCCTGACATCAGGGCACCCAGCCCCCTGCATACCTGCTGGCTTCAGAGTCTTGCCCCCGATGCTAAGCTCCACGGCGGTGCTCACCAGGATCCCAATGGTGGTGTTCTCCAGGTCCAGCCCTCGGTAGCCAGCTGTGGAAGGCATGGGTTGCATCAGGGGATGCATGGAGCCAGAAGCTGCCTGTGTCACACCTCCCTGTCCTGAGCTGGCACTCACCATCCCGGTAGGGTGGCTTGAAGATGTAGCCCTTGTTGTCCAGGCTCCTCCGGTAAAAGCTGGCATTGAAGGGCTCCGGTTCCTCCTCCCAGTCATCTGCAGCCCTGGGTGAGAGCAGCAACAGCCATGACTGTGATTGTCACTGCCCAGCAGCAGCAGACATGTCACCATGTGGGCTGGACACTCACTTGTTAGGGAAGACACGGGTGATGCCCCCGTCAGTGGCTGCGAAGACAGCCAAGAGGCTGTACCTGCAAGGAGAGGGGCCGAGCATACCAGGCATCAGTGGAGTTTTGCTCTGCCCATGCCAATCCTCCTTTGTTCCAGGACAGTGCTGCCCATCCCAGAGCTTCCCCTTCACCTACGTGTTGAGGTCCTGGTCCCTCCAGACCTGCTCCACCAGCTGCTGCGTGATGCCTGTGTCCAGGATCAGGTTGTGCAGGAGGAAGTTGTCACCTTGAGAGGAAGATGGAAAGGAGGAGGAGATGAGGGCTGGCGCCATGGGGGCCACCTGTGCCCCCTGATCTGGCCCAGCATCTACTCTGTAGCAGCTCCCAGGACTCCAACCCCTGCATATTTCACCCCCTGCCCCATCTCCCCGTGCCCCCACCCACCTCCAACCTCCCCCGCAGCCCCCCCACCAGCCATCCCAGCTACTCACACTGCTTGGAGTCTGGGGTCACCTTTTCCATGAGGGCAATAAAGTTTTCCAGGAACTCGGTGTTGTTATCCGACAAGTCGAGGTCTTTGCAATACTCTCTGGGGTTTGGGGGACAAGGTTTGTTGTTCGCGGGGATGGAAAAGGCAAGGTCAGTTCTCCCCCAGGGACAGCGGGGTGGGTGCTGGCTGTGCTGCCGGCACTGGGGCTTGCCAGGGACACGATGGTGGTGACGTGCCACCTCTCCTGTGAGTGTCACCCCACCAGGGCAGCCAGCTGTGGGCACCTCTGCAGACTGCCTGGCACCCAGCCCCTGCTGCCTGCAGTGCCACCGGCGCAGCGTCACACTGGCCACCGGGTCCACCATGGGCATGGGCACTGAGGTGCCACCACCTCTGCCAGGGCCAGGATTAATGGATCTCAGTTTGCCCAGAGGGGTACAACACTGAGTCCATCTCTCCCCACACTGGTGGGACTGACACCATACTTACCTGTGGGGCCAGATGGGCACTGCTGTGCCCACCCTGCCCTGCTCCTGTGGCACCCCGGAGAGTGGGGGCTCCATTGTGGCTGTGAGCAGGGATTTGCCTTGGGAGACCCTACAGCTGCACTGGCAGCACCAGGCAGGCACTCACAGCTGTACCTCCACCCTTTGCACAGATGGTTGGGTGCTGGGTGAGCCCTGGCTGGCAGAGACGGGTACTTGCCCATGGGCATTGCTGGTCCCAAGCCCCTCTGGGAACAGTCACCATGCTGGGTGCTGTGCCCCTGCTCCAGTCTGGGACACCCTGAGTGCAGAGTCCCAGCCCCACCAACGCCAGGGACAGCTGTAACCTGTTGGTCACCACGAGGCTCTGACTGGGCACCCCAGGGTGCCAAGAGCCTCCCTTCCTCAGCGGTGTGGCTGCGAACAGTGCCAGGGCATTCTGGGGCCCCTGCACCTCACGACCACTCTGCCAAGCTCCTGATCTGCCAAAAACCTCATTAAGAGGACAGATGTTGGAGCAAAAGGTGGCAGGGAGCATGCCCACAGGGCAGCTGAAAAAGCTGGGACACCCTGGCCAGCCTGGCCTGGCCCATCGACCCCCAGGCTGGGGGGAGCAGCCACCTAAATATCTACACCGACACGCACAGATACAGGTACTCACACACCCACAGGGGATGGGAACATACGGTTTCTGAAAATTTCCTGTGGCCCACGGGCACAGCAGCACAGGCAGCAGATCATACAGTCGCCCTGGGTGCCGGGCACCCCGCAGCATGTGGCTCCTCCCTGCCACCTGCCTGTGCCAGGCTGGCACCCACCACAGGAAGGGTGCTCATGGAGCTGCTTGGGGGGCACCAAAGGGCTCGCCCTGACTTTGTTCTCCAGCTGCACCGACCACAGAGCCCCATGCCGGACACTGACCCTGTCACTCAGCCTGAGCAGGACAGTTGAGGTTGCAGACCCACCCTTGGGGCTCGGGCATCACCTCACTGTCCATTCCCTTAGTGTGTTTATGAGCCAATTTTTCAATAACAGGGTTTTCCTGTTTCTCATTAATATTCTGCTTTGGCTCCCATGTGTCCTGGACCTCACTCCCATTGCCCTGTGGGACTAAGCTCTCCCCTAAAAAAGGCCAGGGCTGCATATTGACTGTACATTTTGGACTGCATAACCCAGAGTGAGTGTAAGCGAGCGATGTCTACTGTGGGATGGGAGTGTGGGGGGTACCCACAGGTGGTTGCTGTGTACCTCAACCTGCTACAGTCCCCCAGAACTGCAAAGACAAAACATTCCTTAACAGGACTTGTAGCTGCTATAATGACAGATCCGTAGAGAGGTGATGAGCTTGTGATGTCAACTAGGGCTGGCCAGAGGTTGCACAGTGGGTAGGGCAGGGTGCTGGCAGAGCCCTGGGGCTCCCCAAACACCCCAGAGTGATGGTCCTTCATTCCTGTCCATCCAAGGGCCACTACGCTGTCCTCGTGTCCCCATTCACACCTCGTGGCCAGCAGCCTCCCAAACCCCCTTGGGCATGCCAAATTTGAGCTGAAACCTACCCTCCTTTGGCCCTCGCCCCTGCAGCCAGCACGACTGTATGATGGCGCTGCCGGCCCCTCGCTCTGCGGGGGATTTTCAGAAACTATACCTATATATGCACGCGCAGAGGTCGGGCCGCACCGGGTGCATATATACTGTGCGGGATGCAACCGGGTGGCGGAGCGGGGCCGGGGTCCTGGCGGCAGCCCCTGCGGCCGAACGGGCACACGACACACACAGCCACGGGGCACGGGGAAGGGGGGACAAGGCACGATGAGGCGAGGATGGGGGCGATGGTGGGGTCGGCAGCGGGGCCGGGGCGGATGCACACCTCGGCAAGCGCACACGCAAAGCTACCTGGGAGCAATGAACACATGTCCCTCCGACTCAAAGCTGTTGGGCAGCAGGTATTCAAAATCTGCAACAGAAAGGGAAGGTTATCCGGCGGGGAGCGAGGGAAGGGGGTGCCGGGGGCCAGGAGGGAGAGACGGACAGAGAGAGAGAGAGAGGAGGGAATCGGGGTGGGGGAAAAAAAAAAAGGCATTTGCTGCTCTTGGTAACAAGAGAGGAAGGAAAAGGCCGTTCTGCTGTTGCTGGCACCGCACGGGAAGGAAGGTTATAGCCAAATCAGGAGAGGTTTGCCCATCTCGGCTCGAATTTGCTCGGTCGCGGGCTGAAGGCGCGCGGTTGCGTACGCGCGGCTGGCGGTGTGTACGCAGGGACACACAGACACACACACACATATATATATGTGCGCACATGTATATATATGCATGTTTGGGAGGGCGGGGGGCACGTCTCTCTCTCGGGGAAAGGGTGGTGGGCAAGGGCAGGGAACCACATGCTGCACTCCTGGCCGGAGGAGGATCACCAGAACACTCGTTTGTTGGGAGAAAAAAATAAAGGAGTTTTCAGGCATCGACATGGCCAGAGGGGAACCTTGCCGAGGACAGTCCAACCAGAGGCTCCCACCCTGCACAGGGCCGTGCAATGCTCTAGCGGGCTCCACTGCCAGGCACCGGTGACCCTCCCTCCCTGGGGGTGGGACCCCAATGGGGACGGGATCAACACTTGCCCACCAGCACACTCTGCTCTAACAGAGAGAGGGGTGCAGCCCAGCAGGTTTGGGGTGTCTCCTGGGAATGCCCTCGGCAGAGGGGCAGCGGATGCGGGGCTCAGCTCGCGGGGGCGAGCCGGGTTGGGGGGTGCATGGAGGGGTGCTATGGGACATCCTGGGGACAACATCCCCCACAGCGGGCACCACCACCCCCTCGCCCTCCCGCCGGCTCCTGGTGCGTTGCACGGCACAGCCAAAGGTTGGACTGTTACTCTCCGAGGGCTGTAGGCAGGGTCTGGGTACAAGCCGATGAGAGGAAGAGGAGGAGGAGGAGGAGGAGGAGTACAAAACACTCGTACTTGGTCCATCAGCATTGCCATCACAGGGGCGCTGGGAGGAGGCAACTCAAGGCTGATAGAACGGGGCTGAGGTTGACAC
Organism: Acropternis orthonyx; assembly: GCA_035583155.1. Taxonomy (NCBI): domain Eukaryota; kingdom Metazoa; phylum Chordata; class Aves; order Passeriformes; family Rhinocryptidae; genus Acropternis; species Acropternis orthonyx. The sequence continues at coordinate 16,382,397 of JAWWEU010000023.1, forward strand.
TTCCACCTCCCTGCTGTCCTGCCCGCCTGACCCTGTCCCCCATGTCCTGCACTCCTGTGGACCCTAAAGCTGTCTCTCTGCCTGTGCCAGGAGCAGGTGCTGCTGGCAGGCACTGCTTGCAGGACAGTGTGGCAGTGGGTCCCCTGGGGATTGTGTGTATTGGGTGTCCCCTGGCCCACCATGGGTCCAGCCTTATGGGCCTCTCTGGCATTGCGGGCACATGGGCCAAATCCCACCCTATGTTCCATGGGTGGCATCCCACTCCACTGTGGTACTGGCCCAAGCACACCCAGCCTGGCTCAGTGGGACTTTGGGCTCAAATTTGGCTGCTCCCAGGGGCACAGACAGTGCCAAGACCCTGCGGCTGCCAGGGGCTTCATGCCATGCTGGGCCCCAGGGCAGGGGGGATGGCCACAGAGCAGCCATGGGGGCAGGCAGTGCAGCACCCCTGGGCTCAGCCATCCCTTGTCCCCACAGGGCCAGGCTTGCTGTCACCTGTGCAGCTGGGTGGCATTGCCATGGGATGGTCCCATCCCCACCTCCACAGAGGGTTCCTGCATGGAGGGCTGCCCCAAAAAAGCCCGTCCCAGAGGGTGATGGCAGCGGAGGACTGAGTCCCCCACCTGCCCTTCATCCCTGCCACATTTGGGTGCCCACCCCACAGCCCCCCGCTCCCTGCACAGCCCTATCCCTTTCAGGTTGAGTTGTCTTAGGGAGGAGGAAGCAGAGGAGCTGGGAGAGGGAGCTGGAGGAGACGAGCGGGGGAAGAGGAGCAAGAAGGGGCTGCGGTGGGGAGGAAGAGCAGGGCATCCAACTAGCTACGAAAAACCTCGTGGATCGAAAACGGCAGTTTCATACGAGATCAACTCTTGAACAATATCGAACCAGGTTTGGGTGATGCGCAGGGAGGGAGTGGGGATTTTCGTGACAAAGCTCTCATGAACAGAACAAGACATGTTGCTTTCAAATAAAGGGGGAACTGGAGGAGAGGAGGAGGAGGAGGAGGAGGAGAAGGAGAAGGAGGAGGGAGGAAGGGCGAGTTGGTGGCGGTTTGCAGGTTTGGCGTGGCAAACGGGCAGGGAGATGGGCAAGCAGGGGGGCTGGGGGGACTGGACACGGGGCAGGGGACGGGGTGGTGAAGGTGAGTGGTCTGAGACTGAAAATACTTGCCCTTCATTTTGATGTTTGGTACTGTGTGAATCCACCATAGAGAGAAAGCAAGAAAAACAACAAACAAAAAAACAACAAACAAAAAAAAAAGGGGTTGGGTGGAAAGGGGGAAGGGGGGCACAAACAATATTTTATTCAATCGACGTTTGAATAAAAATATTGTGTATCATAATCATACCAAAAGGAAACCTCTTGCAAAGAACGACATGAAGAAAACAAAAGAAAAACCCAGTAACAAAAGGAAAAGAAAAGGCCACAGTGAAATAAGAACAAAAAAATGCAAAGATATAACTAGAGAAATATATAGATATATATTCAATACTCCAAGGGAAAATGAGAGTCAGTAGCAAACAGTTGCAACAGTCTTGATATCAAAATGTCCTCACTGGGTCAGGGGGCATGCACGGCACAGTGGGCAGAGCTGGGGAGGACAGAGGGATCCCCCCTCCCGGGGATGGGGACAGCCTGGCCTCGTCCCTGCAGGGACGTGGGGCTCCTGCCCATGGATGGAGGGGGTGGCAGGGGCCGGATCTGGAGCAGGGCTGGGATTGAGCCACTGGGGCGGCTGAGGGGGAGACACAGGGGGAACCAGAGGGGAGAGGGGAAGGGTCTGGTTCTCCCACGGGGGAGAGGGTCCCCGGGAGCAGCGTGGACCTGAGGTGGGAAAAAGGCTTGGGGGTCAGGGGAGAGAGAAAGAGAGAGAAAGGGGGGGGGCCAGGCTAACACACAAGTACACAGATTAATTCCAAACAAAAATCGAAACTAACCGAAACCGAACTCATAAAAAGAACAAATGGCTTAAACCGAAACCAAAGAATCGTAATAAATCAAAAGAAATTAAAGAGATCCATGCAAACTTTCCCAGGCTCACAAATTAACTGACTGCTACAGCATCATCCCTCGTCCCCAGGAGGCGAACAGGCAGCACATCCCTGCCTGCGCCGGCAGCACCTGCCTGCAGCCCAGGGCTGGGGTTTTAGGGCGCAAAGCATAAGGACCAAACCCTGGAACCCCGGGGCACCTCAGGCAGGCAGCTTGCTGTCCCTCTGTGTGCTCACCTCTACTCACGCCTCTCTTTATTTCTAATTTTCCTCTTTTTTTTTCCTCTCACAGTGATCCCTATCTCTTTTCACAAGTCTTTGCTTCGTGTTTCTCCCCCTGACAGCCGCGGGCTGATGTGGGGTGAGCGGGGGTGCAAGAGGGCAGCGGGGAGAGCCAGGGGCTACTTACACTTCACTTGCAGGATCTGGTCACTGAGGTTGGCCTGGATGTAATAGGTGCTGTAGGGAGGCAGAACCAGCCCCAGGCTGTGGAGGGGGAGAGCAGACATGTGGTGTAAGGCTTTACACTCACCCAGAATCCTTGGCCAGCTCCCAGTCCCTGCCTGGCACCCTCTGGCAGCAGCTCCTCCCAGCCAGTGGCAGGCAGCAGCCCCACTGGCCTCCTGCACAGCCTGCTGCATCCTTTTCTCCAGGAACTGCAGCCAGCACTGTCCTGGGGCATCCAGGGTTGTCCCCAGAGCATCGGGGTTGTCCTTAAAGTACCCAGGGTCATCCAGTGTCATCCCCAGGGTCACTTTTGGAGCACACAGGACTGGTGGCACCCCGAGTCACCCCCAGCACACCTACTGCCATCCTGGGGTAGCCAGGTTCATCCCCAGAACACCCATGGCCATTCCCAGAACATGCAGGGTCATCCTGGTGGCACTCAGGGCCATCTTGAGGGTGCCCCTGAGCACAGAAGGTGGCACGCCTGTCCAGCCAGAGCTGAGATGGGCAGGATGTGCCAGCCTAGGAACCAAGGCAGATGCATGTGGAAGAGTAACACAACACCTTTGTGAGGGAGGAAGGCAGCAAGAGACAACAGCCCTCAAAAGAAGGGACAAAGCCTTCCCAGAGAGGAGAAACCAATGACAACCATTATAGAGGCACCAGGAATCAAGTGAGCCAGGAAGGAGAGAGACCCACCAGCCAGGAGTCTGGCATGCAGGATGAGGAATGGGGGTGGGAAAGGAGGTGGCAGGAAGTGGTACTGGGGCTGCTGAACCCACAGGACAAGCTGACAAAGGGAACTGGGCTCCTCAGTGCCAGCTGAAGTGGCCAGTGGCCTTTGGTGACAGTGTTTGTGCCAGGTGTTGCCAGGGATAAGCAGGTAAAGACCACATTCCTGACTTTCACCAGATCACACCTGCACCACAGCCACTGGGATCTGGACTTCCTCCCTAAAACACTCCTCCAGCTCATTCTGTCTGAGCTGGGCAGCACAATCTGAGAATCACAGCAAGCGCAACAGAGGTGTTGTCACCCCAAAAAGCACACCAGAGGTGGTGGCATCCCAAACCATAGGTGTCAGGAGGAGGGTGGTGACTTTATTCTGTTCAGTGTTGGTGGTACTCAGTGCTGATAGTGTCCCTATCACAGAGCAGAGCCATGGGAGCTCAGGGTCCCTGGCAGATGAACCTGCAGCCCTGGCCACAGCTGTGTCAGCCGGTGTCATTGTCCCCTCGTGGAATGTGCTGCTTGGCTCCAGAGGGGTGACACCATGGGGGATAGGACTGGCAGTGTTGGGAGGTGGCTGTGACCCTTGCCAGCTCCTCCTGAGCTGGGTGGTGAGGAGGAGGAGGAGGGTACAGTGCACAACAGCGGGACCACATGGCTCCTCACAGAATGAAGGCAATGTGAGTTGCACAGCACAGAAATGATGATGCCAGGGTCTCTTACATATCTGCTGGCCCAAACTGGTGCAACCTGGGTGGTAAATTCACAGCTTTACTCTCTTCTGCCTCTGCAGCCACTGCCTGTGCTGCAGGGTGGGCAAGTGTCACTGTCACCCACCCTAGAGCAGGCGTGAACCTCTGCGTGAGCCACTGGCTGGGCAGGCAGGTGGTAGCACTGGTATCCCTTGTCCAGCCCCTTGCACACCAGCCCTGCAGCCTGTCTGGAGTGCTGGGACTGTGCCCCAGCTCTGCAGTGCCAAACACTGGCAGGCAGAACTTTTGGGAGTGCCCTCCAGCACATGACTGGCTGCGTGCAATGATGTGACAGTGCATTTGCAGCCCCGCAGCCCATGGGACATGTCCGTGGTGGCCTGGAGGACGTTGGGAGCTGCAGGCACAAGCCCACAGCCCTGTGCTGGTGTGGGTCCAGCCAGTGCAGGGCAGTGACACTCACCTGTAGTTGGTGCTTTTGATGGGAGCCCACGTGTAGGTCCGGAACACCTCATCGATGTATTGCTGTGGGTCAGAGTGAGCCAGTCAGGCCTGTGTGGTGCCAGGACCTGCTGGCATGGTGACATGGGGCCCTGGCTCCAGCCCTGTGCCAGGTACAGCACATCACTCCCCGCTGCCAGGGCTGGGCACTCAGGACAACAGCAGCTTTGGCTATGACCCCCTTCCCCTGTAGCATTACCTCGTCCAGGGACTTGATGAGGGTCTTGATGAACCTCTGCCCATCATTGCCATCAATCATGCTTCTCCGGATCTGGGGGACACAGAGGAGGCAACTCAGGGCCACAGAGCCCAGCCATGTGCCCATGGGCACCCACCCCAGTGGGGTGGCACTGAGGACCCCTGGGGTGCAAGGGGGAGCAGCCTGGGGAGGTTCTTCATGCTGGCACCCAGGGGATAATGACCCAGCTCCTGTCTCCAGTGTTTGCCAGGGCCCTTAGGATGAGGCACTCCTTAAGGCAGGTTGGAGGAGCCGAATGCCCTTTGCAATCACAGACTAGGGGGGACAACCTGTACCCCAAAATCTGACCCATGTCTGCTCACCTCCTCCTTGTTTTCATCCTCCAGCTCAGCATCCAGGAAGTCCAGCGTCACTGGCTCGCGGAAGTTGATGATCTGCAAGCAGAAAGGGAAAGCCAGGGAAGGGTTCAGGGCTCCCACAGATGCCCCTGACAAACTGATCACAAACTCCAGAATTAGCTCCTAAGGACCCTGGGAAGCCATGAGTCCCTCAGGGTCTGACTAACCCCCGTGGCTGCCGCCCTGACGGGCCTCTCCTCACCTGGGGCTGGAGGTTGGGGTGCAGCAGGACATAGCCGTTCAGGTCGATGGCAAAGACGTAACCATTTGCCCCCAGCTGTGAGAGGACAGGAGGAGGGATGAGGATGGTCAGTCGGCTCTGTGGCATGGCATGCTGTGCTGTGCCGTGCCGTGTCATGCTGGTGTGGTCACACTCACCTCTTCAGGCAGAGCTCACCCTGTGTCCCCCTGAGGATCATCCTATTCTATCCGTCTATGTCTATTCTCAGGCCAGTGAAATCTCTCACTCCTGGGGTGAGATTTTGGCTCTAGATTTCTCCCACTGCCCCTTTCCCCAGGCCAGTAAGGTTTATTCCCTGCTGACCATCAAGGGTTTCAGCTCTGCTCTGGGTCCCAGAGCATCACTCATCTATGATCCCTGCTCACCTGCCTGTCCCAGTTCCTGCCTGCACTCTTGGCTCCTATATCTTGCTACTGCTAGTGCTATTGGAGGTGTTATGCAGTGCAGGGGGCACAGCTTGGGACTCCTATGAGAGGGATTCCACACCAGGCTCAGGCAGTGCAGGGCAGGGACAGAGGGGAAGGGGCCTCTACACACGTTGTATCGTGGGGTCAGCCTCTTGATGTCATTGAGCGCCACGTCGATCCCCATCACGCCCAAGATGAGCTGGTTCTGGAAGGAAGCGTAGGGAGGGAGGTGGGTGGGAGCAGGGCTGTCACCTCTCACCTCCAGCAAGGGGACAGAAAAACAGGATGATGGATTCTTCTCCCTCTGGGGTTGTGTGGGTCAAATTTGGATAGTGCAGGGTGGGATGTGCCAGCCCCTCGGCAGCCCCCCATGGGACACTGCACTCCCCAGGGTCTTGCAGCTGCCAGCTGTCTCCACTTAACTGTGAGGGCAAACCAATGCCGTTTGGGGTCACAGGGATGGTCACTCCTGGTCTCACCCCAGAGAGGGGGTGCAGAGCAGGCAGCACACCAGGGGTGCCAGTGCCCCCTCCCCAACCCTCCCCACCACGGATATAGCATTGGGCATCTTCCCCGCCCTGCAGCAGCCCCACAACAGGTGTCCCAGTGCAGCCAGGGTGCTGGCAGCCACAGCCTCTTACCTTCCTGTCACTGCTGTCCTCGGTCAGGTTGAACACTGGCAGAGTGCCTGTCACCACCAGGCCCAGCCCCTGCACAAGCACAGAAGGGTGTCCCATGGCCCCTCACCAGCCTCAGGACCTCAGGGCTGGAGGTGGGCAGCAGAGGGGGCGTTCCCCCCCCCCCGACAAGGGAGATGGGGGGCATGTTCTGTGTGGGACCCTGGGGCTGGTGTCCTCACCCACATGTACCTCTGGGCTGTGTGGGACTGTGGGGCTGGGAGTCCCTCTCTGCACCCCAGGCTGGGGATCCTTACCAGGGCATCCTGGTAGACGTTGGTCCACTGAACCTGCTTGGCTCGGTTCCCAGCCAGGACCATGGGTCTGCCCAGCACATCCAGGTACTCCTGCAGGGACACAGGGCAAGGGAAAGGATGATGTGGGAGCCAAATATCTCCTTGGTCCAGCTCAGTGACATCATTGTCCCTGTGCACACCCCAGGGATTATCAATAGGGTGCTTGGTGAGGCTCCCAGCTGTAGGCTCAGCTAGGGCAGGGGGCTTGCCAGCTACCAAACCTGGGGGTACTGACTTCAGCTGGGACCCCAACGAGCCCATCAAGATGCAAACAAGGTGCTGCTCGTCATTGGCTGTTCACAGGCAGGGCAGAGGTTTCCCAGGCAGCACCAGCCAGAGCACCCCAGCTCCCAGCCATCCCCAGGCTGGGCTTGCTCCATCACGCCTGGACCACATGGCTGCTGTCTCCACCAGCCTTGTGGGATCTTCTGCTGGGGCAGGTTTCCCTTACCCTGGCTCACCTTGGCAAGGCAGACCTCTGGGCAGGGAGGCAGCCCTCATGCTACACTGCCAGCCCTGCCCTGAGGGGCTGCCTTGCCTTGCTTGGGAACCCTCATTACCTGCCCACCATGGCATTTCATGTGCACCTGATAAAGAAAAGGACCAGAAAAGGGGCAGTGGGATGGGATGTGGGACAGACACCACTGGTTCTGCTGAGTGGGCTGCTGCTGGGGTTGGCCCTGCCCACGCTCAGCTCTGCTCTGTGCTGATTAATGCCTGATGTTTCATAATTAGTCACTCAAAAGGCAGCAGGTCCATGGGGAGCTGCAGAAGATTAATTATTCCAATAGCACAGGGCCTGGCTGAGGGCTCAGCTCCCCAGATTGCTGCCGTGCTCACTGCCAGCCTCTTTGGGCTCCCCACAGTGGGGCTGGGGCTGCCCAAACTTGCCCCCAGGTAGGGCACCCGGGGGGGCAGCTCTGACTGCCTGCCCCTCCCTGCCTGCCCACTCCCCATACCTGTGTGTTGATGCGGATGGCACCGATGGAGGGGATTTCGAAGTAGTAACCTTGGAAAAGAAAGAGAAATGCAGCTGGAGATCCAGCTGTCTCCTGTCCAGCAGTCTGGCTGTCCTGCTGTCCATCCCTCCAGGGCTGCAGCCAGTGCTTTGCTGGTAGCACCATGAACTGGAGCAGAGGGGTGAGCCCTGCACTCTGCAGCCCCCCATGCCTGTTGGGTGCCAGCCCTGCTCACCTTTGTTGGCACAGGCCATCCACTGCAGAGGGGTCACGTCGTAGTTGTGCTGCCCCACGGAGAAGGTGAAGACCCGCACCTGTGGCAGAGTGTGGTAGTGAGGGCCATTTGCTGGGCACCCTTGTCTCCCACACTTGGTGCTCCCAGATGGCAGCAACCTCCCCAGGGACAGCATGGCATTGCCTGCCACGGCCTGCAGACTGTGGTGCCCACAGACAAGCACAGGTGGATGGAAGACTCTTGGTAATGCTGGCTGTGTAGTGGCAAAGGAGTCTCCCTCTCCTTGCCAGTCCTGTCCCTCAGCATCACTGCACTGGCCCAAGCCACCTACCCAAGTAGTCCTCATGCTGGGGTATTACTGCTCCCAGAGGGGTCTGTTCTCTCTGAGGGTGCTATATAGACCAGGACCCCCCAGCCCCATAGCTTTCCCGGTCCTGGGGTGTTTGTCTGCTTGCCAGCAGCCCTGTCCACGTGCTTGGGGTGTGCTCCTCCTGGGGCCAGCATTCAGGGAGCCCACCAGCCTCATTCCCTCCGCGGCATCCCATGGGGCGCCTGGTCCTGTGCCTCCTGCACTCCAAGGTGAGAGCTGGCTATAAACCCATTACCAGGGCAGTGTCTCAGTGCCGGAGCAGGCTGATGGGGAGGGAGGATGGCGAGGAGGCAAATGAAACAGAAGCCAGCAACGGAGCTGGAGCTGCTGGCTCCCTCCTTGGCAAGTGGCCCCAGCCCAGCACATGAACCCACAGCCCCTCACCGTCTTATTGGGCCAGTTGTACTTCTCAAAGACATCCTGCACCCGGTCCTCACCGCCGTCCGTGAACATCATGATCATCTTGTTGCAGTTGGCACGTGTGATGTTGGACTGTGGGGCAGAAACAGCACCTGGGGCCGGACCCAGAGCCAGCAGCACTGGGCACAAGCCTGGATGTGGCCAGGAGGGCTGGCCCCAGCCCATCTCTTTTCCCAGCCCCTTTCTCTGTGGTGAGAGTGGCCAGGGTGAATGGGCAGGAGGAGGGACGCTGTCAGCTGTGGAATGATGTTGTGGCTATTGCTGCTTGGCACCCAACAGCATTATTCATCTTTATTTTGACTCTGGCATGGCTGCTGGCTGGATCTGGCCCCTCTGCCAAGCCCTGCTAACTTTGAATAACCTAGAGGGGCAGCAGCTCCAGCAAAATCTCAGCTACAGGATGCTGGGTGGTGGGATGTCTCCCCCAGCACTGAGAAGGAGGACAATGAGCCTTCTGCACACCAAAGCCCCAGGTAGAGGGCAGCATCCAGGTACTCAGAAGCTCTCCCTTTGCCCCCAGCACCTGGGGGTTCATTCTGCCCCCCAGCCCAGCCCTCAGCTCACATTCTGCAGCTGGTCGAAGGCATACTCAAAGCCAGCCTTGTAGTCGGTCGTGCCCTTGGCCACCATCCCCTGCACGTCCTCCTTGAACACCTTCTTGTTCCGGATGTTGGCCTGCACCAGGTGCTTGAAGCACGACACCGGCTTTGCCTTCTCGTTGAACTGGGAGCCAGAATAGAGGGGAGTGGGTCACAGAAAGGGGATGGGGCAGACCTCAGCAGGCACAAGCCACTCATCACACTCAGCTCCCATGGGCGGCAGGCGGATGGAGGATCCCATGCCCCACATCCCAGGAAGGGCTGATGCTGAGACTGAAGCCTAGCACGGGCTAAATCCAGCACTGAGCTGCCCAATGTGGGTGCTGCCAGTGGGTGCTGCCAGTGCAGGGCTCACCCACACCCTCATTTCTGTAGAAGCCCCTGGGTTTGTGCAGGCAGCCGTGCTCCCAGTGCCATCATTGGGAGCAGGTGCTGCCTCTCACTTATGCCTTCATTTGCTGGCAATTGGGCCCGTTCATTAAGGGAGCAGTGATCCAGCTAACTGAGCCAGGCCAGACACGTTAATTAGCCAGTGGCCAGACAGGGGTGGGCCAGCACAGGCTGGGCACCCAGTGACGCACAGATGTGGTGGCATGGCTGCTGTGCTGCGTGAGGTCACGAGCTGCTGACACAGACACAGGGTGCAAAGTGTCACTGGCTGGTGATGGACAGGAGGTGGCTGGTTGGGATTGCCCCGGAAGCATCTCTGCCAAATGCCCTGTCATGGGGTCAGGTTTTGTTTGCCACCACACACAGCCAAGCCCTGAGCAACCATTTCCTTGCTTATGTGCAGGTGGGTGGTTAAGAAGACAAAAAATGGTATGTCTCTCTGCAGAGTCCTTAGCCAGGTGAGCCTAGGGGCAAAGGGCTCCTGTGGTTGGGAGGTGGGAGGTGCCTGGGGGACACAGCCCAGCTGCTCACCCAGTGGCACTCACCGAGGCCACATTGACATAGTCATCATCCGAGAGGGTGTCCAGCATCTCATAGACCGAGGTCTTCATCAGCTTGAGGGTGAGGCCACTCACACTGCCGCTCCTGGCAGGAGACAGGGGTGCTGGGGGCTCAGGAGGGAGGGGGCACAGGGCTCCCCGCCAGCACTGTCCCATGCAGCTTCCCTGGGGCCACTGGAGGAACAGTGGCACCCTGGCAAACTGTGTCCCCATCCTGGACTGGCTCAGCCCAGCCACAGCTCTCAGGGTGTACTCACACGTCCACAATGATGACCATGTCCTTTGGGGAGGAGGCACCTTGGATGTACCTGTGGGGTATAGAGGTAGGTCAGTAGGGTCGACTCATTTTGAGGGGGGGACCCCGACCCTGCTGGCCCATGCACCCAGGGCTGCGGTGACCTCGTGGTGAGGAGCAGGGACAAGGTGGCAGTGGGCAGGTGGAGGCGAGACCGTGGCTTGGTGAGGCACGGCAGACGGCCAGCGACCCACTGCTCCGTACCGTACCAGCCTAATGAGCTCTAAATGCTAAACTCCTCCATCATTGCAGGCCCTTTTCTGCGTGCTGATTATGCTGACACACACATTCATATTAAGATGCTATTTACCCCCCTGGTAGCTTCAAAGGCCAGGCTGATTAGATTTTTTTTTAGCTACGAGGAGCAAAAATAATAAAACTACTTAAATCTTCCCCACTGAAAACAATTAGGGAACCCTTTGAAGCACCCGGTCCTGCGCCCAGCCCTGCTGTGCCATCCTGTGTGGGAGGGGGCCAGCACATATCCCATCCCAGACACAGCCAGGCACCCCCAGCTTCCCCATCTCCTCACATGGGACCTGATCCTGCCGTGGCTGAGGTCCAAGGGAGCTTCATTATTGGCTTGATCAGGATCAGGCCTTATGTGAATTAATTAGTGTGTTATTAGTATCAATTACTCGCCACTACTGGGGAGGAGTGGGGAAGGGGCAAGCTCTGATTGCTAATCCCAGGTCCTGATGTTCCCTAATTACAAGTGATTACCCGGGCAGGATGCGGGATGCTGGCACGAGGGTGCAGCATCCCCCAAACACCTTCCCCTCGTGCTGGGATGCAGGACGGGCAGGCAGCTGCCCACAGGGCTCCTGCCCGCTGCTGGGGCCGGGGCCTCGGTGCCTGCCCTGCTCCCCGGGGCTGGGCTGTCGGTGCGGCACAGAGCCCAACTAAGATGCCGCCTGTAATGGGTTGTGGCAGCGCATCCATCTCCGGCTGCCCGGCTCAGATGAATACCCTGGGCTCGGCGGGAGACGGCTGTGCTTAATGGTGCCATTCATCAAGGGAGGGCAAGGCGGGCGAGTGGCGCCAGTGGCCCCGTCCAGGATGGTGGCCCCGGAGCAGTGAGGGCTGTGTGCTGCACCAGACCCCGGCGAGAGGGCTGGATAGGACCCCAAAGGGGTGTCCCCAGGGGTGTGCTGCCCCCCAGCACAAAGGGTGCTGCTGCTCCTCCGTGGCTGGCTGGGTAAGCGGGTGGCGTGTCTGGCTAGTGGGCAGGGAGCTGGGCTTGGTAGCCCCCATACACATCAGCTGCTCCCCCCCACCAAACCAGCTTTCCAGCCCCTACTCTGCATTAATCCCCACAGACACTCCAGCGGGGAACAGTTTATAATTAATGTGGAGCAATCAAAGACAATTAACCACACTAGGAGGGCCATTAATTTTCTGGCAAGGAGAGGGGGCAGCTTCCGATGTGGGCAGGGGGTGATCTCTTGGGATATAGAGCTCCCTGTGCCCACTCTCCTCTCCATGCCTGCACTTTCAGGCAGCAGGTATGGGCAGGATGGGGCTGTAAATCCTCCAGCTCCAGCTGACAACCAGTGCTGCCACCCCAGCACCTCCACCTGCACTAAGGGGAGCTGACTCAATCCCACCTCACTCTGTGCGGACTAAATGGCTGGGCCACAGCTCTGGCACTGCCTGCCCATTCCTCTCTCCATTCTCCCAGCTCACAGTTTCAGAGACAGTTGTTTTCCCATTTGGATGGGAATTCTGGCCAGGACCAAGTGCCCGCAGCCATGGCTGTGGTGAGAGGGCACTGGGTTGCTCTCCACACTTTCATCTGCACTCCAGGACTTGTCTTTCCATCCTCCTCTGCTTTCCCAGGAAGAGGGGAGTGGGAGCCAAGAGCCACAGCTCAGATGCCCCTGCGCGTTGTTGTGGTGTCCCTTTGCCAATGCCAACCATGTGTGAAATGAAAAAGGGAGGGAGCTGGCTGTTCCTGGCCAGGACCCCCCTCCCCACCCAGTACCCCCTTACCAGGGCCGCCGGCGCACGTCGTAGAGGTCGATCTTATTGGGGGCTCTCCACGGGGTGGCTGTGGGGAGAAGGCAGGTGGTGAGCAAGGCAGGGCTGTCCTGTGGTGGTGGACAGGGGGATATGGGGAACAGGACAGAGGGATTCCTGGGACTGAGGAAGCAGCAGGCTCCAGTGGGGAGCTCACACCAATGGGTTTTGGCATGGTAGAGGTGCCAGATGGCTCCCAGGGTGAGCACTGGGGGGATGCTCACCCATATCTCACAGTGAGAAGGGCCCAGGCTGTCCTTGGCCAGCCCTCTGCCCTCAACCACCCCCTGCCACGCACCGGGGTAGTAGCGGGTGACGCCGGTGGCGCTGCCAAAGACCTGCCAGAGCAGGGAGGGGTCCTCCTTGCGGTTCTCGATGAAGACATCCTCCAGTGCCTGTGTCCAGTTCAGCTCGTTGAGGATGACTGTGGCTGTGGGAGACAGAGCCAGGGGTGGGCGGGTGGGTGGGGGGAGCAGTGGAGCTGGGGGTGGGCTGAGCGGTGGTGGGGACCACAGTGATTGCAGGGAGGGAGGGGTGTGATCCCTTTAGTCCTTCTCATGCAGGAGCTCACAGGGGCTTTGCAGCTTCTTCCACAACCCCCTGACTTCCTTGATCCCACAGGGCTCCAACACCACTCTTCTGTTCCTTGTCCCCAGAGAAATGAGCCAACCTCCAGGGTTCCTAAGAGTGCTCACTGTCCCCATCTGCTCTGGGGCAGACACAGCCATCACTTGGGGACAGCTGGCTTGTCATCTCCCCCCCTTCCCAGCAGAACACCCTAGGCCAGCCCCACTCCCCGGGGACAGTCACCAGCTGGGCAACCCGAAGCTTGTGTCCCCACAGGGCGTGCGGAGCCTCCTGGGCCCTGCTCTGCATTCCCGCTGGCCCTGCACCTGACACAAAAGCAATTAAGATGCCGACAAACAGCAGTTTTAAATTATTCAGCTATTAAAGCAAAAGATAAGCTGCCGGCAGCCCCAGCCTGTGATTAATCAAGAAGGGCTGGTGGAGCGTGGGGAGGGGGGGTGGCTGTTGTGGCACAGAAGGTACATGGCCAGTCGGCTGTTGGGGAGGCTGTGGTGGTACTTCCCTGTGCTCAAAGGGGAACCCCAAATGCTGTGGATGCCCCAAGCCCTGGGCAGGTGGGGGGAGTCTCGCTGTGTTCACCAGTGCTGGGTTGCCCCAGGACTGTGGCACGGAGAAGCCAGAGGGGGGTGGCACTGCAGGAGTGAATAGCCAGCAGCACCCTGAGACCAGGCATTGCTCTCTCCTGGGGGACCTTCAATGCATTTTTGGGGTGTAAGAGCTACCAGGAGCACCTTGTGTTCTTGGCATCAGGCAAAACATCCCATTGTGGTGTTGCAGGGAAGCCAGCCTGTGTTTGAGGAGTATATTTAACTCTCCTAAGGCTTCCTCCCACACTTGTCCCTCCTAGAAACATCCTCATCACCCGTTCAAGCTTTCTCTGTGGTCCTCAGGCACTGGCAGGATGTGGGCAGGTTTCACTCAGGGTGAACCCTGGATCCCTCTATCCCAACACCACTGCTAAAGATCTCCCCTTCCCTCAGGCAGCCATGCCTTCAAACTGTGATTTACTCCATCCATATCTCTCCAGCCATTCCTGAGCACTGTGCCCACACAGAGTGCTGTTATCCGGGCACCTAGGATGATTTGTTTGGCTCTGCCACAGGATGTGGGTTTTCCCAGGAGAAGGGGCCATGAGCAGGCTGCCAGGCTCCTACCTGCCTGGAGCAGCCCTGGGCAGCGCTGCCAGCCTCAGCTGGGCACTGGGCTGGGCACTGATGTGTCCATGATAGCCCTGGCAGCACCTGCACCCCCAGCCCCTCTGGGCCCATCAGCCACACCAGGCTTGTACTGAATGCAGATCCTATACCCTTCCTGCACCCAAACATAATATTATCTCTGAGCATGAATGCAGCCCCTATAGCATCCCTGTGAACATATATGGCCCCTATACCCTCCCTGCACACAGCACCTCTCCCTGTGCACAGAGTGATGAGCTACTGCTCACTGGATGGAGCACTCCATGGTGGGACAGCTCTTGTCTCCCTCAGTTCAGGCCAGAGCTACCAGCCCCGCTGGTGACATCCCCGTCCCTGTCCCCACCTCATCCCTGTCCCCATCAGGGTGAGCCCAGCCCAGCCCCGCCCCTCCCGCGAGCGATAGCATATTTAATTAAAAATGGCACAGTAAATAAAACACATATAGGATGTAATTTGTGTGTGTAGTGAGGGGTGACGGTGGCGGGCGTCTCCGCAGAGGTTTAATTAGCGTGCCAGGCAGCGATAGCGCCTCTCCGCCGGGTCCCACCGGGGAGATGCTTCCCGCCCACAGCTCTGCGGGAACTCGAGCCGGTGTCCCTGGCAAGAGAGGGCACACGGGTGGCTCCGTGCCCTCACCCCAAACCACTCCCTGTGGAGCAGCAGCTGCGCACCCTTCCCTGCACCCTGGACTTCCAGAGCACTCTGGTATGGCCGGGCATGGCCTGAGCCTTGTGCCCGTGGCTGCACTCCCCTTTCCCTGTCTGGTAAGGAGCACTGCGGGGGGGTTGGGGGTGTCCCCGCACTGTGACCCCCCCCACTGCCCCATGCCCTCTCCAGCATCCCTCTGAGCAGCTGTGAGTCCCTGGAGCACGTTAATCTCCAGTTTGCTCATCGTGAGTGGGGTGATTTACGTGGCCGTGGCGGGGCTCCCGCCGTGGTGTCCGCTGGCGAGCAGGGGTGAGGAAGAATTAATATTCCATCCTGCGCAGCCCACCCGGCTCGCATGATGTGCTTCATTAGCTGCCAGCCCCGCGCTAGCTGGGTAATAAAACTAATTGCAAATTTCTAATCCGCTGCTGAAATCATTGCACCGACTCGGCTCTGAGCGCAGCCGTGCCCGTAAGGAGCCCGTGTGCCGGGAACACGCAGCCTGGGGCAGGAACGTGAGCTCAGCACCATCACCGCCACCACAGCCAGGAGACTTCGGCAAGTGCCGCTGAAACAACGAGCTGTGGGGATGGTGCTGCCCTCGGCGCTGCGGGGCAACAACGAGTGCCCGCCTCAGCAGGGTCTGGAGCTGGGCACAGGATGCGGCCGGCGGGTGCTGGAGGATGCTCTCCACCTGGAAGCAGTCCCCAGCTCGGTGCAGAGCAGCCACTAGAGGGAAATGGAGACCGACTGTCACCGTGTGCCACCGCAGCAGGGCGAGGTACTGGAGAGATCTGAAAGCTCCGCGGGGACTGGAGCTGGTGTGGCTTGTCCTATCCCGTCCATCCCTCCCCTCCCTCCCTCCCTGGATGCTCCCGGGCTGGCCCACCTGCCCCATCCCTCTTCCTGGAGCAGCCCATGCTCTCCAGCAGCTGTAGGGGCACGGCCACAGGGCTGACACACCCTACACACTCCTGGCAGCAAGGGCTGTCCCGGGGTGGCATCACACCGTCCTGCAGTCACCCTTTGCTGCCTTCTTGCAGGCCTGCAGCCGTTTTCTCTCCCTTTTCACATCCTCAGCCCCAGGCAGCCCCAAGCCAGTGAGGAAGCATCCCTGCTTCCACTGCCCAGCCCTGTCTCGCTCCCTCCTACAAGCAGGTAGATGCTGCCTCTGTACTTGCTCCTGCACAGAGCTGCTGCGTCCCTCTCCAGTGCCTGCTTTGAACCTCCTCAAGCTTTGCTGGACTCTTCTCAAGGCAGGATGGGCACAGCATGGTGCCATAATCACCACCTCTCCTTTGCTCCCCATCCCTTCCCCAATAACTTCTAACCCCCAGCCTGGTTCTTTGGCCTGTGCTGAACTCTTGAGGGCGCCTGGGGAGGGACACATTGTCACCTCTGTCCTGACATGGTGATTCTGCCTATTTTCAGTGCTCCCCTGTCTGGGAGTCAGCCTGCCCAGCCAAGACCCAGTTGAGGCACCCAGAGGTGATGGTCCCTGGGGCTACAGCAGTCCAAGCAGGAGAGATGGATGCCCATCCAGGCAACATGGAGTGGAGCGGGTGAGGAGGGGCACTCACAGCCTTTGTAGATGTCCGTGGGGATCTGCACGGCAGCGTACGAATAGTTAACCTTGGTCTTGAAGTTGTCATCATCGGTGAACTCCAGCTTCAAGGAGTTGGACTTCTCCCTCTCTATCTCTTCTCCATCAGGATCATCCTGGGGAAGGAGCAGAGCACACGGGGTCACCCAGACTTCCAGCCCCGGGTGCATGCTGGGAATGTTGCCACCCAAAGCCCATCACCAAATGTTCCCTGGTGGAAACCAGCCATGCTGGCTCTCATGTGGATTTGGCTTGCAGTCTGTGTCAGTGGCACAGGGGAGCAGGTGACAGGAGTGGGTGGGCACAAAGGCGAGTGCTGGTTACCCTTGTGCCTCTCCAGCTTTGGTAGCATGGCAGGTATTAAATCAGACAAAAAAAGAAAGGAAAAAAAAAAGAAAAAGAAGGAAAAAAAAACCAACAAAAACCCAAATCAAAAAAGAGCCTTGAAAATCAATTAGCAGCAAAAGGCAACTATCAAAGAGCAAATTAAAACGGAGTGCAGCTTAGCGCTCTGTCAATAAGCAATGCAAACAATATTTAATTATGGTGGAGAGAAGGCGAATTCCCCACTGCTGATGCTGGAACACACTCCCTTGCCTTCACCACCCTCCTCTACATTTCCCAGCCCTGCTGCCAACATGGCACTGAGGGTAAAATCCCTCTGCAAAGGCAGGCAGGGCTGACCTGGTGCAGGCAGAACAGCTGGGTCGTTTCAGACAGGGGACAGGGTGTGAGCTGAGGCACGGGGCCATATGGGGAAGAGGGAGGATGGGGTGGCTGGGGAAATTGCCTCTGCAATCCCACCAGGAGCAAAGAAACCCAAGAGAACGTGCTGGCTCTGAGCTGCCCATCCTTGCCATGAGCCCAGCATTTGGGGAAGGCTGTTTGCAGCTGGCTGTGAGATGCACAGGGTGAGAAGAAGGAAGAGGAGGGTGCTGCAGCACCTTTCTGCCCCTGGAGCTACAACCCTCCTGAAGCAGGGCAGAGACACCAAGCTGCCTATCCCGTCACAGGGCAGGGACATGCCAAGCCCAAGCTGGGGAGTGGGATGACACTCCCTGGTCCCGGCTGCTGGAGTGAAAGGGGTAGGGGTAGCTGTGTCAGAGCAGGAGTGTATCTGGCTGCTGAGCTGCCTGGTGATGGAGCAAATTCCTTCCAGAAAGCAGCTCAGTGCCTCTCCTTCTGTGCCTCCCCAATGAAGTGCCTGTCTCAGAGCCCGTGCAAGGCTGGCTGATTGCAGGAGCAGAGATCAGCCCCGCAGAAACCACAGCAGACGTGACTGGAAGCGCGAGCAGCTCCAGGCAGGGCTTGTGCCTGGGATGGACACCTGGAGGGATGCCCCACAATGTCCTCCTGGCACCAGGGGGGGAGAAGGGCTAGGTGACAGTCCATTCTGCTGTCCTTGATGGCCCAGTGCGAGCTGCTTTCCCACCAGCCAGGCTCCTCTTGACAAAACCCAGGGGACAAAAGACCTGAATGTCTCATGGGAAAAGCCATAAATGTAAAGGAAAACTCTGTGTTTGGAAGATAAACTGTGAAGCTTGTTTAACACCCATCCTGGTCTCCTCACTATTTCCCCTTCACAGATGACATGGATAAATGTCACCTCTCCTGCACCAGCTCCAGCCAGCCACCAAGGTGGTGACATTCCCGTGACATTGAGAGGGGTGGCCAAACCATTCGCCACAGATCAGGAGAATAACAGGATTGATATGCAGGGTTTGGGCTTTAATTCCAGCCACTGGATTGCAAGCGTAAACATGCTGCCCAGCTGATCCTGGTGCGGGGGCTCCAGCTGCCCAGAAAGATGCTGAACTCAATTCCAGCAGCAGTAGCCAAGTGGAAGGCAGGCAGGGACCATTCCCAACTCCTCTGAGCCATATTGCCAATATCAAAATTCAGATTATGCTCTTAATTTCACATAAATCCAGAGAAAAGGCACAAAACTGACTGCTGGACCTCCTGCAAAGCCGTGATGCTGCAGCAGAGCTGGCACCCCAGCTGTGTGCTGGGCCATGGGCTGTCCGGAGAGCGGATCCGGCCCCAAGCCTGCCCTCGATGGGGAGTTCAGGTCTCTGGGGGAAAGCGATGCACACAAAATTGTTCATCCTTGCAATCTCTGCGAGCACCAGACAGTGATTAGAGGCACCTGCTGAAAACAGGCTTTGGGATAAAGCTGTGGCCCGAGGGCACCTGCAGCACCAAAACCTGCTTTGACACTAAACCCTTGCTTTCCTTAGCCCAGCAACATCCTGGTGACAGCTCCCCATCCCTCGCCATCTCAGATCAGCAGGGCACCCTGCCACAGCCTATCTGCTGCCCCTGCCACCACCAGCAGCTGGAAAATCCAACCCTCCCCCTTTCCCCCACTCTGGCATGGTCATTCCCCACTTCACTGGATCTGGAACTACTGTATATAATTACCACTCCTCTGTTTATCATTATTCTGTGGTATCACCCACTTCTGAGGGGCTGATTTGTATGCTGCCAGGTTCGGCGCTGTCTGGCTGCTCTCATTCACGGAGCTGTAAAGAGGCACATGTAGAGATCTTGGGGACAAATATACAGCTAGCTATATGTGGGGCACTTCATGCATCACTGACACCTATATGGCAAACAGATCTGCAGAAAGAGCTGATGTTATCCAAGCTACGTTTGCCCTTTATCCATAAATCTCCCGACCTCAACTGAATTATTTCTGTTTAAGTCAGGCTAAGTTTGGCCCCTGAAATGGAGTAATTTCCAGCCACATGAAGGCAGGTGAAGCTGTCACCAGCCGAGGCAGAGGGGAGTATCTTGGTGCTAGGCTGGGATACAAGGAGCCACCTTGGGAAAGATGAAGGAAGAAATTTTGCATTAAATTTAAATTAGAGCAAAGTAGATGATTCAAGTTCTCCTGAATATACACCAGTTTAACTGCGAGCATCTCGGCAGGCCCCCAGCCAGATTTTGCAGCATTTCTCATCATTACATTTCAAAAGAACTTGGAAACATCTATTTATCTGTTACAGTATGTACAACGTAACACAAATAGATGCTACAGTTTGAATATATTATTTGCTACACACCATTAGAAATCGACTCCACAGCAATATATCAATATGATACGTATTTACTGCTTCAGCAAGAAGTCATCACACACTGAGAGCTTTTGCCATCCCCAGTGCCTTTAGCAGCTGGGTTGTCAGTCACATTTTCTCGAGTCTCCCAAAATGACAGACGGGCCACAAAATCCAGAGATGCCCCAACACCTGGTGAGGACCAGTGGCACCACCCAACAGGGGGCTGCCACGCTCTCAGCAAGTATGTGCCCTCCATCACCACCCTGGTGCTGGCTGAGGAGAGCCCTCCTGCCCGTGGGCACAGGGATTAGCGGGGTCCCCAGGGTTTGGAGCTGCGGATGGAGCCGGAGATGTGACCTGGCACAGCAGCGATGCCTCGTCCCAGCAGCTCCCGCAGATGCAAACACCCCTGCTCATTGCTCATCTCCATGGGAACGAGCCATCACAGCTAATGATGTCTGCTTAAATGGCAGCCCCGGTGACAAAGGCAGGGCGATCCTGCCGCAGCATCCCTGACAGCATCCCTGCACCCCATGTCCTGCCCCACACATGCCTCATTGAGGATACATCTCACTGAAGTCCCAACACATCCTTTTCAATCTCCCAGGGGCACCCATCCATGCTAAGTCTGGAAAGGCCAGCGAAATATTCATACCAACATGCTGTGATTCTACTAATAATGGATATAAATCCCAGCCCCCAACACATGGTTGAGAAACTCCAGGACTGTGCAGAAGGGTCTTTCTCCTTAAATATATCAGTTTTTCCTGAAATGCAGTAATTTAATGCCAAGGAGGGAGACCGTGTGTTCTCCAGCCACATTCCTGCTTTTAGAGCAGCCCAGGTTATAAATAACAATCAGCCTCTCCTGCCAGCCTGTTCCCCTATCCCCCTTTGCTTTTTTTAATCTTTGCCAAAGGTACTGTTTAGAGATCTTTCTAGACCATTTATTTTTAAATTACCAGCCAGAGGAGAGAAGTTAAAAAAAAATAGAAAAAAAAAAAGTAAAAGAAAAAAGGCAAAAGAAAGAAACTTCTGGGGCTGATAGCTTATCGGGAGGAAATCCAAATGTCACATTAGTTGAGAAAGTTGGAAGATTAAATTTTCCAACACCCTTCATCTGCTGCTGCTGACATTTAGGGGCTTTTTTTTCCCCTCCTCCCTCTCCTCGCTGCATCTACCGAGCCGGCTGAGCAGCAAGTGGTCAGCCCCTTCCTCCCCCGCACTGGAGGGGGCTGAGGCAGGCACGGAGCCTCCCACCATGAGCCTCTCACTCTCAGCCCTCCCTGGGACCTCGAGAGGGTGGGTGGGTGCCAGAGGGATGACCTTGGGGCCAGGATACCTTCACAGAGTTATGTTGCTTTCCACCTGAGTACAGTACATCCCTGGCGATTTTGGCCTCAGCTGTGACTTAAGCATCATCTCCTGGCATGAACACAGGCAGAAAATATGGAAAATGACTTTATTTCTGCATTGTTCTGCCTGTGACACACAATTGAGACCATCTGCTGATTTAAACCCTTCTCACCACATAACCTCATAGCCCTTGCTGGTGAGGAAAAGTGAAAACCTCACTTCTGCAAACATTTTGAGAGCCTGTGGGACCCCCAGGAAAATTTTCTGATGTTCCCTATTTGTTCAAAAACACTTGGAAATCCAAAGTCTGTTCAGGGAGATAGCAAAATGAATAGGAAGCTCATTTCCTTCTCACTGCAGTTAAAGCCAGCATAAGGCTTGTGAATAAGCCCCAGATGTGGAGAGCAGGCATTGTCCATCAGCACCAACTCCAGCTCGGCTACATCCTGCTCCATTTAAATAGAAAAATTGAAGCTAAATAAAGAAAGGATGGAAAGAGCACTATTAAGTTCCATTCAGGCCCTCTGGTATCATCTCCCTCCTCTTTTATTTCAGCATCATCTTCCTTTCTTCCCATTATTTTTGCTGGATTTAAATTTGCTGGGATTTCCCTGGCAAGGAAGCAGCAGCAATGGGTAGGCAAGTGCCCTTCCTGCCAACCCCACATCTCTCAACAATAGAACACCCCCAGTTTTGCACTTCTGCTTGGTATCTCCCCAGAGAAGGACTGAAGCTGATGTGGCTGATGATGGATTTGCAGGGCTCTCTCTCCTTCATATGGCAACTCCCTTGGCGAAGGGGACCGGGGAGCTGAGCCCTGCAGTCCCCAGGGACACTGTGCCACACTGCAGTCTATGGCTTCTCCCCAGAGCCCCAGGTGCTGGGAGGGCGCTGTGGACACAGTTCTGAGGCCGAGACACCTCCTGTTTCCTAATCCTGCCTGATGTGACCAGAATGCTCTCCTCACTTGCAGAAAGGGTAATCCCAAAGCTAACAGCCAGGAGCTGCTGACATGGGCTGGGTTGTGGGCAGCCTGTGCTGGTCAGGGGAACAGTGACGGCAAAAGCCCAGCCCAACCCAACGGATGCATTAGTCCTGCTCCTCATCCCCCAGGCTGGAAGCTGCCTGGCTCCCCAGGCTGTGTCCTCCTGCCTCAGCTGCCAGCCAGTTTTTCCTTCACTTCTATCCAAAATCCCTTTTAATGTATTTTAAGCCCATTAGCTCCATCCTCTCCAGAGCAGCCATGGCAAGCAGGATCCTCCTTTCCCTTATTTGGCAGCTTCCTCCAGGCTGAGGAGGGACAGAAGACATCCTCTGCTCTGAACAAGTGGGACTGTGAGCAGGGAGGCCTGCTCAGGAGAGCAAGAGCCCTCTGCTTTGGTCACAGGGCCTGCCTGACCTGTCTGTCCCACCTCCCAGACTCTCCATGCTGGCTTCCCCCGCCAAGGAGCTCTCTTGTTGTCACCATGTGAAAACAATGGCACTGGCAGACTGTCAGTAACTCTGCTTTGAAGGCATCCATGCTCCACTCCAGCCTGCCCCTGGCTCTGCTCTGGGGCATCATCTCTAAGGTGGATTGAGAGCAGAGTCAGAGGTCAACTCAAGGCACGTTGCTCAAGCTGATGGGACCCCATCAAGCCCAGATCCTCCCCTCCCTTCTGCATGGGGCCCTGTAAAGGTGCTCAGGTTCATCTGAGCATTATTTTTGGATGAGGCCATGTGGTTTGCAAGTGGCTTGCTACCAACACCATGTGCTGGCTCCTCCCCTGCTGCTGTGTTACTGTCTCCAGATGGCACATCTGCTGCCAGCTCTGCCTTGGGACAAGGACCAAGTGCATCACCATTGACTGGGGCTGTCCCCAAGGCTGCACCCTGCTGTGTTTGAGGCTTCTGGCCAGCTCCAAATGCACCTCTCCCCAGCAGCCCCACACCATGAGCATCCCTGACCCGATGAGCCCCTATTTCCCAAGGATCCCACAGCACAATGTAGGAGCTGGGTGACCCAATCACCTGCCAGCAAAATGGGGTGTCCCAGGGCAAAGTGGTGTGCTGTGATGCAGGAGTCACTGCTGGTGCAGCTCCGTGTTCCCGTGGCACAGCACCTGAGTGAAGTCACCATCACCGTCAGCATGGGGAGGAGCCGGCAAATGCCAGTTCCCTTGGGAGCACCGGGAGAGCGGAGCTGTCAGGTCTGTAGTTAAAGCACTGATTGCCAGAAATCACAGGACGGCTTTGCTGGGAGGGGGGCAGAGAATTAAATTCAATCTCTAATTAAAGGCTTGCTCTTCATTTGAATTTCAGATGCCAGCTTTAATTTTAGAAACTTTTGCAGGCAGCAGAGTGACCTGCCCAGCTGTCTGCTGCCCGCCCTAGTGCTGGGGGACAGATTCCACCAGGGCTCAGTTGAGGGGGACACGGCTGTGCACCAGGACTCACTCTGCCCATCACAGAGTCTCATTACACTGGCTGTAAGGAATGCAGTGCCATGCTCCCTGGTATGGTGCTGGGACGGCCCAGCAAGGGGCTCAGCACCAGGCCAGGGTGGTGTCTGTGCCAGGGGTGCCACTGCGGTGGTACTCACATATTCAGTGTCAGCCTTGGAGTCATAGTACTCGATGTCTTCCTCCTGCAGAGAAAAGGGAGAGCTGAGTTAGTGCCAGGCAAGGACAGGGATGGCAGAGGCCCTCTCCCTTACTCGTCCCCTCAGCACCTCCATCATGCTGCTGGCAGCCATCACATTGCTGGGGACTGAACCCTGCCCACCCCATGCTGTCCCTGGGATATGTCAGTACCTCACATGCCCCATGGCCACCCTGCAAGGACTGGACATCGCCTGCCGCACTTCCCTCTGCCCACGGCTGCTGCAGAGACACAGCAGGTGTGGTGCAGGGCTATGCACAGCCCCCGTCACAGCCAACAGCCCTGTGACGGTGCCACCGGTGTGACTGTGGCCTCTGCACTGCCACCGGGGGCAAGTCTGTGCCGTGTCCCCACAGCCACGATGCTTTGATCCTGTTGCAAGCATCAGGAGCTGCAGGAGAGGCAGGTATGGGCAGTGTGGCAGGCAGTGGCCCTGCAGCCAGCCAGGGTCCCTCTCTGTGCTGCAAAAACAAGGAGAAGCGTGGCCTTGCTTCCACAGAGAAATGCACGTCGTTAATTTGAGGTATTTAGAGCCTATTTAAGCAGAAAGGTCTGCTTGGATTCCTCTTCCCCGAGTATCAGGACGCGAGACAGCTGATAAAATTCCTGAAGAGGCAATTGGGAGAGCAGCGATGCTGTCACAACAGCATTCTGTGTGCCATCAGAAAGGGTAATTAAAGGGCACTCGGAGACTCTTCCCGGCGTGCCGGGATGCGAGCGTGATGCCGGCACACCGGCAGCCGTCGCGGGGCTGACACGTCTGCCACTCAATCAGCCGTCGGCAGCCGCCGCGCTAAACAGCCTTCCTCCGGCACATGCTTTGAGGTGGTTATTGCTGGTACCCTCTAACAAGGAAAGGGACCTGGACCCAGAACAGAAACACAGCCAAAACTTTAGCGGCGCTGACTGCATATCTATCCTGCCCACTCCTGCTCTGCTGCTGCCTCTGCAGCACCCAGCCTGGACACAGCCTTGTGCCAGGGCTGGTGGCGCCGTGACACCCAGCCCAGCCTGGCCACGGGCTTGTGCTGGAAAAAGGGACTGGTAGGTCCAAACAGCTCTCCAGGCAGCTGGCACCACTCATTCCACCATCCCGACGTCGTTGGGAGCTGGCAGGGACTAACCCCTCACCAGCATTACCCTCTAGAGCCACAGATTTGTCCCCCCGAGTGGTTTGCAGTGGCTTCTCCAGGCTTGCTAAGACACAAGACCACCAAGAGGTGGGAAAGATCCTTGGGATGCTGATCTTGGGGATCCAGCCAACGATGCCCCAGGACGGAGATTGCAAAGGGCAGTTTCAGCATCCTCCTGGGCTTCCTCGGGCTCTGTGACTCTAATCACTGCGGTAAGACAGCACCGAGACAGGAAAGTGAAAAAAAAAATAAAAATATTGACCCAGCATCTTCCAATTTCTGGTATTAAAAAGCCCAGTCATTAAGGGAACGCACTTATTAATTATCTGTGATTTGTTGTGAAATGCTGAGGGGTTTACAACAACAAGAAAAGGGGGAAAAAAAAAATTAATTTCTCTTCAGATGCCCGCCCTGCCCCGCTCCCAGCCCCACACACGCCCCTGCCCCTCGCCATTGCTGACTCTCCCCCGGTCCGCGGCCATCTGCACTTCCTAATTAAAGGAACCCCCGGGAGACCCGTAACACAAACGAGCTAATTTCATGTTTAATGATCTTTAATCAGGAGTGAGTGTGACTAACAACAGCCATCCAGAAGGTGCTTTGTTATTCATTTTATCTTCCATTGGCTCCTCGGCAAAGTCGATTCCCCGCCCACCCGCGGTGGCCCCGCTCCCGCAGCGGACGAGAGGGCGCGGGGTGATGCTCGGGCAGGAGAGCTGGTCCCTTGAGCCTCCTTTCACCTATTCCGGCACTCCCGTGGCACGGCACAGGGAGCAGACCTCCTTCCCATCGATTTCCTTAGGGATCACAGAGTCCTTGCCATGCGCTCTTTCAAGCCCTGATGACCCCGGGAGCAGCTGGGTGAGATCCCAGCGCCGCTCCCACCCTGTAGCTGAGGTTTCCACATGTGAGACGGCACGTGTGGGACAGCCTGCATCAGAGTGGCCCTGGTCCTGTGATGTTCCCTGATGCCAGATTCCACAATCCTTGCCACAACCCTACTGATACTGGGGAGGATCCATGGGGTCCGATGGAGCCCATGGGAGCTGGCAGGGCATCTGTGTCCTTGCCACCTGGAGGCTGGTGGAGCCCAGGGGAATTTATTCCAGAAAGGAGGGACAGAGCCCTCGGAGATTCTCTAAAGAGATGACGTGGGTCTCCCAAGAGACAACAATGGGTCCTACAATTTCCTCTTCCTAATATTTGTTTTTTAAACCACATTCATGTTCTTCACATAATCCTCTCCTCCTCCTCATCTGTTCCACATGAAACTCAGCACCGGGTCTGTGTAAATAGCACTGATATTTCTAGATCCTTTCAGAATAAATACCAATAAAGAAAACAAGGGGGCAAAGATGTCAAGGGATTTCAGGGCAAAATACTGTCCCCATCTCTTGCAAACGAGCCTGCAGGAAGCACTCCCCAGTTCCCGTTGCAGGGGAGGCAGATGAGTGACTGCTCCTCCATCATGTGTTAACCACTGCCCATTTTCTTGCCCCCATTGCCAAATGGCACCTGCACAGTAGCACTGCATGGCCATGCTGCTAGTTGGGTGAGTGCAGGGTTATTTCAGCTCCTAAACCCTCTGTCCAAGACTCTGGGAGTTCAGTGCAATCACAGACTAATTTGCAAATGTCCCTGAAGCCACTGCCCAGGCTTCTCCACCAAAAGCACCAAGGAACCACCGTGCCTGCACCAAACCCTTGTGGTTCTGTGTCACTGGGCAGCTCCTGGCCAAGGCTTGACCCAGGTGGGACCTCCTGGATGTGGTCCTGGGGATTCTGTGTGCCAGAGTCTCTTTGGGGACCCTGGGTTCTGCTTGGCCCCCTTAAGCCCTCCCTATCAGCCCCGTGCCTCACACCTTCACTGATTTTACACCAAAAACACCAAGCAAAAAGCTAATTAACAAAACCAGGCTGTGGGCTTCTGGAGAGCTGCAAGCTGGAGCCTTGCCAGCAGCACAGGGGAGGACCCTGCTTTGGGCACAGGTGCTCCCTTGCCATGGGCCAGCAGGCCAGCTTTGAGACACAGTCCAGGACAAGGTGGGGCACAGGGGAGTCCCAGGTGGGTGAGGGGCACTCCACCCTGCCACCGCTCCCCCTGCCTCCTCCCGGCCCTCTCCAAGCATTCAAATTGGTCTTTTTTTTTTTTGCCTAAAACAATTACAGCAACTAAAAATAACATTCAAAAGGTCAGTGCTCTGCTATCTCACTGCAGCCTGGAGATGTGAGGATGGAGGGGTGCTAGCCCAAATCTCCAAGTCAGCAGTCTAATGAGGTGGTAATCAACCCATATCACACACACTGCCCTAAAAAAGCATCAGAAGGAGCTATTGGTGGCACATCAGCTCCCTACTCCAGCCTGTCCAGCTGGAGCAGCTGGCAGAGACACTGCAGAGGGGCCATGACTTGCTCTCTCCTGTAGAGCTTTACTATAAGATCACCTGAGCTGGCTAATCCTTCTCCCGAGGATCTGTAGGATCTGTTGTGCCCCTCAGGATCACTCACTGTTATCTTATAAGGGTCACCCTGCTGACTGCATGCCCTGGGATGCTGCAGTTCCTCAGGGCAGTTTTGCAGGTAGATACTGCTGCAGTACACTTATTTTGGTCCATCTCAGCCCTCTGGCTGTGGGTTTCATTTCTCTGAGGGGTATGGGTGATCCCTGTGGTCACGAAATCGCTTTCAAGATTTAATTGGATCTGGAAGAATCCTGCAGCAGTTTGCCTCCAGGCAGTTAGGAGGAATTGGGAGGGTGGTAGAGAAGACTAGCAGGGTCCCAAGCTGGCATTGCCTATTTTCAGCTGCTGGACAGGGCTGGTGGCAGGACCAGCATCCCAAACCACAGGATGCCAATGCGGAGACAAGCCAGGTGAGCAGAGCTGTGCCTGCTCAGACCTGTGGGCAATTCAGCCAGTGGGGAGAGCAAGCAGAAACTGATGTGCCCACACAGCACTAGTGGCTCTGCCCACGAGCCCACCTTTCCTCTGCCATCAGCACTTATACTGGACAGTGAATATTTAGGGATTTCTCCATGTCCCTGAACCATTAAGTACACAGAAATAGCAACAGCTTCTGCTTATAGTTGCACCTTTCATACAGAAGACATCCTGCAGTGTGTCACAGGGCTCCCACTGCACCGGCAGCACCTGCAGCCTCACATCTCCATTATGGACGGGGGGGATTAGCAGGGACACAGTGTGTTCCCACCACAGCATCACCCTGCCAAGCCCCCTTTGAGAGGAGCGGGATGGGACACTGGCTGATGGCTGTCCCTGGGGACTGGTCTCTTCTGGCCAGTGTGCCCCATCTGGCAGCTGGGGCTGGAGGTCTCAGCCAGGTGAGTGCTCAGCCTCAGGTGTCCCAGCCCTGCCATAGGCACAGCAGCCTCCTGGCTGGGGAACAAGGCAAAGAAAGTTTCTGCTACACCTGGAACAGGGTGGTGTGAGGGCCATAGCAATAAACAGGCTCCCAAAAGGACTGGATGAATTCCTGGGTGAAATTCCTACCTGCAATCATATCCACACCTGACTGTGGCTGGCAGGGGCTGAACCTTTATTTTCACTAGGCTAGAGCTATCCTTGTCCATACGCATCATGATGAATCCTTCCCCAGTCCCCAGAAGAGGAATATATTCATGGTTAGCCTCAGCCACCACAGGCTGTTGGATGGACCCAGGAGTGGTCTGGTGGGGACCATGCCTCTCCTGCAGTCCTCACCCTGCAAATTCCCTGCATCCCATCCACCATCAGAGGCCATATGCGTTACCCAGGACAGGTGGAAACAGTCATCATAATCTGCCTTGGCATCTCTCTTTTTTTTTTTTTTTTTTTTTTTTTTTTTTTTTTTTTAAAAGCAATTTCCTTTCTCTGCCTCTCTGACAGAGCTGGGGAAATATTTAAGTGACCTGTCAACAGTTTTTTCCTCTCCCTGAGAAGATGTTTTATCTGATCACACCTCGCCAGCTATTCTTCTTTACATGGCATCTCCTGTCCGCTCCTGCTCCTCTGAGGCTTCCTCGAATGAGATGTGGCTGCCTCTCCCCTCCACTGCACTCAGCAGCCACAGGGATGCCAGCATACACATACAGGGCTTGGTGGGTGTTGGAGACCCTCTGCTCTTCCAGGGATGGGATGGGATGGGATGGGAGGAAAGCCAACAACCATAACACTGAACCATCACAGCCATGGGGCTGCTATGGGTCACCCAGCCCTCTCAAGAGAGCCCCCTCAGAGAGCCCCTGAAGCCCCATCCTTGGTTTTTAAGAGGGGACAGCACCACGACAGGCTTCTTGTGAATGATTTTCTTGTTCTGCTTTTCGGCCAGACCGGCTCTACAGCAGCAAGGTTGGTGCTATAGCACAGTAATTCTCCGAGCGTAATGAAAGCTGACATTATATCAAACACAATAAAGACTCTCAGTTGATGGAGATCATTCCTGAACACACAAACCCATTAAACTGAAAAAAAAAATATCAATTCTACACACTCGCCAGCCAAAAGAAAATGTGATTTGTTATCTAAAAGGGGGTTATAAACACAGCTTCAATGCACTTTCTGTGCTGTAATGAAAACTGGGTTTGAAATGGCAAGACGACTGCAAATTAGAGTATTTGATTTTATTTTCTAACTTTTTAGGTAAACCTTCTACAAGGGCAAGTGCAAGGTTACGGCGACAATCTTTCTGTTCTCGGCCGATAAGTAGGATCTGTAATTAAAGGAGGAGAAAAATGAAAGGGGGATAAGGAGCTGGTGTTCGCCCTTCTGATGCTGCTTTGAACACAAAGCCCTGCCTGCACTGCTGTGGCCAATCCATGGGAAGAGCCACTGGAGCCCACGCGTGGCATGGTGTGGCACAGACGTGCACTGCAGTGGTGCCGGATGGAGCAGCCGGTTGGCAGAATCCTGCACGTGGAGGGATGCTGCACCCAGGGCTCTATGGCCACAGACGGGCACCCAAGCCATGCTGCCACATCCCTCTGCTTTATCCCTCACCTTCCCTGGGCGGTCAGGAATGCAATCTCTGTTATTCCTCCTGTCCGTCCCCATTTAGCAAAAAGTGATCCCCTTTTCCCTGGAGTTTCGTTTCTAATGGAGCTTGAAATTATCTGGGCTTTGTTATTTCTTGCATGCTTGCAGGCAGGGGTTATGGATGGAGGCAGTGGGGTGGGGCTGCCCGGAACCTGTGATCCCTCTGCCCACTCCACAAATGCCACTGCACCCCAAAACTTCCCATGTCACACCCAGAGGTTAAACCCCGTCCCCAGCAGCTCCTACATCCACAGCTCAATGTATGGCTATTTTTCTTTTCCAAGGAGAAAGGGCCTGCTGGGCTCTCACCCTTCAAACCACCCTTTCCAGCACCTGAAAGGTGGGGAGAGGTGAGAGGCAGAGGGATAGCAGGCAAAGGAAGAGGGGAGCTTCCCAGTATAGTAATGGAAAATGCAGTGAGGAAGGAGACTGGGAGAAAAACAACAGTAATAAACATTTTATGAAGCAGAAAATGGCTTATAAAGAAGTCAACTTTTAAAGGCAATTTATATAATCCTGCCAGGCGCACATAAATGCGGGGATGGATCTCTGCAGCGTCAGAGTGTCCCTTAAAGGCACAAAAAGCTCCGGCAGCCCCAGCAGACTGACACACAGTGATGATGATGCCCTGGGATGCATTTTGTGGCTGATGGCGCAGATCTGCATCTTCAACAGCGTCCCCTGGGTCAGCACGGCCCCTGCTCCCACACTCCAGCACAGCCGAGACCCTGCTGGTGTTGCTGGGATGAGGCTGAAGGTCTGGAAAAGAACCTACGGCACCGGAAAACCCAGGAGGAGAGCAGAGCACGCAGGTGGAGAGGAGCTGGGAGAATATGGAGCTGGCTGGGATGTCTGACAGGCAGCATGGCAGCTTGTCAGTGAGGATGGATACAAAGAACGGCAGCAAAAAACTCAGTATGACCTCCCGGTGTTTTTATAGGTACATTTTGAAGGTTTCTCACCCAAGCAGGGTGGCAAACAGAGGATGGAAACATGGAAAACAGCTTTGTGGTGTGGGCTGCATCTGCAGCACCTCTGTTTGCTGCTGGGCATGGTCTGCATGGAGGGCTCAGCACCACAGCCAGGGGATAGGACTGGAGACATCCAGAACAGGGAGAAAGCCCTGGTGTCTCATCACTTCGCACAGAGTGGAGCCAGCCTGTCCCAGCAGACCTCTGGATGCAAGCCTGTAGGCCAGAAGATTCTCATTGGGAAAACTGATTGGCCAGGTCACCACAAACTGGGAGTTTTCTGTGGTCTCTTATTATACCAGTGCCAGGCAGTTACAGTGCCCTGTGGGGGAAGTCCACCCCATGGGCTCAATGGGACTCAGCTCTTGCCTTTCCAAGGCTCCACCAGCCTTATCTGGTGGCTGAACATGCAACCTGAGAGACTCTCACTGTGCAGGCAGGGAAGGGCACGGCCTCTCCTCTCTCCAAATCATCAAAGGGGGTACAATGGCCCCACACCACAGCCTGCCTCGCTGCCCCCATCCCTGCCCAGTGTGCCACCCTGTGCTGCCACCCAGCCCCAGGGTGAAACGAGCTAGGGGGAATACTTGAGGGGTGTCCCAGGTGCCACTGTACAGGTGACCGTGGGGCCAAGGCTACATTTGGCCAAGGAAAGTGCTCTGATGTCCAGAGAAGATCTGGGGACACACAGGGACATGACCCCCGCTTGGCATGGCCAGGTGACATGGGGGTCGTGAGAGTGAACAAGGACAAGGAGCAGGGATAGGGCAGGACAGGATGAGGGGACAGTTTTGGGAACAGGGAGGCATTTTGCAAAGCCCCTGAGGTGTGAGACTGAACTCGACCCCTTCAGAAAGGCCAGTGTGACTGGGAACACCAAGACAAGGCGAGGAAACAGAAACTTTCCCTGTGGAGATGGATTGTGAGCGATAGCTGGCAGCAGCCTCAGCCACTCAGGCTCCTGCTCCTATTTCATTTTCCCCCGGACTTCCATAGCAACCCATCTGCACTGAGGTTTAATGGGGCTGCCATTAGCGCTAATGCAGCGCAAACACTCAGCATCTGCCGGCGCCTTCGGATGGAAACACAAAAATAACCATGCTCGCCGCAATGTGTCATCGACTCCGGCGCGGGGTTAGGACGCGACACGCTGGGAGAGGAGGGGAGAGCTGCAGCCAGAAGGAGCGAGCTGCTTGGTGGGAAGGGAGGAGAGGAGGAGCTGGGGATGCTGTGCTGCCACCTTCCCTGCCCGCTGCCTGTGCCAGCACCAGCAACAAGCTGGGGGCAGGTGCAGAGCCGGTGTCAGAGGTGCTGGCACACAGGCCTGACCGTGCCCGGACATTTTATGGATGAAGGATGGAAAAAGGAGGTTCAATCCCAGCAGGGAGAGATGTGCACACAGCATTTCCATCCCTCTGCTCTGCCTGGGAACCAGGGCTGGTGCAGGCAGGGCTGAGACAGGCAGGGCTGATGCCCAGCACCCTGGGAGCTGTGCACAGAGCTGGACCAGTCCATCAAGTGTCCCAGCCAGGCCTGGGCTGTCCTGATAAAGCTCTGTGGTGACGCATCACTGCACATTGTTTCTGGGTGACTCGCTCCTAATTACCTTGATTAAGTGGTTGCAAACAGTGCTATTAAAAATATTTTTTCTACGAAAGTGGATTTCTGAAAGGTCTGTGCTGTGAATGGCAAAATAAGCCAAGAGCTCCCCAGTGCTACAGCCTTTCCCAACATGTTTTGTGTCCTAACTGTTATTCCCCTGGCAGTGGAAGGCAGCCAGGTCTGGATAGAGAACGAGTTCTTTGGGACTGTGAAGGGCCCCTGCAGCAGGAGTCCATCCCTGTGGCCCAGGGGATTAAGCAGAAGCCCAGAAAATACAGTGACCTTGTGTGAACTCTGCCCACCCTGCCGCATCCCAGTCACAAGCTCTGGGTGCCAGCCCAGCACAGGATACACAGGGCCACCACGATGTCCCTGGGGTGCCCATGGCTAAGCTTTGGGTGCTGCTCAGAGATGAGCTGCCCTGGGGCTCCTGATCCTGGAGGACACACAAGATTTGGCCAACATTAGGGATGGAGATGGGAGCCCATGGGAGGTGCCTGCAGCTCCCCTGGCACTGCTTTCAGCTTTCCCCAGGAGCTCCGAGTCCACAGCCAAGGACCTGGCAAGGCACTGGCACTGGCATCAGCCAGTGCCTGCACCAAACCTCTTAACCTCCCCTCCACCAGCCTCCTGGGAAGAGGTGACAGTACTTTAGCAGTGCTCTTGTGCAGAAAGGTCTCGGTGACTGATGGTGCCAATGACAACAGTCTGCTGGATGGGAAGGCGAGTGGGGACACTTTACCTCTCCTTAGTGAGGCTGTTCTGCTAATGACAGGATGACCCCTGTGAGCTCAGCTTTCTCCTCAGGTGCCCATGGGATACAGAATCAGCCACAAGTGTCCAACCCATGCTGGCCACATGGCAAACGAAAGCCAAGCAAGTCAACCCCTTGTCTTCTCTTCTGCTCCTCCTGCCTCTTTCTCTCCACATGAAACCCTGGTGACCATCATCTATGGCAGGAGGGTCTGCATGAGCAGCATCAGCTCAGACAAATACCACACAAAACACACCAGCAAGGCCTGGCAGCAGGGGTGTCCCCTCAGTGACTACAGTGGCCAGACAGGATCTGGCCCAACCCAGAGGAAGGGGCTGGGTGGCTCAGGAGTATTTTTTTTATTGCAGACTCCATTTGCACTGGGAGAAAAACAATCTTTCCTTCCTTTTGTATTATGGTTATAATTTGAGAGCATTTCCAGACAGAATCCTTCAGGTTCCCGCTGAGTGCTATCACCGCCAGAATTACAAAGTCAAATGCAATCATTAAACCCGCGTCTTCCCTCTCACAGCCCAGACTGCTCCTTCCCCCAGAAACAGCCCCCCCCCACAATTGCCAGCATGTGCCACGGATGAGCCACCACTGCCATCACCCCATGTGAAACCCCTCTTGGCACCAAACCCTCTGGCTGCTGGAGATGGGGGGGTAAGAGTGTCCCCAGCCCCCACACCCTCAGCACTGAGCTGTCAGTTTGACCTTCACCTCCTGCCTTCTCCTCATGGCGTGTGCAGGCAGAGGCAAGGCTGGAAATGAGCTCAAAATCTCTTCGTTTGCTCTCATTAGTGGTGGCAGGCGGTGGGGCCAGGGCTGCCTGTGCGCTGAGTGGCACTGCACGGCCAGTGGTGGCACATGACGGGACAGGAATGGGGGCACAGAGGGATGGGACAATGACTCCTGGAACAGGAGCCATCTCTGAGGAGCTCAGCGTCCAGGAGGGAAGGGCTGGAAGCGGCTGGAGCATGCAGGGAGCCTTACCCGGATGTTGTCCTGCCAGTGGTGAGCCTTCTGGAATTTCTCCGCTGCGTTGGCAAGTCTCTGCAAAGCAAATGGAAGAGAAGTGAGTGCATGGGAAAGGAAGAGGATCCAGGCATTGCCCACATCAATCCAGACCATGGGTGTAGCCCCAGCACCCAGCATCCCTGTTTGGGGGATCCTGCAGGACCCTGCCACCCTTCTGCCACACAGGCAAGGGGGCAGGAGGAGAGATTGCAGACAGCACCCTGAAGAAGGGCATCCCAGGCACAGGGAGCCAGCTTTTCCCTGCTTGCTCCCTGCTTTTCTGGTGCAAGCCATTATCTCCAGAGAAATCACTGCCACTTGAACTCAACCAGGGCTGACCCATTGCAGCTTGGTGGCTGTTGACATCCCACCAGAGCAGGGTAGGTTCTCATTGCACAGGGTATGGGCTTGAACCCTGTGTTGCTGGCTCTCATCTCTGTGCAGAGCAGAGCAGACCCTTCAAAAATGCTTCAAAACCCACATGAAATGCCCCAGTGGTGGGGCCCAGAGCTGCACAGTGCTGCCCACCCAGATGAACTCCTCTGTGTGCCTGTGCCCATGCTGGTGTAGCCAGAGGAAGCAGGACCCTCCAGGAACAGGATGGGGCAATGCTCAGCACTGGGGCAGCCTCATTGGATGCTCAGCCATGAAACTCCTCACCAGCACAGAGGGTGCAGGGCTGAAGACTGGGCAGCCCTCAGGGTACTGGCAGTGCTGGGAAGAAGCTGCAATCTGGCCTTTCATGGAGCCAAAGGGGACAGACAGGGCAAGATCTCCAGGCTTTCCATAGGATCCACTCTGCATCACTAAGCAAATAGAGCCAAGAGCAAAACAAGCACATTTCCCACCATCCCTTGGCCAGCCACAGGCACCCACAGGGATGTGGGACCTGCCTAGGAGCTGCCTGCTGGGGCTGTACAAGCTGGTCAGCACCAAGGCCCATCTGGAGACAGCACAGTGTCCCCAAACCAGCCCACAGAGCTGAGGGCCACCTGGACCCCTGGGTGCTGGACACCCTCACCACTCACAGAGGCATGGGGTTTATCTCTGCAGCCTTGCAGCACCTGGCAAAGCCGGCCTGTTTCCCACCACCCATCAGCTTTACAATGCTCCCAGGGAATACACACCTCAAGGTCTTAGCTCCAGGGGCTAATCTGTACAGGGATAACTGGCCACAAGGCCTGCGAGGCTGTTGCAGCCCAGGAAAGCTCCCTAGAGAGTTAGTGTGAGTTGTATGAAGTGAAGAAGTGCTTTAGAGCACATGCTGCTGCATCACTTACTCCTTGTTTTCCTGCATCCCCCATGGGATGGGACATGGTCTGCTTCATGCAAGGGATGCCAGCAGCCAGAGCATGGGGAGAGAGGCAAGCCCTGGCTGTTTTCAGACACTGAATTGGCTGGGAGGAGGAGGAAGGAGCTCTGACAATGGGGTGATATCTGGGACCAAAAGATAACTCTAAATCACCACTTGGGCAGCATCACATGTTCACATAATGCCCATAGGATTCCCAGTGCTACTGCACACACAACTTTCATGCTGTGAACCACAAATCCCAGGGTGATAAAGCACTCCTTTGTTCATTGGGAATGTGGCATGCTAGTGGGAGTCCCTGGGGCTGGTAGTGAAGTCCAGTTACATCCCTGAGAATTTATATCCCCAGGGCTCCTTCCTGACTAGAAGAGCGCACACACACACACACACACACACACACACACACACGAGCCCTGGGCACAGCCACACATGCCACAGATGCTGTCCCCACTGCCACCAGTTCCTCCAGTGCTCCCATCAGCACATGGCAATGCAAAATGTCTCAGCCCTTCCAAATGGATGTTCAGGGGAAAGGAAGTCTTCAGGGGCCACAGCATCTCCTTCACCTGTCCTCACTGTCTGCAGGAGAGTGGCAGCCCCATCCCTGCCAGTGTGGCTGGAGCAGGGCCATGACAGTGTATTTCTGTGAGTGTGGCAAAGCTCAGGCACTCAAAAGTGAGGTGATGAGTGGTGAAAGTCATCACAGATCTGCCCCTCCCCAGTCTGAGAATGCAGCTTGTTTTTATCAGATACAGGGAAACACGAATCCATCACTGCATAATCTTGGCACGCACTGGTTGAAACTTTCCTGTTTAATCTTTTCTCTTTCTTTTAATCTTGATTTCCAAATCAAAGTGCTTGCTTTCAATGGCCAGCATCCAAGGGGAAAGATCAGCTATCAGCTGAACATTGAAGCAAAATCTTATGGCTCCAGCGGCAGAGAGAAGGAAATGGGAGACAATGTGTGGCTGGACAGAAAAGCCAAGTGATGGGAATTTTCAGGGCAGTTTTGCAGGGTTTCATCTGCACAGCCACATCCCTGCCCCCTCCTGGAGCTGCCTAGAAAAGCTGTGGCCCAATTCTGCTCCTCATTCCTCCAAGCTTTTGTGCTCTGTTTACATATTGAGATGGCTGATTAAAGACAAGCATTTATTCTGAGTTGCGTTTAAGGCAGTGGTGATGAAATATGCATTTTTCTATACTTGATAAGAACGTATTTGTTTATTATGGGCTGGGGTAAGATTTATGGACATCTTTAACTATTCATCGCCTTGTGCAAGGTGCCTGGAGGGCTGCAAATGGTGCAGTAAGGGATGGCTACGCCCAGGAACAACACTTCGACAGAAGATATTTTTCCTCTGGAAAATGTCAATTTGTCAAAGTCAATCCAGACAGAACTTTGGTTTAAAAAAAAAAAAAAAAAAAGAAATCCAGATGTTCTTGTTTGATAAACAGCACATTGCAGGCATGGGGAGGGGGCCCATGGTGGGGATGGCACAGTCGTAGCAGGGTTCTGTCCTGGCTCCTGGCTGTCACTGGACACCCAACCCTGGAGAAGTGCCTCCCAGCTGTTGCTTCTGCAGCATTTTCCTTGCTAAAGACATTTCGATACCATGACCAAGACAGTGACTGGGAGGAGAGAGGGACCCTCCTCTGCAGCAGGGGATCCTCTGCTCGTCTCCATCCATGTGCAGGGACAGGCCTGGAGTGATGGCTCCCCTGGGAGCAGTCCCATCCTCTCACATCCCTGAGAGGGGGGCCCATCCAGTCTCTGCTGACATGAACAGGATGGGTGATTGCTGGATTCCAAAACTGGCAACAAGGATGGGGCCCCTGAGGGGACCACTTGGGACAGACGGACCTGGAGTTGTGTGTTAGGGCAGGGAAGATGCTCCTGCTCCCACAGCCCCTCCCCCGACATCTCCCCAGGGAAGGGGAGGGGTCTGCCTGGAGCCACGCACTGCTGCAGGACGTCCCCATTAATGCCAAATGAGTTCATCATGAATAATGTTATTGTGATCGATAGAGCTCAAGGATTATTTCTAATCCTTAATAATGATTAAACCATTATTTTTCAAGTGTTACAGATCAATCAGTCCAGCTCAAGGTGCACTGCGTGCAGGGACTGTGAGATGCCCAGGATGCAGGCAATGCACCAGAGAGCCTGGTGGAGTACCTGGCAACCACCGAAACCTCCTGGAGTTGCAGACCTGGGGTTGTCAATTGTGTGGTTCCAACAGCAAGAAAAAATAGAGGAATTACCAAAAATAAAGCACAGAAAGAAATATCTGCAAATTTCCAGGAGGCTGTGGTGCAGGGACTGCCGTAGCACTTTAAAGAGCATAGTTCTTTCCCCCGAAGTCACCCAGGGCTAAGGACAGGAGATTTAGAGGCTGAAAACACTGAATTGAAACGACTCTGAAGGTCATGAAAGGCCAGCAGGAGATTTGCAAGGGATTGGTGTCTGGAGATCTCGACGGCGGGGTCTGTGAGGGGGAAGGTGCTGTGCGGGCTTTATCGTGCCCTGGCCTCGTTTGTATTCCGCATGATGCTCCTCTCTGCCTCACTGCTCACCCAGGCAGATCTATCAGGAGCTCCCTGCTCAGCACACAGGCTCGCCTGGGATTAAGGAGCCTCAGGGACGCCATGGACTTGGGATGGGCAGGTGGCAGCAAAGGTGGCACGGCTGGGTACATGCCCTCCCTCCCAAAAGCTGTACAGGAAAGGAAAGGGGAGGGGGCATGGTGGTTGACCTTCCCAGAGGATGGCACCTCCAGACACAGAGCTGCTGCTTTTCCCCTGCTTTGCTCCAGAATCTCACTTCTCAGCCCAGTCACCCACAAGCTCACTCACCCTTCCTTGAGCTCGGCTCACTCATGGGCACGCACCCACAGCAGCACCTTTTGGGGGCAGTTGGTCTGATGCCCTGAGGCTCCTGGCATTGTGGGGATAGGAAAAGCTGGCACAGGCAGGGACCACAACCTCCTCTCTAGTTGGAGGGGACCGTCCCTGCTGTCGGCATCCCCACTGCTTGAGGAGCCAGCACACAGCGGGATGATGCTCACCGCCTCATTGCCACCCCTTCTCCCCCGTCACAGCCGGGGCTCTCCTGCATTGTTCCAATGTTTTTACACAGAGTCTTTCCAAGGGAAACCGATCCAATGATGTACTAAGTCTCTCCTCCCAGGCCCCCCATGGCAGTAAGCATGCTCTGGCTGCTCCCGGCTCAGGCAGAGCAGGGGGTTTAACTTGGGAGGCAGCAGAGCAGAGCCCAGAGCAGCACAGGGAGGCCAAAGGCCAAGGTTGGAGTTATAAAACGGGATTATGGCAAACACTCTGCAAGAGGAGACCAAGCAGCCCTGTGTAATGGCAGCAATGCCACCCCTGTGTCCCAAGACTCCACACAGGCCCCCCATGCCTATGTCGATGCTGGGGGATGTTCCTTGGGGAGCCTGGGATGGTGTTCCCAGCTTCTCCCTGCAGCCAGTATGGAAGGACCCAGCAATGGCCCATCACGCAGCAGCTGTGTGTGCCCAGGGATATTTGCTCTGAGGGAGAGCTGCTCCTGTTAAGTCTTCATTTAACTCCCTCAGTGAGACTGTTATCACTTTCATCTCAGTGCCCTCCCCAGCACCGTGAAGTGTGTTAACCTCCTGCACCTGAGCACATAGCTGGAAGGGGAGATCTTCGCTGGAGATTCAAACAGCCCTGTGCTACCAGGCCGGAGAGTGCTGCGAGCATCAAACTACCCAGTCTGCCTCCCACAGCAGGAAAATGCTGGTGAAAGGTTAAGGCAAGAAGGTGAAAACCAAACACACACGCAACAAAGCCAAGGAACCCAAGCCCCAGGCAGGAACATCCCCCAGGAGTTGGTTTTTCAGCTCTTCCTCCTCCACAATGAAGAAATGAGGATGGCACAAGCCCTCTCCTGTGGCACCAATCCCTCCTCCATGGATGGGGTGCCCTGACACTGCACCTGTCACTGCAGAGCATCCAGAGAGGTGAAAGCCCATTCCACATGTTTCACACGCCTCTGTCCTTTCTGTCCACGTGCATCAGGGCAGAGGGCCCCTTCCCATGGTCCCACCTCCTGCCACCAGCTCTAGGGTGCCTCCACCTCAGGTCTCTCTCTCATCCCCAGCCCATCCTCTCCCCATTCACAGAATTCACCCCTAAGCAAACCCTACTGACAGCACACACACCACCATCAAAAAATGATCAACTGGTGACAAAAGACGACAACCCCCTTATATACACATAGGGAATATAAATCTTGAGTAAACACTGTAAAGCAGCGAAGCATCTCATCCTGTAATAATCTCTGAGACAGTTGATCCCAGGGCTCTTATTACCCCTGCAGCCATCATCCAAAATCCAGTCGGTAGCAGGCTCAGCCATGGCTGAGTATTGATCATGGAGGCAGCTTCAAATATGCTGCAGCGTTTTTCTTTCAAAGCACTAACTTGTTTGTCAATAATTCCCTTGGCTGTGCGGAAGGAAAGGGGTAGATAGAGCCCATCTCTCTTCCTCTTGTGCCTGGATCCAGCCTGTGCACGAGGAAGGATGGAGCTGGAGCCAGCACTGGCTGCTCATATTCTCCTGCTCATGGGAGGGCAAATAAAGCCCCAGTGACTAGCAAAGAGCAGGTGGTAAATCCTCCAAGGGCTTCCAGACCCTGGTGCTGTACCAGCTGGTACTCACTGCTGGGGTCTGGCAGGGCAGTGAGCGGGGACACCTCTGCAGAGTCAGCCCTGCCAGCACTGAGGGTCACAAGGGCAAACCTGGAGCTAAACCAGAGCCAGAGCTGCTTCAGACCCCACACAGGGCAGTGGCATGGCCAGGACCCAAACCTGGGGGCCTGGGCTGAGCTCCAGAGCCACAACTTCCCTTATTTTACTGACCACCTCACTAACTCATGGCTCTGTAGGCCAGCAGCGCATGGCTCTTGTTCCCCTGCCAGCCCCTTTCCCTGCTCCTTCTTTTCCAGAGCCACAATTTTTTACCAATAAAAAACACCATCACCATTCTAACAATTAAAGGGTGGAGAGGAGTGAAACATCCCTAGAGCAGAGGTACCCACGTGTTTGCAGATGGGGGGAGGAAGGGGATAGCACTGTTTCTCCAGGTGTTTCTGCTACCCCAAAATATCACTCAGGTCTCCAGAAGAGCTTAACTTCTCACAGACAGCAAAGCACCAAGGGCAAAAGGACAGTGCAGAGAACCAGGCGTCCTGCGGCATGAGCTGTGCTTGGTGCTCTCTTCAGCTCTTCTCCCCTTGGAGAAAAGCCTCTCTCTGCCACCCTTCTCCTGCCCTCCATGAGGATGGACACTTGCTTTCCAAAATCAGAAGCAGAGGAGCAGCTCTGGCCCTGCTCCCCATCACCCCAGCTGCTCCCCAGGAGGGGAGGAGAAGGGCAGGGGCACTGTGCCCTATAAACCCATGGGGACACCTGTCCCTAGGGACCAGCAACAGCAAGACCTCAGCCCAGCTGTTCAGTCGCTGCTCAGCTCCTGTTTTCACCAATACCATGCCAAATAACTACTGCCCCATCCCTCCTGGGAGAGGAAGGGCATGCACCACGGTGCAGGATCTGTCCCCACCTCCTCCAGCATTGAGACAGAGCTGTGGGATGCAGGATGGAGAGAAGGGGCCAGGCACAATCAGGTACAGGCAGTCTTGGCCTCTCTAACAATCCCCTTCCCCAGCAGGAGTGTCCATCCACACCGGTACTGCTGCTTCCTGCATCCTCCTGCCTTTCACCCTGGATGAATGGCAGCAAACTTTGTTCCCACATTAGAGATGACTTTAAACTGTTCTGCAGAATGTCATCATGCTCAAGTCCTGCTGGAATGTGTTTCTGGCTGGCTTTGGGATGCAGGCAGTCCCTTGGGAAGCCAAACCAGGCACATTTGCCTTCTCTCTCAGGATCTGAGAAAAACCACTTTCCTCCATCCCCTTTGCCCACACTATTTGAAGTCATGGTGGCCTTCTGCATCTTCTGTAGTTGATGGAGAGGAAAGCAGAGACCTCTGCTCTGAGATCCCAGAAGATCTCTTGGAAGAGCCAAGCAGGAGCACTCTGCTGCCCCGTGGCAGCACAGCTCTCCATGCTGTCCACACCCAGCAGTTTTAAATCGTGCTCATTTTTCACACCTCTTGCCCTCTTCTGGTGCATCAGCTCACAAGATGGGCAGGGTGGAGAAAGGCCAGTCTGTTCCTCATGGAAGTTCTTATCACTCCCAAAGTAATCAGACTGGTTAAGGTCCAACTGGTCTTATATTGCCTAAACAAAATCCTGGCTCACAAGAAAGAAAGTTTCCCTTGGGACAGAGCTGGAATACTGACAGCTGCCTCACAGGAGGTGCTGAATGGCAGGGGCATGCCAGCAGCATCCCAGAGAGGTGACGGATACAAACCACCCAACAAACGTGGCTCCAGTATTGTTCTTCAGTTGTGGCTGCGACAGACATGTCCCAGCAGAGTCAGGACCTGCCCATCCCAGTCCGAGCCCCTTGGTAAGGGCAGCACCACTGCCCTGGGCAGGCTGCCAGGTACACACACCAGAGCTAAAAGCCTGGCAGGTGTCACTCTCCACGGCTCTTGTCATCAGCCGCTTTGGGGACAGTTAAGCCAGAGTCCTGCCATGTGCTCAGAGACAGTGGCACAGCAGGGACAGGGGGGTGAGCTACTGGACACAAACACGGCATCCTGGCGCAGTGCAGTGGGTCTGCCAGAGCCCTGGGAGGGCTTGCGGACTCTCCTGCTGGGTGACAAGCAGCTGCTTGCTGCACAATAAGGTTTCAGATGACCAGAAATAATTCAGGTCAAGATGCATTTGCTGGAAGGTCAGAGCTGGGGAAATGTGACAAGCAGGCAATTCACCGGGCTGGGGAGGAGGAGATGGTGCTGCCCTGGGCTTCTTCCAGCTCCTTTTTCCCCTGTATGGGTGTGCTGTGGCTTCCATGGAATGAGTGAGCGGTGGGCATGGCAGACTGGAGGGATATGGCTCCCACTGAGAGTTTTGGGTGATGGCACCTTACGACACAAGGTCCCAGGGCAGGCTCGGCTTCTGCAGTATTGAAAGGGTCAGCAAGCACCTTAGTGAGCACTCCAGTTTCTCCAGCCCCATGTCCTCCCAGATAACCTCCAAACATTCCATCCAGCAGTGCTCTCTAAACCACACTCAAATAACCTGTGGAGCTCCTGTTACGATCATCAAGAAGGACTTGTCACAGTTCAAAATCCATTACAATAACCACAAGGCGTTTCAGCAGCAATTATAAGAGATAGTTTCACTTAAAAATCAATTTTACTTAGAGCTTGGAGGAAAAGGTTTTTTTTTTTTAAAATAGAGAAAAAAAAAAAAAAGGAAGTGATACAGCTTCTCACTTGGGCAGGAGGAGGAGGAATTTGCCTGGCCAGGTCTTAGCAGCCAGAGTCTTCAAAGGAGAAAAATAAATCCTTCCTTATCATTATCCTCCCTTATTTTGGAGAAATAAGTCCCATGTGAAGATGAGAAGAAGTTCAAGGAGTGGCTCCCCCTTCCCTGCAGTGTTCTGCATGGTGCCAACAACAGAGAAACTCCTGTAAGATGCAGGAGGGCATCCCTGAAAACCCAAAATGCAGCCCACATGCCGGCAGGCCCCCACCTCCCTGCTCCATGAGGATGAAGCCTTCTGTGCCTTTGAAATCCTCCCCTTAAGTTCTTCACCTTTCATTCAAGGAGAGGCTGCTGAAAGTTTGCACTGGAAACCACTTACAATCGATTTATTTTAAGGCATCACCTCTTGCTGCGCTGTGATGTGCGAGCTTTAAAAAGCACCTCGTTCATTATCTGCTGCCGCGCGGGGATTTCCGTGTGGCACCATCACGGCACAGCCAGAGCTCCTCCCTTAGTGAGTTTTTATGGCAAGGCAGATTTTCATGCAGAAATCCCCCAAGAATGCCCCAAAATATCACCACCCCATGACCCCAGGAAGAGGAGCCCCCAAAACTTCTTCACTTGAAACCCTTTGGGGACAGATGTGGCATGTTTGTCATGTCCCCCAGTGCCACCAGCCACCCTCCCCACGCCCTTAGAGGGGTCGGACACATTGAGCAGTTACTCAGGCCCCCACTGTCACAGCAACAGAAATGCAACCAGAGCAGTTTACACTGTCAGTTTAAAACACCAAAGAAAAGCAACTGCAGCACAAAGAGTCATGTAAAGGTCTTCCTAGTGATGTTTTGCTCTAAAAACAAGCACCCTTCCTTGGGGTGTGTCTTTGTGGGGAGAAATCCCTTCCAGCTCAGGTTTTCCCTATGGCAACACTGGGCTGCTGCAGCAGCTCCTCAAGGGCAGCATCGCTGCTGGGAGCCTGCAGTGCCCTTCCCTCTGTCCTGCTCCAGGAACACGTTTCACTCTTTCTCTTAAACCCAAAATTCAAGGCAACTTGACACTTTTTGTTTTAAAGACAGACGTGGGGGAGGAGAAAGCGTGGAAGAGCTTCCCTAAGGGAAAAGCCATCAACTGGAACAAGTTTTCAACAACTACACATTTCTTGACCTTTTCCACAGTCGTATCTTTAATGTTTCATGGACAGATTTGATAAAAAGAAAAAATTAATAAAATAGATTTCATTTTTAAAAAAAGGTCAGGACATGTGTTTGCAGGGAAAAACTCATTTAGGTCCCTACCTGCTGCCTTGTGGATGCTGGGGAACCCTGCCCTGCCTCCCACCCCGAGGTGCTCCAGCCCAGGCATCCACCTCCACACCTTCCTTCTCATGGCATTCAGGGTTTGATCTCTTCTGGATTTTTCCTTTCCCTGACAGACTATGAGCATTTGGAGAAGCTGACGAATGCTTCAGAGTCACAACTATTTGGTGAGAGGCTGCTCATCTCACCTGGAGAGGCAGCCAGTGAGCTCAAACATGGAGAAGATGCTTGTCCAGGTTCCAGCAGAGATCTACCTGCAGCTGCCCAACCTTGGGCCCAAAGTTCTCCCCAAATACTTAGGAAGATGTTGAGGCTGTTGCCATGCCCAAGCCATGCACAGCAGAACGGCCAACATTTGCACACTCTTGTTCACCATGACAGCATTCTCACGGCTCTCGCACCCACCCCATGAACATCACTCCATGGACATCCCCTCTTATCCCTGTCTGTGGAAAT
Source organism: Acropternis orthonyx (assembly GCA_035583155.1). Lineage (NCBI taxonomy): Eukaryota > Metazoa > Chordata > Aves > Passeriformes > Rhinocryptidae > Acropternis > Acropternis orthonyx. The sequence goes on from JAWWEU010000023.1 coordinate 16,426,907, forward strand.
GAATGTGAGTCCCATTCACTGTTTTTGAGCTTGGGTTTGTCTAGAGCAAGCAAAGCAAAATGAATTCTCCAAGCACAGAGCCAATTCCTGCTGATCAAGATGTTTTAAAGAATAAATGGTATTTAATAGCAGCTCCTTCCTGGCTGGCCCAGCGGACTATTCCCAGAGACTCAGAGACAAAAGCAGCCCGGATGCCGCTAAGGACATTTGTATTATTAAGTCCAATCTGCAATTAGAGCAGACTTCTGTCTAACTTGGGCCTCTTTTCACCATTTCCTCATTTTTTTGATTCACTAAGAACAAAATATTATTCATCAAAGTTTGCAAAAAAAAATTGCGAAGGACTGCGATAACATCATACTAAGTTATTAAGTGGTGACAATGGGGGACAATTACAGTATATAGTCCATTATACAGCACTGCCGTCAGGATGAATCAAAGTAAAACACACGGTGAATGGCGAGGAGCTTATTAACGGGAACATTAGTGTGCCAGAACATAATACCTGCCATTCAGCCCCGGAGTTATCGCCGTGCCGGTGCTGGCGGGGACTGGGGAGGAAAGTTGTGGAAAGGGCTGGCAGCTTCACTGCACCATTCGAGGCACCAGCCCCATGCTGAGGACTCCGTGGATTGATCCTCAGTGCTTAAACAGGGAAAAAGGGCAAAATCTCAACCCCAGGCCACCACCACACAGGATCTGAGTCTAATTCTGCTTCTGGAAGGCTCTAAAGACTTTTGTAGTGGCTCAGCCAAGCATAAGCAAACAAGGGCTTTCTTCAGTTCCCACCAGCATCCATGGGAGCAGCCTTTCTGTGCTCACCAGCATCCCAGAAGGTTTCTCAACCCTGCCTTTTGGGCAAGGGCTGTTCCACCACCATCAGCATGTCTTTGCAGGTCCCATTCAGTGGTGTTAGGCACATCCCAGACTACCTTTCCTCATCACCCGAGGCTGCCCCTTGCCTGCAGCAGCAGGTGAAGCGGGCCATGATGCTGGGAGATGCATGAACTAAATTATCTGTGAAAATTCTCTTTGTGGCGAAGGAAAACGAGTAAACAAGCTGCATGCCTGCTTCCAGAGCACAGCAGCTAAATTCCTAGGCCTGGCTCTGCACAAGGACTAACTTGTGGGAGGAGCTCATTTTATGCTCTGCCTCTCAGGCTCTGCAGCCCCCTCAAAGCCAACACACCCGCTTATAATTCAGGTAGGTCCTGTCCCTTTCCTCTCTGCTGGCCTCAATTCTTGCCAGTGGTGAAACCCTGCTCTCCTTTGCCAGCAATGGGTTCCCTGCTGCTCCAGCAGCTCTGGCTTGCTCCTTCTAAGATGTTATTTTTACACTTCTCTTAAAATACAACACTAAGAGAGGCTTCTTGACTATATTAACATTAGGAATCTAATCAGCAATCAGACAGCTCATAATTTTCTGATTAGCTCTGATTATACTCAGTCTTTAGGAATGGAAAAAAGAGGGAAAGAAGAAAAAAAAAAAGAAGGAAAAATATAAAAATATTCTCTGCTCAGTTTTCCCACCCTGATTCCCTTGACGAAGCAGTCACAGCTCTGCTGTTTCCAGCTAAGAAGGGCAGTGCCACAGTGACCTGCTGAGCCAGCACTGGTCAATAACCTGGTGCCATCACACTGCTGATCTTCATCCTTCCAGGCTTGGCCAGGGTGTTGTCCTGGAAAGGGTCTGCTCAGGGAATGGAGAAGACGTGGGTGCCAGAGCTGCTGACAAACCCAGAGGAGAGTTGGGAATTCTGTTTCTGGGCCAAACATCTCTGATAATCCACTACAAAATAGGGTAAAAGGATGCCACAGAGAAAGGAGTTGATGTGTCTGTATCCAGCTGCCTTCAGCCTGGAAGATGGAGCCTCTCTAGGCAATGAGGAGGAGGCTGAAGAACTTTGTGAGATGAAGTCATGGTCATACACCAGCTTGGCAGGAGATGATGGGTGTGCTTTGTGGCAGTCCAGAGAGAGAGATACCAAGGATTCAGGATCTGAGCACTACCAGGTGGGAGGCAAACAAGCACATGGCCTGAAACCTCTGGGCAGGAGCAGAGGATGTCCCCAGCAGGAAGATTTACCTGCAGACCTGGCAGTGGGAGCAGGGATGCCATCTCCTCTGAGCATCTCCAGCATCCTACAACAGCAGGGCTTTTGTGAAGGAGGAGAAAGGGATGTCCTGGTGCTAAGCCTCACAGCTGCAGCCAGGAGGAAGGAAACTGAGGAACAAGACAGAGGAAGGAGATCTAAACCAACCCCTCTAACAGAGCTAATCAGTCGCGTGCGCTCTGCGTAGGAGATTCACTCCTGACTGCAGCAAGTGATCAGCTGATGCTGTGAAGCATGAGATTTAATTATTTGTATCATAGCCACCGCCTGCATAACTACAAATGATATTAATGGTGATAAAACTGTCCAGCTGGCTCTTCAAACCCATCACTGCACTGACTTTCTGCCTCCCATGGCAGGGATGTGCTGCCTTGCAGGGACCGCTCATACCGCGGCAACACCGGTGGCAAACTCTGTCCACCGAACATCGCAGCAGACAGACACCATCTGGAATGACCATCTCATGTCCACCCACAGTCACTGAGCGCAGAGGACATGCCTCCTGTCTTGAAGAAAGCCTCAATAACAAGAGGTGCTCCTTCAGAGCACTGGCTGACCACGCATTTGCAGCAGCTTGGCTGAACCTCTGAGGTGCCTCGTGCCCGCTCACAGGCTGGGCAGCCACTTTGCTGGGGAAGAGAGGGCAGCCCCATCTCTCTCCAAGCTGGTCACTGCTCCAGGCTGTTCCTCAGGAGTGCTGGCAGAGCTGCCAGTGAAAGCACTAGTCCTCACTGTGGTCAAACCAAATGGGTTACCAAAGATCTGTGCTAAGCTATTAACCTGCTAAAAAGTAGAATGGAGTCGAGTACAACAGCATAGTTCAAGTGGATGTGACCTGTGGCAAACATCTTGTCCAACTGCAAGACTAAGAGACACCTGCCAAGTCTGAATCTAAAGAATTCAACTGTCCAAGCCAATGGCCCAGATCGGAGCAGAGCAGCCACAATGCTCCCACAGCCTGACACCACCTTCCCTGCAGAACTCCTTGGCTGAGGTCCTCAGTTACTTTTACACTGACTGCAAAGAAATAACTTTGAAATCCCTGCTTGAACTAAACTGTGGGGAAGAAGAAGGTGCAAACACCCCAGGGTTTGGCTCTCCTAAACTTCCTTGCAGCATCCCAGGGGGGCAGTGGGGTCACCCCATCTCCTTCCAGCTCAGCAAAGCAGATGGGACCCAGGAGGAGGTGGTTGGTGCCTGTGCTGAAGATAACCAGTGGAGGGGATCAATCCCTTTCATGTGCTGGGACTCGAGCCCTGCTGCCACTGCTCTCTCCCATGGCAGGCACAGTGCGCAGCATACCCACATACTCAGTGGGTCTGTCCTACTGAACTATCCCAGTGCACACATTAAAACCCACCCAGGTTCCTGTGGACAGGCCTCCCCATGCCAAGTCTCCTCCTCACACTCCAACCCTGCCACCACAACCACAGAGCTCTCTTTCATGAAGTGATGCCAGAGCTGTAATTACTTTGAGGTGACCTCTGGGAAAAAAAAAAAAGTTCAAGTTTAAAAAGAAAATCTCTCTGGTTAATGCTATGCAAATTGCCAGCGAGGCAATCAGGCTGACTTTTAAACACTGGCCCCTGTCGAAGGGCTCACAAGACAGTCTTATTGTCTTGCTATCAATTTGCATCTCATTACCCACAATGCACCTCTGGTTGGAGGTAACCTTTTGGGGAACACACCGTGGCAGGAACCCAGGGACAATATGGTCACTTTTGTTTACACAGCCTTCGTGTGGCCCAGCACATGAAACGCGATGGTTGAGGGGCCCAGGTCACTGCCAGCCTTACCCACTGCTTGGCCAGCAGCACTGTGACCTTGTGCCACCTTGACCTGCACCTTCTGTCACCTCCTTCCAGGGCCCTGTCTGTGTTAGCTGTCCCATTGACACATGCACACCACCAGGCTCATCAGCTCCCGCAGTCCCCAGAGGCTGTAGAGTAGCAGTTTGTCTTCACCTGGCTCTTCAAGGCCATTCAAGATGTTTCTGAGAGCCTTTGCATGCTTTTGCACATCTCTGTCAACCCTCCCCACCTTGGGGAGATGGTACCAAAATAGCACTTTTCTACAGGAAGGAGATCTGCCATGTCCTTGTCCTCAGCCTGCTCCTGCTTCTCCAGCCACTCCAACACGTGCCACAGTCTCTGAGATCAGGTGCCTCTGCCCTCTTCTCCATCCCCACAAATTTGGGGTGACAAAACCAAGTGTTCAGCAATCAATCTCACCTACATGAATCACCGATCCGCTGACCGCGCTGCCCTCAACACGCTGCTGCAGGGAGGCTGCCAGGCCCCATCCCTTGTTACGTGGCTGCACCCCACAGCCCCCTGCAACAGGGACCTTTTGTTCAGTTACAGGAGTTCATGCCCTCTTTCTAACGTCATTCATCCAGCTAAACCAGCCAGCACGGGGAGCCTACCTCCAGGATGCTCACCCTGTGCATGCTACCTTGCTGTGGTGCCTCTGTGGCTGGAAAGCTGTCCAGTGGAAAAGGATCTGGGGGTGGTGGTCAACAGCAGCTGAACATGAGCTGGTGTGTGCCCAGGTGGGCAAGAAGGCCAATGGCATTCTGGATTGGATCAGCAACAGTGTGGCCGGCAGGCCCAGGGCAGTGACCGTCCCCCCTGTACTGGGCACTGGTGAGGCCACACCTCAAATTCTGGGTTCAGTTTTAGGTCCCTCATGACAAGAAAGACAATGAGGGTCTGGAGCATGTCCAGGAAAGGGAATGGAGCTTGTGAAGGGGCTGGAGCACAAGTCTGATGAGGAGCAGCTAAGGGGATGTTTAGTCTTCAGAAAAGGAGGCTCGAGGAGGACCCTCTTGCTGTCTACAACTACCTGAGGGAAAACTGTAGCCAGGTGGTAGTTGGTCTCTTCTCCCAAGGAACAAGAAATAGGACAAGAGGAAATTGGCCTCTAGTTGTGCCAGGGGAAGTTTAGATTGGATATTAGTAAAAACTTCTGCAGCAAAAGGGTTGTCAAGCATTGGATCAGACTGCCCAGGAAAGTGGTTGAGTGGTTGAGCTATCCTGGAGTAGCGCCTGGGGACATGGTTTAGTAGTGAACACAGGGTTGCTGGGTTAGAGTTCAGACTCTGATCTTAGAGCTCTTTTCCAGCTTAAACAATTCCATGGCATGTCTAAACTGCTGACACAGCACAACCCCCTCCTTCCCTGCTGGACCCTGCCACCAGGACCTCCTCCAGCACCCAGTCCTAGTCAGTCCCGTGCTCCCTGCAGCAGCAGCAGCAGCAGCAGCACCAGCAGCCACCTGGGTCTTGCTTGGTCAGTTTTCTTTCTCCCAACGGGTTCTGCAGTGCAAGACCTCCCTGTTGAAGCTGCAGAGCTTCTCTGCTCTGCTTTTGGCAGCCACCTGCCATGCCCAGCTCCCCGGCATCCCGCCGGAGCCTCGTGGCACCGCCGCGTTGCTAAGCGCTGGCAGGGCCCTCCGCCAATGCACGGGTGCCATCTCCGCCACCCGGCCAGAGGTGCCAAGGCAACAAAGGGGCTGCTAATAGGCGAGAGAGCACCACTGTGAGGAAGAAAACCCAACTGCTTAAAATCCTCCTGAATAATGGTGCTGCTTCCCCGCTGCTCAAATCAGATGCAGCACTTTTGTTGTTACGATAACTAAATACAGGAGATTTGAACAGCTGGAAATGCAGCAACAATATTTAAAAGAGGGTTTTTTAAATTGTTGGCATTTTATTCAATAATGGTAATGGGCTTTTTAGTGTTATTATTATCTTTTATTTTAAAGGCACAAGGTGACTTACTCTGGTGTCTTTGCACAGCGCTGGTCAGGCTGCGAAGCCGGCTCTCACCTCGTGATGGCAGGGAATAACTCCGAGACACTTAACAGCACCAAGACACAGGGCTGCTCGAGGGAGCCAGCAGCTGACAGAGGCATGGAAATCACAGCTTGTGCTCCAGCACCCTGCTCAGCCCTGCACCTTGCTGGCAGGATCCAAAAGGGCAAAACCCAAAGGTGCTGCATGGGAGCAGCAGGAACCAGGCAGCAATGATAGCAGAAGCTCCAGCCAGAGGTGCCAGCGTCATGCCAGCTGAAGTCAAGGGAAGGACTGGAGGTAGCTGCTGCCCTTACCAGCTCACACCCTCAGATACCAGAGCCTTTTCACCCCTGGAGTAAGGGAAAGCACTTGGTTATGTTATATTCAACACCATGCGGATAACAGCCAGGAGGCATTAGAGGAACCAAAGTGCTGGAGAGGTGGGTTTGGAAATGTACTGCAGTCAAAAGAAAGTTCCAGAGCCAGGGCATGAGGCTGAAGGGCCCCAGTCTCACTTGCCCACACGGATATGCAGGTAGGGACTGTACCTCTCTGGGTTTTTAGGAGCACAGACCTTGCTGACGTTCAGGCTCTGGTGACAGACGTTATGAACCATCTGGGGAGACCTGGTGAGTCAGTGGTGCCTGATGGGGAACATAGCTCACAATGCCCCACAAAGGGACAGAACCCTCTAAACTCCCTTCAGGACCTGCAGAGCCCATGGTCCAAGGGCCATTCTTCTTACAAGGGATCCAATAATCTTGCAAAATGCACCATAATCCATTTGTAGTGTATCAGTAAGTAATTAAGAGAATAGAACCAGTGTCAGGGTAAATAAATACGGACATTTTATGACATAGTATTTTGAGTTGTGGGTTGTTTTTTTCATACACTGAGCTGTGCCAATTCATGAGATGCAGCTGGCAGTGGCTCTCCCAGTCATCAGTGAATCACATCATCATCCAGCCCTGTGACTGAACATCCCCGTGAGGCTTCGACTGCCCACAGCACCAAGTTCAGGAAGAAGAACCTTCCAATAATGTGATATCTGGGAACACACCTTATGTCAAGGCCCTTGATGCTCTGGGACTGTGCATCCAGGAGCTGGTGGTTGACAGGGATGCCCTGGAGAGCCAAGGTAACAAATCCACCATGGCGCTTCCATGAGCCAAACTGGACCATCCATCATGACGGCAGCAGGCACTGCCCTGGAGGGGAAAGCCTCCCATGAGGTCCCAGGAGCAGCACAGAGGGAGACAAGGCTCCCAAGCATCCCTTTTCCAGGTTTGGTCTTTCTCTAGGAGTTGTTGACCCTCTTAGCACTCCCAGCCCTGCTTGTGCCCTCACTCACACAGCTACGCCATCATCATGGCTACACCAGGTCTCCACAACCACCAGCAGCTGAGTGGTCCAAGCACACATGTTACTAACAACATGCTGAGAGTCCACCATCAGCTCCTGAGACAGCACAAGCCAGGACATGGGCTCTGCATCCTCCAGCTATTCCCCCTATCCCAGTCCTGTTTGCTGAAACTTCAAAGCAGGGGACATCCCCTGCCCCATCCAATCCCCCTTACCTCAAAATGACTAAAATCACCATGGCACTCATTACTACAGAGCTCAGTGCTGCTGCAGAGGTCTGAAATAAATAAATCAGGGCTTAGGAAGTACCAGCAAAACCAAGGCAAGGAGAACAGCTCCTTCTGCTGCCCTGGTTTGGTGGACAGGAACCCACTGGCTCTGGGTGCATCCCTGCTGCAGCTGGCAGTCCCCCCAGGCTGTATTCTGGGCAGTGTTACTTGGCATTTATTTGGGTGAGACAGGACAATTAGGAACTAAGGGGAAGGGCCAGGGAGGTGAAAGTAGAAGGAGTAGGGGGACAAAAGGAGGGGCTGCGGTGGGGAGCAGGTGAAATGGCAGAGGGAAGCAGGGAGGAGGAGCTGGAGCTGCCGGGGAGGACAGCTATTCCAGTGCTTCATTCTGAGGCCCCGGTGCCCTTCACCCTGATGCCTATTTAATGTCATCCTATTCAGCAAGTGTCCCCATGATCTGGTAATTATCTTTTACTTACAAAAGAGCATCTCTGTGTCACAAATGTTCCCTTCTCCAGCTCTGCCACAGATCAATATCTCCTGAAGGCCTTTGCCATTGTTTGGGGAATGGAATTGATTTCTCTCAGGAGCAAGGGGAGGGAAAATATATAAATAAGTGCTGCAGAGAGATGTCCCTGCTGAAGGCTGAGCTGGGCAGTGGTGAGCAAAAGGAAAGCATTTGGATCCCACCTGACCATTGCAGGTACTATTGCTGTCCCTACTGAACCAGCTGTAGGGGAGGCTTGTTTGTTTGTCATTCAGCGCACACACATCTAAAATGCTGGAGCCAGAAGAAATCTCTAGCTCAAGATACCACCAGCTTTCCAAGATTTTACAGCAGGGTAAGAAGCATGGAGGTGTTCACTCAACACTGTCCATAAGGACATGTGCATACCCCTTGTTTGGGTTGAGGGACGTGGTTGAGCAGTGGCTGCTGTGACTCCAGTGGGCCCTTGAGAGGAGCTTTGGAGATGCCTTTGGCTTAGAGGGCAGCATCTTGATGTGATCAGCACAACACCAATACTGAAACGCGGAGCAAGCCAAGATCCACCAACCACACCATTGCTGGGCTGCCATCAGCATGACCACAGCAAGCACAAGCCAAATCTTGCAATACAGACTGTACAGCCTTCATGCTCCTCTCATCTGGCTAGAAGATGACCTTCCAAATTATGAGATATTGGGTAAATACAATTTGTTTTGGTGTTTGAGTCTGGGTTGCTAAATCTTTGGGATCTCTGAGCTGAGCCTCTCCGTGCACCACATGGCTCCTGCAGCCAGAGGCTCCAGAGTGATGGAAAACAATGTGGGGCAGAGGCAAAGCCGCTCCCTTGGCTCACACTGCACAGGGGCAAATGGAAACTACAGCAAAGGGGATGATCACAGGGAAAGATACCAAAGGACTTAAAGCAGGTGTGGGGAAGGAGGAGGGGTTCATCACTGCCTCTTCCCCAGCAACAGCAGCCTTTTACGTATTTGAAGGCTGTTACCATGTTCTGCCTCCATCTTCTCCAGAAAAAGCCCAACAAAGTCTGCTTGTAATATCTGCAAATGGGCCCTTGCTTTCTAATCCTCTTTTTGGCCCTTCTGCCTACACTTTTGCATCCCTCTGGAAGCACAATGCCAGGCACCAGACCCCGAGCCAGCACCAGCCGGGGCCCAGCCGGTGCCGAGGAGGGAGCCAGGGTTACACCACCATGAGGCTCTATGAGATCAGTATTTGTCTTCCCTTCAAACACCTTGGCAGGTCTGAGACATGCCAAGCCTGCAGTCTAGCAGAACCACTGCCATCCATTTCAGCCTTTCCCATAATGTCCCAATTTTCTGTTGTTCATGTGGGAGGAGAGGGAAAATAAACCAATCAGGAGTGTAGGGGAGAGCTGAGATTTGACTTGAGAAAACCCATGGCAAAACTTTTCTTCCAGGGACATTTAAAAGTGTATTTGTTCAGCTCCTTGGATAGAGACGCTCATGGGTTTATAAAGCCCTGCTCAGCTGCTGGGGCCACTTGGCCTGCTGAACAGCAAATGAATCTCAAGCCCAGCCCTCTGTGTGACAGATCTCAGCTGAGCCTGGTCAGTCCTGAGAAGGAGAAACAAGAGATGGGAAGGGGCAAAAGGTGAAGGATATCTTCCAATGCACAGGCACCAAAATACTGGCTGTAGGACAGAATAGTGGAGCATCCTAAGTGGGAGTACATATACAGTGAGAAGAAGGCAGTCCTTTACAGAGGCGAAAACCATAGGTGGGACTAGATATGCAGGCAAATGGCTTTGGATGGACCCAGCCCATTCAGGGCCTTCAGCAGCACAGCAACAGAGGAAGTTCAGGGCAAGAACATCTAAGGTACTGCTTCTGAGAAACAACAATTAGGACCCATCAAACATGCTGATGCAGCCCCAAATTAACCCCTGTCATTTGAGGGAGAGATGGAGGCACAAACATCTCAGTGTAAGCCATGGTCCAAAGATGTTCATTTGTGCTCAGATAGGAGGAGTAAATAAAACTGTCATTAGCAGCAGGCCTATAAATCAGTGGGTCCTTCATCTGTGACACTGCACATGGTTGTGCCCTCCTCAAGCAGGGGAATGGGGCAGATGTGGGGCAGGGAAGAGTAATGGGGCTGCTGGGAGCACAGGAGGGACTTGTGCAGCAGCAAACTGAAAGCATTCAGGGGATTTGATTCACTTAAAGGAAGAAATGAATTTCAAAGGGCACAGAGGTATAAATCCCCACGTGAGAGAGGATGTACCTCTGAGCTTGGCTATTTCAAAGTCCAGATCTGACGATGAGAAACACAGTTACCTATGAAACTCAATGCCTCGAGATACCAGGGACATGATACTTTTTTTAAGGAACAGAAATCAGATTAATCAGAGTATCATCGGTTATGCTAGCTGAGATCAAAGTACAGAGGAATATAAGTGCTATCACTCAAGGATTTATACCTCCCAAGTAACTGCTTAGGATTAGAAAGAAATTTCAATAATCTGCCAGCTAAGTATGCATTGCGAGAGTAATAATCCTTCTCTCCCAACATCTGCTAGCAGCTACTAATGGAGATAGTAATAAGCTAGGTGGATCATAAACCTGTCCTGATCTGATTGCTACCTTATAAACTGGAACAAGAGGGTGTTATCATTTCTCTCGGGGTAACCTGTTGTCAACCAGGACCGCGCCGAGGTGGGAGCCGCAGGAGCAGAGCACTGAGATGCCTCCTCCTGGAGCTCAACGCTGCGGGAGGCAGACCCTTCAGCAGGGAGTCTATTGATTTTTATATAATTTGTTATCAACATTTCTAGTTGCTTCCTAAAATGGAGCATTTCCCCAGGAGACAATGTATGTACAAAGCCACGGGAGGGTGAGAGCTCAAACGTGTGTGGTTTCTCTGCGGTAGGTCTGTGGCTCAAGCTGGTGCTTGATGTAGCATCAAACCCAGGCAAGCAGAGTGAGCTCATGCCTTAGACAAACCAAACCCAAACCCCACCATTGCTCTCATTGAGTTTCTCTTTCTGTTCTGCTTTCTCCAAGTGTGTGTCACACTTAATGGAAGGTGATCCATTTGACATTTAGCATTGAACATGGGAATATGGGAATAAGCTGCCCACTCACCCTCTGGTTCAAAAATGAGATCTGGTGGGGTGGGACACTCTCAAGGCAGTGTGAGGGATGGAGTACATTGCCTGAGCCTATATGGATCAAAACCCATCAGGAATGGCTGATTGGAGAGAGAAGGTACAGAAATAACAGTGGGAAGAAATAACATGCACAAAGGGTGGAAGCAAGGGGAGAGGAGAACTATAATACCAAGACATTCAATATAACTGATTTCCTCCAACAAATCCCAAGTGAAAGGTTAGCTCTGGTATTAGAGCTATGGGAAAAATGTCAAGAGTTTTTCAGAGAAAAGTGAGTAACATTTTTATTCCCTGTCCTCTCCCCAGAAGGTAAACCAAAGTGAAATACGAGCGGGAGCACCACCCGGCTGGTTCCAGGCCCTGCTTTGCACACACAGAATCAGCATAAAACACATAGTAAAGACAAAAACCATCACAGACTCATTTCCTTCTAAATGCACTATGGTTTGGGGTATCATAGCCATAGAAACCAGTCTTTCCTGAATCCCTTACTGGCTTACCTACACCATCAGATGGTCTGGAGGCAATGCCCCAGCATCATGGCCCCAGTCCCCATCCTGGAGGCTGGGCATACCCTGCCCCTGTTTCCCAGCTCCCCACAGAGCTGGGACAGATTCAGGGCACATTTGTCACAGCCCAGGTCACTGGTGTCAGAGCCTTCTTTGAGGCTGCTCCCCAGGGACCAAGCCTCGCTGGCGGGAGCAGCGATGCCAATCCAGACAGCCAGGCAGGCTGTGTTCTCACCAAGGTCACCTGTGTGACTCCTGCTGTGCTGCAAATGATTCTGGCTGCTACAGCAAACCCCAATCAGCTCTCCACCTGTGGCTGGCTACCTGGCTGGCTACCTCCAGGAAGGCTGCAGGGGCGACCACACAACTTCCCATGTCCATCACCACAGCTGCCAGGTGCCTTTGCAGCAGGCCTAACCAGTGATGGCCTCTCTCATCTCCCCTTTTCATTTTTACAGGCTCTACAGTGCAATTTTAGGAGGGGGAAAACAAGAAAATCCCTTTCCAAACTTGTCTCCAGAGGAGCAGGATGCATCCCACCAGGTGCCCGTGTGGTGACTCCAGTCTCTGGGCACATCTCCACCAGGCTCGGTGGAGACATCTTCCTTGGCACAAGAGGAGCACGAGCCATCACAATGGCATCCATGCAAGCATGCTGGTGTCAGTGGGAACACATTTGGCTCATAGCTTCAAAAGACAAAGCAGATGATGGGAATCACCTTAAAAGCCCTTAAAGAAAAAAAAAAAAAAAGCCCCATAAACACAAAGCACTGCTGGAGGCAGAGCACCCGTGGGGGCCAGCTCTGCATGAGGGCATGTGAAGGGGAGCCCAGGCATCTCCCTGTGCTCCTGAGAACAGCAGGGGCCCAATGCTGGCACTGCTCCCAGCTCCCCAGCGCTCTCCCTACACACCAGCATCCCTCTCAATGTCTTCTGGTGGTCACTGGTGGCTGAGTGCTGCAGGGTGATGTGTTCAAAGCATTTGTCAGTGGCTCCTGTGTCCCATCCATGGCCACCCCACCTTCGGGAGAAGGGCAAACCCTCCCTTTGCAGCGCGTGTTTAATACAAATTAATCCCCTATTGATTCCCAGCTTAAGCAGAGCCAAGCTGCTTATCCTTGCCTGGTGTAACCACCGATGATCACGCACCTCCTGGGCCAGCCCGGGGAGCACAGGGTAGGTGACAAGGGCTGGGGCAGAGCTGAATCAGGTCCTTCATGGGGATGGGGAGGTGGGGAGAGGGTTACTTGTTTCCAGCACAGGCAACCCAAGCAATGTAGTTCCCGAGCTGTTCACCTCAGCCTAACTTTAGGGATCTGATGGCTGAAGGAACAGCCTCTGCTTGCACCTGACCCAAAGGCATCAAGTCCTTTACTCCACTTTAAAATAACTGTAAAAAGGAGGAATGCTTATCAGTGCAGAGAAGCTGCACCAAAAAATGAGCCCAAGGCTGGTGCCTCCTGTGGAAGCTCTGGTCTCCCAACAAGACACCTCCCTGGAGCTCCTCCTGTGGCTGAGCTCACTGGGAAGGTGTTGGCATCAGTCCCACATGGAAATTCAGCTGTACACCAAGGGGCTGCCACCACATGCATGGACCAGGCTGCTGGAAAAGTCTTAGATCAGCACTTTAGTGTATAGTCCAGAACTACCCATAAAGTCTCCCAAGTCCCGAGGAAATCGGGCAACAGAAAGAGGCAGCCGAGTCCAGCCTTTCACAACTGCGGGACTCAAACACATGAGCTCTGCTGAGGTTTTCTACAACCTCTGTCGAGTCATTTAATCTCTGTCTGTCCCAGCTGGCTCCAAACAAGACAGAACAACTCCCCTCTTGCAGGGAGAGCTGTAAGGCACAACAGGCAGAACAAGCCAAGAGGAGAAGAGCAGCACCAAAAAGGTTTTGTGTTATAGAAGTTGACCTTAAAAGTTAGAAAAACAACAAACAAGATAAATCTGCAGTGTGTCAACCAGAACATTTCACTTATTGTTTCCCTTTCTAGAAAGCCTAGAAAAACACAATATAATTTCAAAAGCATCACAAAAGACTACCTTGGCTTTTCTGTGCCTTATTCTGCCTGCCTTCCTTTTACTGCTGAAATCCGTGCTTTTTTTTGAAAACAAGGGCATCTGATAAAACATGCCCCCCAGGCAGGTACAGAAATACCGCAGACAGAAGAGAAATATCCAGCAAACAGGCTCCTGTGACGAAGCACTGATGTCAGAGACCCAAAGGATGCTCTGGCTGGCTCCACCAGGGAGACCCTAATCATAGCAGAAGGGCTCCTGGTTTGGGTCGAGACAATGCAATGGCTTTTTAATTTGCAAACTGTGCATATTTTCCTTGATGATGTTTACACCGAGCTACAGATCAGTGCCCTGCCATTGACCAGATAATTGCCAAAGAGTTCGCTCCTATCTGGGGTTCTTTAACCTTGCTGTTTATATTCAGCAGCACAATGGTTTAAGTCCAACTCAGAAGCACTTGAGGGTAATAAATTGGGTGAGGGGAGGGGGAAGGCTATGCTATACTGTTATGATTCTGCAAAGGTTTCTGTTTTCTTTCTTGTTATCCTAATAACCCTTTTATAGAGCAGGCTGTTGGCAAAGCTCTCTGCTGAGGCAGCCGGTTCTGTGTAGGCACAAGACAATTTGCAAAAGCAATAAACTGACATTCAGCTGAAAAAGCCTGCTAGAAAGATGAGCCATCAGCAAATCCCCCTACACATGCATGGCCTTAAAGACACACTGGGTTTATATTGCAGTGAAAAAAAAAAATAAATTAAAACAAACCCAAAACAAACAGGCAGCCTACGCAGCGCCCCAGCCACACCGGCATGCTGCAGGGGCAGACACGGCTCTGCTCTCCACAGGCTGGAGGCACAGTGGCCCAGGGTCACCAATCACTGGCACCCGCTTCCTGGGAACCCCTTTGGAAACTGCTAACCAACTTGCCTGAAGACAGGCTGGCTGATTGCCTCTGTTCATGCTGGTAGGGTGATTTTCCGCAATCAGCTGCCTTTGGTGGTTAGAAACCTTCAGGTTTGCAGCCCAGAGCTATCCACTGGAAATTTCTCATTTATTCTGGGGTTGTTGCTGTATGTGAGCTTGAACAACCTTTCTGTCTCTGCACGGTCACCCCCTTGCTCCGTGTACAAGAACAGCTGTATTTCCCCCAGCCTCTGGGCTCTGACTCACTCTCACAGGCAGATGCCCCAGAGGGGGCTGGGACAGGTAGCCCACTAGGCACCATCTCTCCTCTCCATCCAAGCTGGCACCCCATCACAGGGATGGCTGAAGGGTATGGGCAGCTGCTCCCAGGCTGCTGGGATTCCCAAAGCAGCACACATGGTGGGTGATCACTGTTCACCAGAGCCCCATGGGATGTCACTTTGACTCCCTGTCCCACTGTGTCGGGCTCCCCTGTGAGCTTTCTTAGATGCCATGTGCTTTTCCCATGAGCACATCATGTCAGCAGTTCAAGGTCACCCTACAACCAACAGTCACAGCTTAGGCTTTCTAGTCAGCCAATCTCCCATTTGCAGAAGCTCTCAGGTTCACGCATGTGCTGTGTTTTCCTCCAGCACTGTATCATTCTTCCATCCCAGGATCTTTGTGTTTGCCTGTTCCTCAAGGTTGTGGGGCTCCTTGGTGACAGCCTGACCCTCCTCTGCCTGCATAATGCACGTGGCACCCCTACAGATTTGACTAGAACATCCCCTTTTGTGTCCAGGCCATTAATCAAAACTAAGATTAATTTGGAGGTCAGAGAACTGCACCAGTGATATCTTTCAAACCTAATAGTTACACACATCCTTGTCCTTTCTGTAAGGGCCTTATTGGTTTCAGATTAGGCAAGAACAAAATGCAGCTTTAAAGGGTCTCTGGCTAGCCAAGGACACAGGCTCCAAAAAATAAGTCATCAGCTGAGGTGTAAAGAAGAGCAAAATTTATTGCATTCAGAGCCAAGCTGGCTGGAGAAATCAAGCCTGAGAAAATAGAGACATATTACCAGGACAAAGCCTACTGCTGAGTCTTAAGCCTATGCTTTTGCAGACAGCTAATCCTGCTAACATTAAAACAGGAGCTGAGGGTTTTTAATGGCAGGGCTATTTATGGAGAACTCATCTAACTCTTCATCATCTCCCTGAGATCCTGGTGGAGGAAAGAGCCTCATAACTCAGAGGCCTGCTGGACACAAAAGGCAAACAGATGTCAACGAGAGCAGGGAGAAGATATGGGGAGGACCTGGTGGCATATCTGATGGCCCTGCTGATGACCCTACTTTCTCAGAGAGAGCAGGCTGGAAACAGATTTGGGGTTTTATTGACACTGCTTTGGCAATGCCATTTATAACCTGTGCAGCTACAACAGCTCATTGTGCTGTCGCCTTTCCTCTCCAGTCCCCTGTCAAGCCTTGTGCCACCTAACATCCCCAGCGACACCTCGCTCCACACCCATCGCACTTCTTCCCAGGAATCATTCCTGTAATCACAGACCTTCGGGGCATCCATCCAAGTCAGGCAATGAGCACAGGGCCACCCTTCAGCTGGAAATCCTTGTTGGCTTTGCAGTGAGACACCCACCCTGTTGCTGGGCTAGGCACCGGTGTCCTGGCTGTGCCCATGCCCCGTGGCTGTGGGAGGCTGGTTGTTGATCAGGAAGAGAGCAGAGTGGAGGGGTTGGAGAGCAGGTGGAGAGGAGGGAGCGGCAGCTTGCTGCTCACCGAGGTCCTGGCAGCCCCGCTCGGCACCTTCTCAACACTCTCCCTGCTTAATCATCTTTCCAGAAGAGCATCTTGTTTAAATGGGATGATTCTTAATAAGATCATTACCTCCTCCAGTGAGAGCTGACCTGACCTGACCTGCTGTTACCCAGGTCTCTGCAGCCCTCTGCCACCAGGTCCACATTCCCCTTCATCCCACACTGCTCTATCCTTCTCACATGCTACATCAACACTGACTCAAAGCTAATACAGTCCTTACCTAACCTAACTCCTTTCCCTCCATCCATAGGGACCTGCCATGACCTGCTACCCATTTAAATCCCTTTCTGGGCTTCCCACTCCTTGCTCTCACTTTCCTCCTGCCCATCACCTTGCCAGGGTGCCACTCTTCCAGCCAGGATGGAGGTCTCTCCCAATGGAGGATGAGCAAGGACAGATGCACGACGTGGGTACTGCTGGTGTGGTGGATGCAGCTCAGACACCCCATTTCTCCTCCACATCCAGGGTCAGCCTGTTGACCCCACATGGCCCATCACACCTCAGCTCGCCAGTTTGCTGCCTTTCCACCTTGGTGCAAGAAGCTCTTTGCCATCAACCTCTAAAAGTTCTCTGCTACTCAAGGAAGTCCATTGCATCCCTGCCAGGTAAGCAAGGGGGTTTGCTGCTCCAGCTATTGTCCAGCTACCAGCAAAGTCATAATTTTGGTCACCAGCCTCAAGAGAGAAACCAAATTCCTTCTCACAGTGTGCTCTCTCTCTCCCCACTCACTTCTCAAAATAAGGGCATCTTTCTGGAGCAAAAACTTCAGGGGACGGTAAGGGTTTAGTTTCTTTTATTTTTTTTTTAACATGTTTCACATCCCTTTTTATTTAAAAAATGCTTTACGCAGCTGTCAGAAACCAAAATGAGAATTCTGTATTTTTTTTAGCAGTCTTTGAAATAAGGATGCTATGTGGGATCAATTTTTTATGGCAGTAAAGTAAAGGGGGAAAATAGCAGCAATTTTCTCTTTTGAACATGGCCTGTTTAATGTCACGGTGCAGCTTTATCCAGAGAGAGGGAGAAAAAGCCACAAAATGGTACTGTGGTCAATCATAGACTTCTACACTACAATCTACTTCTCCATCTCTCCTACAGCCAGCTGAGATTTCCATCACTTCTCCTCAGCCTTTCTTCCTGCCTCTCCTCTCTCCACAGCCCTGACAGAAGTTGAAATAAAGCACTAAGTGCCCAGATCTAACAGCCCCTCCACGGAAAACACTGGCACGCCAGGCACAGCCCCTCCTCACGAATCACAGACCGATGCAGCACATCAGAAACATGCCAGCTGCACATAGGGAGCCGGGGAAATGCTGCTGCTCCAGTGGTGTTTCAGTCCCTGTGACACCACGCCAGCAAGAAAATTCATCTCATTACAACACTAACAAATCCACAGCGGCTGTGCTTAATCCCACAGTACACCCAAGCACAGGGATGCTGCTGTTGTCCCTTCCTGCTCAGCTCACAGCCTCCCTTCCATGGGAGTTGCCACCTGTGCAGCCTTATTTCCCCATGCCCATCGCTGAGCTCGGGGTGGCGGCGTGGACTTGTTGCATTTTCCCTGCAGCCCTGACAATGCCTGCAGTCCTTTCCAGCACAGCTTTGCTGGGACAAAGTGGCACACAGGCTCTGGAAAGAGGCACATGTTTCAAATCATATCCCTGGAGATGTTGCAAACCACATCCCCGGAGGTGCTGCCGGCAGCACCTGCCCTAGGCATCTTGTGCAACAGGCAGCTGTGCTCCATCCCTCAGCCTCCTCCAGGGAGCCTGCTGCAGGCAAGGTGACATGGAATCACAGAATCATAGAGTGGTTTGCGTTGGAAGGCGCCTTAACAATCATCTTGTTCCAACCCAACAGCCGTGGACAGGGACACCTTCCACTAGACCAAGTTGCTCCGAGCCCCATCCAGCCTGACCTGGGCATGGGGCATCCACAACTTCTCTGGGCAACCACTCTCCCTGGCATGTCCTTCCATGGTGCAGGGGGCTTGGTCCCTATCCCTGAGAGCCAGGCAGGAGGGAGGTCCCTCCCCATGGAAGTTGAGCAGGGATAGGCACAAAACATGGATACCGCTGGTGGGGTTAGGAGGATGCACCCTTCGCACCTCATCCTGCCACTGACACAAACCTGTCCCAGTTTGCCCCAGGAACAGTCTGGAGAGGAAATGACCCATATATACCAGTGCTGCTGGCACAGGTAGCTGCCCCAGGGAATTAGGGGCGAGCTGGAGGTCACAGGAGCCCTGTCTACACCAAAACACCCAGCAGTGCTCTGACACCAGCAATGGGGAGGATACGAGTAGAGAAAAATTATTTCTAGCTCAATCAGCTTGTTTAGGGCCCATTTTTGGGTTCCTTCCGGCCCCCCTCCCCCCCCCCCCAAAGAATCCTCCATAAAACCTTATATGGACTAAAACACGTGCAGATTGCATTTCTTCTCAATTTCTCTGAAAACCACAGTGTGTTTGAGTCCCCTCCCACGCAGAGGACCAGGCACAAGCATTCCTGGCTCCAGCAAGCAGCCCCAGGTATCCAGCCCAGCAAGGACTGGGCACAAACAGCATTACAAAGGAGCAGGTATGCCCCTTGTTTTGAGTATTTCAGCCTTAATTAGACACACGTGGGAAGTTTGGAGCCAAGTTTCAGATTCCGGACTCCCTGAGGCTTGGGAGTGCTACAGTCCAAGGTTTGGTTTTGGAGGCAGAGGCAGTTTAATTCTCACCATTAACAACATAGGGAGGGACTTTATCCCGGCCTGGACTAATCCCTGCTGCAATTAGCTGTGACCAGGGAAGATGCAGAGACCTCCGGCTTTGAACAGAACTGACCCCCAAATGTCAAACACCTTCACATCCCGTGTTCTGCTCTTGACCTTGGGGCTGGGTTGGAAGCAGGGACAGTGGTTGTGCAGGCACCAGGTCCTCCTGAGGATCCCAGCCTTCATTCTTGCCTTCACACACCCATGGTGGTGACTTCCACCAGAGCTGAGCCCTGGGTGATGCTGCTGCCACACACAGCAAGGGAGCTCCATGCTTTTTGTACCATTCACCATCAGCTTTGCTTGACCCATGGGCCACCAAGTACAGAGGGGTAAGGTTATTCCTCTAAACCCAGACAGTAAGTTAACAGCAAAATTAACAGACTGTAGCCAGGCCCCACTTAATACACAAATCTCAGACCCAGAAAAGGCATTGCATTTGTGTAAAGGATTAAAAAGATAAAAATACCAAGGATGGAAGCAAGGGAACAAGGGGACAAGTCCCTGTGGGAAGGCAAAGCATGGCTGGAAGGACAGATGCAGCCCAGCTCCTTACAGGCACTTCCAACAAAGCTCCAGGCTGGGGCTGGGGAAGTAATGGAGCTCCAGCAGAAGAGC
This sequence comes from Acropternis orthonyx, assembly GCA_035583155.1. Taxonomy (NCBI): domain Eukaryota; kingdom Metazoa; phylum Chordata; class Aves; order Passeriformes; family Rhinocryptidae; genus Acropternis; species Acropternis orthonyx. The sequence goes on from JAWWEU010000023.1 coordinate 16,446,693, forward strand.
AGCATCAGGGACCACAGCCCATGGACAAGCACCATCCAGGGCTAGAGAGCAGGGGTGGGCACTCACTGCTGTCTGCTCTCCCCAGCTTGGGCACTGTGCAGCCTGCTGCCCTCCTGCCCTTTGGGCAGCCTCCAGCACCCCGTGCTCTCTGCAGAGACCCGAATCCCAGAGGCAGCACAGTGAGCACCACCACAGAGCGACCCCGAGGCGACTGCTGCTGCCTGGCTCTGCCCTTGCCACGCTCCACGCTGCAAAAGGCTTCTCCGTCTCCAAGGGCACAGGAAGGACACAGGGGCTGCTGAGCTCTCACAGTGCAGCGGGGAAGGACGTGAGGGGTGGCAGGGCAGCTACAGAGAAAGGGGGTCCTCCTGGGAAAGGCTCCAGGAGCGGGTGGGCAGGCAAGGTTCCAGAAATTTACGTGCTTCCCAGGTGCAATCCCTGCTGCTGCCCTCACCGAGCTATGGGACCCCCGGGCATGGCTCCCCGCCCCGGGGG
>JAWWEU010000023.1:16447362-16476624 GCA_035583155.1 Acropternis orthonyx
GCTCCCAGCCCCGGGGGGCTGCGCAGCCCCCGGGCCTCGTTTCCCTGTGCTGGGGCACGTCAGGCGCTGCCGACAGAGAACTCCAGGGTCCCAAGAGCGCTCCGTCCCCTCCAAATGAAGGGCAGAGACGGCTCGGAGCAGGGAGGAGCACAACCAGCTGACGTCTCTGCCAGAGAAAGCTTCCATTGCTGCTGCTAACCAGAGCTGCTCACACAGCTTTCCGCCTAAAATCCTCACCCAATCCCGCCCTGAGCAGCTCCAGCAGCACCTGCACGGCCTGGCTAGCAGGGCAAACACCCCCGTGCTCCCTGATGCTGGCACGGTCTCGCCAGATCCCGCACTCCTGATGTTTGCCCAGCGCTGTTTGCAGAGGCAAACGCTGGCCTCCGGCTGCGCTCTGCTCCGCCTCAGGAGGATGGGCTTGCAAATAATTTGCATTAACCGGCTCGTGGGTTCTCTTAACTGCTTTTATGCATCTTCACCCTACCTGCCGGAGCCACTAAAGCACAGGCGGAGGACTGGAGGGGAGCAGCGCCCTCCCAGACTTACTGCCGTTACCTGAAGCGTGAGAGCAGCACTCGGGGCAGCAGAGCAGGAGCAAAACCGGGACCCGGGATGGGCAGTCAGGCTGCAGGAGGTGAGCTGGTGTTGCAGCTCCCTGGCAGCAAGGGCACGGGAGGAAGTGCACCCACATTATAGCAGCACCCAGAGAGCCCCCATATATCCCCAGACTGAAGCTGAGGGCTACCAGTCTGGTCTGAGTGCCACAGAGTTTGTGCCACCTCCACCAGAGGGAACACTGCCAGGCTTACACCAGCTGCCGGGCTTTGCCGCGTGGGCTGAGTGTCCCACGTGCCAGGAGTTCCTGCCTGGTGCCACACATATGCTGCTCTGGCCAGCCCTGCCCACTCTACCTGCAGACGGTGCCACCCAGGAACAGGGGAGAGCAGCGCAGGGACAGCTGCTAGCATGAGGGAACTTCCCCCCACTCCCAGACAACCCTTCCCCAGGGACAGGAGTCAGTAACAGCCCTGCTGACAAACCTCATGGAGCCTGCCAGGACGCAGTGCCAAGGCTGGTCTGGCAGCCAAAGTCAAAAGCCATTAGCAGGAAGGCAAGAGAGTCCATCACTCCAGGTCCTCGGGTGCTGGCAGCACCCGCTACCTGCCAACAACCACATCCTGCTCCTCCCCCAGCACCAAGCGTTCAAAGCAATTAGCAATTCCGAACTACAAAACATTGTCCCGGTGGGATAATAAACTCCAACATCTGTCAGAAGAGCTAGCGCCTATCAAATTGCCAAGAGAAACGTTTTTCTTCTCATTCAATTCACAGCTAAATTGAAAACAACCCCAGAAAGTATCCAGTGGCACTGGCTCACCATCCATCTCTGTGAGTGTGCAAGCTGTTTGCCATTGCAGGAAAAGCATCCCGGCCACACAGTGATCACTCACTCAAATTAACAAATCATTTTATTTAGAGATGAAAAGAAGCCATAATTGACTGATGGTGCATTCCCATATGGCACCGTGCACTGGAGGAGAAGTAAAATACTCAACCAATCACCCCCTTGGAGCACACACTTGTTGCAGCTGTGGGAGAGAACAAACTGGAGGGAGCAGTTGCAGGGGGCTGGGCTGTCAATACTGGGGGCCACGGATGCCCAGCCCCTCTGCACCAGAACTGCTACCAAAGCTCAGAGGAAGGTGATGGTTTCCTGCCCTTCAAGGCCAGCAGCAAGGACCACCGAGGACAAGCTGCAGCACCATAAGGGAGACCCTTAATATAGCACAGCACCAGAGGGGAAAAAATGGAAGACACCCTTATTTTATAGGTGGGGAAACCAAAACTCACACATGGGAATCATGTGCCTACGATATCTCTGCAGGTGCTGCTCCAGCAGGGATTAGCACAGGAGCCACAGGGTGGTCCCTGCCCTGTCCCCTCACATTAGCTGAGGATGAAGCAAGCAGCTTGGCTGAGCACTGGTGATCTCACAGGGTCCACACAAGGATGCACTGGACGGGAAGAGTTTGCAGCTGCTTAAATCCTGACTGTGCCTCCTAAGGGGCAAATCAACGCACAGTGTAGAAATTGTGGGGGAATGAGCTCCTACCAGCTCTAAAACCAAACCCTCCCTCTGACACTGACCTGGGAGTTGTCTGCTTAAACAGGCAGTGGAGAGAATCATCCTGATGACATGCCAAGAGCTGGACAACACTCCCATTTTATCTGAGTTAATTCAGAGCACCAGTGCAAAAGGCCACATTTGAGGAAGAACACAGTCTCGGGGTTGATTCCTGAAAACAAAAGTCCATGCATTCCTGGTGCAACATTTCCTAGCCCACTTCACTGGGAAAACCCACCTGCACATCACGAGTGAAATGGCAGAGCAGGGTGCTCTGCAAAGACCCTCTGGGGGAGTATCCCAGAAAAGCTCAGCATTTTAATAAGCTGCAGGGTAGCTGCTGCTGGCCCATTGGGGATTGATGCCCCAGGGCAGTGTGTGCTGGGGTGCCCTGTGCGGGACAGGACAGACAGCCCTAGCGCTGCCAAGGTGCAGCAGTGTCAGAGCGGCCTTTTGAGAAGAACAAAGCAAACCTTGGTGCTTCACCGATGACATTTGCCTCTTAAAGGTTGTTATATTTGAGCGCTCTGCTCAATGAACAGAGAATGAAGCAAAGACCTGGTCTCTTTGCCACACCTGATAAAATTTGGAGACTTCTTTTCAAAAATGCTGCCCAAGGTCCACTTCCCACACACTCACATCAACCCTCACAGCAGGTCAGAGTGTACTGTGCCTGAAACCCCGCTCTGCTGCAGCCCAGAAGGCTCTCAGCTCCCCTGGGCATGGGCTGTATCCACAGGACAGGGAACGGAGAGATGCCAAAACCCAAGAAGTAAGTGGTGATGCCCATAATAATCCCTGCAGGACTCTGCAGGCCAAGGAGGCATTCTACCTTCCTGCTTCACAACATGCCAAAAGCCACAAGTATTGCTACAGCTCAAACAAAATGCAGCACACACATACAGAATCCTTCAGCCTGATCTGAGAGATGGTTAGCTGGCAATATGTCTGAGTTAGAAATAAATAGCAAATCAAGGTTGATTGAGAGCTGTCCACCTTTATTCATGCTGTCAGTGACAGTTTTGCCAACCATGCACAATGCCGGGTGAGATTCCTCTCCTTGCCCAAAATGTCAAAATTGTTCTGACTGCACGGTCGGAAGCATTTTGCCAGCGGAGAAGAGCTGCCTCCAGTGCCTGCCAGCCTGGCCAGCCCCGGGACAGTGGCAAGGAGCAGAGCCTGGCCAGAGCCTGAAGCTACACAGCACCAGGGATGGAGATGGGCAGAGTGTGTGAGAGGTGCCTGCTGCATCCCTCTGCATCCCCATGATCCGTAGGGATGGCTGGTTTCCAAACACACAAAGGATGGAAGGAGGGAAATCCTTTTTGATTCTCCAGAGCAACAGGAAGGGAAAAGTCATAATCCAGTAAGGCCAGAAAGGCCCAAAGTACTCTGCAGCATACCACTGCTGTCCAGCACAGCCTCCTCTGGGTCTGGCATGCCCCTGGTGCCAAGCCACAGCTGGCCATGGACATGCTGGGAGCAGTGTGTGAGATGAGATTTTGTCTGATGGTGAAAAACACCCCAAACTCTCTCATTCACACAGGCAATGGGGGAGCGGGAGAATGTGGGAGGGAGCAAGTGCTTGGGTTTGGCTCATTTTCCTCCTTTGAAATCCAAACAAGTTCAAGGGGATGGGGACGCATAGCTGAGCTGCCCTTCCCATGCCCCATGTGCCCAGAGGCACTCATGTCCTGGCCACGGCCTCTTCCCCAAACCCTTCTCCCTCACTCCCCACAGTGGCAGTGCCTGCAGGCAGTAGCAGGAATATGATACCCTCGTTCCCAAGGTGGCTTGCAGATCATTTTAGGCTCAGCAGGTACAACAGACCTTGCAGTTAAAGCCTCACTTGGGCTCACAGCAGCCTCAAGAGCATTCCTTTGCTGCAGGACACAGCATTGCTGGCACCCTGTGTTACCTCCTGTCGCCTTAATTAAGCACTGGGGCAAGGCTGCATTTTGGCAAGGGCTGCTCCTCCTGAGCAATCTTGAAACCCCAGGGAACCTCACCCTCAGCGTGGCTGGGTGTCCCAGGGAGCCGGGTGACATTTTGAGACCTTTGCAGTAAATAAATGAGGCAGTGAGATGATTTCCTGGAAATTATCATCCTGAATTTTCTTGCTCCCGTCCCTCCTTCAGGTCTGCCAACTCTGCAGTGGCTGTTTTGTGTGGTTGGGAGTCTCCAGCAACACCAACCTGGAGAATCTCACCTGGAGCAAGCTTCCAGGAGGAATTTCTGCAAGCAGGTCTTCCCCGAGCAGCAGAAGCAGATTCAGCACAGCCGCACATCCATGGATCTGACCCAGCTCACAGTAAGCAGAAAGGCCAAACAGAAAATAAACAAAAACAAAAACCTGAGCAGACAATTCTGCATGAGACCAGCATGACCTCAAAACCAGACACATTGCCACTGGGTCCATCTATGTGGTGCTTTCCAGCTCAGAGAGAAGGTAGGGGCTTGAGGCAGGAATTACTGGGTGAAATTCTTTGGCCCATGTTAGGCAAGAGGTCACAGCTTATGGCTGTCCCTCCTGGCCTTCATGTCTATAAACCTCAGAGAGCCAGGAAAGAGAGAGAAGCTGTTTCCTGAGCACTGCTCCTCAAGGTTAAAAAGGGACAGAGGGATGCTGAGCAGAGGATGGAGACGGCATAGGCACACTGAGAGAGCTGTCAGTCAGCTTCTGCCGGGGGTTTGTGGGCCAGCAGGACACGGCAGTATGGAGAAGAAAAGAAACCATAAAGAATACACACAGTGTTACACAGCCCCAGGATTTCTGAGGGTTCGGAGCAAAGCTGTGAGAGCACCCCCATGGGGAACCCCAGTGCTGGGTTTGCTCTGGGATGCTCTGCACACCTCTGACCACACTTGGGCATAATGGTTGCATCTCTCTGATGCTCACTCACTTGGAAACCCTTGAGATTAATGACCAGAAGGAGTCTATCTGGGAGATAAAAGCATTATGTTAAAAGCATGACAGCAATTACGTTAGTATTAGTCACAAAACACTGCACACTTGGAGAGGTTTGAAGTCGCATTCCTTGTTTATTTGCTTTGCTTTCCCTCTCCCTGAATGGCTTTGGTGTCCTGTGGTCCCTGGAATGGCAGCAGCAGTGACAAGCTGTCCAGGCATTGAGCAGGGTGTCAGAGTCAAGGAACACTGATGGCCACCAGTGGAAGATGATAACACAGTATTTCTCATTCCTCACCTCTGAATGACTTCATGTGAAGGTAACAGCCCAACACACCTTCACAAGGCCAGGAATACAGGAACACAAAGACTCTTTGGTGCTGAGACACAGCCCAAGCCTTGCAGTTCTAGAGGGATGCTGGGTGCCACTCTGGTGACATGCAGAGCTCTGATTTCCACCTGCAGCTCCTCAAGTGATGCCTCCTGCCCAGAGATATCCCCCGGGAGCTCAACTCCCTCCACATCCCCATCCTCCTGTGATTGTAACTCTCATACCTGCTGGATACCAGGATTTTGGGGCCACCAGCCATCCTCACCCCAGCAGGACTCACAGCCATGCCAGCATGATGCCCTGCTGCTGTCCCAGTCCTGAACTGGCTGTGCTCAGCTCTCCCCTAATGCTCAGTTCTTCTCTCTGCAGGCTACCAAACCACGCTCCATTTGTCCAGTATGTGCAAATGTCCCCAGCAGAGCAGGGTGAAGCCACCCAGAGCAGAGATGAATCAGCTTCTGTTAGTCCAGGACCTTCTTCCCAAGCACAGCCTCCAGGGATGCCCAGGGAATGTCATATGGTCTTATGAGCACCCACTGATGCTCCCACATCCTCCTGACCTCCAGCATCCCGTGGTGCAGAAATTTAGCTCATCACTGGCAGTGCCAGCAACACTCTCAATAGTATTTTCCTCTTACAAATTTGTCTAATTACTTCTGGAAGCTTTCTAAACTCATCTGGCAGCCAGTTCCGCCGTTCTCCTTCCTCCTGCCATAGAGGAGCCACATGTGTTTGCTCTCCTCCTGCCATCTATTAATTTAATTTGATGTCCCAGCAACTGATTAGCAGTAACAAAGAAGAGATATTTCCTACTGACCTCGCAGTGCCTAGCCCTGCCTGCACAGCCCTGGCCACCCCTCTGCAGCTTTTGAGCATTGCTCATGTTGCCAAAGCTCACAGGGGTGTCCATCACCCTTGTTACCCTGCTCTGTCCCTACCCTGGCTCCCCACTCCTCTCTGCAGCAGGGATCAGAGCTGCACACAGTAATTATTTCCCATGCAGACATACAATAGATTAATGCAACAGCTCATAACTGTGTTCTGGGTTTAATTTTCTCTTTGTTTCCTAAAAATCCATTACATGCAACCTGTGATTTTGATCGCTGCAGAGTACCGAGTCACTATTTGGAAATATTTGAAATATGGAAACGTTAATCCTAGCTCCAAGACATGGCTCCTCACCAGCAACTGCCAGGTCAGACCACTGCCCTGCTTATGGATATGAGGATTGTTTCTCCTTGTGTGCATCACTTGGCCTTCAATGATGCTGGATTTCATCTGCTGCTTTACCAGGCAGCTGCTCACTACCTGATGTCCTTTGCAGCTTTTTGCACTTGACTCATTCTCACCACCTAGGACAAGCCAGGAGTATCAAGCCCTTTTGGTGTGCTGTTCTCAGCCTCCTTTCCCAAAACTATACACAGAGATGCTGAACAGTGCTGATCCTACAGGGAATTCAAGAGCACCAAGATCACCTACACCCTATCTCATATAAATCCCTCATTTACCCATCACCCCTTTTATTCCAAACCAGGTTAATTCTTTAAAAGCCCATGATGAAGGACCACAGTGCAGCCCTCATGACAACCCAAGCAGGAATATTTCACCCAGAGCATCCATCTCCCCCAGCAGATTTTTGCTTACAAATGCGGTGCAGATCCCCCCTCACTGTACCCTACCTGCTGATGTGTCTGCCTGCGATGGCCCTGCACTGTGGGGAGGGACGTTGCTTCCCTGGTGTCCCCAGCTCTGGTCCAGGGCAAAGACACCTCCATACAGACACACGTTACCAGCAACACAGAAAAATCAGAGCAGGAAGGAAGGGAGAGAGACCCAGAGTCTGCAATAATAAAGCTTTGAGCTGCTGCCACGATGCCACAAGTGTGAGCCCCCCCAGTCCTGCAAACAACCCCGGCTGAGAGCAAGGGGGGGTTAGACAGCAACGAAGTGGGGGCACCCACCACCCCGCCCCCTCTCTGTGGCAGGTGGGGACTGCCTGCATGAGGACTTGCTGTCCATACATTTGCTCGTTGTTAGGGATCTCCAAGGTGACAGTGACTTTCCGGGAAGCAGCCATCAGGTCTCATTGCAGACCCAGATGTCAGAGCAGAAAGCAGGTACTCGCTGGGAGTCAGCCCCTAACGTCTGAAAACAAGCTGCCGGGCTCATTTCGCGGCTCGCTCTGCTATGCCAGCTAATTACCGGATTGTCAGGGACACTGATGCATGTGCCACTCACGGCAATTCAATTGTCCTCTCTGCTCTGTAAGTCTTATCAATATATAGGCAGCTATATTTTCCCTGAAATCTCACAGAGGTGCAAAGAGCTGCCTACGGGAGATGGATTTTGCTCCCAGTATGCCATGCAGGCAAACAGCACAGTCAAAACCCACTGTCGGTGGGAGCCATCGAGAAGCTCAGCTTGTATTTTTGGGAGGCTGCTGCAGAGACATGAGACAAGATGGAGAAATACACTTCAGGGTGGGCAGAGGGAGCAGGAGCAAAGCCCAAGGCAAACAACAGAAGGCCTTGATGAGGGGGTATTTTGAAGCAGAGAAGTCAATTTGCAGAGACAGAAGAGAGAAAAACACCTTTGCAGCAGCCTGACAGGAGAATGACTCTGAGGATGATGGCTTGGAGACCTGGGAGAAGCATGGCAAGGGCACAGAGGGGAAAACGTTTAACACAGGCATGTCGAGAAGGTGAAACAGGGCATGAACAAAGCAGGTAGTGCCTGAAGAGAAACTGCAGGAAGACAAGGTGGTGGTGAAAATCATCTATGACCATGTTGTAGAGAGGGAAGGAGGAGGCAGAAACAACAGAAACAGCAAGAGGAGAAAGAAAACCAGCAACAACCCCAATTGCATGGGCACTGGAGCAGGCAGGGCAAGCTGCCCGAGAGGCAGAGGGGCTGTCAGTCATGGATGGAGGGGCTTAACAGCATGGCAATGCAAACCAGGTCCTTGCAGCATCTCACCTGCTTCCCAGCCACTGCTTTGGCCAAGTCCCAGAAGTCCATCTCTGCAAAGACGATCAAGGTGTGCTATAAAGACACTTCTCCATAAACCCACGTGCCCAGCACACATCGCTCACACCTCTGAAGTCTGGTGCAAACGTCCTTAGCCAGCACTGAAGGTACCACAGGATCAGAGAGATCACTGTGACATGGAGATTGCCCTCAGCCACCAGAGAGCAGCACGAGGTCAGGGTCAGCACACGAACTTCACTGCAATTCTGAGTGTGATAAATCCACACATCTGATGTGTTTTCAAGGTGTTTTTGGGCTACAGGAAGGTTTCACAACTCTCTATTTTTTAAGTGCACAGTCACTGATTGTAGACTCATGGTTTGCAGCATGCCAAGTGCATCCCAAAAGAACATAAAACCAGAGCTTCTCATTTTGCATAATTCTTCCCAGAACTCAAATGCCTGGAAAGTTTTTACATGAAATACATACAAAACGGGAGCAAAAAGTCACCTAAGAAACATTTTTAATTTATGAACTGTCAGACAAAAACGTCTCAGAATTAAAAGATAAGGGGGTTTAGAAGATAAAGGGCTCTGCATCTGACACCCTCTGCAGCCTGAAAGTATCCACGTGATTCCTTTCTGAAATACGGATTTTCCCACTGTGCCAGAACATGGCAGCGATGGGTTGGGAGGCACAGACAGATGTGCTCCAAGCCAGAAGACAGATGTGTTCCCAGACAGAAGTATGGCAGGAGTTTACAACTGCAGTACTTATTTAAAAGGCAGCAATGCATTATCCCTTGAGGGAGAAAAAAGAATTTAAATAGTTTAAGAAAAGAAAACAGGATGATTAATTAAACTTGCTATTTCTAGAAAGAACCTGCCAGAGCAGATGCGCTCTGGTCCTTCCCTGAGGTTGGTTTACAAAAACAGAGCCCTGTGGCTTTTCATTCCCGAAAGCTTCGTGTTATTAGACAATGACTGTGTGTTCACTTTGTTATTTTAAGTTGTTGATTAGCAGGTGGCTCTGCAGGGAAGGGCCCTGGGCCACCCTGGAGAGATGGCTGCCCAGCGAGGGGCTCTGGGTCCTGCTGCTGCTGCCCTTCTCCAGTGCTGGGTCAGCAGCCACCTTCTTTGCAACTGAGCAGCACAGGAGCTATTTGGTTCCAGCACGAGAGGCTCCTGCGGAGCAGAGGTTTGAAAGGCGTTTTGTGGAGGGACAGTCTCTCTCCTGGGTTTAGGGGGTGAAGGCAGTGCTGGCTGGCATCCAGCCCCACACCAGAGAGGAAGGTCAGTGTGAAACAACTGTGCTCACCATCCCAGAGCTGTACAAAGAATTAATGCTTACAGGGGCAGCAACTACCAGGGGAACAAAGGGAGCAAGCTGAAAGTCTATAAGAACCCCCAAAAAAGCAAAAAACCCCATCACACATTTCTTGCTTGAGGCCACCATTCCTGGCCTGCCATGGTGATGGGAACATGGTCCTTCAGAGGTGGCGGCACACATGGCGGTGATTACAAACTATAATGTACAAATTGTCACTTAAGTGGGATTACTGCTGCCTCTTCCAGCAGCTTCCTCACTCCCCTCTCCCTCACCCTCCCTCTGCTCTGAAAGTGGGAGGGGGGCAGAGAATGACAGATGCAATATTTTACAAAATGAGATAATTATATAGCAGCCGCATGGGGCAATTAGATTAGCAAGAGATTTCAATGCAAGGATATTTAATAAGAATGAGACACAGGTACACGGAAATGCAGGCAGCAAAAGGTCATCATCATCATCGCCACGTTGAGATTATGAAACAAAATGCTTATGACCTACACGGGCTTTGATGCTTGCTGCAGTAATTCTATTGTTATTGCAACACAAATAGGATTATTCTGAACAGGAGATGTATAGCTGCACGCAGCCAAGAAGAATTAAAAAATAACACTACAGCGACTACAGCAAAGTAGTTCACACACAGGGCAGAAACTCTACCCTATTTCCAGCCCAGCCTACCACCCTATAAGATTTGCACACTGTGTTCCCATGCCAAATACCAAAGGAACAGGCAAGAGCTTGGGACCAAAGTCCCGTTTGCTGGTAGTAAAACTGTAGTAAAGCCCTGGCTGCAGGAGGACATGAGCAGCCCCTCCTCATCTCTGCCAGCACACCCCACCTCCTGTGTTGGGCCAGAGCATCCCCACAAGGACATGTGCTCCACTGCCAGCGCAGAGTCCTTGCAGAGGCAGGGCCTTCATTTGTCACCATCTTGGCCTTTGTTAACACTAATGCAAATCCATCTTTATGGATTACCATCTTCTGTCTGTTGAAAAATTTTCTCCATGTTATCTTAAGTGCGAGGGGGGAGCAGGGAGGGGGCCAGCCGAGGTACTCCCATCAGCGTGGCAGAGCTGACATGACAGCCGAGCAGCTCACAGGGATCTGATACAGACACACAGATATATCACACAGATGAAGCGATAATTTCACAGCGATTAAGCCACACTCTATAGGAATCTTCATTAAAGTCTGATGGGGAGAGGAAGCAAGCCCTCTTGATTTTTTTCTTTCTTTTTTTTTCTTTTTTTAAGACAGCAAATCCTAACTTTCCAAGAGCATTCTTACATTTGAGGGACCTTCCCCACAGGAACATCTCAGATCCTTTGCCAGTCTCTGCTGTCCTCAAACTGCAAGTCCCCTGCCTGCCACAGATGCTGAGCTATGATCTGGGTAAGTCTGCAAGGACATGGTCCTGCTGAAAAGGCAGATAGGGCTCCACAGAGCCTCCCAATTTGAGCCACTGCAAGGAGAGAGAAGTGTGGACCGAGATGCTGTACGCTGCACCAAGATGCTGAACCTCGACCTTGGACTGAGATTCAGATGCAGGACTCAGACCAGCTGATTCCATTCTCTCTGCTGTGGGTCCCCAGGCATGAAACCTAATTATGTGCCTGCAGCTTGAAATTTTACTTTTGCTGCCCACACTGTACTGTCCTGGATATAAAAGACTAATTCTCAGTAGCTGCTTAAAACCAGGCAGAAATAACCCTCCTGCACGTGGCTGCTGCTCACGACTGCTGTCTCAGCAAGCTTCACCCTGGGAAAATGTCAGTGTTTGACTGACACCACAGAAACACCCATTGCAACATGTTCTAAACAAAAACATCTGCACTTACTTGTACGGCACAAGTCAGAGAGATGAGCCCCCCCTCTCCTTGGTGAGCACAGAGAGCTGGGCTGGCTCTGCCACCAGGCCACCTGCACCCAGACCCCTCAGCACAGAAGCAAAGCAGGACCCGGGGGGTCAGCCTGCATACCAGCTCATTACAGGGAAACAGCTTCACCTGATGAATTCAATAGCTCCTCATAGCAGCAAACAGCTCTGTGCAATGCCCCAGAGAGGCTGAAACTGGGCAGATGGGGCATGGCAGTGGCTATTGCCTTGCTTGTGTCCATGAGGAAAGAGGGTAAAACCTCCTCTGGATGGACGAGGGACAAGTGGCCATGCATCCTGGGATGAGATGGCTATGTCAGAGCTGACCCCAGAAATCATGCGGCTCACTGTGCTGCCAGAGGAATGCTGGTGGTGCACACACCTCCATGCCAGCACAGCACGATGGGCTTGGGCTTTCCCACCTCCTCATCCAGGGGCCGAGTGGTCCAGCATTCTGTCCATCCCACCAGAAGTCAGCATAAAGCAGACTGGCACTCAGCCTGTGAGATCCAGCTCATCTTCCCTTCCCAGGGCAGGACAGACAGCTTTCACGTGCAATCACCACCTCCCCTGCCTCAGCTCAGCCTCCAGCACAGCTGGCAGCAAGGAAGCCACCATGGCAGGCAGGGAGCTTCGAGCAGGCAGGGTGAATACAAGATCATTCAGGAAATCTGAGACCCAAAATGCACAGACATGGTTAAATGCAGGCACGTTTGCCTTCTACAAGACAAATTGCTTTCAATAATCTGGAATTATTTCTCTCAGGCTTTCTAAAGACTTCTCAAACATACTAGGACAGCCAGGAGCCCAGATGAACTATTTAGCTTCCTTGATAGGAAAATATTCCCTTCACACAGTTGTTACAACTTACAGGAAAGCCAGTGGGGAAATCTGTGCCATCTTCAGAGGAAGATGCATAGAAATGATTAATCTAAAGTTAACTATGATTTATTGCCCTATTCCAGGTAAAAGGTGCCAAGACTAGATAACTCTGCTCTGGCCAAAGCTAATTCATGGACTGAAGCAGCTTCCTAAAAATAACTGCAGACCTGCCCATCACTGAGGACCAAATCCTGGCAGGATGGTCTTCTAATTAAAATGATGGGACTTGGGAGTTCAGGAGTGAATTCATTGCTCTACTCTTGTCCCTCTGGTGACTTTGGTTGGCTCATCTAATTCCCCAGGGCTATTGTTCCTCTTCTTCTATAGAGGGAAAGCAACTCTCCTCTGTCCTAGTGCTCCTGCACCTTCTCCACTGCCAGGTCTACACCTGCATACTTCAGGGTGGGTTTCTGTTTGATCTTCACCACAACTTTATGGCCACTAAGAAATGTCACCATTTTTTTTCCATTTGAAGCTGTGTAAAAAGGCTGAAATTTGGGATTTGAATGGTTTCATCTGAACATCTCAGTAAGCCATTAAAAACCAAAATCAAAATAAAACCAAGGCTCAGCAAATGGTGTAACAAGTGGTTTTGGAGAGGTTCTGTCAGTTTGGCTCGCATCACTTTTTTAGCCATGGGAGAGAAGCAGCTGAGGCTGGAGGACAGACATCCTCCTCCAGCAGCACAGAGGGACACATGGACACATCCCACTGCAGGTGCAGCAGTGCTGGCTCCTGGTCCCCCTGCTCCAGCGAGCATTCAAGCTCCAGTCACATGGACCTGTCACACTCTGCCAGTGCTAAAATAAATGCAGAGCACCTCGGGCTGTGAGGTGATGAATGTGCAGCTGGCACGCCAAGATTTTGGTGGGTCACCATTCTGTTTGAGGTCAACACAATTATTTTAATTATTACCTGGATCTCAATTTCAATCGGCTGCCTACAGGTGGCTATTTATCTGCATCCCATGAAGCAGGAAAGTATTTCTGTGGCACATGCAACAGCTAATGGATACTTTTCCCTGTACCAGGGATGTCAACATTCCTTTGGCTGGAGAAAGAGCTGAGAGATTTCCCATGGGCCATCAGTACCTTCTCCTGCCTCGCAGGCACCTTGGGCAGCAGAGGCTAGAGCTGTGAGGTTTCACCCAAGTTCCCCTAATAAACCAGACATCCCCAAATCCAGCAGCAAGAACTAGTTACAGTTTGTCCCTCTATATGAGAGTAAAAACTCCTGTAGCTTAAAACACCAAGGATTTTTCCTTGCAATCTCCTGAAGGGGAAGAGGCTGACAAGCGCAGGATTGTACTAATGGTTGTGGTGAAACACTCGCCCGTTGGAGTGCTTTGATACTCTCACCAGATGAATGCCAGCCAGCAAAATGATTAAAAATGCTAAGGCTGGCAAAACGTAGGAAGCTTTGAAGAGCGTGTATCAGAACAGCTTCCACCGCCCCGACACTGCCTTGGGCTCTGCAAATCCATTTCTCCCTACGATTGTGTGGCAGTACTAGTTTATCTCCCTTGTTAAGTAACCTGTATCAAAACGATCAGAGGAATACATTTTTGAAGTTTCTGGTGACCCAGTTCAAAGTAACAATGTGAAATTTATTCGTCCAAGCTGGGCACATGATGCAGGGAGACGACACTTCTCATCTGCATAGGCGCCTATAAATATCTTCATGCAAACCACAGCCAGGCTCCTGTTAATGCCAACATGACCTGAAAATAATGTTAAATACCGAAGGGAAAGGGAAATTCAATTACTCTCATTTGATGCAGAGCAGGAGAGTGCCCTTTAGCAGTGCAGCAGTTTATGAAGTGCAAGCAGCAGAGAGGTGATGGGGACTGCTGAGGGACCACATCTCGTTGAGCTGGGACCAGCTGCCCAAGGGGCCAGCATGCCACAGGGACTCTCCAGGTAGGATTTGCTTGGATTTATTACTGCATAGGTGTCAAATAATCATCGTCGGCTTTGAAGATAGAGAGCCTACAAGCAATCACACATCTCTGTCCCCAGCTCATCTGGAGGCTTTGCTCCTCTTACCAGGATGCAAGCTATGTTTTGAGCCCCACCATTCCCTGCAACCCCCATAGTTAATGGGAGCATTGGGTGTGCATTAAGCTCCCCCAGCACCCCTCCGAGGGTTCACAGAGTGGAATAAAAGCTATCACGGACTGCACCGATGCCAAATAGCCATCAGAGCCAAGCTGAGCATCACACTCCCTCCCCCCAGACCTGCCGTCCCCGAGGGGACTGGGGCTCAGGCCAGAGCTCCCTTTGCTCCTGGTGCCATTATGAAGATCAGAAACTGTGATCTAACTGAAAGCATGGTGATGTTAATCCCTGCCAAATGCAGCCTGGGCAGCAGGACCATAAAGCCAGACTTGTTGACTTGCAGAGCTCCACATGCGTGTACCCAAGGACACAACCAGAGGCAGCATTCCTGTATGGGACAAATACTTCCAAGGACTTTTAGGACCTCTGAAGCCAGCATTGCTGACACCCTCCCTGCATCCCCACTGCTGCTGGTGAAGATGGGCTGCACCACCTCTACACTCCCATGAGCTCTGCAGATGCCTATGAATGAGCACTGAACTCTGGTGCTCCTCAAAGCAAAGGGGATCTATAACAGAGTATGACCAGAGCTTTCCCTTTCAGCAGCTGGAGCTTGCATGAGCCAGGGCTCAGTGTTCATGCCGGGCTGGCCCATGGACAAGTGATATGGGAGCCCACCTCTTTCCCTGCCGAGTCCACAGCCACCAATAAGGCTGTTCAGTAGCAGGTCTGGCTCTTAGCATCCCAAAAAGATAGTAACTGGGATCAAATCCCTACACAGTGTTCATTAACCTCCATGAGCAGCGGAGAGACATACACTCCTGTAGCCTTCATCAGAGACCAAGTCTAATATCCTATCCACAGATCACCTGCAAACCATCCTGCTCAATTCAGGGCAATAAGTCAAAGCTCCCATCCCTTCATCCTCCCTTTAAGGCAGCTCTGTTTGCTTTTCAAGGCAGATAGTATACAGTGGCACAATACAATCAGGAAAAGCAGCAGAGGAATGGCACCAGAGCCGTAACCACTCGCGATAAGAGACAAGCGTGCAGTGCAACGAACATCTCTTTCCCATTAAACCTTTCTGAATGACTCTCATTTCCAATCTTGATGCACCCTATGGAAAAATATGATAGGTTGTTCCTCATCTCTCTAATGTACTTTAAATAGATGATGCTCCAGATGGTATTGACATTGCTAAACAAATTGTGAAATCCACATGCCAAAAATACTGTGGGTAAACATACTAAACCACCCTGTGCAACAAAAGAGGCTAAAAGAACTGCAATCATCATCAACTTTAAATGCTACTCACATTGCAGAACAGGGACTGGGCTCCAATTTTTGTTACTTTTAACAAAAATAAGATAGTACAATACTAATCAGAGATGAGGCTTGTAACATGCTGCAGACAGGATCTGGGGGAAGAGCCGCCAGCTGCAGAGCCTTCCACATGTGCATGGATGGGATGGGAGCAGCTCAGGTCAGCAAGAACAACGTCAGTGACACTCTCCATGCTTTCTGCCTGGTTGAAAAGTTGGTGAGACTCCGTACAGCTCTCAACCAGGAGCAACCCACTTCAGACAAAACCTCTCATCAGTTCAACTCATCTTTGTTGCCCCTGTGATGCTCTCAGCATGGCAGCTTGGGGTGGCACGGAGAGAAACAGGCTACAGGGCTCAGCACACAACAGTGTGGTCCTCCCAACACCCTTCCCTTGCAAATCCAGATCTTGTTATGAAATATGGTCAACTTCAGCATAAAAGAGCAACATTAAGTTTCAAATTCGAACAGCTTGAGTAGATAACTCAATAAAGACTCACAGTACACTCTTTGTGCTGTTAATGCTCGCAATAAAACCCTACTCGGAGTACAAATGGCATTTGGAAAATTATTAGGAAGAAGAGCACTTAGCAAAGTCCTTGGGGAACTACCTCTGTAAAATCCTCTCTGATGGCGTTCAGAGAGGCAGGCAAAACAGCGACCCGCTCTCTCGATGTCTCCAGACACAGGTAGCGCAAATAAAGCTTTGGGCAAAAACCGGTTGCCACAAAATACCTTCTCTAGCAGGGAAGCAGGGCTTGTTCTTGCGTGTAAGAACAACTCCAATCCCAGGAACAGCTGCTATTAAGCAGCTGAGCCTTTCAGAAACAAGCTCAGCTGTGTGAGCGTGCAGCATGCAGCGCACACAACCACGTGTGCGCACACACGGCTGAGCGCAGGAGGCGAAGGCTGCACGGCCGCTCTCGGAGCGCCCTGCACGGCTCTCCAGCAGGATCCTCGACAGAGCCTCACTAACGCAGAAGGACAAAAAGTAACACAGAAACGTTGCCACCCTTCACCCTGATTCTTCCCCCCAAAAGCAGCCATGACTCCTAAGTGAGCACCTGTGTGAATGCCACAGGCACAAATATAAAGCCCTGGGTTGAAAAACACCCATTTAATAATGAGAGCCGAGGTCAGGACCAACCAATCTTTGTAAAAAATCAAAGGAAAGTGCTGAGGAGCAAAAGGAGTGCAGGCTACTGGGAGGAAATCTGGTACAGCTGATCTGTGCTGCTGGAATGCCAAGAATGACATGCACTACCTGCTTCTCTGGGAAGCTGTGTGCTGCTCCCCAGAACCACAGCTCCATCACCCCTGGTGTGAGGGAAGGAACACTTAGCCCTCTTAGTTACAATACAAGTGGAGCTAATGAGGATAAGAGGCCACAACCACACCATTTCCACATCACCAATGACGATTTGCATTTTAAGGGGCCACTCCCAACCTTCCCACCAGCAGTTTCAGCCCAGCAAGGGCACTGGGATTTATGCCCTATGTTGCAGTGTGGCTGGGCTGGCATTTGTTGTTGTTGTTACTGGTAATTTGTTTTACCACAGCTGCACAGAGGAGGAGTGTAGAGGAGCTTCTGGAGCAGTTTCTCACTGTGGGTTGCAGGAGAACAGCCCAGGGCTGCTGGTGTCTTCCTCCCATGCGGTGCTCGGGCACCATTCAGGGATAAGTTGAATCTGGCATCAGTTTCCTCCCCAAAATCCTGCTGTGCTCCCTTCCCTCATGACAGCCAGCTGCTGGCTCAGATAGATGTCACGGTGTCATTTATACTTGAACCACGGAGACCAGAACAATTAATAACAGTTTATATTTTACTTTTATAAACCACGGGTTCTTTCCTTGAGGAGGGCACAGAGAAGGAGGCCAGCAGGGTTCAGGGCTTTGCGTGGGCTGGTCCAATCCCAGTGTGGTGCTCCAGGGCTGGTGTGGTGGGTTGCAGCTCCCTAGAACACCCAGAAAGCACAGGGAGAGAGCTGAACTGTCTCAACATCCCTTCCCACAGCACCAGCAGAGCTCTGGTCTCACAAGCTCTGCCCATGCCTATGAAGTCCTGATGAAAACTCCCTCCTGCACTGCAGCCACGACTTCTCTGTCCCCAAGGTGGGTTACACACAGTTTATGAATCCAGCTGGTCTTTTATCCCGTACTGACAGTTAACAGCAATAAATGCAGTCCCCACAATTTCCTTCTCTTTGCCTTTCTGTTGAGCAAAGCCTGCTCTGTCCTCGCCAGTCAAAGGCAGGATGAAAGAGGGATGCTCTTTAACTGGCATCCCCAAATCACAGCTGAAAGAGCCCTTGGTAACCAGCATGACAGCACGTTTGTGCACCGTCACTCCTAATTTAAACATGCTGCATTGTGGTCATTTCCATCTCTGAAATACCAACAGGCAAATCTGCTTTAACTGAGGGCAGACCACATGGTGTGTGCTTGTACCGTGGGGATTCACTCCGAGGGGACAAGAGTGCAGGGGTACAGTCAGACATGGGGAAGGGGGGAGACGGCCTTGAGAAAAGGCTCATTAGCCAGTGTGTTTGGGATGAGGTGCTGTTTAACACATGCCCACCTGTATCTGCAGGGTAAATCAGCTTCCTGCTGGGTGACAAGGCCATTTCAGCAAGAGCCTGGATGCTTCAATCACAGCGGCTGGACTTGGCTGAACATGAGAGCAAGAGGGGGAATGGAAAAGGCAATTTGTGGAAAGCAACAGCCTGATGACCTTGAGGTGTAAAAAAAAGGTGTGGAATGAAGAAGCAGGAGACACAGAACTAGGCAAGGACATTTCTGACCACATGCTCTGAACCAGTTTTTCCCTTTCCCTTGCACCAACTGCACCATATGTTTGGATGCAAGGGGAGGCAGAAACAGCACAGGGACATCAGATCTGGTTGTCCTTTCCCAAAACTGTGGAGAGCACTTTTATCCCCAGGAAATATTAGCAGCAGCAACCCCAGCCCAGGAGGCTGCATCTAGCACAGAGGAGACTCTGGTTTGAGATACCTCCTGCAGCTCTGAGCTCTAAATCTGCCCCAGGAGACTTGCTGGCCTCCAGCAACAGCTCCTCCTGGATCCATGGACATCCATGACCCACAGCTATCCATCATCCCTGTAAACCTGATCATGCCTTTAGCCACACTCACAGCACCTCCGCAGACAGTGCTGCACCATGCAGATAAAAACTACAATCAAAACCATTTCCTGTCATCAGTCTGAGATCTGCTTCCTTCCCTTTTTGCTGCCCAGCCTTTGCTTTTGTAGCAAATTAAATTAATGTAAAAAAAAAATTATCATTAAAAAAATTAAATTCCCAAACTGCCACTTCCTATCCATTTGTTTCTGTCCTGCTCAGCTCATCCAGTAGGTTAAAGGAGGGACTAGCTCTAAAAAAATGGGGTACCCAAGAAATTAATAAGCAGGGAGAAGACTGAGTGTGGACAGACAGACTCAGTTTGGGGCAAAAGATTTGTCTTCCTCTCCTGGTTTTGAGGTTCACAGCCAGCTAGCTGGGAGAGTCCTAAAGCCTTAAGGTGAAAAAAGATAAAATAGGTATTTTCAGTCTCTGTTGCTCGCTTGGGTGCAGGGCTGAGATTTTTCTAGAGACTGTTTTAGACAGCTGGGCGGGGTTCAGGACCTGGATTCATGTGCTCAGCAGAGCTCTACTTCAGTCTGAGAACCAGGCATGTTTGCAGCATCTCCAGCTGAAGCACCTAAAAGACGAGGCATCAAAATCACCACTGACGTCTAAAAATTCCCAAATACCTGCTCCCCTTACAGACAGCAAGCTTCAG
This sequence comes from Acropternis orthonyx, assembly GCA_035583155.1. Taxonomy (NCBI): domain Eukaryota; kingdom Metazoa; phylum Chordata; class Aves; order Passeriformes; family Rhinocryptidae; genus Acropternis; species Acropternis orthonyx. The sequence goes on from JAWWEU010000023.1 coordinate 16,466,964, forward strand.
GGAGCTGCTGGCTGTGAGGATGGGGAAGCATCCCTGCACACACAGGTTTTGGAGGAGTGGGCAACCAGCTTGTTTCAGTCTCGTGCCTCGCTGTCCAGCAGAAATGCTGGGTCCCACCTTCCCCTGGAGCCAGGTCCCACCTTGTGCCTGAAGCCAGTTCCCACTCCCCACCCACCCACTGTGGGTTCCCACCGTGCGTGGTGCTGGGGACACGAGGTTCCCCACAGGCAGCCAAGAGGGAATGGGTAGTTCTATAAAAAGCTCGAGATTCCCATTATTTCCTCTTCCACGACAGCTCCTCCCGCGAAGCGCTGGCTGGGGTTCAGGAATCTGTCACGGCAAACAGCGTGCTGGAAATAAGTTTCCTAATTGCCGTATGTTAACAGATACACACGTAACCAGCATGTGAGGTTTTGGCTGGAGGAGGTTTCCTCCTGGTCCATCCCTTCTCCCTTGCAGGGGCTGGGGGCTTCCTCTGCAAAGGAATAACCCCTTGGCTGTGAGACAACCCGAGAATCTCCACTTCCAATTTACAAGGAAGTACATTGCTACCCCTTACAGCTGTAGCATGAAGCTTTAAAACACAGTTCCTGTAACTTCCCAGTTCAGTGAGGAGGGGCAGGGTTATATGTGGGGTTTCATTTGCTGTTGTTTTCAGACTGTGTCACAGTCACAGAGACCTGGCAAAGCCAAGCACAGCAGGACAGGCCATTACTACAGGCCGCTTTCCAGCAGGAAAAGTGGTGAAGCCAGCCCACTCACCTCATCTTGGCCAAATCACAGGCAAATCTTGTCAGCCCACCTACCTACAGGTACTTAGAGCAACCCAGAGACCTCCAGACTTGCTGCTCCATCTCTCCTTTACAGACAGAGAACAGAAAGGCTAAACCACTTGCAAGTGATTTGCTCGAGGTCTCTGGGCTGTTGCACAGCCAGGACATGCAGATAACGTGTCCCAGGACAGGGTGTCACCCAGGGGCTGCCTCCTCCTGTCCCACCTCTGGCAGGGTGGGTGGACGGTGGCTCAGCCTCGCTGCTGAGGGACTCCTGTGAAAGCAGGGATGGGGCAGGCTGGGCCATGCAGTGCATGGGCTGCTAACACAGGCCATTTTTCTAAAACAAATTGGTTTTCAACGGAACAGAGCATCATTCAAACTAAGCAAATAAAAGCAGCAGCAGCTGGTTTAATGAAATATATAGTGACTTATTTTCCGATTAGATATAGATGCCAAGCTCGGATATGAATGCTGAGCGCCGTGCCTGCAATTACCCCAGCCAGCCTCCGAGAGGTCTCCGCCAGGCAGCGACTGCTTGGTGCGGACCAATAGTTCATCAGCCTACAGCAAATCTGAAGAGACAGCGATGGTTTGGGTTTATTTTTAAGATGCTAACGAATTTTACCCTTTCTAATCCCACTCCCAATTTGAGACTTCAGACAGTGCTGGAGAGAGGGAGCACAGCACCCAGCACTCCCCTCCCATAATAAATAAATGAAGCTTGAGCATCGCAGGGCTTTGTGATGGGTCCCCACCTCTGCCTTGACCCTCAGAGCAAGACCCATCCCGTCATACTTGTGCACATCTCCATGCTCATGCTGGGGTTTCTGGCTTGGCAGCCTCTGGGCTCTGCTGAGCCCGATGGCTTGTGCAGCACGGGAGCAGCTCTGCCTCCCCTCCCCACCTCGAGCAACGTATGGGGAGGAGCACAGGGCTGCCCACCTCCCTCTGCAGCTCGCCATGCTCTCACAACAGTTTCTATAAAAAGGAAAGCACAGGATCTACCGGTCAGGTGGTGGAACAGGGAAATGCCCTCATCAGGGGAGAGAAGCTGAGGTTGTTGGCACCCGCTTGTCCCCAGAAGCTCACTCAGGCTCATCACGCACCCCCACAGACTCAGAGGCAGAAGGAGAAATAAAACACAAATAATGAATAAATAAAGGGCCTTTAAGAGCCTTAAAGACTTGTCTCGCATGAAGCAGAGATCCTGGGGACAGGAAGGGCCACCCCAAGCTCAGTTAAGGATGTCTCCACTGGTCCAGCAAGACTGTGCTGGGCAGAGGCAGAGCTGAGCTCAGGGCACGTTCCCCACCCTCTCATCCCCTGTTCTGTGACCTTCCTGTCACTCCTCATCAGCGTCGCATTGCTGGACTCTGGGAAGAAACCACAGCAGATAAACTTTCCAGTATGTAAACAGAGGAGCAAGAGGAGCTTGGGGCAAGAGGGGACGGCAGCTCCTGAACTGCCAGACTTCCCACAAAGCTCAGGGAGCTGAGGACATGCCACTGCGGGTTAGCAGAAAGGATGCTCGCAGACAGACATCCTCCACAGCCCACACACACGCCAGGGAGAGGCGATCGGAGGTGATCCATGTACCAGCACCCGTCCCCCAGCTCTGGAGCACCATCCCAAAGGGACTACACCAGGACAATGAGTCCCCAAAGAGTGGAAAAGCCACAAAAGAAAACCGAGGAACGCAGCGAAAGAATCGGAGCAGATACAAATAAAATGCTCTAGAAGCCAGGAAAACAAATCGCATCCTTTGTTTGTGCAGCAAGCTGGAATAATAACATTTGCTCGCCCAGCCTCACTCCTCGCCCCTCTCACTATTGTACCTCCATGAAGCTCCGGCGAGGCACGGAGGAGGCTGCTATTGTAACTGGAGTGGGCTGAATGCTATTCACAAAATTCAGCAAATTGGGGCTATTTTGGGATTTACTAGGCATTTGCAAACAACTCCAGTTGGTATTTGAAAACATGCACCGAGTATCACAAGCCAACAGAAATGACAGCCCATGGGCTGTTATCCAAGAAGCACCCAATAGTGCCGGTCTGCCTTTGAGCTTCTGATCTGGCCATGCAGCCACAGCTCCTAAGGGTCATTCAAAATATGGGAAGAAGGCTTTCAGGCCAAAGTCCTGGCTCAAAGCCATTAAAGATCTCTGGTACAAAAGAAAGGAACCTCAACCCTTCCTGACTGCAAAAATATGACTCTTTCCACCTAATAGTTGGGCTGGCTTTCCCTCTGTCCTGCTCCTGGGATGTGCAGAGCCTGGGCACTGAGTTCCCACATGGCTGTATCCATATCCTGATTTAGCCACTCTAGACCTCAGTTTCCCCACCTGTGAAAACATAATTACATCAGATTTGGCCAGTACACATATGAGTTATGAATGAAAGTCCAGAGGGTCCACAGGAAATCTTCACCTTGACTTTCATGGATTTTGGGTCAGACGCAGTGCCGGGTCAGGCACAGGGTTCTCATGGAGGAAACCTGCTGGCAGGCACTGGTACTCCAGAGGAATATTAAAAGAAGATAGCTTCACTAGGCTGATTGCAGTATTTCTGGAAGGAAGAATGCCTGTAAAAGCCAGCTGTGATGAAACACTGGAACAAGGTGGGAGGAAAGTCAGAAAATGCACTGGGAGACACAATGCTGCACCAGCGTCCCGAGGAAGGGCTTGGCCAGCACCATGTCCCTCTGAAATACCACTGTGCCCATCGCCTGTACCTCAAGGGTCAGGGCCTCAGGCAGCCCTGCCAGCCCCTGCCTGACCTGCTGCCTCCTGCGGTGCTCTGGCAGAGGGGCTTTCCTGAGAAAACATGGGAATCTGAAACGGCTTCTGCTGTGACTGGGATGCTGCTCTGAGGGATCACGAGGTGCAAATCCAACATTCAAATTCTGTGCGGTTCTGTCAATAGCAGAGCGCTAACAAGAATTTTCCAGGGCAAATAACACAGTTCATCGAAGCTGTTATCTGCTCCACTGAAGTATGAGGGCTGAACCAGCTCCTTCAGCTGCCTTGGGACACAGCCCATCCCTGGGAAAGCCATGCAGTCAGCAGCTGGTGGGACCAAAGCAATGGGATTCACTTGTAGCTGGAAGAAATCTCACTAAGAAAAGCTGCACTGGGGAGAGCCCCAGCTGAGCACCCACTGCAAAATGCCCACCCCAGGGGTATCAGGGTGGGGGCTGTTCTTAAAATTGAACTTATGTCAGCCTTGGGACCTGGGGGACAACTAAAGAGCAAACTCACAGGCCAGCAGAAGAGGGACAAGGGCTGTTTCGGTCCTCACTGCCCTCCAATGCATCCCCACAAGCAAGGAGCTGGGCACTCTCCTGGGGCAGGGCACAACACCTGCCTCATCGGTTAATGCTGAAACATCCCTCCTGGAGGCAGCACAGCCAGAAGGGAGATGCACACAGCATGCACGCAGGCAGCAAAGGATGCTGCGCTGCAGGAGAAATTCCTAAGCCCCTGTTTGGAGCGCAGGAAGGCACAGGGCAGGCTCGCCCAGGACAGGCATTGCAGGCTGTTCCCTTCACTCAGCTGCTCCCCTCTGCAAAGCCGGCGGCTGCAGAGTGACACAGACTGCCTGATGTGGAGAGAACAAATTATTCATGAAAAACACAATTGTTAAGCCGTGTGGCAGCGCGTGCAGAATGAGAGGCAGATGGGAGGAACTCAGACCTGGCATTGCCAGCGAGGCCGCTCTGCCTGGCAAACTGATCAGCGAAACGCATTAGCTGGAAGAGATGAAAGATTAAAAATGTCACCCGGAGTGCAGCATCTCCTATAATACCCTTTCAGGTTACAATCTGAGCAGCTGCCTGACATGTCAAGTCAAACCTGCAAAATGAAAGTGCCTCAGAGGGGTAAACCTGTCATTTGGCACACTCTACTTTCAGATCTAAATTTGTTTACAGATGCAGGAAGGCTTCTCCAAGGTGTGCCGGGACAGGCACCACCAGCCAGACATGTCGGGCTATTAGAACACTGCTCAGGGCAGCTGTGGGCAGTCGTAGAGGCCATGAAGACCTTGGAGCTATTCTGAGTCCAGCCACTGACCTTGGCTTCCACAAGGCTTGACACGGACCTGGCTGCATGTCGCTTCGCTGCCATCATGGTCAGCTTCTTGTGGACGGATGCAAGATAGTTTTGTCAAAGCATAGCTGCTCCTCAGAGCCTTCACACCAGAGAGGAACACTGATTCCTCGTACCCTGCCCAACCCATCAAACGCCTGCAGGGTCTGTCCTTGGCTATCAGCATCATACATGAGTCTGTGCAGCTCTCCAGACAAGGCAGCACCCTTCTGACAGCCAGAGCTCCCACAGTGACAGCCTAAACGCTCCCCCAGTAGCAGTGAGGACACGGCTCTGTGCACACACGGCTTGTTTTGCTGTTGTTCAAGTGCCTACCCTGCTGAGCAGGCGCACGATGCTGTGCTGCTTGTGGGGTGTCACTCAGATGGAGCAAAACCTCCACGCACACCATCCATCAGCTGGAAGAGCTCCCGGCCACCAAACGGCCGTGCAATGAGAAGGCACAAGGTTGGAATTCCTGATTGATTCCAGGGCACCCAGAGGTCTCTGATAGATGGAGCACAGAAATGCTATCTAAAAAGAGAGGAACAGACTGGCACCAGAAGAATAAATGCTGGGATTGGGAAAGAAACTCTTTTCCTTGCTGTGCTCTTTGAAGGACAAATGGTAGAGTGATTCTGAAACCACAGTATTGCAGTGCAGAGACCATGGAAAGCAGCTTAGGTTAAGCAATGCTCACAGCTTGGAAATTTATTGTCCTTTCCAGGTATTTCCATAGCCCTTTGCAGCAGGACTGGAAATTTTCACAGGCACTTATGAATTTATCCTCACAGTAGAGGACAGGGGAGAGCTTTATCCTATGGGGCTCCTTTATATATTTAGAAACAAGTCAAAGTTTGCCTGGGAGGCAGCAGCAGAGGCAGGACCCAAGCCATGGCTCCCCAGCACAGTGGTGTTTATGGAGACCAGGCAGTCCCCATTTAATGGGATTATTCCCACTCTGCATAATGAGTTATCCCCCGTCCCTCTGTTACCCCTCCAGCCATGATTCTACCTCCACCGGCTCTGAGCAATGTGCCAGACAGGGCTGTAAAAATGCCCTGTTGGCATGTGAGCAGCTTCCCCTCTCTCAGTGGTCAGCAACAGATGAGCTTCTGCAGCATCTTCAGGTCCAAAAGAGCTCCCAGACACTGTCATACAATCAATCAATCCAATGAATAACTCACTGAACCGCAACAAGGGCGTTATCCATGGAACAGCACATCCCAGACATCATAAATCATTGAGTAACGACTGGGGAAGAGGGGCTGGGACCCACATCACTCAACTCTAAGCAGGCAGGAGCTCAGGGAGGTTTTCCCTTTGCAGGCTGCCCTGGGTTTGGACCTGCCCCTGTGGAACAGCACATGCAGCACAGAACACGTACCAGCAACATTTGCTGTCACTCATTTCACCTTTGTGGTGCGGGGACCACCACAAAGGAGCAGTGGGGTGTAACTTCCACTCTCAGACCTGTTTCCCAAAGCTGCAATGCCCTGGGCCCAGGGCCACAGAGAGGTCCAGGGAGGTGACTGGCATCTTTTCAGCAGCCAGAGGTTGTGCAAAACAGGTGTGTGAAAGCAACAGCAAGGAAGCAGAAAACAAAACAAGCCCTGCAGCACACATCACATCACTCTCCCTGCTTCAGACACAGCACTGGAATAAGACTGACGCAGCTGAAGAGCTCACTCCTTATCACAACCACTGTCACCAAAATGGGGAGGTCGCTAGACACCATGCCTGGACCAGAGGCACAGTCACTAACTGCTCAGAAGCCTGCACGACATTACAGTGGTGGTCTGCTACAGGCCACCACTGACCAGGAAGATAGAGCAGATGAGACCCTTTGGCCCTACATTATAAGCAGCAAGGCTTCATTTTGTTGGAGATGCAAACAGGTTTGTTGGAGTAAATGTCCTCTCCTTGGCCCACCTTGGACTGACTTTTTGTTTAATAAGCAGTGACATTCTCTTTGTTGCTCCTCAGCTGGCCACAGGGATGCTTAAAAGCTCAGGAGGGATGGTCCCGTTTTCTTCCCCCACTTCTGCCGGCCTCCTCTGTGTGCTGACTCCTCTGACAGATGATCCAGTATACTTGGCTGGAAGAACACCATCCAAGCAAAACATATCAAGGGGCATCACGGTGTGGTTGGTGAGTCCAGGCAGCTCAGGGAAGGGCCACCAGTGCAAGAAGGGCTCAGAGTAGCTACCCAGTAGCTAATGCTTACTGGTGGGTTTAACTGTTCACAAAGCCACAGCCTTGGTGCAAATGGACAAGGAACATCTCTGTGAGGTGAGCGGAGGTAAATGACCAGCATCTGCGATTCATCACTGGCTCCTGGCTGAGGCCAGACAGAGGTGATAAAGCACCTGGGAGGACTGAGCTGTAGCTGTGCTCAGCATATGGAAAGCCCAGTCACCTCCTCCCTGGCTGCACAACCAGGACTGCCCAGGGCTCTGCTTGAGGCAGGCACTGCGCAGGGGGCAGAAAAGTCTCCCAAACGGCCATGGAAAGCCCCTGGCCTGGTGATCAGCCTCTCTGCACTCAGACACGTGGCAGCAGTGTGGCCCCATGATACAGCTCCCAGTCCAGCCATGCCCAGTGGAAGACTTGCAAAGCTTGCCAGAGCCCAGCTCTCCAGTGGGGATTTGCAGTGCTCTGATTCAGCTCCAGCGCGTCAGGTGCTGAGTGGGCAGGGAGGCAGACTCAGTGCAAGGAAAACCCACATTCAGAGGGGGGCAGTGCTGGGGGATGCCTGCTGTCAGGGAAACACTGAGCACACACACGGGGCTGGGGGAGAGGCAAGAGCCATTCCTTCTCCAGCTCCATCTGAACACTCCAGGGAGACCTGACTGACAAGGGCACAGCGGCTCTGCACTCCTCAGGAAGAGCTTTCGTGCCTGAAGGTGGCAGAATGATTTGAGAGAGAAAACTGCAAATGGATGAACTGCTGTGAGAGAAGAGGCTGCCGAGTGACAAAGTAGGACAGAGCTGAAGATCTGGAGACAGCCTCGAGATGAGGCTGCCCCTGGCTCTGCACCCTAGTCCTGCCCTTCCTCCTCCTGGGTGACATCCCTCTTTCTTCCAGCTTCTTTCTGCAGCTCCTCCTCAAACACCCACAGGTCAAACAGAAAAGCCCCACAGGCCTCTTTTCAAGGAGAAGCTGATGATGCTCAGCAGTTCCCAAACTCTTGCAGCTCCAGCAGATTGCAGTCATTTGCTCTACAAATCACTGTTTTAGGGTTACTGACTTTCAGTCCTCCCAGATGCAGCACAGGAGGTCTCCTGGGCAGCTTGGCCCCAGTTCTGCCTCCCCACAGTCAGCCAAAAGCTGCAGCAGCAGCAGCCACTGCTGCTACCGTCCCTCTCCCTGCAGCGCCCGCCTCCTCCCCTGCTCCCTGCAAAGGTTTGCTCTAAAAAGAACAAATCTGGAGAGTAATCGCCTGCCTCCAGACAGGAGCGAGCTCTTCTGAGCGCCCTAGTTAGCAGCCAATGCCCTGCACACGCACTCAAGCAGCTACATTTGTTTTTACTGTGTGGAACACAAATTTATTCAATGTAAATTTGATCTTTTAGCCAAAAAAAGAAAGAAGCAAAAAATCATGGATTCACTCACTCTCCACTGCCCAGCTGAGCAAATAACTGACAAATACACTTGCCTATGCTGACTCCTGCCTACTTGTCACACGATGCTGGGGACACTGGAGGAGAGCCAGGCCTGGCTCAGGGGAGAGGAGGGGTCTTGAGCCCTGCACCCAAAGGCAGCAAAAGCACTACTGCTCCCTGCCCTGGCAGTGGCACTCACACCGGCCAAACTCCACCTCTTTGCTTTCTAACCCAGCACAGAAAGCAAGTCAAAGGAGGAAGGAACCAAGGGCTGACACTGGGGACCCTGGAGGGACACAGCACTGGAGCAGTTAGATGTTGGAAAAAAAGACAATTATTAAGGACATGCCGTTCCATAAGAGAACACAACCCATATGTGCAAGCACAACTTTTTAAAAAGAGAGTATGGGAAACCCTTCCAGCACTGCTCAGCCTTCAACCTCCCAGATAAAGCTGAGCCTGTACAGGAGAGCAGAGGAGGCCAGGCATGCACAAGCACTTGGTTTAGAAGTGGGAAGCTGATGAATGCCAGGGTGAACTACAGGCTCTGGAGGGGCTGGTTTTGGACATGAGACACAAGCCTGTCGCTCTGGTCCAGCTGCCCTGGAGGATTCCAAGTCTTCACTCCAGGCACTGAGGTTCCAGTCTCAGGTCTGCCAGGAGCTGCCTCTGGCAGATTCTTAGTTCTTCTGCATACACAAGCAAATTCACTCCCTGATGTCCAGGGTGGCACCCTAGACTCAAATGTTCAGGAGCAACAAGCAGCCAAGGGAGCTGTCAAAGCCTAAGAGCTCATGGGTCTTCCACTGCACAGAGCAGAAAGGGACATGGGTGACTTGGGGACAGCGTGGCAGCTCATTGTCACCCCTTGACTGATCATGATGCTGGGATGCCACGTCTTGTGCTCAAACCTAAGCAGACTTCTACCCACCAGTCTCCATTCCTGCCTGTCCTTCACAGAGCACCTGATGGCGTTAAGCATCCAGATGCTCTTTTCGCTCCCCAGATTTAGCTCTTTTCATCGGTTGGTATCCATCTGAACCCTGCCCAAATGGCCGAGCTGCTTTGGCATTAACTGTCTGTCACTCCTTGCTCCCAGAGCCAGCTGCACGGTGGCGTTTAAGTGCCGGGCTCAGCCGTGCGCAGACACCAGGCACTCCCCAGCCAAGCTGCCCATGGACATCGGCCTTCGCT
>JAWWEU010000023.1:16476724-16507553 GCA_035583155.1 Acropternis orthonyx
TGACTGATCATGATGCTGGGATGCCACGTCTTGTGCTCAAACCTAAGCAGACTTCTACCCACCAGTCTCCATTCCTGTCTGTCCTTCACAGAGCACCTGATGGCGTTAAGCATCCAGATGCTCTTTTTGCTCCCCAAATTTAGCTCTTTTCATCGGTTGGTATCCATCTGAACCCTGCCCAAATGGCTGAGCTGCTTTGGCATTAACTGTCTGTCACTCCTTGCTCCCAGAGCCAGCTGCACGGTGGAGTTTAAGTGCCGGGCTCAGCCGTGCGCAGACACCAGGCACTCCCCAGCCAAGCTGCCCATGGACATCGGCCTTCGCTTGTTTATAGCTCAAATGCAGATTTCGGAGCACTGAGCTCGCCGTTAGCTGCTCAGCCTTTCCACACCCGTCTGTATTTTGACATTACAAAGCATGTTTAACTCCATGAATACTCCCAGAATATTCCTGCTGGCAGTTCTCCACTCCTGCCCGCCCATGCTGGACACTCACACTGCAGTCGCATTATCCAGCTGGTGGGTTGTTTTTACTTATAGACTCCTACCAGTTTTCCAGCTGAGCTCTGGTTTCAGGCAGGGAGTTTAAGCTTAATTATACAAGACTGCCTTTTCTCAGTTGTCTTTTGCAAAACCACAGGCCTGCTCTCAAAGTCTTGGGCCCATCTTCCACGGCACTCTTGCTGCAAATGGTGCAAAGGCACCGGGGATATTTTCCTGGTGCTCAGGGAATCCCTAAAGGGCTGGAGCTCAGAGGTGCTAAAGGCTACACAAGCCCAAAGGAAAAAAAGCCCAGAGTGGGTAAGCGAACCTGACAGCGTTTCACATCACCACGTGCCTCTCCTGTTGCTCACACTCCACGCAGCCATGGATGTGCACATGCAACAGGGCTTCCACCCCAAGCCGCCTGCTGCTCAGGATGCACGCCTCCTGGTGGAAATACTGCTCTCCTTTGTCCTCTTCTCCTGCCATGGGAGAACGTGGGCTTGCCATAAGAAGTGTAATCAAAATATTCCCACACATAATAGCTGAAAGCATTATTGAGGGACATTTTTCAAATCTCAATTAGAAACAATCTATTCTGTAGTCCCAGTTCTGCTTCAGTCTCAGATCAGCGGGGATGTGGCATTTTAATTTCTATAAATGAAAGGACAGATCTTAATATAAAGAGAAGGGAAAAAAAGCAGACATGCTGAAAAACAAGAGGATAAAAGGAAGAAAATCCGGCACAACTGCCCTGAACAGAACTAGCACAGCACAAGGAGAAAAAAAAAAATTGCAGCAACCATTTTTCTTGCTAATTTACTTAAGAGATTGAGAGCACAGCCCTAAAACTGCAACAACCATTCTTTCTTAGAGGACAAGGAAACCTCTGGGCACAGCTGCCTGGAGACAAGCAAACCGCATTCTTTCTGCTAATACTGCAGTGGGTCTGTGTTGTGACAGTCCCCAGAGCAGAGCTCTGCTGTGCTAGGAAGTGTCCATGCACATCCAAATACACACACATCTAGGAGAGAGTTCCCAGCCTAAAGACCTTCCAGACTTCTCAGACAAAGGAAATGCTGTGACTCCCATCCACTGGAGACATCACTGGGCCTTAACTGGGAAACAGTAGAGCTGGAATTCTGCAAGGCAAAGATCCCACTGCAGGGAAGGGGTCTGCCCTCACCCTCCTCCTCTCTTCAAACACATTCTTTAGTTAAATGGATAGATGCATTAAACTGACAGTTTAAATCACCAGCAGCCACACAGAAATAGTGGGAAAACCAGGAGTTGGAGTTCTAGATCCCAATTCACCCCTTCCTTCTCTCACAGCACCTGCACATTTGGGAACCCTACACCCAGGTGAGACTCTACATGCAACAACCTCAGTACTGTGGAAGAGAAATGACAAATCCCCTTCCTGCTTTCACAGATGTAAGTTAGTGATTTAAAAACAATCCCTGCATTTTCACCTTTCTGACTGAGCACAGCTCCATTGAAATGCCTGGGAAAGCAGCAGTGAAGATTGGGGGAATCCAGTACCCTGCAATTGAAAGGTGCAACTTTCTTGACTTCTCAGGTGGATTTACTAAAATGCAAATAATGTTCTCCACACTAAAGCCTCACCCCTTTTAGAGATCTCTCATCTTTGGCTTGCTAAACAGCACCGGGGTCTCAGCTCTACAACATTCCCCTAGGCCAGCATTTGAAAAGATGATGTGTAAAACTCTCTGGATTCTACCAGAATCTAAAGAGTTGCTTCCCCTTCTCTCTGTCTGCCTCTGATAACAGATTATTATACTTCACATAGCACTTTACGTTCAAATCACCTAAACATCACAATCAGGCTTAAATGCCAGCAATCAAAAGAGAATATGCATTCCAGAGACACTGATTTCCACACACTGACTACCAAATTGACACAACTTACTACTTTTATCCTGAAAGATGGAAATGAAGGGGTCAAGATTTTTTTAATAGACAGAATGAGTAAAGTGAATGAAAAACTACTGCCTGCTTAAGAAATTGATTCATTTTTAAAGGAGAGGGCCTAGAAAGCAATAACAAAGTGGAGGGAGAGAAGAAGCACTGAAGATGCACACACACATCTCTTATAGCAAAATTCCCATTAGAGAAACAGGTTTATTATCATCTTTCCTGTTCATTTCCCACTTGTAATTAAAAAATATATGTTTTATATCCAACAGTTGATAAGAGTTGAAAAGGCAGGGTAGCTGTCTGGCTCAGCCACTAAGGCAGGTGTAGGAAACGATACTCCTTCCTGCCACTCAGATTTCATAGATACAAAGCAGTTTGGGGCTTGGTAAAGCAGGAGATGCCAGCTTGGGTGGCTCTCTAGAGAGAGACATTGCCAAGGGGTCTCCGTCTGTGGTGGGGCTTGCAAAGCATGAACTGGAAGGTTTAAGGCATCTTTCAGGAAAAGCACAGAGACTGTTGTAGTGGAAGTGGCCTGAAGTCCCATCAGCTTTCACACCCTGCAAATGGTCTGAAGAAAGACCCCACTCTCCTCTACTCAGCCTGGAGGACTGCAGCTACATATCTTACAGAATACATCTGCAAGAAAAGAAATAATTTTCCTGGCTTCACTAATTGTTGCCTTAAATCTTCCCAAAGCAGGAAAGAGAACAGCCTTGGTCGTTTATCTTCTCCTCAGCTCAATTTGCATCAATTCACATCGATCTTGAAAGCCTCCATCACTCAAGTAAGCCCACTGTTAGAACAGCAAGCAAGGATTGTCACAACCACCACAGAATCAGAGCTACTGCTCTCACTCAGAACAAGCTTCCCCTTGTTTTTCTGTCTTGCTAAATTTCTTGCTCTGACAGCATCTTCGAGCAACAAGTTCCATCAGTGAGCTACAAGCTGAATTAAAAAGCATTTAACTTGCAGCAGACCTGTTGCCTTTTAATTATACTGGGTGGCCTCTGCTTCTGCTTTCAGAACGGGCTGATGGGAGCAGGCCAACAGTCCATTTTAACAGACAAACTGCACATTAATGGTTCTACCTTATTGTCTCTTTGATTTTCAGAACTCAATAATCTTAATCTGTTTCATCTACGTTTTAAAACTGGAAGAAGTGCGATCTGGGGAATTAGACTAATTTCAAGCCTTACTGAAATAGTGGAACAAACATTAAGAGAAAAGCCTAAAAGGATAATAGAATTGAACAATGAGCACCAATATAATGAGACAAAGATGATTGCTTTCTTTTATAAAATTACAAAATCAGTGATCAGAGGAAAGAGGTAGATGCCACATTCCGTTTTCATGGAGCTTTGATACAGCACCTCAAAACCTTGTTTTCAAGAATAAATTAGTGTTGTTTTCAGTAAGAGTGCTGTTTCTTTAGCTGAAGGACCAGAAACAAAGAGCACTGGGTCACTGTTTAGACCAGAATCCTATTAATTAACCCCTTATAAAAAATTAGCAGAGGTTATGAGCACGCAGCAGAAATGAGCGGTATGTGTTACAGATGGTTAACAATCCCTCAGCAGACTATATTCCAGATGATAAGAAGATAGGGCTGCGGGTGACCCACTGACCCTTCCACTGTGAGACAGCAATGATTCATTCATCCTCCCTTTATAACAACAAAACCACAACACAAAATTGCGTTCAAAAGACCAAATCAGAGAGGAATGCAGTGAATGTGTTCCCGTGCTCAGCTACCCCTTCTCCATGACTTGCCCAGGAAGAGAGGGAGGTGGGGAACCCACCGCCTGTGAGACCAGTGCTCCTAACACACAAGTTACTTGGCACATCAGAAAGGCTGAAGCTGTAGGAAAAAAAGAAAATCTTAATTTGAAATTTGCTTAAGTAGGTAAAGTAGATGGAAAAGGGTATCTAATGGGACTCACCACAATTTAATGCTTAGAGCGATTGAGGAGTGAATGTAAAAAACCAATTAGGAGATTACAATAAGGAAAGACAGCAAAAAGCCCACTTCAGCTGCAGACTGAATGTGCAGAGGAAACCTGCTAGGGAATAGAAAAATTCCTCTTTACGGTGGATCAGGTGTGGCTGCTCCTGGTATAGTCCAGATTCTGCAGTTTTACAACCCTTTTTTTAGCCCCCATGTTTTTAGTTCCCTTCTTCACTACAGCAGAAGCTCTGGATTTAACAAAGCACTAGAGAAAATCTTAAACAAACCTAGAGAGCAGACGCCCTGCCAGAGTCCACAAGGGAAAATACTCTAAGCCCATCAGATGCCTCACCTGAAAGGTCAGGTGAATCCCACACTGGTGTGATTCCTGTGGCCTGGAGGCATCTGTTGAATTTACCAGAAAAATCAGCCAGACCGATTCTTTCGCTTCTCTAACACGTTGCCCTACACATGCCATCATCAGTTTGGCTGTCCTCATGCTGCTGTTTCGTTTCCCTGCCCTCCCTGTTTGGCTGCTCTGTGAGCGAGGTCCAGCATGGGGTAGTTTTACCACTTTGACTCCTTTGTCTCCAGCAGCCTCCTCAGAAAAAGCATCTCGAGAGCAGTCAGCACAGCCCACCCTGCCAACGCGGAGCGGTGCTCGCTGCCGCTCTGGCTGAATGGCTGGGCTCTTTCCTACAACTGTGAAAAAAGCCAGTTTAACAAATCATGTATTATTTTAGCTCTGGCACATGAAATCCTCACAAGACCTACAAAATAAATCGGAGACGTGCTGTTCCCCTGATGATTTCAACAAAGTCTTCTGTAAGACTCCCTCCTCCAGCTCAGCTTGGCTGGAAGTCAGGAGCAGGTGTCCTACATACCACTCTCAGCTTGTCTTCTACCACTCCTGCACCATCAACTACCCTCCCCTCTCAGTTCTGAGCCCAGTTTAGCTCTTACAGCCTGAAAAACCATCATCTGTCCAAGTCCCAGTCCCCATTCAGATGAGGCCAATGAGTACTGGCACTGGACTGTGTCCAGTTGAGTTCTGAGTACCCACAAGGATGGAGCCTCCACTGCTCATCTGTTCCAATGTCCCACCATCTGATACCCAACACCGGGCAGTGGGACTGCTCAAGGACAGTCACACCATCATCCCCGATGACAAGCCAGCACAAGAGCAGGCAGGAGGGTCTCTCCATAGCATCAGCACCAGGGAGGAGTGTCCTCTACTTGCCTGGCCCGAGTCCTTGGTGACATCCAGCTCACTGTTGCAATCCATGGCTACAAACTGGGCTATTATTAGCATAATATTTTTTTCCTGAATGAAAGGAGGCTGAGAAATCATCTCTTTGGAGCGGGAACACTGCAGTGAGATGTGGCATCACCTAAAACACAGGCTCTGTGTGCAGGGCATGCCAGAAATGGAAGTCTGTGGGCAGAGGGTTATGCTGGCTAACTGTTCAAATTCATGTATTTAAAGGGAAAAGGAGCCAAAGAACAAAGGAAGAAAGAGGCACCAAGCAAGAGATCACCCGAGGGAAAGTCTCTAGACAGAAGAACAGACCACCTTTGGTACTTACAGGGGCTTTAACACCACCCACTTCTGCAGCTTCTGGAAGGGCAGTAAGCAGTTCAGTATTTCTCTAGAGTATGCTGAAACCAAACACTTTTGAAGGTGCACAGGGATAGGATGAGAAGCAGCTGACACAACAGAGAAAATCCTGTAAGGCTGGTCAACACTGGAACAGGGACCCAGAGTGAAAGAGCTTCACTCTTGGAGATCTCCAAAAGCCAACAGACAAGGCTCTGACCAACACATCTAACCAACCCTGCTTCATGCAGAGAGTTAGGCCAGAATCCTGCTATGTTGCCCAGGATTTTATGAACAGTTTTCCAAGCACTGTTCTAACAGGAATTTCATGCAACTGTGAGTAAAGATGTTGTATCAGCAAAACCAGCCTTGTATGTGATCTCGGAAGTGAGGAACGCACCACTAGTTCCATCATTAGTTCCTCCTGGTAATGAGGCAACCCACAAGCATCAAAGTATTTGCTAAGCAGCTAAACCAGAGTAGCAGCAGCACTAAGGAAGTTCAGGTCCAGACTGCCAGAAGGTTTTTACCTGCAGAGCTGCTCCATGACACCAAGTTGTTCTCATCCCAATCATCAGTAACAGTGGAAAGCAGAAGGCATGAAGAAAGGATACAGGGACAAACTCCCAGCTCACAAGCTGTTTCGAGCAGTGCAGCAAAATTTGGTTTGTTCTGTTTTCACCATGTTCCTCTTTTCTGTGAGATGCAGGAGAAGCTCTGACACTGATCAACTGAGAAACATTTAAAGAACAGATTCTCACAACAGGCCCTGAACTCCTCATTCCTCACCCACCAGGAATCACAGCGAGGTCCTTTGCAAGAGGGAAGCAGATTTGGGCTATAAAAGCCTTCCAGATCCACAGCAGAGATAACACATTGTGAGCTCTGAACACTCTAGAAAATGTCTATATACTAACAGAGAGTGGGTCCTCTAGGTGTTTTCCTGCCAATTCATATTCTTAGGAGCCTGAAAATGGTGTCTTCCTTGACAGGATGTCCCTGGAGGTTAATCCTTACACTATCTGCCCTCACTAGGGAGAGAGGGAAGAAATAAACAGAAAATAAAGCAGAATGTGACATAATAATTTCTTTTGCACCCAAAGTAGAAGTGGAGACCACCAATCCACACAGCAGAAGAGCCCATCTCTCTGTCCTTTTCACGCTCCCCCCTTTCTCTCCCAGTGCAAACAGCAGCTGCTGCGGGATGAGAGCCGGCACTTGTGCATTTTGCCTCGGCACTACGGATTAGGTAAATCAGCCGGCAGCTTTCTGCAGTGCCGCAGCCAATCAGTCCCAGCTCCCGCCTCGTCAGACACAGCCATCAGGAGGGAGCCTCATCCGGAGAAGGCCTGCAGGTTTTGGATAGCTGGAGGAGTTCAAAAGCAAGCGCCTTGTAGTCATTACCTCCTCCCAAGGAAAAGGTATGGCTGAAACCCTGCCATGAAAGATTCATCAGACATTTAAGATGCTCTCCAGCTGGCTGGGACAGTTACCACAGTGGAATGCTCGTTTCACGTGCAGGCACAAGGATGCGGCTGGGACAACTATAGCCCCATTTTTCCAGGAAACCTTGAGGCAGGAGATGGAAGACTGCTCTGTGGACAAGTCAGGATGGAGCAGGTAATTCTGATGGGGATGGTGTAACTGCCCTCATAGGCTGACCTTCAGCAGAGCACTAGAGGAAGATGACATCCCAAGAGTCCTTATCACAAAGGATCTCAGCAGAAAGGTGACTTCTACTGGTGACCAGAAGGCCAAGGACTCTACAAATGCCATTCACTGCATCTTCTCCCTTTCATTCCTTGTTTTCCACTCATTCCTATACAAAAACATCCAACAGTAAAGGAGCTGTTCAGAGAAGAAGACAAATCTCTCTGATCCACTTATGTTCTGATCTTAAAGCTCTTCAAGTCTGACAGATCTCGGTGACTTTGATTCCCATTAAGGGAAGACAGCACCACTGCAACCAGGAGCTCTTGAAAAGATGAGTAAGCACACATGTATGTGCCTTGCAGCCTCAAGGCCTTCTTCACCTTCTCACTGTCATTCCAGGCACATCACCCCAGCCACCTGCAGCCACCTTCCAGACAGCACAGCCAAGTCACTGCTCAGGACTTACCCTCCCCATCTGTAAAAGCAGGACAATGACAGCAATGTCTTCCTAGAAATGACTAAGTTCCTGGGGAAGCTGCTTCAGCTCACTCTCCTTTGGCCAGGGGTTCAACTGATCTGCAAAGGTCCCTGCCAGCCTCAATGACCTGATTAACTTGTATTGCTGCTCTGGGTTGTGGCACTCCAAGCAAATGTCATCTGGGATTCATGGGTACAATGTCACGTGAATGTCCAACCTATAGTGCCTGTGGGGAACTGAGCACACAGGACATGGCTGATTCCTTCAGCCTTGTCAGTACAGAGCCACCAAAAATACAGTCACACTCTGACCCAGCTGCAATGCACTTACCTGCTAAACCCTGCATGACCTGCCATCATTTTCAGCTCAAGATTGGAGCAGCAGACTCTATTTGCCTTCATCGAGGATGAATTTTAGGTAAAATTCAAACTGATTAATGAAGAGGAGGTTAAGCACTTCCAATCAGGGTGGCAAGAAAGGTGCTAGAACAGTAAAATTGAATCCCAGACTGTCTCGCTGTACTTTTTAAAGGTGGATAAGGAGGACTCTTCTAAGCTGCTTTCTCACATCCCTGTTACTGTGGATGGATGAGCCCAGTTGATGGTTCACAGCACACTGGGGTTCCATCATAAGCAAAGTGTCACAATATGCTTCCCTTTGGGATGCCAAATGCTAAAAAATACATATCATCCATAATGCAGAGCAAGAGTTTCCTTTCAAATTGTTTCCATTTATATTCCTCATTCTGAAAATTTCATGTTCACCTCATAGGAGCTGTGACAGCACAGTGATCTGCCCTTTCTGGAACATGAGAGGGAATCAGTAATGGTCCCTCTGGTCCCCTGCCCACCCACACTGGGGAGCAGAGAAGGCATGTTTCCTCCTGGCAGCTCTTTCACACTTCCAGTGGAACAGGACAAAGGTGACTTCAGCTCTCTGTGGAGATTAGAGAGCCTCTGAATTAACTCTAGAGAAGGTCGACCTCTCTGTTGCTCCTATGGGACATCCAACATCCACACCTGCATAAAAAAGCAACCACAGCCTTTCCTCTCATTGCTCTGACAGGACCAAAGACAGACCAAGTACCTGGGTTTGAACCAAAATCTTCCCATTCCCATCACAGTTGGCTTCATCCTGCATCCAAACTCTGTAATAATGTACAACCCAGAACTCCAATAGGTTCTCCCTTGCTAAATGTTTCACAAGCATCCAGAGCTCCAGGCACTCCCTAGATTTGTAGTGTGATAGTTTAACAGAGCAATCTTGTGGGGGGAAAGAGGGGAAGGAGAGAGAGGAGAAGATATTTATGGATGATAAAAGATAAAATGTAAAGATACTAAGAGTACAACATAGATTTTGGTACTTTATACAGTATTTCTAATCTGCATGTCCTTGGTGAGCATGCACACACAAAGGAGGCAGCGGGCTTTATTCTGAAGGATCCAGAGGAATGTCAAGGCCTAAAAGCAATTTTCCCCTGGACTGATCTCCAGGGAGCATTAACAACATATAACCACCCTCTTTGTGAGGAGATTCTCAGATTAAGACACTTCTGCATTCTCTCTAATCTATGCAAGTCGTTTTAATTTCCCACCTGAGCTCTGGGAGAAGCCACAGAACTGAACACCTGCACCATTAGACAAAGAAAGCAGCAGAAGACTTCTACTGGATGTTTTAGGAGAGTCTCAGTCATCAGGATTTGTGAAGCATGTTCTCAAATACGTAAAACAAAGAAATTCAGAGTCCTAAGGGAGACAGAAAAGCCAGCCTCAGTCAAAGACAGCCCTGGCAATGACAACACACACTGTAACAACAAGACCAGGAGGCTGCATGTGACAGAGCATTGAGGGATGGCAAATCACGGGTGGGATCCTCTTCACCCACCCAAATTTCTCCACAAAATGACACAGTTGTCAAGTCTGTCCTAGAGCAAGCAAGGGGCAGCAGGAGGAGCTGAGGCTCATCTTCCTCAGCACGTGGCTCGGGGCCCATTTCACTGGAGCAAACTCAATTTCATCCTTCAGTGTTTCCAAATCATAGCTGTGGCTCCTGTACCCAGAAGATGTCGAGCTTGAGTGTCCTTCAAACTGGTCAAGTCAGTGAAGTTTTTTCCAATCAGGTCCCACATTTGCACTTGGCAAAGAGGTAGAATTGAAGTAGAAATAATGTGCCTTTATTCAAGACCAGGCAGAGCTGACGTGGATCTTCCCCAACATCCCCTGACTGTTCTGGTGCTGGATCAAGAAGTCTGTGTCCTCTTTGTTAAGAGATATAATAAAGCAAAATTGCTGTCCTAAATATTACTAAAGCACTGGCTGGCATGTTTAATAAACCTTTCCATTTGGGTAAATTAGCACTCATCTGGACAAGTGCTGAAGTGCTGTTACTTGAAGAAAAAAATTCAATGCTCAGAGTCTAATTTAAATAATTATCAGCATATTTCTGCTCTGCCTGTTTTGCTGAAATTACCAGGAGACTTGATGCAGTCTGAGTGTAAGTGCCTTTTGTCTGCATGTAATTTATTGACCCCATTTCAGTCAAGTTTTTGGCCCACTCGCTGTCGTGCTGGAGCACTTCACACCATAACCAAGAAGGACTTTATGGACAGAGTAAAATCAGTAACAACTGATCTACTTTTATGTATCTCTAAAGGGATTTTGGTAAGTTACCTCCTTGCATTCTCCAGATGTGATAATCTTCTGCTGTTCCCTCAGGTTGCTGTCGGGGGACCATGGGCACCCATGGGGAAAACCCACACACTGGCCAGGGATGACAGTCACCCCATCCCTGCAAGCCAGGCTTTGGGTGCAGACAAAAACTTCCTTGTAAAAAACCCACCCAGTACTGGGATATATGTTGAAATACTTTCATATATCCTCCAAAACCCACAGTGTGAATATCAGGTCTTCAGCACCACGTGTTTCATCCTACAGACCTACAGCCATCCCCCGGACTGTGCTCCGTAAGGGATGGAGCCTGCAGCACTAAGCAGCCACAAGCTTGGCTCCCAAGAACAGAACAGCCCTGGGGACACAGCGCTGACCTACAGCCACACTCATAACAGAAGGCCTTGGCATCCAGCACATCACCCTCAGGATTTTATTTCTAGCAAGGAAAACATAGAGAAAACTCTTAGATCCTTTTTCTTCCTTTTTTTCTTGTTGTTGTTGAAAAACAGCACCAGAGTATTTGTGCCTTTTCTTCCGCCCTACCTCCAAGACTTTTAGCTGAAAGCACCACAAGTTTACTTGCTTACTTGAAACTCTCCCTTTCCCGGGAGCAGCTCCAACCACGCCACCAGCACCGCTGGTTTGGAGCACAGAGCCATCCCGCACGGAGTGCTGTGCAGCCCTGGGCACGGGATGGTGCTGCAAGGGCGGGGGCAAGGTCTGCCTTGCAGAGATAAAGGTGCCGCTCCGCCTCGCTCGTGCTTCCCAGGCTGTGTCTGCATTCAGCCCGCGATCCTGCCATCTGCACCTTATGGCTGCCGTGACGAGGGAAGCTTCCCTCCAGGGCACGTTCTGCAAACCTCACACCCACCAGCTCATCAATCCTTGGCTCTCATCAAAAGACAAACTTATAAACAGGCCCAGACGCTTCTCCCAGGTTTAATGGAGGCAGCTACGAAGCTGCGATCGTTCGATGTTTTCCAATGATAGTGGTGATGCCCGAGGCCAGCTATAATATTACCATGAAATAAATCTGCAGTGATATAATTAGCAGGGATGCTATTACACTCAGGTTTTAGGGATGCTCAGCACAGAGGGAGCAAAGCAGCTCCTCAGAATGGGATCTTGAAGGGGTTTTGGGTTAGAGACAGGGCTGGGGTGGGAGAGGTAGAAAAACTCTAACATCAAGGGAATGCAGACTACCTGTGTTGGTCTGTATGCAAAATGAATCTAGTCTTTCAGTGGCCAGAGGTTATGTTAAGTCTGCATAAGTTTCAGGGTTAAATCCAACTTTCTTGTCACCACTTCAGCTACCTCCACCCTACAATGGGCTGCAGAGTTCAGGTGGCACTTGCAAGGATGCTGCTTCTTCCAGCATCTAGTCTGTGATGTGCTTTGTGGTTCCCTAAACTGCGATGGGATATGGAAAACAATACAACTCTGAAGCTTGAGTCTGGTGGGAGGAGACGACTGCTGTTTTCTCTGGCACACTGCACCCAGAGAAAAACACCCTGTTAACTTTGTCAGTGGTACATATAAAAGGTAGACAAATACCACTAGGAACAACCAGGAGGAAAATAGGGAAGAGGCTGGGTTAGAAAAAGGGATGTTACTGGTATCTGCAAGCAATAGCTAAGAAAAGATCTGGGCACCTACCCCGTGTTTTCTGTTGCTTGCAGATGTAGCACTAAGAGTAAGAGAATAGAAAACGCAAATAACTAGAGCATAATGTTTTAGGAGCAATGGCCATGGGGGAGAGGAATGGAAAGAATAAAGTCAACATATGCCAGGACTGATCCTCAGTTTTGACACGAAATCCTTAGGGAAGTAGTTTTAGAATTACACTCAGGGAACAGGGTTCTCCTCAAGACTCCCAGCTGGGGCAGAGGCCTGGGAAGGGTTTCTGTCCCATATGCAGAACATAGACTTGTGAGCTGGAGATCCTGTGCCAATGTCTGCATGGCACATCACTGCTTGATTATAAAATGTGACTTGCTAGGGCAGAGTTTGCATCAAAATCAGGAGATCGTCCTTTAAATGTGCTGGGCAGGACATGCCCTGCAGGAAAATCCTGAAGCAGACAGTCTGCCTTCAGCTAAGGTTCAAAAACTCTTCATAAGTTTTAAGTGTGTTTCCAAATCTGCAGTCAAATCCTACACATTCCCTCTTTTTTGCCACAATAAACTTTATCTCAGAATGTAATCCAGTAATAAAAATGGTTTTAAAATGATCTGACAAGCACTGGAAACCCCATTTCTTTTAGAGTGACAACTCTATTTACAGCCGCACATATGTATACTCTAGTTTATATTCTACATGCACGCCAGACCCTCAAGATTTGGGATATATCCTTTCCATCCACTTGCAAGAATCAATTTCAGTCATGAAAATACGTTCTTAAGCAGGCAGGAAGTAGGAAGAAAGATTGCCTCTAATGCTGGGGTCTCTGCACATCTCCAGGACAGGGACATACGGGGATGGGCAGCCTCCTTCTCTGTTTCAGGGCTGTCTTGGTGCATTTGAGCAAGCCTGACAGCTCCAGTGGACACCTCTTCAAGATCCACATGCCCATCCTGAATGGGCCAGAGGGGTGCTTTGTTTGAGGGGAGGTGCAAAACAACTGGGCAACATCATGCAGGCAGGAGATTTAGGATGCATCAAACTCTTATGCTTTCAGAAGGGTGCAAAAAATTGCTAATTGCTAAAAAAATTCACATTCAAAGCCTGAAGCGGCCAGGGAACTATAGCACCAAACCCAAGGAGAGGAGAGAAGGAGCTTTGAGCTCCAGGGAGATGTAATTGTCGTAATCACGCATGAAGGACACCTTGTAGCTAAAAGTTCCAGAACTTAATTAGGACACACAGCTCTTATTCCCGGCTGGATCAAAGACAAAGAATGATCTCTCCAAGCCTCAGTTTCCCTAAGCATAAAGCTGAAGCAGTCAAATACATCTATCCTAAGGGAATAAATCACTTGCTGGAATGCATCTGGGAAGCCAACTATCACCACCTTGAAATTTGTTTCTCAGCTCCCATGCTCACCCAAGCACACAGCTCCTTGTCTTCTCTTTCCCATCATGTTTTCCCACTGCCCCCCAATGTCACAAAGCTCAACATCTTCCATATCTCCTCTGACTTCCTGAGTTACAGGCACACCAGCAGAGACATCTTCATCTGTGCAAGTGGAGAGCAACGTGTGGCTAAGATTAGCAATAGGAGCAGCACGGACCAGCGTTTGCTCCCTATATAATGAGCTGATATAAAAGCTGTGCCATCTACTGGCATCCAGCTGAAACACTGCTGCCAGCACTACTCCCATCAAGTTGTTGCTCCAGCAGCTCTTTGGGTGGAGTGGAGGGGGGATTTTTAACTCAGACCCTCTACAAGTAGCAGCACACAAACAGCAGACACGGGGCAGCCAAAGCTGATGGTTCATTTTGCAGTCCCAAAACCAAGCCCTCACGGGAGCCCTCTGTTCACATCCCTGTGTAGAAAGGTTGTTCAAACCCAGCCCTTATAATCCCCCACGTGCTACAGAATTACCAGCTTTACTTAAAGGATTTTTTAAATTTTCATGCCTGCAGGAAAAAAACCCCACCATTTAAAATTATCTTTAACTCTCATTATTATGCTTAAAATTTTGGGAAGACATTTTAGCAGGCACAAACACTGACCTACAGCCAGCAGTCCTGCAGAGAGGACTGGAGTTACCACTTCCATCAAATGCATTGAGGTACTTCCAACAGCCTTTACTGCCACGTTACCCAGCCACTTTCAGGGATGTAGCGTATCCTAAACAGCAGAGGAGGGACAGAAACCAAGGACATAGAGCAGAAACACCAGCCCAGAAAACAGGTGAGTGGCAGGCACAGGCAAGCAGAGAACAAACGCAGGCTGGGTTAAGGATGAGCTCCCGTGCCCTCACATGCACTGCTGCAGCCCAGCTCTGTACCTGTGGAGCTGCTTCAGCCTCCCCAGTTAAACCCAGTTACAGCCCCACACATCCCAGTTCAGCTGGAGGCTCCACAAGCACCACCAGGCAGGCAGGCACACGGTTAAATATTTTTTGCTCGCAACCTTTTCATCTTGCTTTCACTTCAGATGGTGCCTCTGAACACTGACAGATTTCTCATTGCCAGGCTGTATTAAGCTGCTTTTTAATTGCATTTTGAGGGACCCAAACGCCAGCAGGCAGAAGGGCACTTTATTTTTTCCAAGGCACATTATTTTTATTGTAGAGGCAGGAAAGGTTTCCATTAATCCCCGGCAAGCAGACAGCTTCCACGCAGCATGCTGGCTGCAGGGATGGCCGCTCCAGAGGACTGGGATGATTTGAGCACTGTCTGCTGGAATACCAAAGCTCCCAACAACTCCTCTTCAAAGAGCAGATGACAGGCTTTGGCACGAAACTTGCATTAAATTGATACAATCTCTTTAATGTTATCTTTGGCTCTTTATCACAATTGTATGTGCAATTTACATTCTTGTCGCCTTTTTAAATTTTTTTATTAAGATTTGCTAGATCCTTATCACTGATATTTTACACATTGTTGTAGTGTCAGTCAAACGTTTAATGGACATCAGCTGCTCTGGGAATATATAATAGCTCCTTGCTATGGGGTAGGGCGGGATGCTGATGGATTTCAGACTCGCTTCGGCGGATGCAAAGCAAATCCCTGTGGGACAGAAAGCACAGTCCCGCTGGGCACCACACCACAGGGCAGGGAGCACGCTCGTGTGCCAGCTCCTGTGCAACAGCACAGCAGCACTAGCCCAGAGCCAAGCTGAATACTCACCATGCAAGGACTCTCCCGTGCTGCCTCCCTTCCCTCACCTGCAGCCAGCCCTGCTATTCAAGTCACAGGACTCCCGTGCAGAGACCTGCTGAGATAAACTGCCAGAGCTGATCTGGGTTTTGTGGGCTGCAGAAGCGAGACTTGCTAAATCCACTATCTTTAGGAAAAGAAGATGGGATTTGAAGAGAGCTTTTGAGACAAAAAGGCTTCATGCAAGTCCATTAACCTCCAGGACCAAGCCTCCACCCTCTCAATCATTTACAGGCTTTAACTTCACTACCTATCTGTAAACAGAGCTATACAAATAACTGAATTTTAGTTCAGCCTGAGGATGAAACCCTTAAAAAAATTAATCCTCATTCCACCTGAAATGAATTCAAAATGATTCGCTGTTTCTTCCCAGGTCAATCACTCCCATTCAATATAAGAGCCTTCCACCCCAGATGATGCATTCGAAACATTTGGGGGGAAAAACACGAGACAAGAATAAACTGGGTGGAGTTTTTTCTTCCCAAGATCCTGGGCTTTGGAGAGCTCTTAGGATCTACCATGTCATGGAGGGTGGGGCTGAACTCCCAGGGACTGAGAACAGATCTGTGAGTGCAGAAGCACACATTCCCCTGCAAACCTACAGGCAATCCTGTTAAAATAAAGATCCTCCTCTCACCCTCTCCCACCATGCACAGATTACTAAGTCACAGGACAGGGCGCAGAAGCAACTCCAGCTACCAAACTGCCATGGAAATGCATTTTCTCATGCCAAAATTAACCAAGTAAATTCAAATAAATCCCTTTTTCAGTGACATGGTTTCTTTTATTTTGCTATCATTGCAAGCATATCTTCCCAATCACATTTAAAGGTTATTTTATAAAGAATTAAATGGCAATTCACTTCCCTAGCACCAGTTCCCTCGGGGACCCCTTCCTCTACTGCCTCACTGACCACTTTAAATCTGTACCTATCTATGCAATAGACCAGTAAGTCACACCCACCTGCTTGTACCCTTTCACCCATCCCCAAATACAGTGCACAGAACAAGGCAGCCCTGCCAGGCACCAGGAGCTCAAGGGGGTAAGGAGCAAGCTGAGGGATCTGAGCTTTGAGACAAACAAGCACTACTACTGCAAATCCCCTGCCCACACTAATGGCTTTAGCTACTCTGCTAAGAGTGCTGCTCCTATGCTGGAAAAACCAGGAAAAACTGAAAAACAACATGCAAACTGCTGTCACAGTACACAATGCGGTTTGAGGAAGGGAAGTAAACACCCTTTAAGGACTATTTCATCCTCCTCTTCACTCGGTCTCAGAGGTGCCTGGGTTCCTCACAGCGTAGTGTGCAGAGCACAGGAAGACAAGGCACGCACCGCAATTAAATCCTCAAAGAAAGGTTAGTTCCCATTCCAGGGAGTTCACAGTCCTCGTCCCTGTGCGTGCAAACCGGCCTGGCAGCGCTCACAGAAAGGGCATGAGGGCAGGTTTTGCTCAGGCTAAAAGCCCAGCTAAAGCTCCCAACACGGCTGTGTGACCCGAGACCAGGGAATGGGGAGACTCGGCTGGGGATGCTACACAGGCACTGGCAGGGAGCAGCAGTTCCCCCTCTGCAGCACTCCTGCCTCAGGGGTGAGGACAGCACATAGTGCCCACCAAGGGAAGGTGCTCTAGGGCAGGGAGGAAGCCATAAGCCTAAAATAAATCCCTGGAAGCACAGAGCTAAGTGGTACAGACCTGGAGCGTGAGAACCAGCTCACCTCCTGGCTGACAGGGTAAGGGACCAGATGGATATTTCAGTCTTTGGGGAGGGGAAAGTCAGGCAACTATTTATTTGCATACTGAAAGTGACTCCACTCTGCGTTAGAGAGCTATACTGAGAGACATCAGCCTGTTTGCAGAGCTGGTTTTGCCTCTTTTGCTCCAGGCCCTGAGAGGACATCCCAAAAAAATTGCAGAGAGGCGTTTTCTTTACACAGCAACTGTCCAGACTTCTTACAGTGAGAAACAACAGCCTCAGCCTGCCAAGGGTAAGAAGAGGACAAAGGTTTCTTCATCTGCTCTTTACCAACAGCCAGGCATGTGGACTGGGATCTGCTGTGTAGATTTATTGAATATTTTATCAGATCAGGACCATTGCTTTTCTCTCCCCCATCTGTAACTCCAGAGGCACTGGTACTACTGAGTCCATACCTTGCATGTGTGTCGCAAAACAGGATCATTCCAGCCTCCAGGGTGTGATGGTGCTGGGGGAGGCAGCAGCAGGAGCCCCTCTGTCTTCACAAGCCTCCAGTGCTTCAAAGTGCACCAAGAAGCTTATGAAGTTGAAAAGCCCATCAGACTGGACTGCTGCCAAGTGTTCATGGGAGAAGAAAGGGAAACGTTCAACATAATCTGCATGAAAGTGCAGGAAGCCCTAAATCGTGTTAGTGCTATTAAGAAAGCTGGTTACATTGCTCGGCAAACTGGCCCAATACAGGTTTGATAGACTTGTTACAAACATCTGATTGTCCTTGATTAGATTAGACAATCAACCCCCATCCTGGTGTGTGGGCATTGTTAACTCCCCTCTGCAATCTGTACATTAGAATTCCAGACCTGGGAGATTGGATTCAAATTGGATTATTGGAGCGGGTCCAGCTCAAGAACAATCGTGAGGCAGGAGAAGACACACACATGCTCGAATGAATAAATAAATAAATAAACAAACAAATGCACGGGGACTGTCAGCCAGAATTTGATTAGGAGCGAATTAAAAATAGAATTAGAAACAAAAGCCACCAACCAGCAATTAGCAAAGAAGCGGGAAGAGGGATGGATTTGTCACTATGAAATAGGAAAGCACAGCGATCACTCCTTTAAATGGTTTGTCCTTCAGCACGCACAAGCTTGATGTTGGTTGTGGCCCTTCCTCCACCAACTCAAGCGCTCCTATCCATGGCCATGTGGATGGAACAGGGCAGGTGTGCACAGGGCAACAAAGCCCCACATCCCACCAAAACCACAGGCTGTGTCAGAGCTCACCTGTTGATGTTTATTCCCTCTCTCCTACCCCATTTTGCTGCCTAGGCAAGACAGGTAGCATGTCTCTTAGCTGGGACAATGGTCTGGGGCCCAGCAGGTGGCCTTCTGACATGCCCAGAAATCCCCACACAGGTAAAACCTGGGCTGTACCACACTGCAGCAGGAAAACCCACGAGGGCTGCACATACAGCACCTCATACTGCCACCCAGCCCGGACCCCCAGTGTACTGCAGGTCAGGAGGGTCTCCCTCTCCTGTCCTGGGACCCCTCCAGTTAGACACAGCAATTACTTGGCCAACAAGCACCTGGAAGAACATCCTTCAGACACCTCAGCAGGGCAGGGGGATGGCAATGGGATCTTGCACTGCCAGTAGTAGAGGAGAAATCCGGTACAACCCCAGGGCTGCTCCTGCTGAATGCTGACCCTCCTCACTGTCTGCCACCAAGACCACAGGACAGCAACAATCCCAACAGCAAAGGAGGGAAGATTTCCTGGCGATTTCCTACCAGCCTGTGCTATGACAGAGTTAGGTCAGTGCCTCTGCTGCTGAGAGAGGAGGGAGCGGAGAGATGCTCTGAACTGGGCTGAGAGATGCTTTGCTGCATGCCAATTTTTGCAGCTCCTCAGACAAGTGACACCCTTTATTGTCCCTATCAGAGAGCAGAAGAGCTGATAAAGACTCCCTTCACCACATACCTGCAAGGGAAATCTCAGGCCTATTAGAATTGTTAAAGGGATAAACCTGTCCAGTTAAATCCCCTCTGCACTCCTGATATATGCTTGTGCCAGACACAAATGGAGCTTGGAACTAGTCCCAGCTGAACAGTAAAGCACTGAGCGTTCAACCAGGACTAAAAGCACAACCAGGCTCAGCTCCTACCTCCCATGATGCTCCTGCTGACCAGTTTCATCCCAAGAAGCTGGTTTGGTAAGTACTTTGTGGTAACACACTGAACTCCCACTCTGGCCTCCATCAGAGGATCCTAAAGCTTGGTCAAGTACCAACTGCACCATCCCATTAGAAGGAATGTGCAAGAAAAAGTGCCAGTAAGTGGGAAAGGTCAAGACTGAGGGGTGGAAATCAGAGACAAAACAACAAAATTTGGTGAAGGCAGTACAGAACTCATCTCCAGATCAACCAGATTTGCCATGCATCAAATTCCAGCTTTTCCAGCCACCTTCCCCATGGTAAAGGAAGATGGGAACACCACAAACTCCTAAAGCCACATTCACCCAGGCTTTGTAGCCACAGGAAACACAGCCAGACTTCCCTGCAGGAGGCCTTCACAACACAGAAAATCCCCAGTCCTGTCCTTTATGCTCACTTTTTTTTCAAAAAATAATAATAAAAAAATCAATGCCAAGTGTTGGTTTTCCTACTCTTTTTACAGGAAAATCTGAGTGTCTTCAGTGAAATATACTGTGAGCTCCTATACCTTAACTGAAGGAACAGTAACCCTGAACACTCCTAGCAAACATCTCCTTGCCCCCAGGTGCTCATTCCACACTGGAGCAAAATACACAGCAACAAAAAAAATGCTGTTAAATTTCACAACAGAATAATAATAAAAAAAAAGCCCACAAACTTTTCTCCTACTGCTGGTAAGTGCTGTTAGTGCTCTCATCAGCAGAGCCACACAGGGTGCACTGAACCTGCTGCACATATATACATCTGTAAATACATATCATACATAAGTAAAATACACATAGACATACATAATAAACGTTATAAATTCTCTGATAAACAAAATGCCGCTTTGGCTGCACTTCTGCTCAACACATCATGCTTGATACTGCACACAGCTGAGGTCCACAGGAAATACAACACACTTCGCCTTAACTCAAAGGATTTTCCCAGTGATGTACAACATCCAAAACTAAACCAGCTCTTTGGAAAAAATACCAGCCCAACCATGTCACCAGCATCCTGTCGGGGCAGTGCCAGAGCCTGCAGGCATTCAGACCATGTTTTACAGATCAGGAGGCTCTTTTTAGAGAGGGGGGGAAGACCACCAGCACAGACAATAATTTTTAGGCAGGTCACAGTGCATGAATAGCTCACTTCAGGGCATAACCCACTCAGTAAACTGTGGGATGTGCCACTCTCAGGAGGCAAAGCAAATTGTCTGTGGTTAAATATGTGAAGGATGGAGCAGTCAGCATCCAAAAGCAGCCTTCGCAAGAACTGTATAAAAAGTAGAAACAAGCTTAAAACATACTCTAGGTTCTAAAATTTCCATCTCTCAGCCTCCTCCCCCATTAAATCACAACTCCCTTCTCCCCCAGTCTGCAGAGGTTCAGGAAGGGATAGACCTGGAGGCATCACTCCTGCACTTAATAGTGTTACAAAAGAATCAGATCTGGGGTGTCCATAGACCTGAAGGAGAGGGGAGGAACGCTCCTAAATCCTTCACCACATGCAATGATCACCTCTTGTTCCCCCACCATCTCTGCACTGCAGAAACGCTTTTGGGGCAATAGGAGAATTTCCAGAGGTGCTGGGCTTGCGGGCCAGAAGTGATGCAGCAACCCCGCAGCCACTTGCACTGATGGTTTCCCGAGTCTGTCATCACCTCAGCAGCCCCCTAGCTCTGATCCACACTGCCAGTGCCAGCACAGCCGAGGAGGCGGGGCTGGACTGCCAAGATCTCCTCAGTCGCCATGGGCAGCAGACAGAGCTGGGGCACCCAGGGATGTGGCATGGCAGGAAAGAGCAGTCTGCTGGCAGAGCAGGAAGCAGGAACAAGAAACAGCACAGGGAAGGAAGAAGAGATGCCCTTGTGGGCTCATGCAGAAGGCAAAGGGCTGGATTTGATGGCAGGGGAGGTTCCTTCCAGCACTGTTTATCTTTACTGCTTCTTTTCCTTTCTATGCAGAACCTCACCAAACACAGCCACTGAGGATTTGGAGGAAGACAACTAACTACAGGTGAATTGGAGAATCCTTGAAAGGCCTCACAGAGAGGAAAAAAGGAGAAGAGAGAAAAACAGCCCTTGAGTTTGGCTGTCTGGAGCTGGCAGCCATTCCATGCACACCCTTAGGTAATGGCTTTGCCCTGGCTTACTCAGTGCTCCATCAGCAGCAAACCCCAACATCTGGGGTCCTAAATAAGTTCTCAAAGAAGCCCCAGACTGTACTTGTCTCTCTGGGCACATACAAAGGCAAGGAGGGGGCTGAACACACTGAAAGACTGAAGAGGAGGAAATAAAGTTGAAAAAGTGGCAAAGAATCTGGCAAAAAAAGCAACCTGTTGTGTTCTAGTCTCAGATGATGTCAAGCGATGAGCCAGCCAGCTGTGACTCCCAACACAAGAAAAACCCAACAGGGATTTGATGTCATTTGGCAACCTACCACTTTGTTCTTTTGCACATTAAGAAAAGGCTCTTTCTTAGCCCTAACAAGGACAAGTCCATGAGTGTGGACTAGAGCAGCCCATTAAACTCCTGCTGGGTTGAGAACACACCTATCACTTCCTTACACCTCACCTGTAGCCTTGGAACTGCCCCACAATGCAATACACTGCATTAAATAAATTCAATGTCATCTCCTTCAGGAGTTGCTCCACCTTCACAACATATTTTATTTCCAGTTCAAAGGAAACTAGCTGCACTTCTGGTATTGAAGACTATCTCTTTTACCTCCCGTCCTGTTAAAGCTTGGGAATAAAAGGCAGCTGGAACTACAGAGCCCAAAGGAGACTGTGAGGCCAGGCTTGAAGCAATGAAATCATCATGGAGAAGACACTGAATGATGCTGAGGAAAAGGGCAGTTAGTACTGATGCAAATCCATGTCAAACAGAAGCTGTTGTGTGGGACACGGGGTAGAAGTCTTCCAGGACCCAGCTGTAGATGATCTTCTCTAGTGCCAGGTGGAATAGGTAGGGATTACAAAAAGATCTTCCTAGGAATCTTTTTTGTCCTATGAGGAGACTGTGATCAGATATGATGCCCTGAACAAAAGGGGAGAGATAGCATGGCCCCTTGTAGATGCCTCATTTTAGAAAGCAATTACACTCTCTGCCATGCACCCGTGTCGCCAGCACTCCTCCAAAATGCACATGGGAAATCGGAGTGTCCTGCAAGTGCCAGACCTGTGTCACAGTGCTGCCCCATGGCTGCCAGGGCCAGACAGACAAGCTTGGTTTCCTTGTGCTTGATTTCTGCTTCTTAGAAATGCACCACACAAAGTAAGAAACCATGTATTATTAATAAATGCTCTGCACATAGTTTAACTTTAATAAAGACACATTAATATTTTCACTTAAAGGAAAACAGGTTCTTTGATGACTGGACTGAATCACCACCTAATCAGAACAGCGCTCTGAGCCGTGCACCCATGGTGTGTGCCCAAAGGCCTGCTAGCACCTTCCTACAAAGCACTACCAAGGCACAGGCAATATCCCTTCTCTATCCTGCAGCAAAGGAGAGAGGGATGCATCTCTTCAGTAGAGTTAGCACACGAGTGACATGGCAATTCACAGATCAAGGAGAGGCTCTATTTCTTCCTCCTCACCTGCCCTTACTGATACATGGAATCCCACCCGACTCAGATGCTGAAAAATGTGTTTCAAGAAGTCATCACTTTCATGAGTCATAAGAGAAGGGGAGGAAATGACTCCAGGAGAGATGATTCAACTAAAGGGAGAGTTGAGACAGAAGAAAACACAGGCTAGAGAGTGGAAGGAGCTGTGGGAGCCCCACTGTTTCAAAGGACCTTAGCACAACATGGTAGAAATTCAGAAGATTCCTTTTCTCCTGCTCCATCAGCCTCCCCATTTCCAGATTTTGTTGTCAGTACCACCAATCCAAGACATCAAGAATTTACATGGAAGCTGGATGTAAAAACTGCTCCATTCAAGAGCTGCTCTGAAGGAGTCCTGTTGAAAGGACTGATTCAGGTCAACAGATCGTTGTTCTCACTGTAAGACAGCACCAAGTGCTCTTATCTAACCAGCACTGCCAGAGTCTCTCCTGGGTCAGGTCCAGCATTAGGCAAGCCCTTCACAGCACACCAGCCAGTCCTGCCCAGAAACAGGAAGGCAAATTGGAAAACAAACAAGGTTATTTGTACCACAGACACAGTTCAATCCTTGATCCAGCACCAGAAGACGCACAAACTCTCTGTAAATCTGTGTGACTCAGAGCAAAGGGCAAGGAAAAAACACAGTGAGTGATGAGCTGTAATTCAAATGTCACAGTGGAACCACCCAGCACAGTCTTTATGTGTAACGCAGGGTATTGCACTGTGTATTCCACAGGAGCCACGTGTTGTCCAGGTGTGGATCAAGTTTGCAGCTAACTTGTCACCTGTGTCTTCCTGCAGCCTATAGGGGTGCTTGCACATCTCTGGAACATTTAATATGATAAATACTCAAGCATGCACAGAAACTATATGAATAGAAGGATGCAAGCTCATGCTAAGAAAAAAACTGGTCTCTCTAGTTTTCACTTCCACAATGCCAAATGCAGTGCTGACAGTGTCCACCCTATTTAGTCCCACTTCAGCTCCTTCTGTTCAAGCTAAAACACTTAGCATGAGTCCCAAGAAGTCTTATTCTTTACTACTCAATTCTTGGCTTTGGGGAAACAACAATCTCCTTCACCCAGATTTATTCTCTGAGCTACCCCTTACCCAGCCATTGAGACAGGTCACTTGCAAACTCTTGCTGCCTCTGTTACACCTCAGTTACTGCAAACACCCCTTTCCTCACCACAGCACTTTTTCCTGTTCTCCCATTCTTGCCTATCAGGTTGAAGGAGGACCAAGTCTTTTTGGCTACAGTCCCTATGTAAACACCACAGCTACATTATCTTCTCCAAGCCTTCCATCACCCTACAGATGCCCTTTCGGTCCAGTTGGTCACACCATCAGATGCCCATTGCTCAATTTCGTGCCACTCAGCATGTTTTTGAGAGGACACCTCAGCTCCTGGAGGTGAAGTAGCCATACCCCTCTGCAGTGGAGAGGGTTCTCCATCTCTCCAAGAAGGCAATTAGTTGTCTCTTCACCAGAAGCAGAAAATGCTGTAGCAGAGCACAGCCCTGCTGCTACCTCATGACAGCCAGCACCAGGTTTTACTGAGCCAGCATCATGATCAGGTCACCTTCCTCCACTACAGATAAAATGAGTTCATTTTTAAAGGAGTGTTACAAAATAGGACAATAGATTGGAAATGTATGCAGACACCCATGGGGGCAACCCACACGTGCAGTCAGCCACAGGACTCAAGTACCAGACACCAGCACAAACACTTCAGTGCATCCTCTCCTAAGCAGGAAAGAGCCAACTTGTCTGAAACACTTCCATGAGCTATTGCAGGGACCCTGCAGTACCTTTGGTCCCAGTACACCCCCAGTTCAATGACTGGGTCAAATCTGCTGCCAGGCTTTGCTGTCACTTGTATTCTTGTGGCAGCACCTTCAGGTGTTTGCATGACTGTGGGAGGAGATAAAAAGCAAGACGATACCTATAGTAGAGCCTCACATGATACATCCTTGGCTCACATACTCTTTATGAATCTGTCCAGCAGCAGGATGCAGTTTCCAGAAAAGGCCACACAACCACAGAAATCACTTTGAAGCTGAGATCATGTTGCTACACCAGCATCAACCCTCTTCTTTAAACCAAACATCTGCTTCAAAGCATTGACACACAGGCCCATCTCCTTACCTTTAGAGCACGGACTTTCTTGGCCAAGAGGCTCTCAATGTCCCCTGCAACCTTCTCCACCAATTTCCTGGGCACGTTCTCCTTGACTTCAAACAGGTTTTTATTATCATTGTAGATCTAAGAAAGGAAGCAAGAGAAAGAAAGATGGTCAATATTAGAGAGAAGTACAGCAGTCTTCTCACAGAAAAGCGGATCCTCTAAAAGAGAAGAATTCTAGCACTGTGGATTAGGTAACAATATAAGCTTTGGAAATGAGGGGAGCAAGGGAAGAAAAGCTTTGCAATCAGAAAAAAGAAATGCATTCGACCTGCTGCCCACACCACTGGCTTTAGAGCTGCTTGCCTTCATGCTTGAAGTGATGAGCATCCCACCCTCTCGCTCAAAAGCTGAGCTGCCCACAGCACTGCCCAATCCCCGCCTCTGCTGAGCCAGTCCTACAGCACAGGCAGAGCCACCATGCTTCCTGCTGTGCTCTCCCTCACCCAGACACATCCCTAAATCCCACTGCCTGCTTCCCCAAAGCCTCTTGCTGAACTTGGCAAGTGCAAGCCCAGCTGCCTTCCTGCCCCAGCCCCCTGTGTGCTGCCTGAAGGGTTGTTGCCTGGCACAACTGGTGCAGGAACAGAAGCAAGGGGATCAAATGGAGTAGGATGAAAACACATCTCCAAGCAAGCCACAGTAATTTGGCACCCTCAGGAAATGAGGATTCCTGCAACCAGTCTAGAACTCAGCCAGACTGTGGTGGGGAGAGGCACAAACCTATACCTGAAATAATTATCCTGAAGGCCAGATGCAATTACCTGGATTTGAATGTTTGCACCCAAAGCAGCAGCAGTGACCCACAGGCTTGCCCTTCTAAGCCACATCACACAACTGAAGGGGACAATGCCCAAGGGAAGTGCTGTTGGCATCAGCACTGCCCCAACTAGAAGGAATCAGTCCCACCACAAGATTTCACAACCACCAACCCCTCAGTCACCACCTCAGGTCATTTTGTGACTTAACTCCACCTGTCTGCAAACTCAGGTGCAGCCAACACAGGGTCAAAGGGAAGAGCTTATTGCAATCATCTGAGATTGGGGGGGGGGGGGGGGGGAAACTTAAATGCCTTAAATTTTCCAATTAAGGTACATTAAAAAAAACCCACAAAGCAAATAGGATTCTGCTTATCTCTGTATCCCTGGGCTATGTGCAAATACCTGCAACTCCATACATGAAGATATATGGGAGCAAAATACCCTCCAAGGAGAGCTGGACATCCCCAGGGAGGTAGCTGACTCCATGCTTAACTGCAAATTCCATGTTAAGCATGTCTGGCACCTACCCAAGCTTACATGATCCTTGGGAGCTGAATCATGCTTTCCCACGGGACAAAACCCCCTCTTTGCTGGAGCTTCATTACACGTGAAAGACTCTGCCTCTGCTGGCTTGTTGCAGACCTGGCCATGTCAACAGAGGAAAAGACCAGGGGGTGCAGAATCTGTTTCTCATAACACATTCACCTGTCTCTGCCCCCATCTGCCCTGGGGCTCAGCACAGCACCAAAACACAAACAGTGAACAACCAGCTTCCACATGACAAACATGTGCCTCAGAACCCACACCACAGATCGAGAAGCTTGGCCAGAGACACCCACCAGGCTGATACAACCACAACTATTTCACTTGGCAGAGCCACCAAAAATAAGTGTACAGGCAGGCAGGTGCCCAGGATCTGCACAGCAGCACATCATGCAGCTCAAACACAGGATGAGACCCTGGAATATGTTGGGAAACTACTCACTCCTCCCCTTTTCCTTCTCCAGACCTTATAATAAACTGGAACAGGCAGTGACTCCACTTGCTGAAAGCAGCTGGTGATGAATTTAAGAGCTGGAGCAGACACAGACAGACAGAAACACACACACAGCCTTTTGTCATTAAATGAGTGATTTCTGAGGCTGAAGCCACAGGACTATGCTCAGAGACTAAGCAAAAGGCTGGTCTTTTGGCTGGGCACAGCCCTTCCAGACCTACCAGGTTAATCTTCAGGCTTCAACTTTGCTTTCTGAAGCTCTCACTGGGGTCCCTCCTCTGCTCAAGATCCTCCTTCTTCCATTCCACTAGGAAATTCCTGACAGCAGCCTCTCCTGACAACCTTGTCTCCACATACACCACTGCTCCATCCTAGCTCTACTCCAGGCAATTGTTTTTTTCCCCCCTCTAAAAAAAGTCCCAAGGGATTCAGGTCACCTTCCCTGGCTGCTAGGACAGTAATCCAAACCACCTTTGTCAGTGGGGCAGTACACAAATGGCTCACACCTGCTCATTTCCAAACTTTATGGAGAAAACAGCATTTCTGTGAATGTAGCTGGTTACTGACTTGCAAGAAGAGGGCCCATGAGCCAAGAGCAGGGACTGAGAGCCAGACATCTGTGATCCTCATCTTACTCTTCCAGTCCCTAAGAGATGCAGGGAGCATGGCTCCAGTGCCTGCCCCAAGGCCCTGCTCTCACAGGTTCCAGACCTGCCAGTCTTCCAGGAAAGACAACTCCAATCATTAAGTTTTCAGTCAATCTGATTCCAAGGTCTTCACCCAAACAATTTTGGTCCTCAAACCACCCGTGCATCAACTTAGCAACTCCTATCTTAGTATAGGTGATTGCTACGTGAGCACAATGACTCTAAAGAAGATGCTTTAGTAAGAAAGGACATTTAAGAGGCATGCCCAGACTCCAGCAGAAATGATTTCAGAGAATCATGGAATGGTTTGGGTTGGAAGGAACCTTAAAGATCATCTTGTTCCAGTCACCCTACCATGGGCACCAACACCTTCCACTAGATCAGGTTGCTCCAAGCCCCATCCAGCCTGGCCTTGAGCACTTCCAGGGATGGGGCAGTCTCAGCTTCTCTGGGCAACCTGTGCCAGGACCTCACCACCCTCACAGGGAAGAATTTCTTCCCAGTATCTAATGTAACCCTGCCCTCTGTCACTGTAGAGCCATTGCCCCTTGTTGTCTCACTCCACGCCCTTGTGCTAAGTCGCTCTCCAGCTCTCCTGGAGCCCCTTTTGGCCCTGGAAGGTGGTCTCAGGTCTCCCCAGAGTCTTCTCTTCTCCAGGCTGAACAGCCCCAACCCTCAGCCTGGACTGCCTCCAGTGGTGCTCCAGTCCTCAGAGCACCTTTGTTGCCCTCCTCTGGACCTGCTCCAACAGGTCTGTATCCTTCTTATGTTGAGGGCCCCAGAGCTTGACGCAATCCACAGATATGAGGGGGACAATCACCTCCATTGACCTGCTGGTCACATTGCTTTTGATGCAGCTCAAGATACAATTTCTCTATGTTCTTCACTTCAAAGCTCCATCATACGCTGAGTTTCAGATCAAAAAGCCAACAGAAAAATATCCTGCTTTAGATAAAAACACCCTACATTGGCATAGAAAGGGTTAAAGCGAGGGATGCTTGATACAAAGCAATGTTCTCTCATAGTCCTTTTTCCCCTTTGGTAAGTAACAGCCTAACAAAGTCATGTGCTTGGAAGACGCAGGATACCTCCAGCTGAGCAGCAGCAATTAGGAAAGCAAAGAGGAGCAATCTTCAAGGAGAAAGCTTTGGGTACAGAGGGAGTCCTGACATTAGTATTTTCCTATTATGAAACAGAAAATGGGCTCCTATTGGTTATGGACAGAAATGGTGCCTGTCCACAAGGGAGGACAGAACAGAAAAAGAAACCAGGAGCTGTTCCTCCAGCCCTCTCTGCAGCTGCAGAGCTCTGCAGTCTTCTTGGCTGAACAGTTCATCGGCGTTAATTAGAACAATCCAAGACAAATTAACAGTGACCATACGTGCATGAGAACATCCCAGACAGGCAGGGGAATGAATTGTAGGGCTCCAGGCAATTCGGAGAACTTCACGCTCTCCACTGTAGCATTTTGCTCTGGGTTGTTCAGAAAAAGGCCTGGTTTTATCTAAGGTGACATTTTCCATATTGGGTTTTTCCTTTAGCTGAATCAAACAGTATTTTCTGGCCCAAGACATCCCTAACATTCCTCAGTGATGGCAAAAGCCCTTAGTTTTGTCCAGATTAGAAAGCCATTCTCATTGAAATTCTCCTGC
This sequence comes from Acropternis orthonyx, assembly GCA_035583155.1. NCBI lineage: Eukaryota > Metazoa > Chordata > Aves > Passeriformes > Rhinocryptidae > Acropternis > Acropternis orthonyx. The sequence goes on from JAWWEU010000023.1 coordinate 16,506,060, forward strand.
GATCCAATGTTCTGGGACCTGGGCTCGAAATTTGCAACAGCGGTGACCTCGGAGTCAAGGAACTGCTGCTTCTGATTCCATGTATGTCCCCCCACACCCAGCTGTGCCAGCACCCTCGGGGAGAAGGGGGTGCAAGTTGTGTGCTCTTGGTAGACTGGGTTTTACTTTGTAATCCCCTGAGGAACAGGCCTCAATCCCTCACAGCCCCTCCAACATGCAGGGCAGGTGGGTGGCAATGCAGGGACACAAGAGCAAAGCCTACTCCTGTGCTCCTCCAGCCACACTAAAACAAGAAGCGATGCCCTTGTTTTAGCCCGGCTCAGCATGGTTGGCAAACCTGAAGTTACTGGACAGGAGAAGGGCTGCACAGAGCCCTAGAATTCCCTCTAGAGGCATTAACCCTCAGGCAGCACAGAGGAAGAAGCTGCGCTACTCAGGGGATGGGGATTGAGACCCCATTATAAACTGCAAGTCTCAATAAAAACTCTGGGGAGGGCTGAAGCTGGATGCAGGGGCAGAAGACCGAGTCATGGCAGTAGAAAGGAGTCCAGCAGTGGATGCTGAGAGTGAACTAGTAAGTGGCAAGAGGGTGTGGGGGAATACTAACGTTGGCAAAACAACAGAAAGTTCTGAGTTGAAACAGAAAAATAAAAACCAAGGAAAAAAACCCAAACAGTGGCAGGTGGGGGGGAGGAAAAAATCAAACAGCTCAAGACAACTTGCAACGTGAAAAAATTAATCCCAAATATTCCTAAGCATAGCGCAATTACAAACAACCATAAGGGTGATCTAAACCAGCCTGGAAGTGCTAAGTGGCATCACTAAAAAGCAGAGCTGGTAACACAAACAATTGCCAGCACATGTTCCTAGCAGCACCTGTACAGGAGGCAGATCAGATACTGCCTTAGAACATCCATTCTCTAAATTCACTTGTTTGCCTTGCTGCTAATGCACAACAAATGATGCTCATCTCTGCCATTAATTCCCTCTGTGCCTATATATCCAAGGAGCTGTCAGGGTTCAGAGAAAGCATTTGCCTCTCCCCGGTTTGCTATGAGCACACCCAGCACCATGAAACTTAGTAGGCTGAGAAGGAAACAGGTGCAGAAACACTCCCCCAAGTGCAGAAATCACCACTTGATGAGCTGCCAGACGAGGACCCAACACCTCCCATGGGTCAAGGTATACGATGATAAAACATGTAGGGAAATAACAAACCCCAGGGCAGCTCCCTGTATAGCACTGTTAGCATGTGTGCCTTTGGGCAGCACTTGAAAGTAAAAACTGTCTCCCCAGCCTCAGCCTTGCTGTCCCCTACAGGCACTGGCCTCCTCTGCCAACTATCTCCAGCCTCCTTCGCCGGGACCTGAGCAGAACACTGATGAGAGGGCTGGGATGTTGGGGTACACCTGCAATCCAAACCAGACACACACCCCTCCCATTCCTGATCCCCCCAGCTCCGTTTCACATCCCCCAAGAAGCAGGTCTCCCCCA
>JAWWEU010000023.1:16507653-16585823 GCA_035583155.1 Acropternis orthonyx
CCCACCCCCCCCCCACCCCAGATCAGAGGGGCAGCACTCCACTGTGCTCACACAGCATCACCTCCCTGCCAAGATTCCCCCTTCACCCCACTCAAGAACAACACCAACCAAAAAGCTGAACCCTAACACAGCAGCTGGTAACCCCAGCAGCTTTCAGCCCCCCTGGACCAGGATACAGCTGTACCCACAGCTCCAACCCAGCTGGGGTGTGCTCAGGCCCAAGGAGGGAGAGGTTCCTGCTGGAAAGGCATCTGATCTGGGTAATAGTCATCTTCCAGAAATTAATTTTTTTTCCCCACCCCTGTATGAATCCAATACACCAGGTTTGGACAGCTGCAGTCCAAACAGCAGCATTTAATCACAGTGCAAACCTGGCATGTTTGCAAAGGAGCAAAGTACTACGTGCAGCAGAGCGTCTGCCTTACTGCTCCCAGAGCATCCCACCTTAAAGTCAGGATGCTCCCAGTGAGGGAGGCCAAAGACCAAACCATAACTCCACAGGCATGACAGCTGTGCACATCTGAGATAAGCTCTCATGCCCCAGAAATGGGACTGTGCCATAACATGCCCCACAAAGGCCAGCAAGCAGGAAAACAAATGGTTTCCCACTTGGCATTGCTATGGGGCAGGGAAGGTCTCTCTGTTCAGGGGTATCCTTCAAGCTCCTGCAGCCAGGCCTGTGCCTGGGATCAGCTTTGTACAGTGACCCAGATATGGCCTCCGCAAAGGGAATTAGTTGGTACAACCAATACTGCAGCAGAAAACCTGCCCTTAGAGGCACTGCTTGCTCAGATGCTCATCTGGTGCTTTTAATGGAGCTTCAGGATCTGTTGGTCTCCTCCAGACAAGCATCAGCCTGGCCCCATTTGAGTTTCATCTCACCTTCAGTGGGATCCTGCCCTTTCCCCACAGCTCAGGGTATGAGTGAAGAGGAGTGGGGAGAACCCTTGACTGGACTTGTTCATGTCCTGTGTACACAGAGCAGACCCATCTGGTGAAGAGGCAGCCTAGAGAAGAATTGCCCAGTAATATAAATGACCAGCAAGAGCACCGTGAGATGGTCCAGGCCAAGCAAGGAGCACTGTGGCTGGGTAACAGGGAGAAAAAGGAGTGCCAGACCCCAGAGATCCTGCTGGAAGATGGAGACTGCTCAGGGCCACAGCCAGAGAGCAGAGACAGCACGATTCTCATCTCGCCCCTCATCTCTGCTGCACCTACTGTTGTTAAATTTCATCGTCTGGTGCTTATAGTTCTTGCAATGATGGTAATCATCGTGGTGTCTATATTACATTAGGAGGATGTCAGCCCTGGTGCAGCGTCAGGGATAATCAAGCAGGCAGCGATAAGAGCGATAGCGGCCTCGCTGACAGCCCGCCAGGACAGGCAGCGCTGCCCGTGCCTCCGTGTGCGGAGCAGAGCGGATCACACACCCCTGCAGGGGCGAGGGGCATGGGGACTGGCATCGGGCATGGCCTCCTGGTGAAGCAGCCAGGAAGGTGCTAAACCCTGGTTTTCCCCCGTCGAGGAGTCAGGAGGGAGGAAGGCAAAGGGAAGCAGCTGCAGGTGAGCACTGGTGCCATAGCTGAGAGGGGGCTTTGCAAATCTACCCCATGGCAGCTCCCAGAGCTGGCACTACAGATGCCACCAGCCCAAAGGACAGATCTGTGAGCACAGCCCCAAGCCCAGGCACCCGCTGTGCTGCCCTGGTGGGAGCAGCATGGGCAGTGCCCCCACAGAGCCCAACCTGCCTTGTGCCACCACCTCTGCCTTGTCCCCAGCAGCCTGCGGACGTGCTCCAGTGCACACAGGAGGCAAACAGCTTGACATTTCCTAACTCCATCTCCCTCCCCCCTCATGCAGTGCCATTTCCCTGCTGTGCTCCATCCTTGCGCCTACCCAAGAAAAAGCAAGCACCCTCTGAGCAGCTCTTCACAGCTCTGCTGCAGAAGCAGGACAGGGAAATGTGCAGTTTAGTTGCTCCTCAGGGATGGTCAGCTATAATTGAAGCAAACAAACCATAGAACTAAGGTCTCCCCAGTTCACTAAAGAGCCTGCTAAAAGGCAGCAGTACCACAGGATGTGAGGGAAGAGAGAAAGGCAGCCCACGCCACGAGGGATGGAGAGATGGAGGTTGCTCCAGTGTTCCCTGGCCTGGCCCCCACATCTCCAATCCTCTGTGGAACTGGCTGGACTCCTGCTCTCTCAGCCCAGAATCACCAGCCTCTACAGCTGAGACTTTAGCCCTGCCAGCCGCACAGCAGACTCGAGACTGCTATACATAATTTAGCAACTAGACAGGGATAAAGGGCTATACATGGTTAGCCTGGATTATAGAAAACCTCTCCCGGCCTGGAAAGCTGCTTTTAGTCTTCATCAGCCCAAACCCTTGTACAGGGAGCTCTCAGAGCGACAGACCTGCCTAAGTGTTTGCAGAGAGTGAATCTTCTGCAAGGAAATTTAGCACCTCACAACTTCAAACTCAGCCTTCTCCTTTCAGATAAAGGGCTGTAAAAATAAATCGCTGCACAGTTGAAAACAGAAGGTCTCAACCAGGCTGGGAGCACTGCCCAGGCACTCCTCTGCACACTCACAGCCATTTGGATGGCGTGGGTCTTGCTGCCAGGTCAGGGCACAAGCCCACCAGAGCCTCTGTGCTAATGTATGAGAGGGAGAGAACAGCTAGAGCTTCTCAGATAAATGCCCAAACACATTCAGAGATCACACAATCTCTAAAAATACAAACTTTTACAGTAACACAGAAACAAAACAAAATCATTAAGCTGACTCTGGCTGCTCTCTTGTTTATATAGGACATAAGAAAAGCTTTAGCAAGGAAAACACAGTATTTTTAAAAGGTGCCTCAACTACTTTTCTTCAGGATATATGCTAGAGAGTTAACCAGTTTGATTAAGTTATGTCTACACAGAACACACCTACTTCAGGTCAACAGCATTAAAATTGCACCTAGAATACCCTAGGAGGGATGCTGTCACAGGTAAAAATGTACTAATTTGCCAGACTTCAGGTTGGATATTATGAAGAAATTCTTTACTCAGACAGTGGTGAGGTCCTGGCACAGACTGCCCAGAGAAGCTGTGGCTGCCCCATGCCTGGAAGTGTCCAAGGCCTGGTTGGACAGGGCTTGGAACAACCTGGACTAGTGGAAGGTGTCCCTGCCCACAGGAGGGGGTTGGAACCAGATGGTCTTTAAGGTCCCTTCCAATCAGGCCCGTACCAGAATCAGTGCCCCCCATGAGATGGATCATATTGGGTGTTCCCCAGTGTCCCCAGATCAGAAGCTGCATTGATACAGAGGTACAAATCCTTACATGTGAAGCTCTTCCAGAAACATGTGCTTGATTTATATTGGTTGAAAAGAACTCAATTTCTCTCTGAATTACCTGAATTTCTCTCTGAATTACCTGAATTTCTCTCTGAATTTAAATAATTTATGGAATAGACCCTCAGTTTGACCAGAAGAGGTTAAAGTGCTCTCCTGGGCAGACAGGCCCATGCTCTGCTGAAGCACAATGCCAGACCTGCCAGGATAAACACAGGGGTTGGGAGGAAGGGGACATGGAAGGAAGGTTCAGAGGAGAGGGAGTTTGGAGCAGGAAGCCCAGGGAGGGAGACATTGTGTCATGACTGATGGCTTCAGAGAGCATGTGAATGAAATGAACAGAAGATGATTGAAATCATTAGAGAAAGATAAAGCAGGAAACATCTCTGCTTCTCAGATACCTCCTGGACTCTGTGGTTGCAGTTCTGCCTTTTTTTTTGCACAGCTGCTGGGCAGTGTAAAGCTCTGGTTTCTTTTACTGTGCTGGTTTTTTCCCCAAGGCTAAATGTTCAGGACACTGAAATTGCAAAAGGTCATACAGACTCAAAATGGGATCTCACTGGACTCCATTTCCCTGGCAGTAAGGAAGGTGAGGAAGAGACCAGCACTGCTCTGAGAGAAGTGGAAAGTATTTCATGAGGCTCTTTTGCCAAAGCACCCTGGCAGCAGCAGTGCCCAGGGCAGGGCTGCTGCAGGTGGGCAAAGGCTGCTCCCCATTCCCTGGGGGTGTATCCCAAGCATGCACAGCTCCCTTACTTGCTCTGCACTGAGCGAGGCAAGACTCTTGGCCCCTCAAAGACTTGACTACAAATAAATAACTAGACCTCTTTCCCAAAACAGCTTTATCTTCCATGCCAGAAAAACTGCTGCTTCTTGTAGAAAGGGCTGTGGAAAAAGGCTGTGCTGTGTAGCCTCTAACACTAAAGCTCCCAGACATATTTTGCAGGCTTTGGTTTAACAACAAAAGAAAAAGAGTAACAATTACCTCACACTGCCTTTTATTTTTATTGATGGCTACCAGTGGCCAAATTCAGCTCTCAGCTGCAGTGATGCAAATTTGGGATAACTTCACTGACATGGATTTAAACTAAATCTCTTATTAGAGCTAAAGCAATTGAAATCTAGGCCAGCATAAGTCAGCACTGTCAACATTTACCCCCACAGTTTTCTGCAGAGTAATGATCTATTTTAAAGAAATGGAACTTTTAGAAATAGCAACTTTGCATTTCTCTTGATTTACCTTCTGATGTGGGGCTTTCTCTGTACTTCAGGGATTCATGTTTACAAGCTTTTCTCCCTAATCTCAAGCACTGGAAGAATTTCTGTAAAGGCATAGACTCATTGAAAACAAAGCTGGAAGAGACCCACTTGTCCAACCCATCCCCTCTGGCTCATTCAGGACCCACCTAACCTGTGCTGTTCACAAGCCTTGCTCTAATCCACCCATGGTGAAGACCCCAGGCTTCCCTGGCTGATGTTCTCCAGCATTTCCACAGAATCACAGTATGGTTTGGGTTGGAAGGAACCTAAAGCTCATCTCATTCCAACCCACTGCTGTGGGCAGGGACACCTTTCACTAGCCCAGGTTGCTGCAAGCCCTGTCCAACCTGGCTTTGGACACTTCCAGGGATGGGGCAGCCACAGCTTCTCTGGGTAAGCTGTGCCAGAGGCTCACCACCCATACAGTAATTAATTTCTTTCTAATATCTAATGCAACCCTGCCCTCTGCCAGTTTAAAGCCATTCCCCCTTGTCCTGTCACTCCGTGGCTTTGTCCCTCTCCAGCTCTCTTGGAGGCTCTTTAGGTGCTGGAAGGTCAGCCTGTGAGAAAGTCATTACTTTAATATAAAGTCTTCTCTGTTATGGAATAGGCTTATAAATCTTTGCTGTGTCCCCAGAAGATATGGAGAACAGACTTGCAGACAGCTTTCTTCCAGTCATTTCCAGACTCATCCTTTCTCCTGTTAGTGGTTTCTGTTTCCTGAGCCAATAGAGCTCAGAAACTGACACTGTCCAACAAACTCTGCCTATTGTACACTGCTCAGATTACAGGAGGGTTGTCCCACAGTGGGGAAGAAGTCAGTCCCCAGGTCCCCATTGGCCCCAGGAATAAAAGGGTGCAGGGAAGCACCCACAGTGTGAAACCCAGAGCTGGACCAAGGGAGCCAGAGCTTGCAGAGCAGCCAGAAGTACTTGCTCAGATCAACTGAACCACCATCATACACATCTACAGACATACTTGAATCCCCACTTGCCCTGTCTTCTCCTTCTTCAGTTCCTTCCCACTATCTGAGGGCTCTAGTCCCAGCCATCCCAGCCCTTTCCCCCTGCACACAAGCACACACTCAAAAACACCAAGCTGAGCTCCAGACCCATCTGTCTATACAGGCAGAGCTCTGCCTCAGCGCTGGCTGTCGGCACAGAGCGCTGTTTGGGCTCTGCACTCTCCCTACGACAGCCATGATCTTAATTAAGCTTTAGCAGGGAGCAACTGTCTGGTACTTGTGGCTGAGAGAGGGGACTCAGTCTGTGTTCCCCCTTTGCCACAGGCACAGCACTGACCTGCCTGTGTGATTCTTGGCAAATCACCTTCCTGTGTCTGCATGGTCTCACTGACCTCCCACTTTGAAAGAATTTATCGTTAATTTCTGCAAAGTGTTGTGGAATCCTCAGAGGAAAGGTAGCATAGGAGTGAAGAATATTAATATTCCACCAAGAATCTCTAGCGACCAACCGGCACATTAAAGCTTCTATAAGCAGAAACAAAACTCTTGCATGGTCTCAAGCCAGAGCCCCAAAACACTGGCAGATTTTTTTTAGTACTTTCCATCAGCATAGGAAACATGTATGAGGTCTGTCATTATGCATCCAGAGCAACATCCCTGCCACATCTAAGAAAATACATAGGGAACACAGGACCAGGGATGGATTTGTATCTACTTGGAGTAAGAAAAGGTTGCATCAGGCAACATGTATGGGGAAGCATTAGTCTCCTGCTGTTCCAGCATAAAGTTAATCAGGGACAGAAATTAATCCCTCCTGACAGCATGTTGCCAATTTCTGATTTCATCCCCATTTCCTCGTAGCTTATCATCAAGGGAAGAGGAAACTTGTAGCATGGACAAGCCTGTCACATGCCTCTTCCTTTGGTAAAGGCTCACACACAGCAGCCACGGGTTCCCGTACACTCTGAGCAGCATGTCTGTGCTCTGCATGCACACAGGTCCTCTCACATCCATACAGATTCACCCACTATTACACAGGTATACCCAGTGGAAAGTTATGCATATGCTCAAGGCAAAATACATGCCCAACCATCAGCTTTACTCCAAGACAGTGGAGGGGGGGAGACAAGAACATGACAAAAAAAATCCTCTCCCCTGAGGGACGGTGCCAGAAGAGCAAAGTGGCATTTACAAATCATAAGCATTTCCCTTCCCCACTCCCTGCTCCTTTGCCCAGAATGTTAATTAGCATTGCTCTAAACAGCAGCAGCAAGAGCTGAAACCCAAGCAGCCTCAATTGCTTGAAAGGAAACCTGGTTGGGAACTTTTTCAGATGAGACATTTAAACTCAAATGGTGAGATGTGATGGCGATGCAGCAGGTGCTTTTTAATGCCACTTTATAACTTTCCTCCTAAAACTAGGGTGTGAGTTCTAAAAAGAAAACTATCTTCTCTGGAGGCTGTAGAATTCTGCCTCATATTCCAAATGTTATGGGTGTATTCTGTAGCTTATTCCCCCCAGCCCAGCAGATCATGGATGGAGCCCCACAGCATGGCAGCAGTACCCTGCTCACTCCCAGTCCTGAAATGTGTCACTTCACTCCAGCCTGGGCAACCCCCAAGACTGCTTTGCAGTGCAGTTTAGTTGATCACATAATAGAAAAGTGGATTTGCAATTATATTCATAAATAATAGTGCTGACTTGGGTTTGTGCCATAAATAAAACTTGCATGATTATATAGCCTACATATATCTCTGTGTGTTTGGATGATCAATATACATCTTAAAGTATCACTAAATTTCAGCTACAAAAAGTGTAGCAGGAAACTGGCTTCACAATTTGCTTCTCCTTTCAGTGCCATTCCCTTTCTTATTGCGTATACGTCTCCTCACCCAAAAACCCCCTGCCCCAAGTGATCGATGCCGTGTTTCTGGCACACCAGGTGCCACAGCTCACACTGCCAGGAGGGGCCTGCACCCCATCTCCTGGACAACACAGGAGACAGGGCTGCTGGAATTAATTCCCACTGAAATGAGAAACTCAACAACATCCCATGGACCAAAACAGCTGATCTTATACACAGAGAGCAGTTCTCAGCACCAAACCCATGCCCAGCTCCACACCCGAGCAAGGTGCCCAGACTCTGTGGTGGGGGGCTCACCCTGAGCACCTGCACAGGCAGCCAGTGAAGGTGCAGTCACGCCAGGGGGGTCCCAGTACAGCCCCCTACCAGAAGCAAAACAAATCCCCAGCGTTTTCTCCTGTGAGGGCAGGGCGTGCGCAGCACAGGAACATCCTCCACCACGCGCTGCAGGAGCATTCAGCCCCATTACCCCAGGAACTGAAGAGCTGTTGTGAAATAAATACAAGGGGAACTGGGGAGGGGAGCACACTCTCGGCCGTAAAACCATCCAGAGGGCTGCCAGCCACTTGCTGAGCTCATGGGAGAACGGCTCTCCTCCCTCTCTGCGACAGAACCAGGCTGCAGATCACAGACCTCCACGTCACCAGCCCTGCAATCCATCCTCCTGCTCAGGAGACGGGCAAGTCCATGGCAAACAGGCATTTTGCACATCTGCAAGTGTAGGGTTCTGCCCTCCTTCCACTTTACTTTCCCAGGTATCAGGCTGAGGAATTTCACAAGTAAGTGTTCTGCATGGGGCTTACTCAATAGGACATAATTGACTCTTGTTGCAAACAATTAAGTGCTCTCAATAGAGATGTCCATTCTTAATGTCTTTTTTTAATTCTTACTAATGAATTAAGCCAAGATAACACCAAGTAGTTCCCAGATGAAACTGATTGTCAAGCAGATGAGGATTTTATCAATAGATTTTTTTTTAAGCTTAACATAGAAAAATAATAAAAAAAAAAAAAAAAAAAAAAAAAGAGTAACCAGAAATGCTTTTCCCCCTTTCAAAAAGCATAGAGTAATCTCTGCAGGAGATTCCTTTCCCAGCTATATTAGTTATTACTGCCTCTGCATGGTTTCTAGTTATGTGTGCATTTGAAGAAAAAGACGAAAAAATGTCTGAGTTCACAAACCTCCTTTATCTGAACCCTAGAATGCTTTGGTGAACATTTTGAATGAAATGACCCATAAAGTGATTAACAGTTTATTAACTTGAAGGGCAAGTGACAACACCACCACAGAAAAGCAACCCGATGTTTCTAGACTCCCTGGGGAGTTTGCTCATGGACACTAATGTTCTCACTGGTGGGGTTGTTTCTTCCCTCCCCTTCTGTTTTAAATAAAGGCTTGCTTCCATTTTCTCCTATCCCTCTCACTCCCCTACAAGCCCAATACCCTTCCAATTCACGGACCAGTATCCAAATCTACAAATTGCTTCCTGAAGATCTCTCCTCCAAACTGCAGAAAACACGTACTGTCTATCTTGGCTTGCTCCAAAAATCCCTCACACACAGCCTGGAAATGTCAAGTACTCTGGCTCTTATCATCTGTTCACTAGATCTCAAATGCTTTTTCAGACCTTCCTGTGCCCTGCTCCTCAGGGGAGCAGGGAGTTCTTGTCTCTTCACCTTGCTTAAGGTGCAGAAAGGGGTCCACCAACCCTCATCCCTTTTCCAAGCAGCTCAAGGCTCCCAGAAGAAGACCACAGCTCCTGTGGGGGAGACTAACTTGGTTATGCAGGACCTCTCTGGTCTGTGTCTCCCGTTGCAGCTCCCCACGTGAGACAGAGACCTGATTTACCAAGGTGGTTTGCAGCCTGTATGACTGTCTGACCACGGTGATCTCACTTTCTGGAGAAGGAAAGAAGGGCAAGGAACAAGGATCGCCCCCAAAGCATTTCATAGGCCAAAGTTCTGCATCATGTGGGTAGGGAAAGGACAGAACAAGGCACAGAAGAAACTGTGCCTGGGAAGCTGGGCTGATCTGCTCAGGAATTCAGCACAGTCTGCATGGCCAGGCTGGACAGATGCTGGGGTTGAGCTGAGGAGTTTCACACAGCAGATGGTCAAGGAGCTGTGATTTGAAGGTTATCTAATAATCAAGTAGTCATATCAGTGAGGATATGAGCCACGGGGTCACAAGGGGTTGGCACACTTCCCCCTTTTCTGTAGAAGTCATTGGACAGTACAAAGTAAGGACATTAACTGGTTAGCTCTCAGCTACAGCCAGCAGCAGCTTCCTTCAGAGGAAACCCTTGTAGGCCTGTAGGGCTCAACCTGGAACAGAAGGCATGCTGACACCATTACACCATTACCCCCACAAACAAGGGGCTGTCACCTTCTCCCCTTCTCCCTTCCCACAGCCCAGGTGCCAACACAAGCAACTCTGCAGCAAGTCTGCTCAAGTCACCAATTGAAACAAACTAACTCACTCAAAATTTCCAGTTGGAAATAAGTCATATCAAACCCTGGGCACCTTATGCCAGCTGTAACATCTTGGAATGCCAGGGCTAACTTCTTCACGCTATGCTACTGCATCAGATACAGGATACCTGTCATACCATCAAGGGAGGAGGAGACAGAAAAATCTCAAGACAAAGTCCTCCAGTGAAAATAAAACCCACATTTCTAGAAGTGATGAAATGCCAGTACTCACTCTCTACAGCCTCAAACAACAAAAACCCCGTTCAGATATTTTTTTTTATTAACTGTCACAAAATGATGCAATGCATATAGTGTAATTATGCTTAAGTGCTTTCCATGTTAAATGTCATTTCAGTTATCACTTTTTAAATGCAATTTTTATTGAGTGCACAATAATAATTTAGCAAGTAAACAGGCAAGTTACAAGAAAAGAGTGGAAGTGCAGGGGGAGGTGGGAAAGCCTCAAGTGTGACAATGAAATGCACTGGGGTACATGGAGCTGTTACTTCTGAAAGCTTGGAAAGAATTATAAAAAAGCCATAAATTACAAGGTTGCAAAATGCAATAAATTACAGCCTCTACAAAAGGCAGATAATGGAAATGAGAAAGGAGAGAGGGAAGGGGGAGGAATCTACATAATTTGTCACCACTGACCCCAGACATCTGCACAGCCTGCAAAGAGCACTGGAAATATTTGGGTGTTTTAGTCTCCTCACAAAAAAACCCAGTGCTCAGAGGCCAGTGGGGAGGTGAACTTTTGGGGTGCTTCCCTTCCATTGGCACAAACACAGAATACACCCCCAAATGGGCAGCCTTCCCTGTATCAAACATACCTTGGGGAAAACAGGGGACTCCAGGCTGAAGACCAACAACCCCACGCTTTGTAGGAGCTAAAACCCTTCAGTCTGCCAAGCCAATGGGAACAGGGTACAGTCAAGTGCTGGCACACTCAGAAGGGAGAGGTATGAATGTACTTAATTCCACCATTAATCATGGAATCACAGAATGGTTTGGGTTGGAAGGGACCTTAAAGATCATCTCATTGCAACCCCCTGCCACAGATGGGGACACCTCTCAATTAACCAGGTTGCTCAGAGCCCCATTCCGCCTGGCCTTGAACACTTCCAGGGACAGGGAATGCACAGCTTCCTTGGGCAACCTGTGCCAGTGACTTAATAAATACAGGCTTCCAAAGATACAACCTTTACTCATTTGTCTTTGCAGAAGAGGGTTCTTGGGGGCCTTGGCACACACTCAGTTGATCATGAGGCAGCAATGTGCGCTCGCAGCAAGGACAGCCAATGGTACCCAGGTCTCCCTAAGGAAGATCTGCCAGCACATCAAGGGAGGTGATCCCTGGAGTGCTGGGTCCAGTTCTGGCATTCCCAGGGCAAGGGAGATACGGAACTACTGCAGAAAGTCCACAAAGGGACCACTAAGGTGTTTAAGGGACTGGAGCATCTCTCAACACCGAGGGAGCTGGGACAGCTCAGTCTGGAGAAGCGAAGGCTAAGAGGGTCTATAAACACTTGAAGGGAGGGTGTGAAGAAGACAGAGCCAGGCTCCTCTCAGTGCTGCCCAGTGATTCTTGCCCAGGCAAGAAGCAACAGACACAGACTGAAACACAAGAGGATCTATCAAAGCATAAGGAGACACTTGATTTCTTCCCCCACTCCCTCCCCCTTGTGTGACCAAGTACTGCTAGAGTTTACCCAGATAAATTGTGGGATCCCTCTCCCTGGAGACATTCAAAAGCCATCTGAACACAGCCCTGAGGGACTCACTCTGGAGTCTTTAGCGCAACAGGGTGAAACTTTTACTGCCATTAAGGCTACATGTAGATGCTGAACCAAAGGTGGCAGCAAAGCCAGTTAACCTTCTACTGAGCAAGCAGAGCCAGGAGACTGCCTCCCACTATAGGAAAACACATTCACATCAGAAATGCTCTTGAGCAACAAAGCCAAAGCCCTTTGGAGGAAGACAACAACCCACAGTCCAGGCAGAAAGGGCAAGAGGAGGAGAGATGGTGCCAGGTGTGGGAAGGCACAGCTCCCTCTCGATTTCACAGCCGGCTGGGTCCCCGGGAATCTGTGCCCTTGGGGTTTCAGAGTTTTCAAAACAAAGCCATGGAGCGAAAGGAGAAACCCACCAGAGTAAAACCAACAAACAAAACAGCGGCAGCCAAGTTCTGAGAGTGGAGATGAACAGGATCTTAATCTCTGGAAAATTAAATCAGAAGAAAATGGAACAGGCACAGATTTTTGGCTGACAGAGAGCATCCTCCTTTCAGGAGCATGTGTGCCAGGTTTATTTGATTAAAACTCTTTAGGATGGAGAGAGAAGGGAGTGTTTTCATTATTGAAGTGGGAGTGAGGAGGAGGTAACCTGTAGTTGCCATAGGACCATTTTTAGTACTAATGGTAGCAAATAGTCCCAGTGGATGGGAGTAAAATGATTGTATAGATTAATATTTCATTCCCTGAGGACAGAACTTTTTTGCAGGAATGGGATGCAGGCTTCCTGGTGTCCATGGGAGCTCTGGGCTTACACTGAAGCTCTGAAATAGTCTGGCAGTTGCTTTTACTGCCTCCAGACCTCAGGGAAGAAAAAGCCAGCTTCGGTTGATTGGGAGCCTAAGATGAGGTTTTACTACTGCAGTGGCAAGTCCTGGACGTTCCTCAGCCAACGCCAAAGGGGTAGGACAGGCTGGACATTGCCAATAGCACCTCGAGGGCCTTCTTGAAATGAGTTTGGCAGGATTCAGCTTTGCTCCCAATCTGTCCACTCTTTTCCCTCCGTTTAATCCAAGCCCCACCTTCTGAATACCATCAGGAGAAATGCCTGGGCAGCATCCCGAGCATCATCTGAGGGAAGAAACCAGCTTCTCAGCCTGTGTGGGAGACAGGCAGAGGGCAGGAAAAGCCTGTGCTCATGCCTCCATTATAGGAAGAGAGGCTAAAGAAACTCAGGCAGCAGAACTAGCTGGGAAAGGTAGGTCAGGCCAAGGCAAACCAGCAGGGCACAGGCAGGCAGCACACATGGCAGAGCCAGCAGCACATAATGCAGCCCCAGCACCCTGCCAGCACTGGCAAACCAGGCAGCAAAGCTCCTCAAAGAGAGCACTGAATCTCCATGGTCCCCTCCCTCTCTCCATTGCTCCCTGAGAAGTCCAGCCTCCTGAGCTGATGTGCTCCAGCACAAGTTGCTAATCAGGGCACAGCACGAGCAGGGAGCAGCAGGCCCTGGGCTCAAGCACTTTTTTTCCCCAGCAGGAGCTGAATGCTAGCACCTCCCCTGAATTTAAAAAAAAAACCAAAAAAACAAAAAAAACCCAAAACCAAACCAAACCAAACAAACAAAAAAAAAACAAAAAACAAAAAAACCTAACAAAAACCCAGCATCTCTGTCTCACATGAACTGGGGAGAAAAGGCTTCAAAGGTTTCCAAAAAAACAGAAGCGGAAGGTTAAAGGAAATGCAGTTTCCAAGGGAAGAAGAGTTATCCCCAGAATTTGAGTGGTCCTGCCACCCTCTCCTCCATGCTTCACTCCATGGCCCCAAATTTCACTGCAGCATCACAACAACTATCTGCCTTCACCAGCTTCTCTGCCCACAGACCCCCCAGTTCAGCCCCATCCCAGCAGACCTCTGCCACCCACATCCCTGCCCTGCCACGCTGTGGGCACTGTGCTACTCCTTCCCAGCTCTCCCTCAGCCCCGCTTGCAGAGGAGACCAGCTAACAAGGGCAGTGCTTTCAGAGCCCCTGAGCTTGTTAAGTTATTCCGCTCTGTGATGCCAAGTGGAACAGAGTCACTGAACTTTACTAGAGGCACCCAGAGGTGCTGCCAGCCCTGGCAGCTCACACCAGCCTCTCCTGCAGACGCCCCCCTCTGTTCACACTGGTGGCCACCAGCTCAGGATGCTCCTCTGCTCACAAGTCACTGTCCCCCATGCGTGGGGAGGAGGCAGAAGTAACCCACCCATCGGTGACAGCCTTGAGGCAAGCAGAAACCAGAATCCAGGCCAGGATCCTTCCAGCGAGATCACTGTTCAAACCCTCTCCAGTCCCTTCAAGCCCTCACATCTCCACACTGTCCTTGCCTTCAACCTCATGTGCCAAACAACACAAAATATTCTGCAATTCTCCTCACAGCAATCAATTCCTCTGCTGCTGAAGATGGTTTCTCCCATGCCTAATAGGCCAGGATAAGTCTGTCCTTACGCTCCCTTTTCTCCTGCCCTGCTCTCTGCCTCTGCAGCACAAAGATCGCCCTCTGCTCATGGCCAGGAGATTGTGACTCTGTTGGAAAAGCCTGCTCTATAACCCCTCAGCCTCCAATCTATATGGACAAGAGCTACAAAAGCAATTTACCATCTCATTTCAGGATTCTGCCAGCAGCTACAACATGGAAATGAGGGCGGCTGCTCTCTGCTGCAGCCTTTAAATACTTCGACTCACTTTGGTCAGGCTTGACATTGCTGCCAGCACCATGTTGTCCTTACCTGAAGCTTACCCACAAGGATGGGTTTCTGAGGGTTTGGTACCCGCAATAGGATTTCTACAAGATTCCCACACGGGTAATGAGCAGCTTAAGGACAGGAAGCTGGAAAACTCATCACCTGCCCAATAATCCTACTTCATCATGCCTCTGACCACAACTTGTTCCCACAGTGCTATACCAGCTTGAAACTGTGTCCTTTTTGGTCTTCTTGGTCACCCCTCAGAGCTGCTAAATTCCTCTCCTGCCCTTGTCCAGCTCTCCTCTTTCCAGCTCTTCATCAAGGAGACAGAATCATTGTACCAGCTCTTGATTTTGGGAGACAGCGAGTGATGGCCCCAAAGCATTCAAAACAGAGGGCACAGCACAGCAAAGCAGGGGAACTGGAGTCAGGCTAAATAAGGGGTGCACCCTTCCAAACAGCCTCTCCTGGCACAGGCTGCCCCCAGCAGTGGCTGCCCCCTCTCAGCGCTCTGGAACCATGAGGTATAGATTAGGGCTGCTGAATGTCCCCATCAAAGTGAGCAGAAATCAATGACGTGCCACTCAAGCCCTTGAGATAATCCTATCTAATCAAACAGACCCGGAGAAAACAGCATCTTATGGGCCATAAAACACCAGAGGCTTATTCCCCTCATAAATACTGAGCTGACACCACCACTGCTACAGCCCCTTTGGCTCTTCCTTCCTCCTCTCCCATCCTTCCACTTGAACGCTTGGCTGCTGACAGCTCCTAATAACTTGGACTCTGATGCGGTCCCTGACTGCCTAATCAGGGTTACATTAATGAAGCGGTTATCTCATCCAGCCTGACCCCAAAACATCCTCCACAGAGCAGTGCCCGTGCCTGGCACACCAGGGAAACAGGTACTTTCGGCAGCAGCCCTTGGCTGGTGGGGTCCCACTCCACAGCACAAAGCACACCCCAGACAGCCCAAGGGAAACCCTGGCTCTGCTAAGCCCACAGCAGAGCTCTGTTCACAGCAGAGAGGCCCAATGTTTCAGCCTCATTTCAACATTCAGGGTCATAAACAGCAACCTGTACCCTGCTCCCTTCTCTCACCAAAGCCTTCCTCTCCCAGGGCTAGCAGGAGTTCCCCAGGCACATGACTATAGCAAGGGAGTCTTCTCACACCTTCTAGTTCAAGGCGAGGACAACACACACCTGAGACTTGTGAATATGATGAGCATCAGGAGGAGTTTTAGCTGGACCCCTCACAGAACAGTATATTTGGCTCTTTTCCTCTGATATCAAGGCTTTGATTGCTGTCCCAATTATTGCCTTAGAACTCTGGGATAAGAAACTCCTACCAAGCTCTGAATACTTGGCTGCACACCCAAAGGAGACCAGTGACATGCAGGTGTCACAGTCAAATGACATTCTGACAGGGGAGATGGCCTGACACCCAACAAAACTGAGGTCACCTGCCACTACCTGCAACACAGGTGATGCAAATCATAGGGAGCTGCTGAGTTCCAGGACATTTCTGCAGACAAGCTCACCAAGGAAGGTGACATGTTCTAGAGCCAAAGGAACACCGATGATCCTCCCACCTGGGGGCATGAATGTTTCTCACCAGCTCAGGAGCTGCACAAAACCAGTCCTTCCTCTATTTTGCCTAAGGAGAGGACTACTGTTAGGACTGTACCCATGAAGATTCCTTTGGGATGTTACCCTGCCTGGAATAGCCCTCCTGTAGGGTTTAGTCTTGTTGCTTGACTTCACCAGTTTTGGCTTCTGAATTCCCAGCAGCCTCCCAATGGGCCTAGTCTCTACCATGAGGAAAGATCTTCATAGTAAGGAGAAATTCACTTGCTTCCCTGAAAAGCAGGATGCAGCATGCTGATGGGAGAGTTTTTGGGGACCTTTCCTTCCCTCTTGCTGCAGGACAGTAGAGTTTACTATTGCTCCCCCAGCACTGCCAGCCTCCCTGGCACCCCTTGTGCCTCAGGAAGGTGCAGCAGAGCCCTTTCTCCCTCTCTTCCCTCCCCTCAAATGGGGCAAGGAAGGTGGGAATAGTAAAGCCAAGGGGAAAAACAAAACAACAAAGCACTGTATAATCCGTACATTTCACCATTTGGCAGAGGGGATTTTTTAATCATTTAATAGTTTTAATCCTTTATCAGATGCTCATCTAAGAGGATTTTGCTGCACATACAAGATTTGGTACAAATTCATTTGCAGTAAATATACTCATTTAGCAAGTTTATTTCCTGCCTGGGCACTGAGTGAAGTAGTTGGCTGCTATTTGACAAAGGTGGTGAGACCTTGCTGGAACTCCTCCGTACTGTATTTTGCAAGCCAGCATCTCAGCTACTGGAGAAAAATGACACTGGGCATCCTCACAGTGTGAGGTCCCCACAAATAGCAGGACACACCTTTGGACAGCATCAGCCCTGCACCCCAGCCACGAGGGCATCTTCTCCCACTGATGTGCCAATGCCCACCCTGCCGTACCAACTCAGTACCAGTGCAGGCTTGCTGGCTCTTTCTATACCAGTAACCAAAGGGGACCTGTGAAGGGCTGTGAGGTACATCCAAGAGCACAGCTGAACCACAGCTGCCCCTCTCAGCGTCACTCCATGCAGCTGAAATCTCCAATTGTCAAGATATTTTGGGGGGAGGAAATAGGAATGAACACTACAGTGAATTTACACCTTTCTGAGGCTCTGTTACTTTAAAAGTGGCCAGAAGATATTATCTATATTATAAGGGTGATGTGCTCTGTATGCATGCAAGGCAACTGCTGAGGCACTGCAAAGGTTTTCCAACTGGAATACAATTCATAGGATATAACGTTAGTTCTTTAGATGGCTGAGAGTTAAAGCAAGAGCCTGCTGCAGGGCTGATCATTTCTCATGTTTTTGTGTGCTTCAGTTTCTTTATGTGCTTGCTTTTGGCTAAATACTTAGAAATACCCTGTAGGAACTGAAGGTGGATCCCCAAATGCCAACTCCACGATTAACCTGTGGGTTGTTCCACTGCCAGCCTCTCTCCTCTCATCTCACAACCTCTGATCTTCATCTAGAGAAAAGAATGAAAAGTTTCTGCTTCCCCACAGCTGTCAGGGAATGCACAAATCCCTCTTACCTACCTTTAAGGCCAGTACAAAGGCCCCATTTAAAAGGAAAGTGCACACAGTATTTCCCTGACACTTCATACCCTCTTAGGGCAAAACCCAAGAGCCGTGTTTTTGTGTTTGCAGAGCAGGGAAGGGCACAAGCAGCATTAATGACAGCACAGTGCTGTTCTTTCTGGGTGTAACACCTTAGCATCTTGACCAGACAAGGAGTAGGAGCCTGGGGATGAAGGGGTTGTCTTCGCCTCTCTGGAGAACCCAACAAACCAAATCATGCTGATGCATGGCTTTTGGATGGAAGTTTTGATTAAAATACAGGAGTGAGCTTAGCTGGATTTACACCAGGAGCTTCCAGCCAGCAAGCTACCTTCCTTTATCTGAGACACCACTGATGGCACGGTCAGCTTTTTAGAAAAACGTCAAAGCAGTTTTCTGGCTCCCCAGTATGGAATTCCCACTGTAACCACTGTGGGGCAGAGCGCACACCTCCCTGGGCAAGCAGAGCGCACCACATGTGCTGCAACCAGGCATAAATTCTACTGGAGCATAAATAAGTCATAAAAATATTGTGCCCAGTTCAAGCCATGGTTAATTCAAACAAGCCCACCAGTTTTTGACAGCTTGGTTTGAGTGCTCTGGTGCTTGAAATGCAAAATACAACATAGCCCATTACCCTGCATCTGCAGAGAATTATATCTTATTTTTTGTAGTTTATTCAACAAATCCAATAGACTGATCCTATCCTATTCCCTCTGCCTTTAAGACAATCCAAGAATCTATTTACTTTCCTCTTTCCACATGGATGGCAGCAGTGATAGGTGCTTTGGGAGAGAGAGTGCCCACTAACATTTATTTATGGTCCAGCAGTGGCTGCAGCGTGCGAGTGCTGCCTCTGTGCACAGAGAGATACACTCCCTGCCCCATGTCCTTATGGTTCATAACAGTCCCTCAGCTTTTTTTTTTTTTTTTTTTTGAATAACAAGAGCCTAAAAAAAGAATTCCTGGCATAAATTGCCTTCTGCACCCCTCCAGAGTACTTTGTGTTGGCCCCTTCCAAAGCCCAGGCATCAACCCAGACTGCATCCCGTTTTGTAGGTAATGAATCTAAGGCATGGCAAACTGAAGGGCTTCAGGCCTGACAAGCAGAATGAGTCTTTAGCACAAGCCCAACAACATTTTGGGTCTCAAGATCTGCATCTGGCAGCAATGACTGTGAGATCAGTTCAGTTGGTTAGAATATGGTGCTAATAACACCAGGGTTGCAGGTTCAATCTCCGTATGGGCCATTCACTTAAGAGCTGGACTCTATGATCCTTGTGGGTCCCTTCCAAATCAAAGTATTTTGTGAAGTCTATGAAGGAGCTGCTCCTGGAACTCATTTCAGAATCACAACCAAGGCAACATTCTGCTCTTTCATGAAACCAGCCATCAAACCCCTCAAAGGGCCAAACAACCCTCAACCACTGGGATCTCCTTAATCCACGGCCAGATCCAGATGAAAATTTAGCAAACAGCTGCTGCTTGGTATGACAGACAGACCAAGTGTCAGCCCAGGATGCAGCCCTGCTCGTACTTTTGCAGGTCTAGAAGAATGATTCAAAAATCTGCAGTTTAGGGCTTTTAACTCCCTGCATAGATTATCTGATGCATTCAGGTACCAGAGCATATGTGCCACCTCCAGGGAATTTATTTCCCCCCATTTGCCAAGATAAACAGCATACCAAGCATGAAGGGGGGGAGGAGACAAGGCTGATTTAAGTGATTTCACTTTGCGATTTTCTGTGTTCTTTTTAAGTCGCTTATCCATTTCAGTGCTCAATATTCGGCTCTTTCCCTAATTAGAAAATCGCTAATCTGCTCTGAAAAATGTAAAAGTGAGCCTTGCTTACGTGCATTGCTTGGAATATGCAAGTGTGTTGGGTTTTGTGTTGCTTTCAAGCTCTTTTTAAAAGGCTTCTGGTGTCTCCAGCTGGCATCACTTGCTCTTGTTGATCTCTTCCCCATCCACGTCCGACTCCTGTGTGCACAGCAGTGCTATGCATACCTAGTGCCTCCAAGAAATTATTTCTGCTCTATTCCCAGCACACACATTAAGTCTTTGGCACCCCTTTAAATAACATCCTCAACCCTTTCTTTGCCTGGGCACCACTTCTCAACCAGAACAGGACAACCTCTCCATACCGCACTGCAAACACTAGCACACCCAGAAACCCTGTGAAGGGACAAAGGAGAGCTCTGAAGGTGGAAGCTCAAGAACAGCAAATTTTCAAATCAGAACAGGGGACTGCTTAAAGGTTCAACAGCAGCACTGAATCAGCCTAATGTTGTACCCACAAGACTATACCTGGTGCCAGGGAGCACAGAGAGTAGGGTTCCTCTACACACAGGGCAAGCCAGGAACCACGGGGGACCACGGGGCAGCCCCCACCGATCTAGCACAGTCACGACAAGTCTGAGTAGGGCTAGGTGGTGACAGGTCCTTGGACAGCCCCAGGCAAGGTGAAGTGACAAACCAAGGGCAAGGTCCACCCTTGGAGCTCAGGCAAAAGCAAGAGACAGAGCTGTAAAGGTTACCTGCAGTGTAGGTCCAAAGCCCATTTGGGAGACAAGGGTCAGAGACCAGGATGCTGTAACTCCAAGGACCATCCAGGAGAACTAGCCAGAGACAGAGATGCAGTTCTGAAACTTGGGTCTGGGGTGCACCCAAGGAAGCAGCAGCAGGGACAATGCCCCAACACAACTCAGGAAGGTACTGAGCTCAAATGAAGCTCCTGAAGCTGAGGGAGTGGCACTGGGTCCCAGGTGAGACTGATTAAGGCAACGAGGCTCATTAACACACTTGGGGCCTCATCCACCCCTCCTGACCCTGTGTGCTGCTGCTGGAGATCTCAGCCTGGCTAAGATCAGTGGAGGCAGGGACAGCTCAATAATTCAGCCTAGTGTAGGAGGGACAGCAGACCAGACCAACAGCTCGCAGCTCAGCACTGCTCTGTGCATCAGGAATTCAACACCTGCTCTGAGGTATAAATACAACTGTCCTGAAGGCCAGCAGCTGGTGGCCTCAGACAGCAATATCTAGCCTAGGTGATCCATCACTACCCTTTTGTGGAAGAAATCCCATTAAGAAGGCACCAGTATAAGCCCAGAGGGTGCAGGGTTGATCCTGAACAGCTCACCCCAAGAAGGCACTGCAGAGATCAGGCTCCTTCTCAACAGGTGAGTGCATCTGCAGAACAGGAGTGCTCCCCAGGAACATGCCTGGTCCTCCTGGGCAGACCTGGCTGCACCCCCACCAGAGCACATAACCCTTCCACAAATCCCAGCCCTGCTCAGCCAGCAGTTGACATTGTACTAAGAAAAAAACAACCCACCCACACATTGCATAACCAGCAATCAGGGGGGGAAAAAAAAATCATGAGCAGCTGGCCTGCAGTGCTCCAAGCCTCACCTCTAACAAAGCTCCCACCATCTCAGAGGAACACCTCAGAAATCTGGCTAGCGCTGTACTACGAATATTGTCTGTTCAAGGACCATTGTCCTACTCTGCCCTAGACAAGAAAGTTCTGTCTACACAGTAAAAAAGTGAGATTAAAGACAGGCAGGTACCATCCTGTCAGGACAGCCGCACACTGCTCGGCCAGGACAGCCTACTCCTCAGTCTGAGCACCTCTCTCCCAAGTGTTATGGCTGTGATCTGTCACACTTGGCTACCTGCACATTAAGATGAACAACTGCTTGCCCTGCCCCAGCATCCTGCTGTCTGCAGTGGCTCTTGCACTGAGCATCCTCAGCATTTTGTAAATCAGCCTCTCGGTGCTCTTGTACCCAAACCTCTCCCCACGCTGCAAGAGCCATCCTGGTGCCCTTGCTCACATGTTTCTCCTTTGGCTCTGACCAGGGGCAGCACTGCATCACCTTGCTGTTTTGGGAAGAGCTCTGTGTGTGGCCATGAGGTGCCCATCGCTCCATCTCTACAGGAGCCTGTCCGTGTCATGCCCACTGCCCTGTACCCCATGCTCCCCACTGGCTAGTGGCAGAAATGTGCTGGCTGTGCCTGTCCTCCAAACCAGGAGGAAGAAACTGTGTAGCTCTAACTAGCAACAGTGCAGCTAAATAACTCGGAGCCTTCACATTATACCATTTTCCAGGGGTGCTATTTGCTCACAAGCTTTTCACAGTCAAACACTTTGCTAGGAAGAGTAGTACAACTGAAAAGGCAATTAGTCACCCATCCTGCTTTTGGTCCCAAAGGATCTCCAGCAACATTTTGGGAAAAAAGACTGTGAAAGTTAATCCAAGGCTGACATACAGGCAACATTGCACTGCAGCGACATGGACAGTTTTCCACGAATCCTCTCCTGCCCAGATTGCTCACAGGGGAGGAAAGGAACACAGCTGCTGTCATAAACCTTTCCAGCCAAACCGCCCCGCTTCATTATAGTTTGTCACCTGCTCAGGGAAATCACTTGTCACAAAAATTTTCTTTTCCACTTAATGACTTCAAACTCAATTTGAGGCCTGGCTCAGCGGACTGCAGCTGAGGTGCCTTTCAACTGGAATGCGCACATTCCCTGGGTACGAGCTGAGGGCTGGAGGGATGATTGGGACATCTTTCATTTGAGATGCAGAACTGTCATAAGCTTGACATAATTAAAGGCCTGACTCAGCAATGCACAGCAACCTACCCATTGCAAGCCCACACTTACTGTTTAATAATGATGAAATCTGTTGAACCAGGACTGATGACACACTGGCCTAAATGAGGCTAGGTCAGGAAGTGGGGGTCATGACAAGTGCAGACCAAGGGAGAAGAAGAGGCAGAGGCCACTCTATGTGTCCAAACTCAGAGAATTTATACAATAAAGCACATGGCCAGTTGGTGGTGGGGCAGGATCAGCCCTAAAGTGCGGAATTTGCTCAGCAAAGGGAGTTTATTGTCACAGACTGGTATTCTGACCTGTGCAGCACTTCATGGCTTGTGTTGCCACCACATAAGCAGGTTGGTACAAGATAGCATCAGTGGGCAGGGCAGGCTAAAGCTCCTAGTCATTGCAACAACACAAAAAATGCAAATACTGCACTTAATAGAAGTCACAGATGAAAAAAACCCCACACTGTGCCATGAGGAGAGGCAGGAGAACAGAGGCTCTGACAAGTTGAGTGTCTTTCCTACAGTCACAAGCAAGTTTCAGAGCCAAAACTAAAAGGTGGTGAACCCAGTGCCCTTCTCTCCACCCTAAACTGTCTTTTCAATATTTTATGCTATAAAGCCAAAGTTTCCCTAACATAGACCTATTCTAAAATTATTCCGGCTTACTAGAATTGTGAAAAAAAGGTAAAGAACAGCTACCTTGGTTGGCCTAGAATGATCTGTTAAAATTCTGCACGTGAATGCTGTTAAATGCAAGCATAAGGTAAGTGAACGCTGTGTCCCACATTCCCAGTGAAATTAATAGGCCCCGTGTTACGACGGAGAAGACACAAAATCATTGCTAGGACTGAAGCAAAGCCATGATTTATTTATCTAGTTTGCACTGTTCCTAAGTAGCTGCACACAGTATATTAGGCAAACTTAAACATACATCGTGTTACTTTAGCAGCCCAACGATGGCAATCACACCTCTTCTAAGAGCAGAGTATCTTGAAAGACAACCCATGGATAGGCTTAAGAATCTCCTCACCAAAGCACTTCCTTCCTTGCTGCTGGGACAGCCATCCTGTCCCACCCCTGCAGACCTTTGACAGGATGGATAGAGCACGGGGCTGTGCCTAAAATCCACGCTCACTGCCCCAGGTACCAACCAGGCTGAGGTCAGCCCCCTGCTCCATTTGGCTCAGCAGCCAACAGACTGAGCGTGTTCTCAGGAGAGAGCAGCTCAAATTAGCACATTAGCAGAACTGCCAAGAACTGAAAGCCCGATGCAACCAGCTAAACACTTGAGATTTTCTCCAGTGGCTGCTGGAGTAACCCCTGCAGAAGCCCCAGATAACACAGCATGCCATCTCAGTGACAGGGGCCACGCCTACAGCTGGCAATCCTACCCCACAACAGCACAGACCCAGTGCTCTGCACAAGCATCAGCTCACCTCCTGAAAGCAGCCCCATCCTGCAAACAAGCTAAAAGAGGTGCTGCATTAATGGAGAGTGCACCAAATCCTGCTCCAGGGTTAGCTGGACCTCAGTGACCCTGTTCCTTCGCACACACAGAACAGCCTGCAGTGCTGTCTCACCTCTCGTGCCCAGCCTCAGAGTGGGTCTCCAGGAGCTACACCCCCATGCATCCTCCTCCTCATCTCCACCCCTGCCCAGAAACCCAGTGAAGATTTAAGAAAAAGAACTAATTTTAAAAACACTTCATCATCAAGAGTTAAAAATACTTTCTTCAGCCGATTGCAAGGCAAGCAGAGGGGACAGTGTTTACTGCAACGTACGGCTGCAATTTGAGATGCCTGTTTTAGAGGAAGATCTGGTGCTCTGGTGGTTTCAACATGTTCTTTAAAGCCCTGTAACAGAGACTTATTTCGGCTCCTCTCTCCACAAGGAGCCTTTAACTTACTAGCAACCCCACTACCTTAGTTACACAAGCAACCAGTTGCCGTCTAATTGGTTTGTAAGACAGCAGGTCTTCCTTTTTAACGGCTGATTAATTGCCACGCTGCCCAATGCAAGGCTGTGATCACTTGTCTCTGTAGAAATTTAGCAGGAAAGCCTGAGGCTTCCATGTTTCAAAGGATTAACACCTAAAAAAAAGTTGTGATCTAGCCAAAATCAAACCAGCCAGCAGCCTCTCCCAGTAACCTTCCCCACCACCCCCACCCTGCAGAAGTCAAGGGAAATAAAAATACTCCCATTTTTAAGGCAAAATTCAATGTTCATCAGGGAGATAAGGCTCATTTAGTTTTTAATTTTTCATTTACCTCCAGGTTAAATTCAGGCAGGGAGCCTGATGTTGAAATGGATTGAAACAACTGTTTTAACACAATCCAGCTTCCTTTCCAAAACTCTTCCATCTCCCCATCCATTGCCAAGAGAGGGACCAAAGTGGACAAGAATAGGGAGATTAAACAGAATCAAAAGTCAGAGTCAGCACCAGCCTGGGCTAATGCGGGCACGGCTTTGTCGTCGGCATTTTGCTGTTTGTTGTCTGCAATCCTTTTAAGGTGGCTGCAGCTTGCAGCCAGCATAATCCTGATTTTGTAAGGGCTTGGGGTTTTTTCCTCCCCCTTCCTTTTTTCACATTGCCAGCAATTGATTTCATTTAACATTTTCATTCCTCTGCCCGCTGTAAATAACCACTTGGCAGTTGAATTTCTCAAGTAGAACAGGCAGCGGCTGCTTACTCTCTTCCTGGCAGCTGGGGGGGAATCTGGCAAGCACTAAAGCAAGAAGCTGTTTCAAGTAGCTTTGAAATGTGCAGGAGATTACATGGGTAGCACTTGGAGTGGAAGAAGTCACAATATGGAAAGGCTGAGAACTTATTTTTGAGAGGCCTAGTGAACTTGGTGGCTGAGAGATGAAATTCACCAATGAGAGATAAGAATTTCACTCCCAGTTCATGGCCCTGCATAGCCACCAGTGGATGCCAGTGGAGAAGGTGACCAGGCTGCTGCAGCTGATTGTTGCCAGTAATCTGGCAGCACATAACTGCACTTAAACCAGCACACAAGGTATGACCCAAGGAGACGACAACCCAACCTGCCTCCTCCTTGTGCTCTGCAAACAGCACTTGCTCACTGCCACGCTCTGCTGTGCACATCTGCTAAGATACTGCATTGGTGCTTGTCACACCAGTCCTGCCTTCCTCCCTGGGGCCCAGCTCCGAGAATGTTGGTGCTGGATTCCCAAAAAGTTCAGCTGGACAAGATACCTGTGACCTGCAAAATACCATGCCCTCTCCCACTGGCTGGGCAAAGCATCTCCACCCATCTAGGAGAGTTCAAGACCTGAGATGAAAAGAACTCATCACTACCACTCAGTTTATCAGCGATAAATTTCTGTTCTGGCTCTTAATCCCAAGAAATTCCTGACCTCATAGAGCTGGACAAATTTAGGGCCAAAGCAAACTGTAGCGAAAGTCAGCTTTCACATCAGAGTAATATAGGAGTACAGTATCAATGACAACTGGCACCAGATGAAATCCCTGGGTTCATCTTAGTCATGCTGGCATAGTATCCATGTAACTCCTTTATGCTTAAAGAGGCTTGCTGTATTTTATGTGAGAAGGAGAAGAAGAAGAACAGAGAGAGGGAAGGGGCTGCTGCTCCACGATGGCCAGGCTGCCCCCAAACACAGGAGCTCTCAGGACAAGCTTTGCTGCCCTCCAAGAGAGGCCAAGCAGGGCGCTCCACAGCCACAGAGATCAAGCACAAGAACGGATATTTACCACCCTGTGTGGCTGCTAAGCCACCCTGCACAGCTAAGCGAGCGCAAAGTACTAATAATGATTAATTTGTAAGGGTTGCTTTTTAGCTTTTGTTCAGAAAAAGTCAGCATATTCTGAGCAGAGCTATTAACAATACCAACAAGCAGAGCTCGTACCACAGGCTACGTGGCCTAATTCCACCCTGCTTTTCTGATGCTGCAAAAAAGCTGCAGTAAAAGATATCGGCAGTGACAGGATCCTGCCACACACCGGCCCCCACCTCGCGTATCTGAACTCTGAAATGCTCCTCAGCAAGAGCTGCTCGCTCCTCCCCAGCTCCCTGCCCCTCAGCCCATGCTGGGTACTACAGCGAAATGTCTTTGAAAATGCCCCCGCTGAACTCACAGAGGCAGAGCGGAGCAGGGATGACAAAATCGGAGCTGGCAGCTCCGCAGAGCAAAGCCCAACAGTAGGTTCACCTTTCCCTTCGCCTCTCCAACCCACCAGGAGTGGGAGGGCTGGAGAGCAGGACGGCGCAGCCGAGAGAATGCCAGCGGCGAGCAAAGGAGGGCAGGGGGGGCGGGCAGGAGACAGAGGTGGGCAGCAGCTGCATTGTTAACACCGTGACGCAGCTGGTCCTGCCTGCTCCGCAAGAGCACTCGCCAAGGGCACGGGCACACAGTGATGCGACGTAAGGAGTCCCTTGAGAGGCAGATTCAGCCTAATCCACAGCTACACAGCAGGATAAAACACTTGCTCCACCCTCAAAAATACGCTGGGGACACCAAGGGGTGCCGAGGAGCTTATCCACTGTCCTGGTGCTGGTTGAGGCCTCAGCCCTTTGACACCTACTTGCCCTCAGGCCTTCTCTCTGCTTGTCCACACCTGCTTGCAGCAGGCTAAGCATGAAAAAGGTAACCTCGATCCCACAATTCAGAGCCCAGTGCATTACACAGGAAGACAGGCAGGGCTAATCCCCATCTCACAACTTGCCACGCTAAGTACGTTAGAGGCTGTTTTTCTAATTTTTTTTAATTATATTTATTTTAGCAACTTTTCTTCACTCCTTCTTTTCCCCCAGCAGACAAACAGCGGAGTAGAGCAAGCATGGATAATTCTCATCCCATTTTATTTCTCTATGGCGTTTCTCTGTTTGCTTTGGAGAGGAGGGGGTTGTTGGAGCATGTGTATTGCTTTGCAATTACAAATTAGCTTTTTAAATGAAGTGTGCTGCAAGAGGCCTGATATGCCATGTGTGAGTGAGCTACTCAGCCTCTGATGAGAAACAAAAGTGGGAAAAAGCCCCACCCTACGAAACTGCTGTACTGCTGCTCCCAGAGCCTGGTCTGAGCAGGGAGCTCTCCGCAAATGCAGGGCAAGGAGTGGTCACAGTCATGGGCTCCTCCTGGGGGTTTGGTTCCCACAGCCAGCAGAAAGATACTTTTTTTGCAGAGTAAATGCAAGCACTTGACAGCAAGAACCAGGTCAAAGCACAGCTCTGGTCAGGCTTCAGGGAGGCTCTGAGCAGGGAGGAGGAGACAAGAAAAAGGCATGCTCCTCCCCTATTCAGTGAGGCCAGCTTTCCCTGGACCTCCAAATCCAGAACCCCTCATGCCAGCAGCACTCTCTGTGCAGCTGTAGAGCTGGATTTTACATGCACCAGGATACAAGGTTTGGATACTGAAATGACCTGCCATTTCCCATCTCTCTTCCATGAAAATCCTCAATGGCTGTGGCAGCAAAGCCAGGTCCCACACACTTCCCAAGGGTTTCGGCACTGTAAGTCATCACCATATTGAGCATTTGTAGGTGTGCTCTGTAACTACTTCTGAGGCAGCTGCTGATGGAAAACACCTCCACAAGCAGTTCTGGAAAGGCAATTCCTTATGCTTTCTGTCTGCCCACAGATTTAGGGAACCAGTAATTGCGTGTGAAGACTGGAACCACCTCTTTTTCCTATTGTCTGTTATTAGCAAGCTGAGCAAGCACCTTAGTGTTGACAAACACTCAATTGCAGATGTGCCATAGCCATGTCCCAAACTCTCTTCTTCCATCACCTGCAACTGTAGCAGCAGCTACTCAAACTAAGCTGTGTGAGCTATCAGATATTCAGTACAAAAAGAAAAGTTGACAAATGATCAAATGCAGTTGAATCTCCAGTCTGCTGCTCACAGACAACTGACAAACAGAACACCAATGATGACAGTCCCTCTCTGAATTCGAAGGCAGTCAGAGAGCAGCCATTCAGTCTCAACAGCTGTAGTAAAAAAACCCCAAAACACCTCAACACCCAACAAAACTAAAACCCCCTTGTTCTTTAACTCCAGAGCTCAGACAAGCTCAGCCCCGAAGCTGCTCCTCAGAATGGGGTGAATAGCGACAGCCTGCTCAGGTCCTCAGTGTGAACCTTTTGGTACCACTTCAGGGTTTCCCTGCAGCTGATGTTTTGGGCTTTTATAGTTTGTTTTGGTTTAGGACATGGGCAAGAATCTCTTTGAAGCATCTCATGAGAGTTCCCAAGCACTCCTTCCCAGGTCCTGATCACTCTGCCCTGTCCTTTCCCCTTTCATTTCACTTGTCTCTGCCCAACTCATCCAACCATTAAGGAACACATTCTACGGCACTAACCTGCCATCCGTGGCCCTGTGCTGCTGATGTGCTCTCCCCCATCCCTCATCTGTGAAGGACTTTGTCTGCTCAGACCAGCAGGGACTGGTATTTTCCACTGCACACTCATCTTCTGCCCAGCAGAGCTGGGTGCATTTTTAGGGTCTCTGTCAACCACCCTGTGTCCCTCTTACTACCTCCAAACTTTTCCACAAGCTGCTAAATCATAAACCTCTAAACGTCTAGACACTGTCATCTGCGTTTAAGAAAATAAAACTCATGTTTTATAAAATACTGGCAGAGTTCTTCCCTCTGTTAATCATTAAGCCTTTTTGGTTCACACGACATGTCCCCCTTCCACACTGTAGCAGCAGCAGCGTGCAAGTTCAATGTAGGAAGAATAAAGAGCTACCTCGAGATTCACAGCATATTAAAATTAACAGCCACTGCAGTCAAACGCTGTATCTCTCTCCAATCTCATTACGAATGGCTTGTAACATAAAACAGGATCCACTTCACAATATTTCATAGAACGATCCACAAGGAAATACAGAAAAGACAAATATATGCCAGAGTCTGCTTGAGCAAAGACATGGAGGAGAGCCATGCACTGCTTTTGTGCCCAGAGCAGGCTGCACCTCCTTACTGCCCCTGCCTACCAGACACTGCTGGGTCACACAGACAAAGTGTGGGGAGCTCAGGTCAGGGCTTTCTGCTCTGAATCAAAGAACAAAATAGTGACAAATAAAGGCAAAATAAATGAAGACATTCTAAGCCCGGAGCAAACCAAGCAGGCCACGGGCTCTCGTCTTTGCCAGTCATGCAATTGATGTCCTAGTTTGTCCTGGTCATCTGTGGTTAATTGAGCTCCCAAGGGTTTCTTGACCTCATTTCCCAAGACAGAACCCACAGCTCTGCTCTTCCTGGGCACCTCACTTCAACAAGCCCCTGGCAATTCCACCACATGTGGAACATGTGCCTGCCAACCCCAGCTTCACACGTTGCACAGCCAGCCACACTAATCCCATCAGCCAAAAAAGACAACTTTTCATGAAACCCAATAGAAGGCAGAGCCAGGCAGGCTGCAGAGCTGGAGAAAAGCCACAGACATGGGGGTACCTCACAAGAGAGCCCCCTGTTCTGTGCCTACCAGCAGTTCCTTACCATGCTTTCCTTCCCACCCAAGTGCGATCCTTCATCCCAGAAAGTTGCAGTCAGCACCTTTTCTTTAGGCACAGGAAGGGTGGTTTCTGCCTCAAAGCATACCCAGCTGGCTCATCCCATCCATCCAGGCCAATTGAGTTCACTAGACATTCAGCAGCCCCATGCTTCTTGGAGAAAAAGTGGTGCTGTCAAGAATTGCTACAAGGGAAATTGCTCTGGTAGAAAAACCTGGCAGCACAGATAGCCTGGGAGCCTGCAAAGCCAAGCTGAGAGTAAGAGGGAGATAACTGAGAAACCAGTGAGCTCTGGGAAAAAGCTTTCACCCCCATTTTGCCCCTGGAAATAATTTCCAGCAAGAAACCACTTAGTGAGAGCTCCCATCTCACAGGAGGATGGAAGCTGGGGTCACAGATACAGGAGGAAACACAAGGTACATGGCCCAAACTATTCCTGAAAAACCTTTTTGCAAAGCCAGTTACAACCACGCACTTAAGGGTAGAAACTTTATCGGTGCAGAACCAGGCTGAGGACACCAGATCCCTGGACAGTGCCATCATACCTGACCTCTGCAGGCAGATGCAGCCATGCAAACAGCCAGGCATTATGTTATTTCTTATGGTCATTCCCAAAAAATCACTTTCTCCTTTAATCCTTGGCAGCCATGTCTCCTCCCTGCAACCAGTTTCCTTGAGAAACAGACAGCTTAAAATCTCCAGTGCAGCCTCCAGCATCATCAAGTGCTCCACGCACAGAAAGGGCACAGACAGGAGCGGCATTCATCAGGCTGGTAGACACAGCATCATTTCACTGGATAGCTGGATGTGGTTGACTTGGATTCACTCTCTCCCAGGAAATGATTGTGATTGTCAGAGGAGATTGGTATATGATTATTAATAACAACACCACAAGGAAAAATAGAAGGCAATCAGCTGAGCGGGGCCGGGAGAGGAAGAGGGGAGGGTTTGCAGTGTTAGCGCTGGATCCTGCTCAAGGCCCACCAGGCTGCAAGTACCTTCCTACACGTGTTAGGCTGAAATGCAACTTCATCTTGCTTTTCCAATGAAAAAATTCCCCAGATGCCATGCAGAGCAAGTTAATAAACAACAGCAGAAGCAGTGAGGAACAAAGAAGCACAGGCAACGGGGATGAGGTTTGAACGGTGAAGTGCAGAAAGCAAATCACAGAGAGTGAAAACTAGTGCACGGTGCTCAAAAGAAGTGTTCTTACACCAAAACTGGGCATAAGAGAGCACAAGAAATGATTAGAAGAAGCCCAGTGTTAGATTTCAGGGCATCATCTATTGTTCTTTGGTGTCTCTTCTCCCTCGGGCACCCAGGCAGAGGGTCCTGGGTAGCTCTGCAGCCACTGAGCTCAAAGCCACTCACCACCCCACAGGCAGACAGGTTTCTCCCTGCAGGGGCATCACAGCAGTACAGCAGCCTCTAACCCCTGTACCTTCCCTCCACTCCAAAACCTCCCTTATTCTCCATATGCATGTTCCAGATTAAATTGCTTGCCCAAAATCAGAGGGCCTACAGCACAAGGCAGCAATGCACAGCATGTGCCAAGTCTCAGCTTGGTTCCACTCGAAAAATATCCCCTCATGTGCCCTCTTTTCCCAGCTAACCACCCCCATGTCATGACATAGGCACTAGAGTTAGTTTTTTATGCTGTGTTTGAGAGAGAACACATTCTGATAAAAGCAGACAAGCCCAAGATAATGCAAATTAAACCCTTGTCTGAAGGAATGCTAACGTCTGCCCTCTGCTCCTCTCCCAGACAAGGGATGGCTGCAAGGGAGGAGGTGGACAAGGAGGAGGAAGGCAGCTCCCTCTGCACTGCCTTACAGCCTCCCTGGGGAAGGAAGGCAGGCTGCCAGGCGGAGGGAGCACAGGTCTTCAGCCTGTAACTGTGCAAACACTAATGCTGCAAAAGCTAATTTTACAGAGTTCCACTCTGCGGACTCCTCTTTGTCCCAGGATTCCTCAGCCTGGGAGATTAGCAGTTTAGAGATGGAAAAAAGAAGTTACTTTAAAATTCAGCATAAACTCACTCAGACTCAATGAGCAAGTCTGTTTGGAAGGGTGGGGATGGGCACAGGAGGGAGGGCTCAAATAAATAGGAAAAAACTGAAAGACTAGGATGAAAAGAGAACATATGTGCCACCCTAGAAAGCTCAATATTCACTTTCAAGTTTATTCTTGTCTTCATGCCTTTTTGCAGTTTACTTTCTATCCTTTCCAAGCTTTCCCTGATCTCCAAACAATATTCCTGTCTCTGGCTGCATTTAACTCCCTATTCACCAACCTCCACCCATGCTGGATATTTGCTACCATGCCAACGGGCTCTCTGATAGTCTTCTTGAGCCCATGGCTGGGATGAGGCTATCCAGCCTGCACAAGAAATCCCTGCAGTGAGCATGTCAGAGAATCAGAGAATGGTTTGGGTTGGAAGGGACTTTAAAGACAATCTCATTCCAACTTCCCCTGCCATGGGCAGGGATGCCTTCTACTATCCCAGTTGCTCCAAGCCCTATCCAAGCTGGCCTTGAACACTTCTAGGGGTGGGGCAGCCACAACTTCTCTGGGCAACCTGTGCCAGTGCCTTGCCATCCTCACAGTACTGATTTTTCTTCTAATGTCTAATCTAAACCTACTCTCTTTCAATGTGAAGCCATTTCCCCTTTGTCCTGTTAATATATGGTCTCGTAAACAGTCTCTCTCCAGCTTTCTTTTAGGCTCCCTTCAGGTACTGAAAGGCCACACTTAGGTCACCCTGATGCCTTCTCTTCTCCAAGTTGGAGAATCCTAATTCTCTCAGCCTTTCCTCATAGGAGAGGTGCTGCATCCCTCTAATGAACTTGGACTTGCTACAACAGGTCGATATCCTTCCTGTCCTGAGGACCCCAGAGCTGCACTCAAGTGTCATCTTCTGTGTATTCCTCCAATCCCCACCACCAACCCCATCAGTACCTACTTGAACTTCACAGACATTCCATCCTGATATTTCCATCTCCAGTGTATTTATCCTTGTAACCCACTGGAGAGGGATGAAGGAAACTGCTGTGGGACCAAGATCACAAGTTAAACCCCACAGCTTCCCAAAGGAAGCCACAGGTGATGCTGCATGTCTGGGCTCTCCAGACACAACAGCAAAACCTGAGGACTACAGCACACGTGGAGCTTGAATCCTTCTCCTTCTCCCCAGCTGAATCCTCCTTTCAGAGAGAGCAGCTCCCACATGCACAAGCGAGGCTGTACCTGCACAGGCACACACTTGCAGCAAGGGAAAGACAACAGAGAAATGGCTTCAGTGGGAGTTCATTACACTTGTTTATCTTCATTTTGTCTGTAACAGATGAACAGCGTAATGGCTTTGGCTTTCCTGGATGCCACAAACCCAGAAACATCCTAATGAAAAATAAATGTATTTACAGGGAGACGTCAAAACAGCCCAAGACAAGTCAAAGTAATGTGCCTGCATTGGGAAAGAGTGCTTTTATTTCATCGCCCCTCCATGGCCTTCGAGCAGATCACGCAGCAGAGAGAGATAAATATTTTAAATAGCGACACTTCAGCGATGCACGGTTGTACAAGACAGAGAATAATTAGAAAATAAATTACTTCTTTTTGCACAGTAATTCCAAATGTTGAATGAATTGGATTACTTGACAGACTCCAGACCCGTTTCAATATCGAGGGTCCTATCCAACAAGATACAGGGAACTTGGCCTCCAAAAAGAAGCCAAAATACAAATAAATGCAGCTCAGAGAAAGTGTTTAAGATCTGCCTGGCAACCTCCATAAATCTAAAAGATAGAAGGTTTCTCCTGGCCTCCCACCAACAGTTTGGTCTAAAAATAGGTTAATCTTCCCGGGAGCAAAGGAGCCATCATCAACACAACACATGGAGTGTACACACGTATCCCTGCTCTCCACAACCACCCACCGCTGCCCTGGGCAGCCACAGTCACACAGGTGCACAAAGGCCACTGAACTTACTAATTAATAGCCAGAGTCCCTTCCTTAATCCACCCTGTGGAAGCTCACAGTGCCATCGGCCAGCCTGCTGCACGGAGCAAGGAGAGCTGCGGTGATCACCTGGAACAGCCTCTCCTTGCTTCATTTCTTGGAAGACCATTTGCACAGATGCAAATGTGTTTTCCCCCAGCCCTGACTAATGACACAAATGTATGGCTATAGACGTTGTGGTGAATATGCACAAACGCACTTTATTGTTATGCAGACAGAGCATATTTCTTATTTGGGGAAAAATAGCCGGGTTTTCACTGGTTCCAGTAAAGAGGATTAGATAATCTCTCCTCCCTTGTCCCCTCTCTCTTTTTCTGATTTCTGATTTAACTTGTCGGACGGTTTTATGCAGACACATGGAAATGGTCATTTATAAACTTTGCAAAACCATGGTTAGGATGCTTCTAGAAAGAAGTTAATTGTTTAAGAACCTGCTTAAACAGATATAAAGCCAGGGGCAATTTTTCCTGGCAGAAGCTTTCAGTTACAATAAATTTATGTTAAGATGGAGCTAAGTGGAAGAGTACTTACCAATTTAAACATGAGAAAACCCCTACAAATCCTAAAGAGTTGTCATTAGTCCCCCCAAAAAGCAATATAAAGCAGAGCAGGCATATCAGTAATTTTGGATGAAATATTTAAAGCAAGTGTGCAAGAACACGCATGATGGAATCAGGAAATTTGATGTTTTAACACTAGACCAGACTGCAAAGCTAGCAACACCTGCAACCTGAAATGGACAGTGAAACCATCCAAAATTAAATTGTGTGGCAGTTACATAATGTAAGACTGTTTTTAAAATATATTATGTTTTGAAATATGCTGCTTAACTTGGGTTCTTAAACTTTAACCATGGTTGGTTTTTTGCTTAATATTATTAAGAGAAGTGAGAGTAGGAACTTTCAGTATGAAGATAACAGTGAAATAAACCAAAGTTAATTTAAAAAGAGTTTAAAACAATCAAACTCTCGCACAATTCAATGAATTCCGGTAAGAACATACAAATGGGACTAGTTTGTGAATTGAGATTTCTTTCAGTTTCATGCAAGAACTCCTTAGTCTAACAGAATTATACATCATAAGGGGTGTTCTTAACTGTGCAAATTCTGGGTTTAGATGTGCTCGCCGGCACTGCAATGCTCTGTTCACACTGCTGTGATGTGCACTCTGAAACAACATTCACCTTAGCACAGTTTTTCCCTGAAGAACATCCTTTGTTTCCAAAATTACTAAAAAAAAAAAAAAAAAAAAAGTAAGGGAGTAGCCCAAGGAGGAATTTGCAATGCAATATTTGTTAGCACTTTGAAGTTAAGCATCAATCTCAAGCCATTTAAAAACTGCTTTTAAAGGCAAAGCTGCTAACACATAAAAGCTGGGGGGAGTAGCTACAGCATAAAAGCTGAATTTGCAGCTGGTTTGCACCACTAGAGCAGCTGAAGTGAGCTCATGAATCTGGCCTTTAGTTGGTAATTGATTTTTTGACTTCGCGGTGAGCGTGGGAACACAGGTCTGCGTGTAGAAGGAGACCTGGGATCAGTCCTCCAGGCTCAACACCTTTGTGTCCCCAGAGCAGCCCCAAGCACCACTGCAGTGACCGGGGCTTTGTGGTGTCCCACTGGTGGCCCTCACCTCGTTTGCATGGGCTGTGAATCACTGGAACCAGGGCATCCCACACAGGTTACCTGTAGAAGAGGTCTAAGGTAACACTAGCCCCACTTTACAGCTGATATGCTGCTGGCTTAACTTGGTTGCACCCGAGTAATTAGATATGAGAATATTTAATAATTTAACCAAAGTATGACCCAGTTGCCTCAAGTACAACCTGTACCAAGCTTTCAGTTACAGCTATGGAAAATCTGTCTTCATTACCTTGTTATTATCATCACTGGGGACACAGAAAAAACTAAGACAAATTCCTGAAAGGACTCGATAATTAATAATCAATCTTTTCACATTTGCTTATAGACTTTCAGAAGATTCCTCCACCCATAGTCCTAAGTACTACGCTATGCTATATTTTCACATTAAAAAGACTATCAACTAAGATTTTAAATGAAATACTTCTAATTCCCCATAGTTTTGGTACAAGGGATCACCACCTGTTGTAAAAGCTTTGTACTGAGCAGGTGAAGTCAATGCTGGGAACTACGGTGCCGAAAAGGTTTTTATTATTTATTATGTATTTATTATTTCTATACGTCATCATCAGCCTTCAGTCCCTGGTGCTTGAGGCAGAGCATGCCACCATGACACAGTAAAAGAGATGGTCCTACTGACACCTATCAAACAGCAGAGGCTTGTCTGAGCTGGCAGTGTGATTTTCTTGGGACATGGGAAAGAGTAGGAAAAGCAGGTCCTTTTGCTTTAAACAAGTGAGGTATATATATAGAAGCCTTGGAAAGTTGCCTGAGTTTGCTGCATTGCAATTGCCATAACAATTGGATTATGATCCTTATTTATCCTCATTGACAAAGTAATTGAGTTTGGTCAGCTGGATCCCTTCCCTTCCTAAGGGACAACAGATGGGTGATGCAGCCCCAGATCTCCCAGGAAAACAGTAGAGGTCCTGCCCTGGCTGACATCCAGCAATCTCCAGGGCCCTCCCTGGGACAGTTTGAACAATCCTGTTGATCCACGGCTTGCCAAGTCCCTCTGACTGCAGAAATTACAGCTGTGAGCTGTTCTTCAGAAGAGGTGGCAGAAGAGATGCAAAAATGATTCCCCTGCATGCCACAGAAGTGGCACAGACCCGCTCCAAAGGCGACACCCTTCTGTTGAGCTGGAGCAAACAAAAGGTCAGAGATGATGACAGTCCCCCACCATTCACTTAAGTCAGTGGTGTGGAATTCCTCTGACCAGTCTAAAAGCTATTTTCTAGACAAATGGCCAGGCAGACAGGAGAGCTGTAGATGACAAAGAGAAGAAATCTTCTGCCACCAGACTCTGGATTTGCATGGACAACTGGTGGGGAATATAGGGAGGATGACAAGTTCTGGGGCAGCAGAAGCAGGGGAAGATTTGAAGAGTTCTAATATTACCCTTAGAGAAGACTTGTTCTGCCATGCTTTAGGATACCTCGGTATTTGACCAAAAAATCCAACGCATGGGAAAAAAATAACCAGGAAAAACAATGACAAATGCAATCAAGCAGTAATAGTCAAAACAAAATCCAACAGACTCCTCCGTGAAGTGTTATTCTATTACAGTATAATCTACATGGCAAAGGAAGACAAGTAGGAGTAACAAGATTCCTAAACCACCTCCACACATCTCAAAGCATCAAGATGCCACTTGATAACAGCTAGTGTCAGGACTGGAGAAATGAATAGCAAACAGGAAAGATTTGATGGGGAAATACACCAGGACCAAAGGCTTGAGACTGTGGCTACCATAGCTGGATCCCTGAGTATCTGTTGGACAACATCCACATCTGAACAGGAGACACCAGTAAGAATCAGAGGATAGAGAAGCAAACATTGCTGTGTTGCTCCTCTCCCTCCTGTTCTCAACACTGCAAATAGACTCACAGAATCACAGCATGGCTTGGGTTGGAAGGGAACTTAATGATCATCTTGTTCCAAACCCCTGCCATGGGCAAGAACACTTTCTACTAGACCAGACTGCTCAGAGCTCCATCCAACCTGGATTTCAACACTTCTAGGGATGGGGCATCCACAGATTCTCTGGATAACCTATGCCAGAGCCTCACCGCCCTCACAGTAACAATTCTTTTTCTAATATCTAATCTAAGCTTCCGCTCTTTCAGTTTGAAGCCACTCTCTCTTGCCCTATCCCTCCATGCTCTTGTAAATAGTCTCTCTCCATCGTTCTTGTAGGCTGCCTTCCATGAACAGGAACTGCAAGTGCAGTTTGATGTACCCTCAGCTCAGAGGCGCAACATTCAGAGAAGGACACCTGAGGAAAAGACAAACCTGCTGCAAGGGGTAAGGGTGAAACTGGGAGGAACTCTACACATTTAGAGGACAGATCTGCAACAGACACATAAGACCATGGCAAAACAGATGGAAAGAAAGTAATACGGTAAATATTCTACAGCACATACAAGCAGCCCTAGAGATATACCAGAACAAATAGAGAGGAAGAAATTACTACATACAGCTAACAGAGATCCACATTAGGAATGGTATTACAAGAAAGATTACCTCCATCAAAGCCAGCCCCTGGAGACCTTCTTAGGCTAATGTTTGTCCTCAGCAGCTGCTGTTAAGGTCCTTATGAAATAGGGACACCTTTTATTACAGCACCGATTTAACTTCTGTTCAGTCTTTCATGAGAAAAATAACTAAAACTGAGGCAGAGCACAAGTGCTAGAAGCAGCTTGAGCCTTAGACCCCCGTTTAGAAGCTTGGCAGGGGGAATATTTAAGTGAGTCCACATGTGTGATTTCCCCAAGGTTTGCTGGATCTCCATGAAGAGTGCCATAATAGCACATGAAGAAGCTAAAACTAGAAATCTGTCAAAATGTACTTTTCCATGAAAACTGGCAAAGCAGTGCAAAGCCCTGTTGTGCCCAAAGTTTTTCTTTCCTTTCAGTTCAGGCTAATTTCCACCTATTAGGTGCCAACTTCAAAACATGCATTACAAAACACTCTCAGTGTGCTTATTTTTCTTTTGGTTTCCTCTTAAAAATAACCAACAAT
The DNA here is from genome assembly GCA_035583155.1 of Acropternis orthonyx. Classification (NCBI taxonomy): domain Eukaryota; kingdom Metazoa; phylum Chordata; class Aves; order Passeriformes; family Rhinocryptidae; genus Acropternis; species Acropternis orthonyx. The sequence goes on from JAWWEU010000023.1 coordinate 16,545,959, forward strand.
GAGCAATTTGTCCCTAGATTTTCCTGTGGAGGGTGTTACTAACACCCATTGAATGTGAATTTGGAAACCCTCGCTGTGGGAGGGAAATCCATCAGTACTTTGCTACATCACAAAGATGCACAAAGACCAAGGATCTACCCAAGCTCCCAGAACAGGCTAAGACAGAGAAAGTGCACGGATATTCTGCCCAGCTACTTCCTATCTGGTCACAAAAGTATTTCCTTCCTTTTGCCAGCTCAAGTTCATGCTCTATCTGGACTAACTGGAACTTCACAGACCATAAATAAATTTTTTTATTTGTCATTAAATCCCAAACCAAATGCCATGCAAGGAAAAAAGGTCAAAAAATCAAGTGGGATGTGTGATTCCTGTAGATGCAAGTGGCTCACTTGGATAATGAACAGCCCAGAAAGCTCCACAACATTCTCGTGCCATAGAAATTCTCAGATAAATGTTTCTGTCTACTTCATTACAGCAATAATAGGAGAGTGACTGTGTGATTTTTCCCATCAGTCTATTGCAAAGATTGAAGCTGGCCACAAAGTTTAAACTGGGATGCTGAGGGCTGTTCAGATGACATGTTTGTTGTTCATTTCAGATTCAGGTTTGAGCACAAGTAGTATATACTGAACAGCAGTGGTTTATTATTCATTGCAATTTTTTTCTGTATAATAGTTTCCCTTGAAAAACAACTTTTGCTTTCCAGTGAAATATGTAGATGCACACTATAACTATCACTTGCTCCCATAACACAATAATCCAGCATGGAATGTAGGAACTTGTAATTTAACAGGTAATTTTACAAGTAATTTTTTACTTGTAATTTTACAAGTCCTTAAGGTTTTTGTTTTGGTTTGGTTTGCTTTTTTAAAATAGTCAATGAACCACTTCTAAATAAAACAAATCCTGTTAATGAGAAACTCATACTGGAGAAAAAACAAATCTACTCCTCTGGATTTTAATATGAACGTGTCTCTATTTAGTGCTCGTCTCCGCAGTTTGCCCTTGTCCATTTTCAAAAGGATTTATGCATGTTTGCCCTCTGGAAATGCTAAGAGCACATTTAAATGTAGGATGGACAGTTATTATCACCACTGATATCTACAGAACAAAGAGTTTTGGTAAGCCAACCCTCCACCAAAGAATTGCTATTTTTATCACATGGATCACCAGGTATTTTTGTTCTGCTCATCACAGAGGTGCTGAATGACTTACCTGACGGGTTCCCTTCCTCTGAAGCACAGTAAAATAAACCAATGGAGGGAGGACTTAATGGATTATCAGATCCAACTGCCTAAATTCTTATTTGAGCTCTTTCTCCTGCTTTGTTTTGGACTTGATCAAGCGATTGCAGGAGATCCCGGGCACAGAGGGCTGCAACGGAGGCACCAGAAAGAGCTCCTAAGCATAGGACATTATGGTTTGCATGGAGCAAACCAGCTGCTGAGGTGAGGAAGTCAGCTTTGCACCATCACACACTTGAAAGTTATTTGCAGGTGGATTTTTTACAGGTTTGTTATTCCAAATCATATAGTGAGCTGCTTTTGCCAAATACTTCAACTTATCCAAAATGCAGAGTACAGTTCATGAATGCTCATGATCTGAGTGATGAGGCTTTTGAGATACCCTCTGCAGTGTCATGAAAGACTATCTCTACCACCAGGCTGAAGAAATCCAACAACCAGAAACTGACACATTGGCATTGCAAAAAAACCCAAACAAAACCAACCAACCAATCCCAAAAAAAAGCAAAACAAAACACTTTCGCACTTCACCTGGAGCAACCACAAGTGGATTCTGATAAGATCAACCTGTAGCTTTATTCAGACAGGTGGAGCTTGTTCAAATAAGTGCGTAGACAAATACATTCAGTGTTAACTGTGAAAGTGTCAGGGCACCACAAATTCAAGTATCTGACTTCCTTCAGTTCCAGCACAGCACTGGCACTTGGGAGAAAGCTCATAGTCAAATAGAAATACAGTATCTGCAGTAAAATACATACAAAATTACCCTGAAAGTAATTGCTTTTGGTATAAATGGTCTCTTTCAAAGTTTTCTCTCGCATACAAGTCCCTTCCAAAAGAAGGAGAATAAATTTACTGCATGTGAATTTATTCAAAGCTAGTAGATTCAGTATAATGAAATCCTCCTAAGTAAATATCTGATAAAGAAGCAAATGCTTAGCACTTGACCCCAGGAGCTGGGATTTCTTGACACACGGCTGTAATGCAAAGCAGCAGGAGCCTCAGGACTGCTGGCACACAGGAGTCAAGCAAGGAAAATCTCAGAGGGCTTGACTCCTGGGAAGCACAGCAGCAGATGGCTTGGGGCATGGAGCACAGAGGGACCTGGGCAGCCCACAGCTCGCCTCCAAATTGACTGAAACTACTGGTGCTACCAGAGGAAGTCATCTCTGGGGGGGACTCTGAAAGCCCCCTTACCCTCTCTCCATGCTGTACACTTCTTTTGCCAAGGGCCATGAGATACCCTGCATGCATCTAAAATGATGATTTTGATTGAGTTTTCCCCCAAACTTCTCTGTCCTGTTGCCCCAGATGTGAGCAGCAGCACAGTCTGACAGTCAGGTGCTCCTTGTCAGAAGAACTTTAATAGTCCGTTTAATAAGAGACAAAAGAAGTTGCCTTTCAGTTGCATCAAAATCTTCACTTCTGTAACACCTAAATCTTGTCTAGAGCATTGTCTCTATGACCAGACATCCCAACTGCTCAGAGCCTGAGGGGTCTTGGTGCCCTGCAAGGCCGTTCAGTGGGCTCCTTTGTCCGTAGGATGGGATTTCCTCTGCCACAGATCTTCCCATATCCCCACTTCAGGGTGTTTCATGGTCATATGACTGTTCACACAACAAACACTGCAGGAGTCCTGTTGGTTATGGGTGACAGCTGGGGTGGCAAACCCTGCAGCCGCAGAAGTAACTGAGACCAAGGGCCAAACCTGTGGTGACCGCAGCCATCACATGTACACTGTCACAGAAGACGAAGTGCAAAAGCTCTCTGAATTCATGTTATCTCTGCATACAGCATGTCACTTAATTGCCCAGAAAAGCCTCTTGGAGAAGCATATGGGAAGTTTTCCCATGAAAAATGACACTGCTCAAAGTCTTTTCTAGGTAGAAACCGCTCAACAGCATCTATCACCACTGACATCTGGGACATAAGCTCCAGAGCAGTTAACATACCCTTCTAGCTTGAGCCAGTTTCCTATAGACATTGATATCCAAACCAGGTAATTGTTATGCCAGAAAGCAGAATCATTAGAGGAGAAAAAAGGTAAAGAAGAAGCCTATGCAGTAATTCTCCTACAGTACCCAGACCCGCCAAAGCTGCATTTAGGGTTGCTGATGACCCTCTCCTTTGGCCTCCCACATCACTGGACTTTTAAGGCAATGCTTCTACAAGCTATTCATGAACAATCACTAGGACAAAACCCCAGCCAGGTCCCAAGCCAGAAAAACAAAGCCTTTGTGCATGTGTGTTGGTACAACTGCAGATCACCTTTAGCTCTGAGCTCAGCTTCTCAGCTGTGCTAATTAATTGCTGAAGGAGTTCTCTCGTCTCCACGTGACGCAGAGTGAGCAGCCATTCCCACTCCTCCACTTGCTGCCGCAGTCACATCACCTGCCCTGTCTCAAGGACCTCCTAGGGCTGGCCTCCCCATCTGTCCCTTTTACAGACTCCACACACCCCTGATTCATCTCTGCAAGTGATAACTGAGCCAAACCACAGCAAGTCTTTAGAAGCAAATGCTTCCTCTGTCCTCACTGTTTCCCCAGCTCTGTCACCCCAGAAATGGAGCTTCAGTCCACCTGCAGAGTTTCTAACCACACCGACAGTCTTGGGGTAAAGCTGGTGTCCTACCTCTCTGTCTGGCACTTGCAGCTATGAAGGACATGCAAGGACCTCAGGACCTTCTGTCTAACACACAGCTTCCCCCATATACTTGTTTACTGAATTCTGTGTATTCATCCCTACCATACCCATATAAATCTTGTGGTGATGGACAACATAAAACGAACCTGCTAAACCCCAGAAATCTGTTTCAATAAGGCCCTGGAGGGGGTGTATAATTCCATTACATCATTTGCCTGTGAATCCTTTCCAATGGCTTTAGTACTCTTTCCAGTTCACGAGGTTAGGCCCTGTGATAAACCTCATCCTACAGTCTAAAAGTATATGACTTCCCCCTACTGACACCATTCCTGGAGATGCCCTCAGACAGCAAAACACCCATAAAAAGATTCCACAACCCCATCAAGCAAGACACGGTCCAGAAATCACATGTCACTTTACAGGCTGGCAAGTGGACAGCCCACATAAAACTAACCCCAGCTCTATTTTGTGACTGCACCTGGGCAGTAACTAGCTTTTGTTTAAAAACTGCTCCCTTCATTTCCCAGTCTCACCTTCAGAGCTGTGTGAAGAACACTGCTGGTTATTTTTTAAAGGTGAACCAACGCAAAATCAAATTATGGCAATTACTTAATGACTCCTACCAGCAGCTCTGCACAAGCCAGTGGCCAACTGAAGGGCACCCACATTGCTGTAGGCACAGTCAGGGCTGGGGCTGTGCACTGTAACACACCTGTGACATGCACAGGGATCCTCTTCTGCCATAAAGAATGGTTGTTACTTGCACTGGGTATCAGCATATGTTTTAGAAATGAATCAGACTGTAACCAATATGTTGGGAAGACAAGCCAGACTCCTGGAAGAGTGGGGCTGGGTGATGGTTTCTGCTAGCAGAGTGCTTTCAGTTTGACGTTTGCATTGAAGTTGTTATGCCTACAGCTGTGATAAAAAATCCTTCCTTAATACTGCATTGCAATTGCAGGAGAAGCCTGATTTCTTATTGAGTTGTGTGAGCAGAGAGGTCAAGTCTGGAAGTGCTAAAAAACTTCAATTCCCTACCCTCCTGTGGGATGCCGCAGGTCAAAGTGGAAGTACAATGGCAAGTACGTTTGCCCTGATGCTGCATTTGCTCTGTGGATAAACAGAGACCATCTACTCCCTGGGCTGTCATTCTGGCATCTTTCATGACCACTAAACTCTATTCTAAAAGAAAAAGGAGGTTTTATTAGAAAGTCAGCGGACAATCCAAATGTCAAAGTGAAAAATCCAGAGCAAGGTTAAGGATTTTTTTTTTTTTTTTTTTTAATACAGCTGCACTGGAGGTTAGTGAACACCAGAGCATTTTGATTTCCTGCCTGGTTTCAATAAATGTTGCACTCCCAGGCACCCAAGGGACTGCTGTGGTTTGTCAAAAGCAATTAATTTTCTTCCACAGAATGCTTCAGGCACCTCAAAATGTCGTTCGAGAGCTAGCACACATCTAAGGAGGAGGGAAAGCTGGCAATCAACTGCTGCTCGGGCTCTGCATCAGGAGCTCAGCCCTCCAAACTCACACCAGCAGAAGAGGCAAGGAGAGAAGGATGGCTTATCCCTTTGGTCATGGAGGGAGCTGAGGGCAGAGCCAACGAGGAAATGCCATGTGTGATAGACCCTATGAATATAAACAAGAAGCTGCCACTTGCGAAACTTGCCAGAAATAAGTTTCCTGAGGGGGAATTCAAAGCTGAAAGTTTCTCTCTCTCACTTGCATTTCCTAGGATTCACTGCTCAGTGCTAAGAGATGTAGTAATAAGCCAGAAGTGACAAACTGAACACTTGTTATTAAGGAACACATTTGGAAGATAGGCCCTGGAGCTGGGATTCACAGGTTCCCTGCCCAGCCCTCCATCAGAATCACTGTGCAGAATTAGGATTCCCTCACCCAAGCCTCAATTTACCTACTTACAGAGACAATCTGTAATGTTTCCCTTCTTTCCAGTACTGAGATGTGAGAGCAAACTTGTTTGCAAGTAATTTTAATAATCAGCCATGAAATGCATTAGAAGTAAGCATAGTATTATCACGCTAGGATTTCTTTTGCAGTGAACACCAAGTCACCGAGAGTTTAAGAACACATTGGAGCTATCATTTATACTCAAAATTGCACATATACAGTACTGATGGTATGAATATTTCATGTATACACCTCATTGCAAACTATTATCACTTGATGCTAGGTAGCCGTCCTTTCCCCTTTAAAAAAGGCAGGGATAGAAATGCATGTTTTTCTTTTGTGCTAGCCCTCTGCAAAAGGGGCAGAAGACAAAAGATAAGCTGAATTTTAAACAATTTGAGTACCGTGGAGTCACAGGCAAATCCTGCTGGAGCAGGAAACGGAACAGCAGCTCATGTCCCTAGCAAGCACTACAGTAAGGCCCAGCCTACTCACAGTGCCCGAGGGAACTGGGAACCGAGATTCCTTTGAAGGTCCCAGGTCCCTCATCTAAGTCTAGTGTCATTCTTGCTGGACCACTAACAAAAACAGAGAAAAGAAACTTCCAAAATTAAAAATGACAGCATGCTGAGCAGTGAAGTGAGCTTTATAGTGTAACAAATCTTAGAAGAACAAGAAATAAATCCACCTTTCTTTCTTTTTCTGTTCACCAACCACAGTATCTTCAACAACCTACTTGTTTTTAAAAGTAATCCAACATTTACCATTACAATCTTCTTTGCTCCTCAAGTCACATAAACCCCCTGCTGTCTCCTCCTCCTCTATTTACCTGGCCTTACAGTCACAGCAGGGAACTGAAAATCTGCTCCCTGCCTCCTGGCTACAAGCAGAGGCTTTGCTTGGGCATCCAACAGATGATAACTAATGCGACTGCTTAAACAATCCCTAGAGTGGCTCCTGACACATACAGACATCTACATCCTGCCACCAGTCCAAGCCACATCACCCAGGCATTTCAGGAACTGCCCTGATAGAAATAGCCATGCCTCTCATTCACAGCATCTCTTCGCATCAGTAAATCTCATGTTTCATTCAGGCAGGATTTTTCTCAGTGCTCTTACTTACTATTTAATATTTATACTATAGTCAGTGTCCAAAAAGCATGACACTGTTGGCTATGGTAGGTGCTGAACAAACACATACTAGATCTGTCTTGGAAGCTTATAGGTGTGAAAGGTCAGTTAGAAAAGGGAGAAAAGTCAATAAAATCTGAAGCCCAGTGAATAACTGAATCACAAGGATCCAAAAAAAAAAAAAGAAACAGAGAAATCCTCCAAAATATATCAAAGAGGAGATGCTTCACATATGTCAGTTGGCACTGATCAGCTCAAGAGCAACAGAAGAGAGAGGAGAATCCATAACCATTAGCATCACCTTCCTGCTACGTTTCCTCCTTAGCCTGTTCACCTTCACTTCTCCTTTCATTCCCCCCTGCTCTGGACATGACCTCTCAAATGATAAGAAAGGCTGGATTATCCTTAAAACACAAAAGAATGTGGAGTTTTTCAAGCTCATGGTATGCAGCATTGTCAAAGTAAGATGCAAAGGATACAAGTGTTGGAAAGTTAGAGATCCTTAATGGTTACCAAGATCTGGAATGTCCCAAGAGGCAGTTCCTCCCAAAAGCAGAGCCATCTCTTTCAATAAAGCAGCAGCAAACTACAGCTTTAACCACAGCACAAGTCCTCAGTCTTCAGACAAAGCTCTCCAGTACTGAAGTCCAGTTGATCTGCTCATGAGGAACACGAGGCAGATCTAATATCAGACACCACTGTCTCTCCCTCCCTTACAGTAATATCTTAACTCTAAATAATTAAAAGGAAATAAGTACCTATAAAACCAGCAGAATCATTGCAGGCCAGTAGGTCAGCAGGGCTGGGTGTTTGAAATAAGGGGCCCATTCAGGTTATTCACTTTGGATGTCAAAGGTGACCTGCTGTAATGAGGAACAATAAATATGCTCACTTAACGTGCAAGCTCCCCACTGCAATTTCCCAGGCTGGAGCCACACTAGAATATAACAACTACAACTGCACCCTTGAGAAGTCATGTCCTCGGTGGTCTCCTCAACTTCCAAAGCTCTCCTGCATTTCTACATACAGAACAAAAGACATGTGACACATCTTACTGCTTCCTCCAGGTATCTAATGACAGTTTCCTTCTTTAAACCTCTCAGTATAACAGCATATTTCAATGCTTACAGTTGCAGGATCCTCCACAGTCAAGTATCCAGAAGTAATGGATCCACAACAAAACCAGGATTCAGTAGTGTTCAATACCTACTGTTTGGCTGACAAACCTATAAGGAAGAGAAACTCAAACTCCCCAGCCTGCAGCATTTCAAGCTGAAGGGGAACTCAGAGCATATAAATAATATTTAAAATCTTAGAAAGGGAAAAATCTGAAACTATGATGGAATACAGATACATATTTTCTATGCTTTGTATCTTGATCAGTGATAGAGTTGCATTTTTGGTTACCAGCTCTGCTCACAGGAGACTGAATTCCAGGCTACATCAATTCCCCTGTGGATGTAAAGGGAAAGAGCCATCTGGAGAGAATAATAAAACAATTAACTTTCCATTAAAGAATAATCTATGTATGTTTTTAAGAAGGCAGACTTTAATGATCTCCACCTAATTATTCATCCTGCATTCTGGCAGGGTGGGTTTGGATTTTGCCTTGCTTTGTTTTTAAATCCAGCCTGAAGGTAACAACTTAAGCTGGAGTGGATGCAGGGACCACACCAGCTTCTTCAGTCAAGGGCAGGACAACCTGGATGAGGGAGGCTTCCAGAAACATCAGTCAAGGTCCCATCATTCCCATGGATTCATATGGCTACAAAATGGCAACAGCATCAATTCTAAGAGTTTCACTGAATATTTATGAGGATTTTACAAACGTGGTTGTTGACTGGCTTGGTATATCAGCTACATTTTTGGATACAAAGCGCAGAGCAGCACACTCAGGAGCTGCACACACCTGAACACCAGGCTGTGGAATGCTGGGCTCATTTAACTTGTCAATGACAGTAATATAAATCAGAAATGACCCCATAAAACTCAACAGCAATCCCCTCTGATTTTGAAAACTCACCAACTGGCTGCAAGTGTGTTATCTTTACAAAGTAATTCTGTAAAGTGAAAAGGTTCAAAGCAAGGGCTTTAAGCACTATTACTCTGCCTGTTACCCTTATAAATACACACCCCTCTAAGGACTCACTGACTGTACCCTTGATGGAGAACAGCAGCACATGTTGGTTCTGCAGATCTGCTCAGCTTAACCACCTGCCTCAGTTTCCCAGTGGGCAATACTAATGATCTAGTTAAGTATGCATGCCTGCATGTCACTCGAGTTTACACAGTGCTTTCCAGCCAAGGCTCTCAAACATTTGGAAAGGACCAAATATAGTTTAAGCTAAAATTAACTGGAACATACATACTGGAATTCAACCACTCCTTTAGAAAGCCTACCTGGGACTCTGGGCTTTCCAGCATGAGAACTCACACTCTAAAGAGCTGGTAAATAGTGAGACAGTGCCCAGGCAATTTTTTGCTACTATTTATTGACTGACTGATTGAGATCAGGCTCTGTGACACAGCGCAGGCACGTTTATCCCTCTCCCCCACAAGCTGCTAAATTTTATGATCTGAAAAAGTAATTTTAAAAAACCCATAATCCTGGCACACAAACTAGTCACACCTGAGTCCTGCTGGAAAAACCCCTGCCTCAGCTTTCCAGTGTTGCAGAACATTTTCATTCACAGCTTCTGCATAAACGGAGCAAGTTTTGAGTCTCAAAGTCTAAGGCATTTTAGCCTCTAAGACTTCTAGCTTGCTCTTCCCCTAGAACTGTAAAAGCCCATTTCCTCTACTAGATATATATATATATATATATGTACACAGACACAGCCACACACATAGATATGTGCACACCCTGGTCTCTCAAAGCAGGCCCCCTGCATCTGCCAACAGGCTGCACACTGCATCGGCACAATGGCTCTGGTGCAGGATCTGCACCACCCATTGGAAAGGATTTAGTGAGGGGTGCTAACGTCACACACTGAGCAGCCACATACAGCTATAAATTATTCATACACATTACTCTAATTATGCAAATGTACTAAAAGCTGGAGCATATGTTTCCCTGACATCTTGCAGTACGGATGCAATATGGTTCTAGTAGAGAGAAAGAGTGAGAAGTGAGATGATGGGTGTAAGGGGGCTAACGATGGCAGGCACTGGCCCAAGCAAGGGGTGGCAGAGGATCCCTCTTTTCCAACCAAGCTGCTGCAAGGCTAAGGACATTTAAATGCTCCTCCTTGATAATACAGTGTTGGCTTTGCACTCAGTGCCGAACAGAGTGCTGAGGCTGCTGAACGGCCCAGGCAGATTAAAATAAACCCAAGCAGTTTGGAACAGGAATGTGTTTATCTGGCATCGCACACTTCCTCTTATCAAACATGAGGAGCAGGGGAGGGCACAGCGATGGTGTGCGGAAGCAGGCTGTGTGCATGCTGGTAGGAGAGGGGGAGGGAAAAGAGGAGAGGAACAGCAAGGATCAGACAGATTATGCATGAGTTTGGGAACCAAGAGCATGGAGCTAGGCATCCTGCCACTGGGGTACAGAGCCCACACTCTTGGTCAGTCCTCAGATGGGCACTAGGAGTTGGAAAACTCCATTAAGTCCTTTCTCCCTTTCAGCATCTGGAAGAAGGCAGTCAGTCAGTGCTGCTGCAGTATAAGCAGCTGGCTTTGTGTGCTGCCTAAGCTTTGGGTTTAAACTCCTTCTCTCAACTCTCTCAAGCACACTGCAGTGACTGGGCATCGCTAGTCTGCCATTCCAGAAGTTAGGGCTGACTCCTCAGAAGGAAAGGGCCAAAAGCACTCTGCTATGGTATTTTGAAGTCCAAACTGTGGGTTATGGTAGTGGATTGAATATCAGAAGATTAGCACCTTATTCCCAACTCTGCCATGTCTAAGGGCCACCTGACTACCCTTTTGTAAATGCCCAGTCCCATGGCAGAGCCCTTTGGAAGCAGACAGGCTTCTCAGACACTGTGTCCAGAGAACTGTGTAGGGGGGCTCCAATTCTCTGGCATCCTTCATTTAAAATCCCATAAAAATTTTTCAAATCCTTCAGCCCTACTGAATGACCAGGTGAGTGTTTCTACACCCAGTGAGAACAAAAGAGCAAATTAAACATCATGTAATACCACAGCTACTTGGAAGACTTAGGCTATCATTATTATTCCAGTAGTTACCCAACATCAAAAAAGTTGAACAGAAAACCCTGACAGCTCCTTTGATAAGAGCATGTCTCACCTCCTGGTGCTGGCATTAAAGAAACTCTAGATCTGTACCAGCAGTTTTGTAAGGGATGCACTCACAGAGCCACGTGAAACACTTGGTACTGCAGAGACCCCATCACAGGAGGAGTGCTAGTGACTGCAGAAATAGACCAGCTCTTCAGATCCAAGGCAAAACTCTGCTAGTGTACTAGATTTTTTTTTTTAGTTCAAGTTCTTGTTTGTGCATGGCTCAATCACAGTTCCTTACCCATGGCTGTCTCAGCTAAAGGATGGCCATGCTTTGAATACAAGAGGTGATGTATCAGAGAAGCAGCACTGAACAGAAGGGACAGGCAGGCTGAGGCAGACAAAGGTGGGGACACCTGCACAGATCCTGGTCACTCTGCCCCAAGCCCTGGCCAGCAGGATCTGTCCTTCCCTTTTACAAAACCCCAGATGAGTGAACGGCAGCACTTCTGCCAGGAAGAGATGCCAAACTGGCAAAACAAAGCTGAGAAAACAGCACAAGATAACAAGCAAGAATAAGAGACAGACACAAAAATCTAATGAAGTAAAATCAGATATTGATTCCTAGGACCAAGCCAAGCCATTTCCACTGTGCCACAGTCAGCAAGCCCCTTGGGCAGCAGGCTGCATCCCAATGGGCACAGCACAAGTCTCCCTTTTCCCTGGGCTCATCCTCCTTTCCGTGCAGTCCCACATACTGAAGACCAAGCACAGCTCAGGCAGAGGGTCGTTGCCTGGCCAGCTCAGCCAGGAAACTGCTCCCCATGCCCCTCCCTGGGCTTATGTTTGGGGCCATCTCACCCTTTACAGACCAGGTGGTTCCTCATCATCAAGGCTGGCAGAATCCATATCTTCCAGTCATACGCCAGCAAGGCAGACCCAGACACTAACTCTTGACTTCCCTTAACTGCTCAGAAGAAAGCGAAGGAGGGTACAAAACCAGCTTGACAGACTGAAGTTCTGTTCATCCAAACCACCAGGAGGAGAGCAGGCACAGCTCAGGTCCAGCTCTGCTGCCCACCCTGCCCCTGCTGGGGTCTGCCTGTGGCAGGGCACAAGGCCTCCAGGTGAGTGCTCAGCCCCGCAGTGGAAGCAGTCCTCAGGAAAGACAACCAGAGGGAAGAGAGAAAGAAAGAGCAGAAAAGGAGGCTCAGCATTTACATTGCTTGGCTTTTCCTCCCTCTCATTCTGAAGGCTTTGGCTTGCTCAGTAACTCAGCAGGGAAACCAGCCCGTTACAGGCACCACGGATAACAGGTACCAGAGGGTGAGGAGAGGATGTTCTGACCAGCTTGCTGCTCACCTCAGGAGACATAGGATCAAACACAATTTAGGTAACAAGCCAGGGCAGACTTGGAGCCTCAGCCCAGCTATCCAGAAAAGGAGTTTTAACACAGCATCCAGGGGAACTGCTCAGTGAGGCACAAAAACCCAGCGGCACACACAGTTCTGCTGTCATCGGTCCTGTCACGAGTGCCAGCACAGCAGGACACGGGTAGGCTGGGACAGGGCTGCTCTAGCATGGGAAATCTCTTGAGCCAGAGTCTACCCTGAAACAGGTTTTGCAGGATCTAGGTTGGAAACACAATAAATTCATTCATTTTCTACTAAAGTCAATGATTTTACTTATGCCAAAACACTGGAAGAAAGAGAAATTTAGTGCAGTGTAGCAAGAAATGTCAAAACAAAATATTTTTCTGTCCAGTAAAGGGATGAAGAGTCCACTGTAGCCACAAAAGTCATTAACAGAAAACAATGGAGGTCAGGAAGCTGGATTTTTCTGTAATATTCCTTATTCTAGCAATAACTATTTTAAAATTTGCAATCTATTCAGATAGCATTATAGTTTCACGTATCATCGTGCCAGTCAGAGTTAAATTAGCAATGATTTGTGCTCTCAGTTATCTCTGGCGAGCTGCGAGGGAGGTGAGGACAGAGAGGCAAAGATACACGCCCTAATCCAAGTGCTGGGATTTGTTTTGAGGCTTGCCTGGAGGAACCAGCCAGCCAACAGGATGCTGCACCACAGGCACCCTGAGGGCTGAACACTGACTTCACTGGGCAGAGAATCAACTCAGCAAGGCCATGGTCGCCCCTACAGCCTTGAGCCCACAGTGTTCAGACATGCAGGTGGCCCCTGTCAGTCTGACTGACAGGAACATTTGCACTTCAGCCTTTTCAAGGTCTGAACTTCAGGAGAGAAGTGAGGTGGTACCTCACAGCTGAAAGGAGAGCCCCTGGTACAACACCTCTTGGCAACTCAGAGCTTCTCACCCTCCTCTGTAATTGCTCCAGGAAAATGGTCCCCTTGTGCAAAGAAGCACTGAATGGTGCAAGGTTGGACAATCTCCCCAGGAAAGCATACACGGTGACTGCCTGTCCAGCCTGCAGGAGGGGAAAGAAGCAGAGGCATTGGACATTTGCCATCCCATCCCTAGGAAATTACTGGAGGGTTAAAATAAAAATAATTTTTGGATGGGCAGCACTCCAGGAAGAGAAAACATTCAGCACCATTATGTTCCTGGACACCATATTTCGGACAATAAATTCCATGCCTCATAAGCCACAATAGTTATGATTTCAGGCAATAACCAAAGAAGATGTCCACATCCTTTTACAGCAACCCCCCAAAATAAATATTCATAAGTAAGCCTGACAAACCTCAGAAGAGGGTTTTTTTCATTATTACTTGGTCTGTCACTTTGGTAGTCAGGCCTGAACTGGAAAGGGAAGATCCATTTATGGCATTGCACCACCTCCAGTGCTTACAGGCTTCATAGACCAGTGGGAGCTGGCAGTGGAACCCACCATCTGCATGACAGACCCCACTGAGTTCTGAAAGAGCAGTTCTGTCTTTGGTGACTCTGGAACACTATTTCCTCTACTTCTAAAATCATTCCCCGACATACTGTTAACCAGAAGTCCCCCTATGCAGACATGTCCCAGGCCAACACGGCAATCTCAAAGAACATCAGCAACTTTTGGCAAAAAACAGGCCCTACTTGCTCCATTTTTCTTTATCCTTCCCACCCCACATAGGTCTAATTTTGCTTAATAATAAACTTTCCTGTAAAATCCCAGTGGGTGAGATTAGTTGCCAGTTATAGGGTGTTTCAGCTCCCATAGCTCCTCAGGCAAGGGGTTTGGTTTCCCTTTCCCCCAAGCCTGCTCACTCTGTGTCAGGGCACACCACAGCTCTGTGGGTTGGAACTGGACTCCAACCCCTCCATCCTGGAGCATGACGATGGAGGAAGGAGAGCTACAAAGTCCAAGTGATGCCCCGTTAGTGCCCTTTACAACGAGAGAAGCGCAGCTCAAGATCGAACCTTGTGAATTAGTTGCCACCTTCTACATTTTGAGCGTGATTGCAGCAGAATGTGGACTTTTTTTAATTTCCCTTTTTTGAATCCCTGTCTCCAAGTAGGTTACAGCACTGCTTTATGATGTTAAACAGCTTCCATACTGTAACCCAGTTGAACCTGGGTGGGTAAGGTGGTGGGTGAGGACTGGTGGGTAAGGTGGGTAAGGACTCCCTGCAGCTACAGCTCTGAGTTCTTCAGGATGAAGCACTCCATGCTATTTCCCATCAGTGAAGCTGTGCTAGTGTGCACTAGCAAGTCATGTGGTCCTTAAATGTCATTATGAATCAAACCTGAACTCCACATCCCAAGATCCCCCCCTAGAGATCCACAGGCAGCCTCTAACAGTCCTTTCTGGTGTTTCAACAGCTGCACATTGAAATTTTCAATAGCTCATTTCTTGGCTTCAGGAGGTTTATGCATTCACCAGATACAATAATTAGCTTCCTCCCTTCACAAGATTCCAAAACAGATTTCAAAAAGCCCCTTCAATCCCTCTGTAGTCAGTTTATCCAGTATTAATCCATTGAAGTGATGCATTATGTTCTACCAGAAGAATTAAACAGAAAAAGTGGGAAGCTCTCTTACCTGTAATTGACTGACTGGCCAATAGGAGTCAAGTGCTGGTAAATTGGAGGTGTAATTTCTATTTAATTATGGCATTAAAAAAATTACATGATATACCTATTTAACATGCAAAGGAGTAAAATCAAAGCTAGTAAGAATAAATTGTAAGAGAGGATATGTACAAAATGTAGTAGCAGTCTTTTTGTTTTTTGTAACTGTGATCTGCTGAAGAGAATGCTGGCTGCTGTGCCATTATATTGCCTGGAAAACTGGCATCCCTGGCTCTGATTCTAAGACCCTGTCAACATGCAAAACTGCATTGCACAAATGCATTGGTACAATCAAAAATATCTGTTAAAACCCAAGTGGTGTTGGTGTATATGCTTTTCATGCTGCACATGAAGCTTGTCTCAATCCAGTTGAAGTTCAGTTGAAATGAATGCAAGCAAAGCCCAGATACACTGTTCTAGAGCTCAAATATGAATGCAAATGAATGGAGGAACCATGAAGAGTTTTGCAAGCCTTCAGGTAAACTCAATTCAAAGTGCACTTAAAAGCAAATAGTGCGAGCTCTGTGTTTAGACAATGGGTTACAACCTACAGTATAAAATATGGACAGTTTTGTTTAAGCCAGTATAGCTACCAGTGCAAGACAGAAAATAGAAATCCCATGAATTATTGGCATCTCAGAAGAACACGCCACTGCCATGAGAAAACACAAATACATCTATGCTTTTTTCTGGGGTGACAAACTTATCATCCTAGAGAAGTCTCTTTTCTTTAGATTAACACCATAACTCTAATTCCAAGTTGTTCACTTTCAAAACACCTAGTCAGCACAACAGTGTGGGGAAGGGGAGACAAGGTCTTACTGTGAAGAGGAAACAGGGAGTGTCTTAAAGACTGACCCACAAACCCAATAAACCATGACAAAGCCGTTCAGTCCCTGTCCTAACCCAGCCCAGAGCACTGTTGCCAGGAGAAGAGCAGGTCTGGCTCCTGCAGCCTGCTGTGCCCTGGTGCTAACTCAGGCAGCAGGAGGCAGATGTCAGCATCAGTAACAGGACTTTGTTTTGTGGCACTTGGAAACAGAAGCCAGACAAGAATTACAGTTTTACCTGCAGTGTATATTTAAAAACACAGAGCTTCCAATGGCTAGCCAAATTATCCTTTCAACATTTCCTGCTTTGTCAACAGAAGTTCAAAGTTAAAACACAAATTAAACTACCTTCAGTCCCTGAAGGAAAGATTAGATGGATTTAAAATGCGTTTAGTGTCATACAGGAAAAAACCCACAGGTACATGCTCAGATAGCAGTGACATGCAGCCCCAGAGACAGACAGATACAAATCACACTCACTCCCACACACTTGATAAATGCATCAAATTGCCCAGGAACCAGAAGCACAGACAGCCATGACCCTGCACATGGAGTGAGCCAAGAGGGTGACTTAGTGCAAGTGTTCACATGGGTGATTTCTGCAGATGAGAACATTCATTGCCACAAGGAAGGCAGCACAGGTAAAAGACAGCTTACCCCTCTGAGCTGATGGACTCCACCAAATATCCTCATCACTCCATCAATCTCCTGCTCCAGCCTCCTGGCCCAGTACTGCATACTGCAAGAGACAGGGAGAAAGAGAGAAAGGGAGAGAAAGAGAGAGAGAAAGAGTCAGAGCCCTGACACTGAGCAGATAAGCAGGGGACTGAAGGGAGAGGAAGGAAATCAGTGCCTCAGCTAAGTTCACTGCTCTGTCTCTGCAGCAACGAGTGCAGGCACAGTACCAGGGACACGTGGATTTGAGAAATACGGCTGGGGCAGGTTATAAACTTCAAGGCTCCAAAATTTATGCACAAGGCACCACAGAGAGAAGGGGGGGGGGGGGGGGGGGGGGGGGGGGACGGTACAACAAAAACTGCACAGCATAAGGTTTATTTTCTCGTTATACAAACAGTTGCAGTAGATAATTATTTAAGCTCAGAGTGATTAACAGGGTCGAAGTGCTGTGGAGTAGAGAAAACAGCTTAGTGCTCCAGCAGGGCTCTGTGGCAGAGAGCAAACGCAGAGCCGTGGCAGGGCCAGAGGTGTGTGTCCTACTGCGGCAATGGATTATCACTGCGGCACAACAGGAGGGACCTGGGCAGAGCCGGGAACGGTGCAGCAAGTGCCCGAGGGCCCAGCTGCTCTACACCTTCAGCTAAGCCCAGCCTGAGCCAGGCACCGATTCTGCCAGGTTCACGGCGGGCAGAGCTGCCTTCCTGGGCAGCGGGAAGGGCCAGGAGCTGCCACGTGGCATCCCCTTCATCCTGAGCCCCGCACAGCGACAGAGGCTGCCAGGGCTTCCAACAGGCACAGCACCCTCCGACACATTCAACCACACAGATTTCTGCTTAGAACAGTAACTCCAAGTTAAAAACCACAACAAACAAATCCCCTTCTAAATCCACAGAACTTGATAACTCTCCTTTTAATGAGATTTCCTGATTCCAGCCACTGACCACGCAAATGTCAAATCTCCTGTCTGACCTGGAAAAGCAACACTCGATTGCCTCTGCACCACTTGGCATTCCCTTCAATGCTTTTTTCCAGAGCCACAGTCCTCTCTTCACATACACAGGGGAAAGAATGGAAGGAACAAAAGGAGTGCAGCACAGCAAAGTGATGGTGGGAGGGAGCAGACCACCTCAGGGAGGTTGCACTTTGGTCAGATTCACCAAGTGATCTCATTCTTCATGTAAATAGATATTCCCTGGCTAGCCCACACACGCTCCCACGCCATCCCCAAAACCACAGAGAGGCTCTCCCAGAGATGAAGGAGCAAAGAAACCCAACTAGTTTTCAGCTGGGCCTCAGAGGAACTCTGAATTGCACAGCACAGCCCAAAAGCTGGGCAGAAATGTCAAAGCAGAACAACACCTGAGCCAAGCAGCAGAGCAGAGCTTGTGAGGGGTGGGGAGACAAACAGGACAGAGGGAGGGACTGGCAGACACACATGTGTTACTCACACAAGCAAAACTCTTGCCAGTTAATAACACACAAGGCTGTGAATGAAAACAAGATTTCATTGCACATGCCAAGCTTTCTTAGTTTTCCACTGTAACTTATGCCATTTCCCATATTCCTGCTGAGGCAACGCTGTCGTTTTTCCCCTGGGAGCCCAGCTGGGGAGGGGAAATCCAGAGAATGAGATGGGTGAAGACACCTGCAAACTCCTTGTTCTGCCAAAGGAGGGAAAGTAAAGCCTTCAGTGGGACTGCCAGCATGAAGGTACTGGGTCACAAGGCTGAGGGGGGCTGGGTTGGGCTTTTGTTTCTTTTCCTTTTTCAGTTAAATGTTTTATTTGCTATCAGAGGTTAATCTGAGTACCAAAGTTATCCATAAATCTTCTGAAGTATTTTCACCAAAAAAATTATTTATTTTTACACAAGACTTTAATTTAAAAAATATGGCCTGAAACACCAAAACTGCATTTATTTTTTCCCCCTCTTCGTTTCTCCAGTGAACTGGAAAAAAAATCAATTATAAGCTGATACTCAGCCACAGGTCCGCGAAACCCCACTGAGCCACTTATGGAGCTGACACTTTTCCTTAACTTCCAGCTCTGTAAAAGATCCTCGATTTCAGTGACACCTGCCTGTGTCAGCTCTCTCCAGGAACACCTACACCACCACAGCAAGGGAAAATTACCACCCACCTTGAGCTGTATCCATCACATTAACAACCACTCATATCCGCTTAAATGTCACGTATGGCCAAGCCTTCAGAGAGGATTAGTTACACAGGGAGACAGAGGCATCAATATTACTCTGTTGGCACATGCGAAAGAGACACTGAGTGCTCAGTTGGGCTGGGATTTACAATTAATTTAAATTTAGTCAGCAGATTTGTTTAAAAAAAAATAAATTTAAACTGATTCTACCCCCTGCCTCCACCCCAAGAAGTACTACTATTTTAAGGAAAAGCCATTTCATTCATGAGAAAGACTGCAGTTCCCTCTAATTGTGCAGCCTTACAGACCAGCAGTTTCCCAAAGAGTCCAGCTAATCCTTCCAGTACAAGATTTAGAGACCACTATTAAAATAAGTAAATATCTGTATTAAACTATCAAATAAGGAGGGCATTTTGGCACAGCTGATGCCAGGTTTCTAGATTAAAAAAAGTAATATCAGAAGCAGCTTCCTTTTTTGCTCCAGTATGGCTATACAAGAACTTCTGCCAGTGGTAGTAAAACTCTTTTTTCTAACCAGCACATCCCTTACCCACATCACTGCACTGTCAAACCCCTCATGTGACCCATTGCTATGTCCCTTTAGCCCTGGTCACGTCCATCAGCAGAAGTCTTCAGAGGGGGCCACATCCCAGAATCTGGAGGTTTCATGTCACTTACCGTATGCTGGGTTGAAAGCTAACATTAAAAAACGCCCAAACATAAATCCATTATTATTATGCCTAAGTTGACCTTCTGCCTCTTGTTTCTCTCTCATGGCCAATGCACTTAAAATTTTATGCAAGACAACCACAGCAAGAATGAAGAGGGTAAAGAAACTGATAGTCCATGATGAACATGGAGATTTCTCTTTAAAGTGTGTCTCCTATGGAAGCTCCAAGCAGTAGGACGTGACAGTCATTGCATTCCTGGGCCATTACTGCATGCCTCAGGTGCCTTACAGGGCTTGAGGAGTGATAACTCCTCAAAACACGCAGCCAGGAGTGCCCTGTTGCTCTTGTGAAATGTCATTTACAAATAAAGCATAAAGAAAACAGCTGATGCACTGACTGGGAAGCCACTGGCACGGCTGTGGTGGTGCTCAAGGAAAGCCACCAGGCTCCCTTTATGAGCCATGTGCACAGTCCCGCCCTTAAACAGAGCGCCACTTTAGTGTTTGCCGCAGTGAACCAACACCAGTGAGGAGAAGACCTTGGAGCTCAGGAAATTGGGATGGTACTCAGTAGCTCTGTACCTGCAGGAACAAGCCTGGCAGCCCCACCATCCCCTGTCCCCTCTTTGGCAGTGACATGCCCAGCACACCCCACTGATCCCCATCACCTCAGCTGGCTCTGTCTTTGCTGGGGAGTCTCCATAGGACTCTTCCAAGCCAACAACTCTACAACTATTGTAGGCACATTCAGGATAGCCATTAAAAAATCTTTAGTATTGAAAAAATGGTTATTTCCTTCCCCAGTATATTTTACAGCCTCCCGTGCAACATTTGCAAGGGACATAAGTGATTTTTGAAAACACAACACCATTTATCACTGCCTCTCTAAAGAAAACTACAAAAATGTTAATTGATTTCATAATTTGCATATTTGATTTTTCTTAAAGATGATATAAAGTAGGCTTTAAAAAAGCAGCAGAGCTTCAAAAACATTCACTGTGTCAAGCAGTACATCAGGAGGCAAATCACTGCTGTTGCAGTTGGGGCCAGGAAGCAAAGTATCCCACTTTGTCCCATTCCTACACATCAGGCCACCTGTGCCTTGCCACTGGTCACAGCAGCCCTTACTTAGAGTTAGGGCACTTTTCATGATTCAGGTGACCCAGGCTGCTGCAGAGACTTCTGTGCACATCCATGCTGGTTTCTGAGGCTACACCACTGCTCCAGCTGCGTGGCTTCAGAAGAAAATGATAATTGCCTGGAAAGACAGGAAACAGGCTGTCCTTGTCCCACATCCTCCCACACTAGTGCACACAACAGATGGCAGCCTGAGTCCTGGTCCTCTCTGCAGAACCTGGAGACGCTCACAGACAAGTCACCAGTGCAAGCCACACGCTGCCAGCCTGTGGCCAGCACCAGGGAGCTGCCACTGCAGCTCAGCCCACGGTCACTCTGCTCCTTGGTGGCTCAGGATACGTGGGGCAGACCCTTCATGGGCTGCAGTCACATCTCCTCACAGCTAACCTAGGGCTGCGCAAGGCAGTTACACACACCACTAATGAATATAAGGCTCATTGCAAGCCACCTCTCACAAAAGCACAGGGAAAGGGGAAGTAAGAAGTAAGAAAATTAGTTTTCTGCTTGAGGACATTTTTTTACTTGAAAGAAGCCTTAGGAAAGTGCTTGTTAGGCTGCGAGCAGAAGAGGATGATAGGGGAATAAAAACCCACCAGGTTCAGTCCTTTTCTTTTGCTGCCTTCCTGGCCCCAAAAACAAGAGAGAGTCACAGAAACATAAAAGGACAAGAGGAAAAACTACTTGCTAAGTAGATATACTGCCCCAAAGCTTATTGGGTTCTACAGAGAGTGTGTTTTGTACAAGTGTCTACACTTCACACGGTGTGTTCAGCCAAGAATGCTTCACTCTGATTCACTCTGATTCATCCGCTTTGGTTCAGTGCCCAAATATTGCTATTTAATAAGGTTATTAATTACTGTGTTGTCTAATTTCTGCTGTGCAAAAACTTCTTATAATTGGCTTATTCCTTCAAGATGCTTAATCCCTTTAACTGTAATAGTGCGTGTCAGTGAACACACGTGCACATGTGTACGTGCAAGCTCATGCCCACTCTGAGCTCCCTTACATACCTAGGCTGTAAAAACCCCACATGAGCCAATATTTACCCATCAAGGAAAAACAAGTTGCCTTTTTTTTTTTTCCCCCTGAAGACACAACTTACAGAGAGCACCTGCTTCTTTCCAAATGACCAAATAATTACTGACCGTGCTTCCAGACATTATCAAACCTCCCACACTGTTCTTTTATGACTCTGTTTTAATTTAAAGTATGTACCCAGGTGTTTATATAAAGGAAAGGTGGGAAAAATTTGCCTGCTGGACTAGTCTTTTCTTAATACTTGTCAAGACATTATTCACCTCTACCATCTGGTCTTCCCTGTAATAAGAAATCATCTTTGACATTATTATAGGAGGGAAGGACAGGATAAATGAATATTAGAACCATATCCCAAGCAAGATCTTTGAGAAACAGGAAGGGGATAACGTCTCTACATTCAGCTCTATCACCACATTACTTTGTTCTCCTCAATTCAAACACTAACTTTCTGTGCCTGATCATCTTTCTGCTCCAATTTTTTGCAGCAGCATATGTCTTGGGGGAAAAAAAAAAAAAAAACACCCCCAAAAACACCCCAAGCCCCCTACCAGATCCATCTTGATGCCAGTTTGACATCCCAACAAGTATTACAATATAATAAAAAGGATAACTGTGGAGTTTTCTCAACCTGCAGGATAGACAGAGTTGAGCAAAAAGTGAGAGGAAATAGTCTGGCAATTACACACACACACACACAAAAAATCATGTTTCATTAACAGCTCTTGAGCACAAATATACTTGTAGGTCCCTGTGGGAAAACCAACAGTAACCACCAACTTGTCATCACTGACATTTAGGACAATAGGAAAATTGTTCCCTAAATACAATTTCTCTCTCGAAAAGTAAAAGCATTAACCATTTAAGGTCTAAGTCCATCTAAAAACAGAACAGGCAGTAGGTGTTCAGTCAGTCATAGACATGCAAGGGGCTCCAGGAATTCCTCTTCTACCGTTAGTTGCACTGAGACACCTAAACACCTGAACCCTCTGCATGAAGTAGCATCTAAACTGTTCTTTAAATCCTCTGCTAAAGGTGAACCCAAGATCCCCACAGTACCTTGTTCCAGTTCAATTTTTCACCACGTGGTGAAAAAGTTCCCTTCTTATCCACCCTAAATCTCACCCTCTTCCCACTAATCCCACCTATAGCAGACACTGAAATATTCTTATGTCAGGATCCTAAGAGCTGGAAGATCATTATTCTGCTGCATCCTTTGGAGTAGATAAATAAAGAACAGAAGGCCAAAGTCAGCTTTTCCCAGCTTTCCCTATTTTGCACTGTTTTCTAAATATTTCATTCTTTCTGTTGTCCTTGTCTGGATTCTCTACAGTTTCTTTACATCTCCAAAGGCTCATGCCAAGAAGTGAGGTCAGGTACTCCAACAGAAGCCAAACCCAGTGCTGTGTGAGGAAGAAAACACCACCTCCCCAGTCTTGTCCAAGAAACTACTGAACACTGCAGAATAAATATGCCCTTCTGCTATGACAGCACTTTGTTGACTCCAAGTGATCCACGATAACTCTCAAGATCTTTTTTCCCCCACACTGCTACCCAGAAAAATGTTCTTTGTTCTGTATTTGTACATTTGATTTCTCCCTTTTAAGTGCATCGCTTTGCATTTGTTTTCACCGAATTTCATTTTGCAGATACCCAGCTCACCGTTCAATTTTTCTAGATCATTTTGAATTCTGATAATGCCTTCAAAGTACATCCAACCCCTCCTAGCTCAGTGTCACCTGCAAATTTTATAAGCATATTTCCCATTCCATTGCTTAACTTATTAATGAAACTATTGAATAAAAGCAGGTCCAGGGCAGATCCCTGCAGGACCCCACTTGAAATGCCCTCCCAGTATGACAAAGAGCCACAATAACTATTCTTTGAGAGCTGTATGTCCAATCAAAATATCTTGAATTTCAAACTTTACAAAAAGCTGATTTGGAGTATTTGATATGCAAAGGAGCTGGAGGCCAAAGGATAATGCAGTGAATAATTTAAAACCTAAGAGAAGGTTTGAGGAAAATCACAATCTGTTGGTGGGTGATTTGCCCACAGATAGAGGAAGGAGAACGTGATAGTTGGTAGATTTGCCCAGCAGTGCTGCAAAACACCCCACACAGGCGCTGATTTCTTCTGATCAAACACATGCATGACCTCTCATTGATAGAGCAATGAAAAGAACAAACGGCAAAGCAACCACAGCAAATATCTCCTGCAGAAAAAAGGGCAGAGGAGAGCAGTTTCCCAAAAGACCTAGCCACAAACCCCATCATTGGTTGAGATCCTCCCATCCTTATCAGCCTAGAGTTCATCTTCAGGCCATCACTCAGTGATAGATACCTGGATTTTAAGAGCATTATTTGGCAGGACCTCCATGTGAGGATCCCCAAATACATTAAAACATGCAAGAATTAATCCTCACAGCCTGAGGGGTTAAATCTGACCTCAGCACATTGCCACCAACTCATGTGGAAGCAGAACCAGGCACCTTGAGATGGTACCCTATTTTCACCTGGGTTCAACAAGTTCAGCAAGCAGCTCCCTCTTATGTGAGGCATCTAATCAAGCCACTTACCAACTGCATAAGCAAAAATGAACCTGGTTGCCTTACCACAGGAATAAATGAGCTACAGGATTCATGTCTGGAGATCCAGATGGACTGTTTCTGCTGCCATGGGGATGGTCCTGCAAACGGGAACTTTAATGGGTGGCTCATGTACTTTGACCTCTCGTGTGACAGTGCCAGAAGCACCAGCATACGACTGTAACACAAAGCAAATAAGCCAAAGGGAATGGCTACCAGTACTGGAGCTGTACTGGTGATGCCAGCAGTATTCTCCCCAAAACAATTAACTGTTTTTTTTCAGAGCCCAAGCTAACGTATTGCCTTAACCTCCCTGCTTTTTTGAAAGCTATGTTCTTGTTTTACATCTTGAAACTCTATTTCCATGGCACACTTGCTGATGCACATCAGGAGCAAGAGAATCCTGTGGCTTTTTTGCACCATCTTTGCGCTCTTTGTCGCACAGGATTAGAACTGGGCTTCTAATCTCAAAGCCTGTCACAAGTCTAGACTTGAAACAATGAATTAATAAATAAGTGACTAGGTGTCAGTTTTATGGCACACACTACCTGCATAAATTTCACCCAATGCAGCCACTTGTCATTTTCAGCACCCCTGGAGACCCCAATGGCTGATAACTCTTGCACATCACTTTGCAACCCATTATACAGATGAAGTGTTATGATAAAACCTTCCTCCTCGCTGACTCCTTCTGTTTTTCAGATGCAATCTGAGTGGAGGCTGAAGAGATCCCATCCCCCACGGCAAAGATAAGGTTATGAAGGGTAGGTCTTAGTAAGGATTTTGCAAGCTGCATGAATTATTAAAGTCCTTTATGATATAATGACAGACATATCAGGTTATTTGTTTATTCTGTGTATAATTCATGACTCTCTTGGGAGCTAGACAGAAGTAGGATCGCTTGTTGCATCTTCTTCATTCCAGTAAATCCCCATCACCAGATGGAAGGCTGAACCCCCCTCGAGAAGACAAAACAGCCACACCTTGCAGGACCTGCACTTGGGATTGGCGATTAGAGAGCTTTTTTCATAGCCTGGAGAAACAGTGAAGCTGTCACTTGAGTACACGAGGCTAGATGGCTAAAAGATGACAGTCCCAGTAGTGTTTCTGTCTTGTGCCACCAGGACACTGTCCACTAACGCATATGCAAATAGCTTTATGAGTTGCTCCATGCTCCTGTATCACTGCTGAGCAATAACAGGACCATCCTCATAAGAAGCTTATGAAGGCTCTTACAAGACTTTAGGATAGTTCACAATCACCACCTCCTGGTTACACAAGTACTATGATACTGGACAGAGCAGAGGCGTTCCCCTGGCTTGGGTCATTTGTGTAGAGTCCGGTCAAGATGTGGGGCAAAGCACAATAAAGGAGCGCACATCCTGATGGCTGGAATGGAGTTTGTGATACACACCTTGTAGTCATCTCTCATTTCCCTAGCATGCTGTCTAATGGATGAGGGAGATGTGATGCCATAGCAGCAAACTGGAAATAAAGGATTGACTGGAGCCCCTGGCAAGAAAAAGCTTCCCAACGTGCTCTTTGTTCACCCAAGGTTCTCCACCCAGTGATGCTCCTACTGCCAGGAACAGCCATGCTGCTGTGGAGACTTGCAGCAAAACACAAAGGTGGTCAAGCTGAAAACAGCACACTGTAAACTCTTATCAGCCACTGGACGCCAGAGGACTGCTTTCAGCACCCACCCTGCCCACGGCAGATTTCAGCTGAATGGAAACAGACCAGGCACAAACGATTCATCTGATCACTTAAAGACAAGACATGTTAAGGAATCTGATAGAGAACTCCTGACTAGTCAGACCTCTGCTGAATTTCTGTCTACAGCTTCTCTCCTTACCAAAAAAAAGATATCATTAACCTCTGCTACAAGAGCTACTTAGGGGCATCCATTGTCATTGCTTCAGCCTCAAACCATGTCAGTCCAAGTCTCCTGGGGTTTCTGGAGTAGCCTCTCACAGCACCATATGGAACATTCCTCAGGGGTTTCTGGGCATCACTGTCACTCAATGTCTATGGAGTTAAACCCCCCACCTTAAACAACTCCTCTCCACACCATCCCCCTACCTGAGAAGTTCCTGGCTCCTAAGAGAGCGTTGTAATCATTGTTATTATAAAGCACTTAGCGATGCTCACTTATTGCATCTCTCACCAGCCAAATACCCAGAACCCTGTTATTTCAAATGCAGTTGCCTTCATTTGCAGAAGCTCTTCATTTGTATTAGTCCCTTTCAGCAATGAAAGAAAAAAAGGGGTGGGGGTGGAGAGCATTTAAAAAAAATAAAATAATAGTTTACTGCATTTTATGCCATTACCTCACTACTTTGTGACACACATCTAAAAGCTGTTTGCAAGACCTCTCCCACTGTAAGGTGGCATCCAGACAAGCTCCGAGGCAGAGAGAGTGGAAGCATAAAGCCCAGTTCAGTTTTGTCCCAGTACTGCTGCATCACCCAAAGCATTACAGCAATAGAGATGAAGCTGCCAGCTTTCACAGGTCACCTCCTCCCTCCTTCTCCCTGTGCAGCTGGGACAAACACTGCCCCCTCCGCAGGGAAATAGCATATGCATACCACCTTTCCTCTGAAAAGGATACAAGTCTGTATAAATGAAGGTGCCTGAACCACACTGGAAACACTCAGAAGGTGCCACAGGATTTGCTGAACAAGCTCAGGACACTGATCTATCAGGCTCAGTTTCCCCATCTTCAGCTGCAGCCAGCTTTTCACACCAAAAAGGATGCCCCTCCTGTCCTGGAGGACCCCACAAAAGGAGGATGCTGTGCTGGAGCACTTTTAAGAACAAGGATGCTGTGTTAAGCACCATGGGAGTTTCCCTGGCTGCAAGAAAACAGCACTCCACAACAAGTTTGCTTTCCTTTCCGAAGGGAAGGGTCACTGGGAAACTCTCCTGGATCCTAAGCACAGATGTGTCCCTCTCCTCACCAGAAGTCCCAAGCTGGTAAGCCAGCAGTGCATCCCAACTTGCACCCACATCCCCTCCCCATTGCAATCCCACAGCCAAAGCAGGCAGCGCAACAGCCCATCAAACAACATTTTGAAGGGACTGATCAACATTAAACTGTCAAATCCTCCTAACATGTCTGACAAAAATATTTTCTGTCTTTTTCAGGGAGGGGAGAATGGAGCTACAAAGGTGAAGCAGGAGTCCCAAACCCACACAGACCTCTGGGAGCAGTCAGAACCTCCTGATGCAAATTTGATGTTTGCCCTTGGAAGACAGCACTGGAACACCAAAGCAGGAAACTCACACATCTGTGGGTACTCCAAAGAAGGCTTCCTCCCAGCTCCTACATACAGTACACTCACATGTAACTGGAATTGAAGATTACAAGATAATTCTCTCTTCTGCTTTTCTAAATGAGTATTAACATTAAACCCAAAAACATCTGACATCCCAAACCCCTGTGAATAGTATGGCTTGGACTCTTTTCTGTAAGAAAGAAAAATCCCAGTCTCTAATGTAGTCCTCTCAATGGGGCCTGTGACATCACTAGCCCCTTTCTATTTAGAATAATGACTTCTTCCACACACCAAGAGATTTGAAATTACCTGTGAAATATATTTCCCTAGGCACAGGCTCAAGAAGCATGTAAATTACCCGGCTTAATGGCCTCCAGAATTTCTCTCTGAGACAGACACAGAGAGTGGGAAACATTCAGATGATATCTCGGGTACCTTCCAAGGGGTTAAACATCCAAGGGACCATCAGGAGATACTGCCCTACAGTTTCCCCAGTAACTGGTCCCACTGGTGAGCACTTGCCACAAAGAGGCAATGAGCACGATGTCCAACTCTAAATGGGTGCATCATCAGCACAAAAATGCAATTTTAAAGAGAGCATTTCTTGGGAAAGGTGCCTAACCATAATTTACTCAGCACAAGCAGCCAATGTAGGGCTTATGCAGCAGAGGGCACCCATTTAATTTGCAGAAGTCCAGCGCTGAGCACTCAGCAACAAGGCCTCTTGCCCTCCAACTAACTGTACAGAGAACAGCACTGCCCAAGCTTTGATGTTCAGGCATTTGCCAGAGATCAGTGTCCTTCAGAGAAGCTTTTCATCCACAAGGACAGTTCCCACCCTCCCAACACCAAAGAAAGGGACAGATACTGTCCCTGGAGTACAAATCCTCCTGCCCAATGTTTTTTGTTCTTGCAGATAAATCTGATGTCTTGTTAGTACATAGCAGAAGAAACATTTTCCCCGAAACGAAGAACATGAATTCATTCAAATGAACAGAAGAGGAGTAATTACGTAATCGGGTTATACTTCCTGCTCCACCACTGGCATACTGGAGTCTCTGAAGCCTTAGTTTCATCAGCAAAATGAGCAATAGAGAAATGCAAGTGCTACTGCAAAGTGCACTTACAAAATTACAACAAGGAGCGGAGGAAGATGGAGAATAGGACAAGTTGCTCACACTGCAGTGGGGAGTGGGAGGGAAGAGGGACAATCCCAAGGGCATCATGAAAGAATTACCTGTCTCCCCAGGAAATGAGCCTGAGGCACACAGCCTTTGTTCCTGATGCTCGCCAAGACTGACAGGTTGGTCACCCTTTAACACATAGTGGACAGAAAGTAGGCCAGAGGGTCAATCAGGGATAAGAGAACACCTGGGAAACAGGCCTGGCAATGGAAAAATGGGCCAAATTCCTCAGTGTAAACCTCCTCAGAGCAAAGGTGTAAGACAAGGTCTTTGCTGAGACTCTTCTAAAGTGAGAATCTGCCCTCATTCTCGGCCAAAAGCATCTTGCTAACCCACATGCTGCCAGAAGCTGTAGTATCACAGCAAGATTAACACAGAAGCAATTTTAAAAACCAGCAATTTCCAAGCTAATTTCCTCACTCACAAGCATGCCACTAAGGGCTGAAGTCCGTCTGGACTTCTCACAGCTATCTGTGCTCAGGATTAACTATACAACACTGCCAGTAATGCAAGCACTCCACTACTCAGAAACTATTAGAAGATAAATATTAAATCTCAATATCATAGCAGTAGAAAAAAGATGAGGAGAAGGAATGTCATTGTAATAAATACTGTAACCAAGCCAAATGAGGAAGCAAGGTTAGCTTCATGTGGAAAATTAGCCCCCCCCAAAAAAAAAAAAAAAAAAGAAGCAATATACTTGGAATAGTCCTTGCTTTGGTTGTGGGATCTGGACTTTGTGCAACGAACCTCACAAAGTTCAGAACAGTTTAACAAACCGCAGTTCAGCCAGTACTGCATGCTGGCGGCTGTGGGATGAAATCAGTGCTCTGGCCACCAATTCCACCCAGCCCTGAGGCACCAGGCCTTGCACCCTTCATCTAAGGTACTTTGTTAAGCAGAGAAACTGTGGGTATACGCACCACTTGTGGCCCCAACAAAGCCTTAGGTAATGCAGCAGCTGCAGCCCAAGCAGGTTCCATTTCACCACACTGCAATCACTCTGATACTCCTCCATAAGGACAGGTACTATTTACTAAACCTTTCCTTTCTGCAGCTGCTTGGTGCTCTCTGAAAAAAAAAAACTTCACATACAAGAACCCTGACGTTATCTAGTGAGACCTAATAACAACTGAAATGGCCCAAACACAGCAATAAGTAGATTTAACTAAGAATGAAAGTCAAGTATTGCACAAGCTGCCATAAAAACACCACATCTTTTTTTCTGGCAAGTGGCAAACCTACTCTTCCACCAGCCAGCTGTGACTCCAGAGAACAGGATGGGGTCTGCCAGCCACTTCCCTGTGAGAAGGTGGCTGGCCATGCACTCAGTTGCCTAAGAGTCCCCAAATAAGTGACATTTATTAAGTGGCCCTCATAAAATAAAAAAAGGCAAGGCTGCTTTCACCACACATAATCGCATTCATAAACTGCACAAACAAGCAATGCTTTCAGCACAAGGCTCCACTTGGAGTGGTGTCAAGAGAAGAAGGGCAGGAAAAGATTCCCACACAGCAGCATTGTCACAGGCAGTGCTCCATGCAGAGCACCAGCCTTGGGATGCATCCTCACCTCTGGCTTGGTAACGCTGTGCCTGCTCGAGCAAACATGGCCCCAGCAGGGCTGCTAGAAGGGAAAAAGGTATGAGCCAGCTCAGCACTCAAACTCCTGAAGTGAGACCTCGTGCTGAAATGTGGCTGTCAGAGCCCTTTTGTACCCAGCTGCTCCATCCTCGTGTCTGGGCAGGGAGCACAGGGAGGCAGGGGGAAATTGAGGGTATAAATTCACCTGTGGAAGGAGCCACTTCACGCGAAAAAGAGCCCCAAGCGCTTAGCAGGCAGTAAGGGTGAGACAGAGCTAGTTAGACTTTTCTCTAAAGTAAAGACTAGATCAAAACAAATAAACATAGCAAGAAGCAAGTGACACAGAAAGGTTCAATTTAGCCTTAAGATGATGGGTAAAAAGGCGGTTTTGATGTCAGAAATGCCAACAGAACATTTTTGCTGCTGGGTCAAACAGGCGGGCAGGTGCTAAATGGGGTTATTTAGAAACTGGGACCAAAGCATGAGCAGACAGTAAATGTGTTAGATGTGTTTCTTTTCTCCATCTCACAATAAAAATCACATCAGAAGCAACCACAACCACCACCGCACTTAAAAGACAAAGGCCTGAAAGTTACCCCCAACATAAACCCACAGCATGGTTGTATCAGGGATGAATTTGTCCCAGTATCTTGAAAATTTTCTTGACAATTCTGAGCTTTTAAACCTACACAGCTGTAGCAGAGTACAGCACACAAGACTGTCAACAGCAAATTCCTCTGCATCATAACAAGCCAAATGTCAGGAATGGCTCAATCAGAAGTCCCTCAGCACTCAGCCAAGGGGGGACACCCCTATTCAAAGAGAAGGTCCCTTTTGGTCTGTGCTCTGGGATCTGCAGGAGACAAAATAAACTCATCAGTTTGATCACTGATCAACAACTATTAAGACTTCCTAGCCAACAAAAACAGAATAAATAAAAACTAAGGGCTGCGTGAAGAGAAAAATATTGATTTTTTTTTTTTTCATACTCATGTAATCTACCCTCCTTCGAAGAGCAGGCAGGGGAGGAGGGGAAAGCAGAGTGCCCACAAAGCTTTGACGCATGCCTAGCTCACTGTCCTGAAACCCTTTTCAGCTTGCAGGCCTTGAATAATTAAATGCTGTTTCTTCCACCCTTTTTTCCCCTGGCATTCATGACACACTGCTGCAGGAGGCTTACTTTTACCTGGGCAAGGGGCACCCCTCTCTCTGCAGAGGTACTGGAAGCACATGAGCCCACGCAATACTTCCCACACACACTGATCCCAAGAATGTGACACTACAGTGAACGCTCAGCAGAGACCTCTAATTTACAAGACTACCTCAGACATGAGGAAATGGCACTTTGGCTCCTCCTGGGTCTACTGAGTTCGTTATGGAGCAATAAAAAGACATTCAACCACTCACAGCCCAGAATCTGACTCAATCTTCAACACCTGATAAAGCTGAACATTAGGCGCTTCGCTTGGCTTAAGTCTGTCTCTATTTTGGTGTTCATGTTACAGCTGCCAAAAATCTGCCTGTGAAACCCACCATACGTTAGAAATACAAACAAGGCACTGCATTCATGACCCTCCCTGTGTCATACTGTATAGAAACCACAACAGAGAGATATTATTACATGAAATTTAATAGCTCTGAGAATTCAAATACAAGAATATCTCTGGTTCAACAGAAATTACATCACTGAGAGCTTTATACATTTTTGATGGATAAGTAGCTTATACAAGGTTGCTCTGAAAATTATTTAGATATATGCCCCTTGTCTTGCTTTCCTATTTGGAGAATTAATGTGAACTCAGACTTTGGATATGGGATTCTTCTGGACTGCAGAATAATATGCTCACTGGAGAAGAAGCAGAGCCTGACAGCAAACTGGCAGCTCGTGACAGAAGTTTCAGGACCCAGCTCTGTTATGAGTTGAGAGGCACTGGTATTTATAAGGAGAATCATATCCTCATTTGTCACTTCAATGGAGATGGATATAACACTTTCCCAATTTTTTCCACCAATTTGACCATTTAAAGGCTAACTTTGTGCTTGCAAGGCCAAGAGGCTCAAAAGCCCAAACACATGGGGCAGGCTCTGTTTACCAACAAATCAGGTAGACAGAAGCAGCCACACTGTGAACCTGTACTCTCCCTGCTGCATCAGTGATTTCTAGCTCTGAAATGGTGTTCCAGCAGGGACTGAAGTAAGCTGGTATGCTGGTGCCAGGACTCCAACTCTTACTACCCTTGCTTTCCGTTGGATAACAGTGATTTAATGCTCTTGTGGACACATCTTCCAGGTTATCCTGAGCAAACCTCTCTGGTCCACAGCCATGTGCTCTGCAGGCTTGCAAGCCTTCCAGTTCCTGAATGCCACACAGAAAAGCCTGGCCAGCTATGGCTTGAACCTTCATTTAGTGGAACTCAGATAAGAAAACCTCACCAAAATGAGTATGTACTTTACCAAAACTAACCCTGCAAATAACATTCCTATAGATGGGAAGCAGCCAGTATTTTGGTCATGAGATTTTCACCCTTCTCTGTCCTTGTGTCTGTACTCGCCATCTTTTCCGCCCCCCACCCTTCCCTGAAGCCTAAGTTGCTTTCCAACATTACGCAGATTTTTGCTCCAATGCACAGCACGATCCAACTAATTCGCACTTCATTGCTCTGCACACCTCATCATTTGCACATGAAAACAGCAGTCTCTCTATCCCTCTGCTTGCTGCCTATTTCTCCCTCCTCCTCCATCCTCCACCTCCCGTACCTCCTCAGAACAACTCCACTACGGAAGCTGCAGTGAAGAGGCTCACATTACCAGGACTCCATTGCTTTTACAAAATTTACTAGCTCGCTGTGAAACCTCATAAATAATTCAAGATAGACAACCTTTGTCAGGTAAATGAACGTGCCTTTTGTAATCCATCGCTCCGGGTTTTCTATCACCGCGATACCCGTACTCACTGCAGGCACAACCCATATTGATTCATGAATTCCCCAAGTGGGGCAGAGTAGAACAGTTTTGGCATCATCAGAATCCAAGGAAACCCAAAGTCTACCCAGGGCTTCAGGAGATTCACAACTGATACCCACTGGTGCAGTAGTTCCAGCCTAGTTCATGGAAAGCATAGCTCCATTCCCACCCTTCAAGGACAATGAAAGAAGCAACAAGGTCGAGGGAGGCAAGAGACATTCTTATCAAATATTTCCTTTTCATTGCAAGAACTTCAGGGATTTTACATACACCAGAGCTAAAAACGATGTTGCATCCTGTACCTCTAGCATTTAACTCCATACATATCAGTGGTGTTACTGTACAAAGGCAAACTCAACTTCTGTTTAGGCAACTGTGCCCGAGGCTTTGACATCATCAGCGCTATTGGTTTTAGATGGTTTACACTCCCATTTAGCACCCAATCTGATTGCTGTCAGCAATTACCCTCCCCTGGAGTTCTTAGCCCCAACCAGGAGCATGGGGAGGAGACTTGGTCCTGCTTCTCCTGAAAGGTCGTCTCCTGTGGCCCTGGGAGAAGGTGTGCTGGGCAACAGCTCCTGCACCGTCCCCACCAGACCGAAAAGCAGCTTCTGAGGAGGCGGCACGGCAGCCTAATCACAGGCAATAATAACAACCTTGCACGGAGTTCATGAATAGATAGGGAAACCACAGACCATGCATCCTTTGTCGGGCCTGACTGCCATTCACATCCTTGTGTCTCTCCCCTGCAGCCCCTTCACCCGTCACAAGCTCATCTGGTTAAATACCCTGCTCACTCACGCGTCAGTCAATGCAAGAAACACTTTGCTTTACAAGGGAAGAATGAATCCTTTGCTCTGGGTAAACACCTTTTATTTCTTATGACGCTTACGACCAAAAGATAATAACTGAGACAGAATGGGAAGGGCCATAGGACAACTTAGGAAGAAGAAAAGCAACCTGCATTCTCCAAAAGATCAAATGATTCAGCCTGAAGAAAATACTGCCAATATCTTGTTGATACAAACTAACCCTGCAGTAACAACAATTTGTACAACCCCATTCCCCGTGCAATAACAAACTTGAGGATAAAGGCTATACTACAGGCACAGCTGTAAAACAACAAACTACTACCGACATCCCTGAAAGGAAAAATAATTTTGTTAACAAAACACATTTTGCTTGCAAGAGGCTCCTAGAAAAGTAACTATTGAAACGTTCAGATACCATCCTTTCTTGCTGAATGTTTCAGTCAAGTATTTTGCTTGGTAGTGACTTGTGCTTTTATTTCATCCCACTTGACTATTTCATTAGCTGAAAAAGCATTGTCTGAATCGTATGGCGTATGCACATGTACGGTGTTACAGGGTGCAGATGCCCCAGCACTTAAGCCCTCAAGGGCTTTTCTTATGGCTTTTGAAGCCAAACACAAGGAAGCTCGATCAAGGATAAACGTTCAGGTTTCCATTTAGACCCTATGTAACCACCTTCAGCATTTAAGAGGCTGTTGCACACACACATACAACACACACGAAGCTTCTTAACAACACAGCTGCTGAACTCTGCCTGTCAAACACCGAGCACAAGCCCATTTCTAC
Organism: Acropternis orthonyx; assembly: GCA_035583155.1. NCBI lineage: Eukaryota > Metazoa > Chordata > Aves > Passeriformes > Rhinocryptidae > Acropternis > Acropternis orthonyx. The sequence continues at coordinate 16,580,806 of JAWWEU010000023.1, forward strand.
CCTCAGGTCTGTGTGCAGGAGCCTTATCGATTTCAGTGGGAACCCACACGCATTCTCGAGAGAATTTCAATTAACAGTTTCTCAGGGTATACAGTTGAAAAACTCAAGCTCCTGACACCACAATCTTGAAGGGGATGACTGCAGGCAGGGTATGGTGCTGCCGTGTCGCCAAGACAGGCAAGAAAGTGGCAATGGCCTGCTCTTTCCCCATGTGAGAACTGAGCAGGAAGCATTCAGGAATGGCAACAGGAGTGGAGAAAAAAGTTTTAAACGCCAAAGAAATATTGCAAATGGCATTAAAAAAAAAAATAATTGTTCTTCTCTCTAAGGCTCTTCTTTCACCTCTGGGAAGTTCAGGGTGCCTCTGCACATCTCAGAGAGGTTTCTGCCACCAAGCACAGCCCACACAGGGCTGCTGCAGGGACACTGGGTGTTTGTGCCTCCACTGGGTACAAACTGTCACAGAGACTGCTCAGCCCTCACGGGGACAGAACATTATCTGTCAGTCACTCATTGTGGTAGATTGCCCTCCCAGGGAGATGTCTCTCTAAGCCGAGCACAGCAGAAGACAACCAGGGCATCTCCCCACTTCTCTGCTCCTTTTTCACAAGTTCACTTTCCAAGCATCAAAACCATAATTGGAAGAGATTTTTTTGACTGCACAGCAGGTGGGCAGTAGAACAAGAGAAGGAGCTTCCTCTACATTGCATCATGCAAACCCTAAAGCATCCAGTTCTAATAGAGTTATTTATTTCAAGCCCTGCTAGCCCAGATGTGCCATCACTACCAGCATCATTAACCTCATTTGGGGTGAAATGACACAAGTACAAATCAAAATCTGCTACAAAGAAGCAACTAATTTGGAAGAGGCAGCCTCAGGCCCACCTTCCTGTGGGGATGGGAAGCTATTAGGCCTTACTGCTCCAAGCAGGAGCCTTCACTGCTCGCTATCCGACAGCAACACAGGTAACACCTGCAGCTTGCTGCCTAAAACAACTGCCTGCATCTTACAAGTGCTAAATCCACTGGAGAAGCAGGACTGGATGCTGGATCCCAGGCTGGCACTTTCCCCTGCAGACATCCCTCTCTCCTCTGGCTGGCTGGTCAGAGATGCCCTGCAGAGCAGCAAGGAAGCCAAGCCTCACTGGTGGACACGCAGCAATTCTGCACACACCTGCTTCCTCACAAGAAGCAAATGGCTCGCCACCCTCTAGCAGATGGCAATTTTCTTTCAAGTCCAAGTGACAAAAAGCCTTGCTGCAAAGTGAGGAGGGGGTTTGTTCTGCTCCCCAGCAGCAGCATTTGCAGCCACATTCCCCAGCACTCACACGCACACGATCTCCACTAACGGGAGGCAACGGCAATACAGGTGCAGGACTCCCCTAACCGACCAGGCTTTCAATCATCTAATGCCAAATGGCTCAGATATTCAAGCAGAGGTTGTTACCGTGCTGCCACAGGAATCCCTCTGTGTACTATTTAAAAGAAAAATTAACTGCAACCAACAGCCTTTCTTTCCACAGCCATTAATCCCATTGACCACACAGATGCACATTCTTGTACGTGATGATTCCTAAAAGGAGCCTTGTCAGTCAGTGGACATCACCTAACACACCCGCCCCAATGGGTTGGTTCCAATCTGGGATTTTGCTTTTTAAATCTCAATGAGAAATTCCCCTTTGGACAACTGGCTGAGCTGAGCTTTCCTTAGCTCAGCATAAGATGATTAAAACCATGCTACCCGGGAGGAGAGAGATAATGTAGAACACCAGTGATTTATCAGGGACAGAACCAAGAATCAACACACTGACAATAATTAATACAATTGTAACCAAAAATAAAAAAGGAAAATATTCTTTATTTTCTCCTTTCTCCCTAGTTAGACAAAACATCCTAACCATTCAGTCTGTTGCCTGCCAGAATGAAACAGTTCTAGGGCTGTTTAAAAAAGCAGCCTCGTTTTTGAGAGTCCGGTAGTGAAATATGACTTCAGTGATTTACAGAGAAAACCTCCAAAGACAAACATGTTTCTAATCAATGCTCTGAATCATTCACAAGGGTGCATTGTCCAAAGTAGGAGAAAATTGGCTTGTAACAGGAAGAATTTAGCAGCCCATCTCATCAGCTCAACTCAGCTCCTGACCGACAAATCTGCCAACAAGACTGAAGTTATATCCAGCCTCTTTAAGAACAAGAGAGGTGCAGACAGGTAACTACTTAGGGGAAACAGTCAATTAAAGGAGGGTTTTTCAAGCCTTGGTGCCAGTTACCATTGCATTCTTTACTCCGATTAAGTATTTCCTTCCTGAAAAACAATCACGGCAGCCCTGGGGGCAGAACTCACCAGGCATTTCAGCCCACATGTTACAGCATTAACCTACTGCCCAGCAATTGTGCATCATCATCAAATATCCACCGGTGACTCTCCTCTTCTCTGGGTTCACAGAACAGGTCATAAGGGGAACAAAACCAGCAAGAAGATACCAGGTAAGGCTGAGGTCTTGCGTCCCGTTCTGTGCCTCTTCTCTGGATGCAGCCAGACAGCATTGATTCCCACCACAGACACACACAGAATCAGTGGCCTTTTCAGCGCCATTCCTTCATATTTGCAGGAAATTATCAATCTTTGCTAGTGGATTCAGTTTTTGCTCATCTTGCCTCACCCAGTGCAGGATGAGGCCCACTCTGATAAATTCACTGATAAGAGAGCACAGAACTAACAAAATCCAGCCTAGCAAACCCCACCAAATTAATTGGAATAAAAGTGCTTTGGTTAAAAAGCTGACACTGCTTATTAGAACAGCACAGATAATAATGAGCCTGGGTGAGGGAAGGCCAGCACATTATTTACAAATTATATGCCCTTCTATGTCTCTCTTAGTATAGGAACCTTCTTTTAAAACTTTCTGCAGTTAGAAAGAAAACACAGTTTTGACTCGCAAACTAGTACCCAGAAGAGATTTATTCTATAACATGATTCTGTGTTCTGAATTTAAGAAGAGAAAGCAAAAACTTACAATCCATGAAAAGCTGCTGAAATATCAAAAACATCCCACAAACTTTATCTGTACTCCACCACGTACATAATCCTCTTTGCTTCCACAGGAATTCTCATGGAAGCGAAGATCGTTCATGTGAGAGAAAGGCTGGATCAGACCATAAGGCTGTGGTACTTGGACAAGAACTGGTGTGTTCCCTTTCCTCTCCTCCCCCTGTAGGTAGACATTTCTCAGGGTCTTCTTCTGAAGAATTTCTGTATTTACGTGACAGCAAGAAAAGGGAACCCATCGGCTCCCAAAGGTCAAAGATGTTTAGAAATAAGGATACATGGCCCAAAAGAATCCAAAAAGAAGCTGTCTGAACGGGAAGGATTTCTGAATAAACAACCATGCCTTCAATGAAGCCAGATATTAAAACGGTAAGCTACAGCTCTCCGAAATAAACAGCACTGTTTCTTCTGCCGATAAGCCTTCTTTCTAGAAGGCCTGACTACATGCTTGTAAAAATGTACTTTGAGATCAAAGACACTAATCTAAAAAGCCTTCAAAAATACTCCCTATGACATAAATATATACACAATGTATTTCTATTCTTAAGCAAATCACAAATGACAAGAAAATTGTGACATAAAGGAGTGCACATCCACTGGGGCAGCACAAAGTTAAGGGCAACACTGCTATTATTAACTCTATGTCATTGAAATCTTTCCCCCACCTTCAGAAACGCAGACTGTAAGGACACGGTGTCAGCCTTTACTTTGAATCGTCTGGATTTCTTTCCGTTTTGTGTCAACAAACCCCAGCATTTCATAACGGAGATGACAGCCTCTTAAAATACATCTCGGCAAGGTTTCACATGGACGTGTGGAGGGGGACAAGCTAAAGGGTTATCACGGAAGGCAAGAGAGCCAACCGTGTTAGCAAATATCCCCAAACGTTAACTTCCAAAACATTCGCTTTCTTAAAAAAAAAATAAAAAAAATCTATTTATATCCTTCCTGCAGCGACTCTCCAGTCCCCCACCCCCTCACCCAAACGAGCTGCTTTCCGACTTTCTCTTTCAATAGATTACAGCCAATTTCGGTTGGTCCAAGAGGAGAGAGAGGAAGACCCGCCAGCTCGGATAGCCTGTGGAACTATCCAGCTATTATTAGTTTATGCTCAAACTCCGGTGGGCACGGCCGGTTTGTGGGTACCATATTGCGTGCTTGAAACGGGGATGGCGGGGGAAAGAAAGAAGTCCTTTTCGCTCTTTCCCCCCTCTCGCCACACACCAGGCTCCGGCAGCCGCCCTGCGCACCGGCACCCGCCGGGGAAGTTTGTGCTTTCCAGCAACTTTGGGTCTCGCCGCTCGCCCCGCCGCTCCGGCGGGGAGCGGGCGGAGACCCCCGCGCCCGCCCGCATCCAGCGCGGCGCCGGCAGCGCCCGCCGCGGCCCCGCCGCCGCTCCCCCGCAGGCCCCGGGGCGGCCCCGCGATGCGCCACGGCGCCGGGCCGAGCCGAGCCGAGCCGCGGGGTCCCGGCCGGGGCGGCGGCACTTACGTGTGCTGCTGGGGGAAGCTGTAGCCGTGCGCGGCGGGGGCGGCGAGGAGCAGCAGCAGGGCCAGGTGGCCGCAGAGGGCCGGGGCGACGGGCGCCGCGCTGCCGGTCGGAGCCGCCATCGCCATGTTTCCATGAACGGCGCGGCGGGGAAGGGGCAGAGGCGGCCCCGCGGGGCGGGCTCCCCCCGCCGCCACTCGTGCGGCGAGCGCGGCAAGTCCTCGGCGGGGGGCGGGCGGGGCAGGGGGGGACGGACAGGCAGGGCAGGGCAAGGCAAGGCAAGGCAGGGCAGGGCAGGGCAGCGCCGGCGTGTGGGCACCGACCGGCGGCCGCTCGCCCCGCTGCCTCCGCGCGGCGGCCGGCACTGAGCGCCCACCGAGCGCTACTTTCCCTCAAATCGGCGGCCCGGCCGGCCCGGCCCCCTCCCCGCCCGCTCCCTCCCTCCCTCCGGCCCCCCGCGCCGCCCCGGCCCCCGCCGCCC
>JAWWEU010000023.1:16585891-16612316 GCA_035583155.1 Acropternis orthonyx
CGCGCTGCCTGCCCCCCACGGGGTCTGTGCCCCGCACCCCCGCCGCCTTTGCCCCCTTTCCCCCGCCCTCCCGCTCCCCCGGCGCTGCCCCGCCGGCGGGTCCCCCGCGCTCCTCCGCATCCTCCGTGCGGGGCTGTCACTGCCATTCCCGCCCGGGGACCGCGCTCTCCTGCGGGGCCACCTCCCGGAGACGCGGCAGCGTACGGGAATCTCCAGTTTAATAATAATAACAGCAGCTACGGTATTTTTTAAAGCACGTTATTGACTTCGGGGGAGTGTTCCCGGGCGCGACAGGAGGGCAGGCTGCAAATTCAAAATAATGGAATTAAATAACTGCAGCCCCGAAATCACCAGGATTTCTGAGCCAGACTTTTGGAGGCCTGGATTTTGCAACACTGTCTTCTGGGTAGCTACAGCGTAACTTCATCTTTCCTAAACCCAAACCCAAGCTGCTCAGCTTCACAGGAACTGACCACTGGCAAGGCAGGGACAGCTCGCAAACGCAGACGCAAGAACCCTGTCCACATGCTCTCTCGTTCCCTCCCTGGATAGCCTAAACCTGCACAATCCAGGTCCACGCAATGCATAAGTAGCACAAATTTGCCCTCTTTAACTCCAGAAAAGATGTAATATTGGCAAGACGGTCAGATCTGGCTACATCTCTTGAGGAAGAGCCTCACAAACTAGGCATCAGTGCTTTAAATATGCAAAGACTCCTTGGTCCAGCCCACTGTACCAGCAGGGCAGCAGGACAGGACCCCCGGGCAGTTTGGATTCCAACACGAGGTTTAAAATCCTTCCAGCTTGGGAACGAGAGAAGATTTCGGTTGGGAGAGGTTGCTTCACTGAAGTGTTCATGCCCGCCTTTGCAGGGGGGGTTTTCTTCTGCCGATGGATGAAATTGCCTCTACCCTTTGTTTCTGATGCGTAGAAGAAACATTTTGGAGTAACACAGACCCAGACTCAGACTCCCAGTATCCCAGGAGCACTGACACTGCTACCTAAACTCATGTGGTCACATCAGGCACACCATGATTTTGATGCACAGAGAGCACTGGTATACAAGTGGAAACTCCAGCTCGAGCTGGTTCACAGACAATTCATTTTTTAGAGAGGTAGAAAAACACGATTGTTTTCCCAGCTCATGTTGGAACTCAGCAGTAAAACCCACTCTTGAATCCAGAGAACCAGGCTTGCAAAAGTATCAGACCCTGACCTGATATGTTCAACACAGAAATTAATATGTGCAGTAACTTAATACTTCAATAAATTATTAAGAAATATGTCAGTATTCCCTCTCTAGCTCCTGTACCACATCAGACTAGAACTATTCCATGCACAGTCGTCACTACATGATCTGGTTTTGCATTCTGTATTTCAACTGCCCCTACCACACATTTTAAGCCTGTTTTGCATGGGCTATTACAGCTGAAATCACAGTTACTGACCTATCATATAGAAGTTTCCAATTTACAACCTCCAAGTATGTTTCAGCAGTGGTAAGTGGATAATCTCTAGTGTATACATGGGAAACAGAGCGACAATAGGATAAACAGCTTGTCCTTTGCTGGCAGAGTCAGCAGCAGAAGCAAACACTCTTCATTGCGTAGAATTTGGCTTTCCAAACTCTTGAAAGACAAATTCTGTTGTCTGTTACATCCTTACTTTCTTTCCCAGAGGACCTGGGTTAGCATCTGTCTAACAGATACAATTTAACTCAAGACAGGAGCCCACAGGAGCCAGATTTTAGGTTCCCATTCTAACAGGATAGTCAGGGTCTAAGAGGCAACATTGCCATTGCCAGATATCCTTTATAATATGGGATTTTTCTGCATTATGCAATCTGATCCTCTGTCCTGTAAGAAAAGCTCAGGGACACAAGTGTGTATTGCCACGGCTATCAAGTGCTTTTCCAAATGCCTGGCATCCAGCAGCTGGCTGCTCTACAATTGCAAATGCATCTCATGTGTGCAGCAGCCTCAACGCTGGATGTTCCAGCCTGTGCTTGAACTGTGTGTGTGAACAGAGCAACTCGCCATCACAGGCACAGCAACCCGACACATTCTGGACAGATGGGGTGATTTATTTCTTTGAGACTTGGTCCTCCAGAATCCTTACAATTGTTTTGTTTTGATCCAGGCACCAGCATCCTTCAGGACACAATTTGACCTTGTGGTCTTGCAGTAGGAGCAGATCTCTAGATGTCAAGTAACTACTTTCAAATGTGGCTGTTTGGGTTTGTTAGCAGTGAAGCCTTGCCTGATAGGTCCTTGTTTTTAAAAAACAGTCCTGCACTGCTGAGATAGCTCTTTTGGTTTAGTTTTATAACCAAAGTTATAGTTTTTCTTTGTTATTTCAAATGCTTTTGACTGTGTGGTACTTGTTGCTGCAATCTCTGCAGTCTGTACATGGATAGGCTGGTTAGTAGCAAGCTGCTTGGAAAGTCTCTTAGATGAACAGGGGTGTAATAATGGAATTAGCTATGATACATGGAATAAAAGTAAGTGTTCATTCATGGTTGCATGATGCTAGCTTAACCCTGTCACCTCACAACCAAACCCCTTTTCTTGGGGCACAAATGTGTACAGATTTATCAGCAGGCTCTTTTAACTGCCACCCTTTAAAATGCTGAAAGTTAAATTTCCAAGCTGTGCCTAGGGGAGAGTCATATCCAGAACCTACATAAAACCATGTATTATAAAGACCTTATATGGCAATAATTTTCAAAATCAGTGCTGTCCTAGAAGGGAGGGAAGAAAATCAGTGGAGTCATCTTCCACCTGGTATTCTGTTGAGAATGACAAGAAAGACAGCATTGCTACACGCATTATCCTTCACGTTTTCTGCAGCAGGTGCTGCTACACTGTGGCCTGTTTGAAACAGTCTAACCTGCAGCACCAAGCGCCACCAAGCCAGAAACGTGGGCTTGAATGTGGAGTTCAAGCCACCCCCTGCCGAGCAGCTTGTGATATGTCAGTGTAGGTTCTCAGAGCAAGTGTGAATCAGCCAAACATTGCGGTGAAAGCACCATAATCTACACAGGACCCTGTGAAATTCAGCACAATACCTGAAATGCCAACAGGGCTGCAGCAAAACAAGCAGCACCACTGCCGTTCTCCCACGTCTTTTAGTGGAGAAGCCATGTAGGAGGAGGCTGTCTAAGTTGTTCTTATGGCTGATTTATTTGCAAATGCAGGTGAATGCTAGAGAAGGTGTGAGTTTAACTCTCTCCTGACTGCTTCTCAGGGAAAATGTGAGCCTTTGCACTTAGTAACTGCTGCATGGATGTTTCCTTCCTTACTCCTTCAAGTAAACAAAGTTCAGCCTTCCCAAGCCTCTGCTTTCATGCACTCCCTTGGAGAGAAGGGACAGTCATACATACTATTCTATAAAGCACATCCCCTCTGTGCAGACCAAGTGACAGAGAGGAATTAGTGGGGCTACTCCTTTCTCCTTCAGCATTTTCCAGTGAAGCACTGCTGCATCTACATTTCTGATGGGCAACTGAGATTCCAACAAGCCTAAGAGAGCACAGATCTGCTTAGGATTCCTCATGAAGGGGAGTCAATGTCCCAGGACGCAGCCTTCAACTTTAGGCAGATTGGCACAAGTACCTGGCTTGGTACATGAACGGTAGTTCAGCAGAACAAATCTGTCAGTTTAAACATGAAGCACTTCCATGGAATTAATCCAGATGCTCACTTGTGTAATTACTAGTGCAGTTTTGCCCTCCATGGCTAAACACATGCCTCTAACAGGAGCAAATGCTCTCTACAGTCTTGACAAATCAGTTGCTGAGTGAGAGTTTAGAAAATGTTGCTGGCATACCATTAAAGAGAGACAAATAAAGGGAAGAGGTAATTAAGAGTGAGCAAATGATAATAGCTATTACACATCCTGACTTTAGAGGTTTGTTCTTATTCTGGGTTCTTAAACCTGAGCTCCTCAGCTAATGATGTATAGAGTTGCTTGATGCCAGATGTCAATGTTTCAGAAAGAGGAGAAAAGAATGTACTTAAGATTAATAAAACACAAGTTGCACTTACCACAAGTCATCGAAAGCCACACCGTGTTTAAAAGCCCAAAGAGAAAGGAAACAGCACCATGGATGTTTGCAGGTTTTGAGCCAGAGCAAATAAGAACCTGCAAGTAAGAGCAAAGAGTTGTCCTGAGGATTCCACCACCATAGACAGGAAAGAGAAACAGCACAGGAATGAGATAAAAGCTATTCCGAAGTCTTTTCTCACCTGTCTCCAAGGGGCACTTACTGGCGTGTTTCAGGGTGTATGCTTGCCCTGACATTATGGAGTTCATAGACTATACATTTAGAGAAGCATCCAGGTTCTTTGCCCAAACTGATGTCATGCCAAGCCAAAGGCTTGGTCTGAGTCCACAACTGGAATTAATTCACTCAACACTATCATTTTGCACGATGTGTGTTTTCTGGACTGTCTATGAAGTACATGCACTCCATCTCAAACTGGCAAGTCTCACAATCTCTCTGGGTGATAATCCCACTTACAGAGACCTTGGGCATAACTGGAAGCCAACTCTGGAAGTGTAATTGGAATTTGCCTGTTGACTTAACAATTTTTTTTTTTTCGTTTTTGTCTTCAATACAGGGATTTAAAGTCCTATCCAGGACTATAAACTTTTCCTGCCCTGTAAAGACCTAGGCTCATTGCCAAAGAGCTGATGGGCCAATATGTAAAATGGGATATAGTCCCACAATCACTTTGGAGACTGCTGGGACAGCTGAAAACAGTATTTTCTTCCAGCTTTTACCTGTGGTCAAGGTACAGCCCTGGTGTGGTAAAAAATAAAAATGTGAGCATTCAGTCAGTCAGTTTAGCTCAAGTCCAAGTCATCTGTCATTGAATCATTTATCTTTGGGATCCAAATGATACTTCTGCATTATGTGAGGTTGAAATAGCTGAGGTCAGCATCGCATCAAGTCACACAGCATTGCACTCAGTTACCTGATGTAGTCACACCTCACTATTGCTTTAATTTAAAACATGGTTACTGCACAACAGCAATCAGCACTTGTTTCGGAGTTCACTACAGGAGACACTCAACCTTGACCCATATTTAACATGAGATTTTTTTTTCATTTAGTTGGACAGTGATTCCTAAATCATTGCCACCTTGTTAAGTGCTTCTACTGTGCTCAGCACAGCAAATAACATTGTTCCCCCAGCACTTTCCAGTGGAGGAATATATACCTGTGGTATATCTCTATATCTCTATATCTATATCTATATCTATATATACACACACACACTCCGTTTTGCAGGTGAGCACCCAAATAAAAGGGACCTGAGTGGCATGACCAAGGACACACCAGAAATCTGTGACAGAGAAGAAAAGAACCCCAGTTTCCTAAATTCTGCCAGTTGCCCAGGGCTTGGCTCTGTGGTTGGGGCATATAAGTGCTTTTACAAAATCAATACATTTTTCTTATTATGAAATTCAGAAGAAGACCTAAAGGTGATTTGATTAGATCATATAAGTACCTTTATCATGAGAACACAGGGGTTTTTAAAGGGCTTCTTAATGTAGCGGGAAAAGAGGTATTATAAGAACCAATGGCCAGAATTTAAAGCCAGAAAATTCAAATTAGAAACAAGGTGCAGAACTGAGGGCTTTCTTACTGTAAGGATGATTAAATACTGGAAGGGATATCCAGGAATTATTTGCCTTTTGAATTCCTCACATCAAGAGTAGATGTCTCTCCGGAAGATCCAATTTTGTCAAACACAAGTTACTGGGCTCAATATGAGGGTAACTGGATGAAATGTCTGGTTTTTGCTAAGCAGGAGGTCAGATTAAATCATCTTATCATCCTTTACAATCTTAAATTCTATGAATCTATGAATAGTAATGACCATCATTGTACATTACAGCTTGTGAAACAGGGAAGAGTGCGCTCAACGTAGCTGGGAGACAGAATAAAGAAGCACATTAAAAAAAAAAGCACTTTGCTCTGGAACTAAACCTGTGACTGGTAATTATTTAAACTTCACCCATGTGTTTCCAAACTTTCCCCCTAAACAATATTTTAATTAGGTTTCAGTTGTAAGGTAAAAAAATAATAAACCATTAATCAAATAGGTACTCCTGTGTTCAAAACAGTATCACCAACATTCCTGCATAACATTGAAAAGCCCAATTGATACAGAAATAGCTGTCGATTTTCAGGAATTATACATAGGAGATCTGTAAAGAAGGGCTTTTCCCTAAAGGGTTTGATAGGCCTGAGCCTGGGATTCCTCTATTATATTTGAGTAGCTATAAAAACTTTTGTGCTAGATCATAACATTCTGTAGTTGTCAATGCAACAGATTTCACAGAAAATCTGTTTTAGCAATGTCTCAGGGAGTTTTTCAAATAAAGACATTGGCACTGCTCTGTGCTTCTTTGCCCATAAAGCAAAATTCTTTTACTGTCACGCTACAGCCGTCATCTTAAGCTTCCACATCAGTTTAAAGACCCACTCAGAAATCAAGAATTGTGGCTCTTCCCTTGGGGTTGTGAATGTGATACTTGTTTGTCAGACATAGGGATCTGAAAAAAAAAATCCACGGAAAAGAATCTGGAGGCCTTCAGTTTGCACGTTTGCCTAACATTCATCTCCACACCATAACGTCTGAGCATCTCGCAGTCTCTAACAGATTTATCTTCCCACCACTTCCGAGATAACAAGTGTGATTCCCACATCACAGTTAGAAAGCTGAGATATGGGGCACCTGAAGTGATTTTCCTAACGTCAAACATTTGTAGCAAAGGAGGAGCTGAACAAAGGTCTTGCAATTCTGAAGAGGTGTGCCTCATATTCCAGATCATCTTCCCCCTTCTGCACTTGGCTGGAATGAAAACGATTGAAAGAAAAGCAACACAAAAATCAAGTTAGATGAGAAAATTTTCCCTACAAAGTGCTGCCTTATTGATGGGTGGAAGGTAAGAGAGATGTTATGGTTCACAAGCTTCTGAAAATTTCTACTAATGTCTTTCTGAAGAATTTCAGTCATTGATTTCATGTGTGAATTTTGTAAGCAAACACACAAACACAGACACACGCACACAGAAGTCCTTCTCTTGGAACAAGAGCTAAAACTATAAAAGCAACAAAATGTGGAAAGCAGGCCTGCAGCAATGTGGGTTGATATTCTGTCTTTAAATCATTCTGGCACTTGTTTTTTTCCCCTCGAGGTGGAAGTGGTAAGCATCAAGGCAGAACTGCAGTAGCCCTAAATCAGAACATGCCTCTGTTCATGGGATTACAAAGCAGATTCTTTGCATTCCCAAAGAGAGGTCTTGGTGGTTCTCTATGGTGCTACAAAGACAGTTCCTGCACAGCTGTTCCCTATATACAAGCCAGCTTGCTTTCTTTCTCACCGTGCATATTTTAGTACCATTGACATATTCTGACATGACCATGGCCTTCTTTTCTGGCCACATACAGGTTGCTCCTAAACATCCAGCGTTTGATGGATCCAAATCTATAGTGCTACTTATCCTGGAGACGTCAAAGCAGCATAATCCTCCCGATATTGTGATATAAACTAAATTTGGTGAATTCTTTGCTATTTTAAGATACTTTCTTCTTCCTCTTTTTTTTTTCTCTGTAGCTGTATCCTCTGCATCCACCATCCAATTACTCATCTGTCTCTTTTCTCACATGCCCTACTGAGCTCTTTAGTCCAAAGATGAGGTGATAGTGCTGTCTTCCCTCAAATTCCCTTGTTCTTTCCTGCAGTCTCCCCAACTCTAGAAAGGCAAATTCTCTCTCCTTTTTTCTCTCTCCTCCCCAACATTACATCTTTCCACTCCTCTCTGTTCCCACATTTGAAATACTCCTTTAAAGCAAGAGTCTCTGTCTTCATGTGTCATTTTGATCTTCTCAGTGCTACCAATCAGGCTGTTCCAAAATGACAGGAAAATATCTCTGCCCTGTTCGTCCCCATGAGTGTTACAGCAGAAGCAGATAGCTACAGCAAGAATTGAAAAATCAAAAAGAGATCAAGCAGCTCCTCATTTCCAAACTAAAGGATGTGTGTGTGCAGCAAACTGGGCAGCAACAACATATTGTCATGATGTTCCATGTTGCTGTTCTAAGGAGAAAACAAAACTGCTCAGATCACCTCTGAAGAACACCTTGTAACATGGGATAAACAAGGAGCCCACAAAGAGGTCCTTACCAGAAGGTGTGTCTTCCCAAGGAGGTGCTGGATGTTATTACAGCTAGAGACTGCACATGTCTGTAATGCAATTGCACGCATCTCCCAGGGTTAATTCTTCTGTGAGCTGTGGGTGGCTATGACATTTTTCCAGAAGACAGGCATCTGCCACAGCTCCCTGAATTATGGCCAAGGTAGTTCATGATTCATGCAAACCCATGGGCTTAATGTAGTAAGTTCTTGGCAGGACAAAAGTGTCAAGTGCAGCAAAAAGGGCAGTGAGGACAGAGGTGAATCAGGCCCTTCCATGTCCAGAGTAAGGGCGGCATAAAGAGACATGAAAAAATAAAGCCAAATAGAGGTTATCAACACACAATGGGTGAGTGTATTACATATTTAACCATCTTGACTGCTTCTCTTGCCCCTAAACCCATTCCACCTCTCACTGGGTGTCCCTCAACTGCTGCAGGCAAAGCACTCAAATGATATGCACTGAAAAACGAGCACAGTCCAATCACACCTTCCCTCTCCAGAGCTCACGCCACCCACAGCCACGGTGTAACACCATCTATGCATCAAACTGACGGGAGTGCCTGTGTGCTGGACATAGGCAAAATAAAGTAATGATGCCAGCAATGAAAGTAAAGGTCATGGACGTGGAAAAATTTGAAACAACAAATAAGCATTCAGGTGAGAATATATTTACTACTTTCCTTTAGACAGCTAATTATTTTCTTTCTTCATATCTCTCACCTTGCCAAAATGGCCACTTTCTAGGCTGAGGCAACCACTTATTTTGTACAGTCCTTGAAGTTGCCAGATTCATAGTTTAGTGAAGGCTGTAGGGTTCTCTTCTCTGGTGGCAATCTTTTTTTGCAGAATGCAGACCCTTTTCCTATGCCATGTGCCAAATCATTCCTGCAATGGGGCAGCAATATCCTGTCCTGCCTGGGATTCAGGAAAGCAGAGTGAAGTTTTCAGTGTGATTGACATATTTTTGCCTTCAAACGAGCCTGAGCTCTCTTTGTCTTGTAGTGCAATAAAGGGGAGAAAAGCAGGGTTTGAAAGAGTATTTCAAATTCCATTCCATCCTTGATCCTGTAGAGAAGGACCTGGAAGAGATTCTCCACATAGATGCAGAATAGGATTGGGCTCTGGCAGTGCTGTTTTAGGAAGAATGCGTGTAGCCGTTCTGCTGTGGTATTTTCTCTACACTAGGCTATGAGAGATAATAGGTCTAGTGGTTAAACTAAGAGTATCAGGAGACTTTATTTCTAGCCCTAATTATATCAGAAATTATCTGTGTTTCCTTGAGCAAATCCCTTGGTTACATAGTGCCACAATTTTCCAGTCAGTAAAATGTTTAGACATCTCCAAAGCACCAAGATGCACAGATGAAAAACATCACTGTCATCATGTGGCACGATTCATGAACGAAGGTTCACATGTGTAAAACTGAAGTTGATGGCCAAAGTTTGCAATACTTTGTTACATCCTAAACTGCCTCTTTATTAGTCCAACAACAATATCTGGGAACACTCTATTTTATGAGCCCCGTCATACTTTCTGTAGGTATTGGATTACAGTTTCTCAAGTCTATCTAAGTTTGTAAGTATGTTTATCACAAAATGAAAATCAATAAGGAGGGCTTTTTTAAAAAATGGCAGTATTATATGCTTAGATAGAAGAGCCAGGAATCCTGTGCATCTGAACTGCTTTTAAAACCACCTGACAATGAGATCTCATCTTTGGCACAGAAATTGAGCTGTTCCTTAGGTACTTTGCTCGGGCTACACACTGTGTGAATCCCTTTCCTCAATCAACCCTCACCCCAGGTCTGTTTGCTGACTCTGGCTACCACCATACTGCTGCAAAGAAAAGAGATATCCAGATATCAACATGATTCAGGGGCGTAGGAGACTGCAAAAGAGAAAAAGGGTATTTTCCGAATCAGTTCCCCATGAAATCACTGGAACTAGCGTTGTCCTGGGGGATAATAGAATGGATCATTAGGTGCCTTAAAAAGTTCACATTGGATTTTGAAGCCACCCTGTGAGATGAAAAATCAGTAGTTTAGGCAAATAAATAAAAGTCAGTGAATCCTCTTTAAGCTATGAACACAGGGGCAAAAGGGTTGTAAGAAGAAAGAGTCCATTCTTCACAAATTATATATTTTAAAACTCCCCCCTTTCAACTCAAATCCTTCTTTCTCTTCCCTGGTGATTTAATCACATGAGGTACCATAAATCAAATTGCTTCCTTTTCTCCTCAAGTATGAGTTAGCTCTTAATTAGGCTATTGGGCAAAAATGAAATGCATCCTATTAATAGCTTGGGATATCTTTTGTGCTAATGTAAAGGTTAAAACCTATCTTTGCAGTATTTCAGGACTGGGATTCTACTCTTGCAGAGGGATGCTTTACCTATTACTGAATTCACTGAAATTCATTCCAATTTGCACACACATAAAAGAATTATCAGGCCCATGGTATTTAATTTTTCTGTTTCAAGCTTCTGTTCAGATATGAGAACACATAGGATTGAATGCCAAGGTGAGTGACCAGATCATTTGGGCTCAATTATTTTCATTCTGTGCTTCCCATGTGTACATGAGAGGGTATAATCTAATATGTATATCCAGATGAATCTCAAACCTGACAGAAGGATGTAATGTACATATGGAGACTACTGGACATTCTCCTGAGATACTTCTCCATCATGATAAACAGGCACTGCTCAGCCACATCATGAATTGGTATCATCATGCCACGACAGCATGATGTGGTGACA
This sequence comes from Acropternis orthonyx, assembly GCA_035583155.1. Classification (NCBI taxonomy): domain Eukaryota; kingdom Metazoa; phylum Chordata; class Aves; order Passeriformes; family Rhinocryptidae; genus Acropternis; species Acropternis orthonyx. The sequence goes on from JAWWEU010000023.1 coordinate 16,596,861, forward strand.
CTACATCGTGTTGTGGTGGCATCTCCTTATGAGGAGAGATTACCCTGCTCCTGCACTCAGGTCACCAGTCAGTGGAACAGAGTCTGCTGCAGCTTCAAGCTGCCACCAGACTGTGTTGGCTGCCTCAGGTATGCAGGGGCTTGGATGAAACCCCTGGCACACATGTAAGGCAGATGTGGAACTGATGGGAGCCAACTGGGTCTGACAAAGCCAGCATCTCAGTGGAACTTGTCCCAGGTTGGCCTGGAATAATGATAATGTATGTCTTCATTTTACAGCTGATGAAATAAATGCACAGAGTTACTGTTGAAACTTAGAATGCTGGTGCCTCTAGACAATGCTAAATAATATTTACTACTAAGCTTATTCTTTACTAGGAGGTGCTCACCAAGATTCATAGAACCCTTAGTTATGAAAAATTCTTTGAAGTCAGGATTTTTCACAGGACAACTGAAGAAGTCCAAGGGAAAGATGTAAACTTTGCAATTTCTTTCACAACACAGAATTTGATTGCTTCGTCTTTTGTATCCTGTTTCAAATCAATCACTGCAGTTTAGGATACCTCTTTGGAATGAAAAGTAAAGCTGTATGTGAGACACTCTGCTACTGCAAACTCCCAACAGAGCAAAGTACACCTATCATTTATGCCCAGAAAAAGGCCCTTTTCCACTACTAGATGTTTTTCACGTGAGCAGTATAAAGCAAAATGGAAATGATTCCTGCACTAGCTAGTGTGACTTGCCTTATAACATCAAACAGGAACCCAGAGAAGAAAACATTAGTTTCATGGTAGCTACAGTAAACAACATTAGACTGGATGAGAGCTGTAGTTGGGTCCCAGGCAAAACAAGGTCTTTGCTAAACAACATCAACACAGTAACTAAAATGTGAATAACTAAATCATACACTGTGCAAGCTGAACTACCAAATGAAAGTAAAGCGCTGAATTATTTGAATGCTCTTCAAACCTAATTTAAATTTCACCCACTACTGAGACCTCCATTTGCTGGCATCATAACTAATAATGGGAATGCTGCTGAAACGTCAGTTTTAGTGAGAAGCCCATTAAGAGAATGAGAAAAAAAAAAAGAGACATCATACAAGAAAACCAGCCGTTTGCAACATGGCATATAAGCTCCTTGCATAGAAATACAAAATAGCTGGAAATAAAACCCAGGCAGTAAACTGTCCTTTTTCCAACACATTCAATAATCACATCCATCCAGAGCTTCACACAGGAAGCCCTGAATATAAATATTCCACAGCAGATGCTGCACTGGCATTAAAGTTCCCTGTTGGGGGACTGGGTGATTCAAAGGGTAGTAGAAAATCTGTACAGCTTTAAAATATTGGTCTGAAACCAGCCCAGGTTAATTTTGGTATGAAAGTAATTTCCATCTAAAGGGTATTTTGGCCAACTGGAACTTAATTGGAGGTCTACTCTGTCCCAGTCTCAGCTGGCAGCTCTACACGGACACTGATATATTGGGGAGACTGATCTGTTTTTAAATACTACCCAGGTTTGCAGCTTGTATAAGCGTGGAGCTGTTTAGGAGGCAGGGCATTCTTGTTCAATACTGTGTATGCATGCTCTTACTCCAAAATAAAGGTTATGGAGACTAAACAAATCCCTGCATGTCAGCTGAGTTGTGTGCATGTTTCTGTCCCCTGCCCCTGGCTGCAAAGTAAAATATGCCAGCAGAAGCCACCAGCAAGAGAAAAGCTGGTGCCACAGACTCAAATGATGCCTGAGTGTTTGCACACACACTCTTACCCTGGGCAAATTGCCCCTCCTGCTGTCTGTGTCCAAGTTTTCTCAACTATTGAACCAAAGTGAGTGTGAAAGGTTGCACACAAGGCTGAGATTAGGCTTCACAACATTGTGGCTGAACATTCATAGAAATACATTTTCTTTTTCCCGTGTGCTGCTCTAGTTCCTGCCAACAAGGATCCCAAAGCCCCAGAGAGTGCTGGAACACTCCATGCCTTCTCTAAACAGTGCCAGCTGTGTGACCTTGGGATTTTCAAGGGCTTCGTTTCATATTTTCCCATGTTACCTCCCTCTGCATGCAGCCTTGCTCTTAGTCACTGGGGAGCTGGAAAACTATGCTGAGTGTCTTTGCAAATGACCAATCCCTGTAAGAACCTGGTGGCCTGAAGAACAACCTGCTCATTGCTCATCTCTGTTTCAACACATGGGACTTTCTTATGCAGCTTGAGCAACCAAAGAGTCCAGTCCTTGAAAGGAGATTTTATTGACAGCTTTCAAATGTCTAAACAGATAGAAATGTCATCCACATTTATTTTATCAGCTCTCTTACTGACCTCACCATAGAGAGTAATTAAGTTAGTTTGGGCTGGGTTGTTTTATGTACAATTCTCTTGATCTTCTTTTATTTATAAATCTTGCTATTTCAGCCTATTCCATCAAACTGTCTTTTATAACAAGCTCAACAGGGCTCAGCTCTCCTCTCACAGGCACATAAACTAGGAATATTTGTATTCAATGAATGCTGCCACCCTGGTTTGAAACCATAGTCCTAATGTTTAGAGTCAGTCCTCATAATGTTGTCAAATATTGAAGTTATTGATGCTTACATGGTTGATAACTTTCTTTTTTTTTTTCCCTGAAGCTGGGTTCACATGAGATATCTTCTAGCACGAACAAGTTGCTAGCAACACAGAACATTACACTCACACTGGCTGGTCTGCTGCCCCTCAATCTACTACGTCCCTAAAATATTTCACATTGCACACTATGTGCTTATTAGCACAGTTAGAAGCCATCGTGGAGAACTAGAAGAAGTGTTGTTAAAAGGCCTGATGATGAAAAAATTCTGCAGCCACTCAAGAAATGCAAATATTCCATCGTAGATGGCTTATGCCCATTACTGATGCTGCAGGAAGGAAGAATTTGGTGACAGCATCCAGCAAGTTGGGAGCTCCCTTACCCAACTGGAATGCAAATTATTTGAACCTGGTAATTTATGAGGTCCACATTTTTTAAACATAGTCAGCATGAACCTGATTTCTCAGCTTGTAAACTCATCAGGGCAAGGACAGCCTGCAGAGCTGAGTTCAGAGCATCCTGATCCCAACTGGTGTTCCTGAACAGCAACAATGAAAAGCCAGTGACACCTTCATCTGTTATGCGTGTTTGTGCTTGTTTATTTAGTCATCATCACCATCCTCCTTTAAACAACTTTACTCAGTTTCTGTCTCTCAGACATTCATCTTTCTTGCACCAATAAACTTCCCACAGATTCCCTCCAAAGGGGTTATGACATCTTTCCACGTATTCTCAGTTACGGAGTTTTTATCGATAATTGTACTTTCACAATTCTGCAATTCTGAATGGCTGACAAGAGCGGGCTACACACTGCTCTTCTGCAGTGTCCGAGGGGCAGTGCTGGTGATGAATGAAGACATTTGCTTAAGGCTGGGCAGGGATTCTCATTCTGAAAAAAGTCCAAATCCCTGTTTGCATTGTCTGTCTGGATGTGATTTGGCAGGCTGAGGTTAAGGTGCAAAGCTCACGTTGTGATTGTCTCCAAGGCACGAAGACATTTCACCCCAGGGCTTTGTGAAAGTGTAGCCCATGGGCAATAGTTGGCCCATGTCTGCAAATCAGCTCAGATCAATCAGTTTCCCTCTCTCCCACTTCCCCGATGAAGTTCCACTCAGAAAACCATTAACAGGTCTCATTATTGATCACTTACCCTTGAACTGTTGGAAAATTATCTGTTCTTTGGCAATTATTGTATTAGTTTGTCAAGGCCTTCCTGCAGGAACATGGCCTGCATGGATGCAGTCATCTGGGTGCTGGCTATGAAACAAGGCTTGGCAGGAAGCAGAGAGACCTGTAGTGCTGCAACCTGGGATACTGAAATCTGGAGAAAACAAGTGTGTGCATGGGGGAACAGCACGAGAAAGATCTCAGCTGGAGTGCAACTTTCATGCCCCTTTTCTGGGCCACCTCTCCTGGCAGGGTTAAAAACTGCTACAGTGATGGGTAATACACCTCAGTTTCGGGGTTCAATCCTCTCCAGCTTTACCTGCCTTTATAGGGGAATACTGGCCTAAGAAATTCTGCCCTTAAACCTGTGCAGGTGAGTGCTCAGAGCACCTCCACAGGCAGGCAGAGCTCTCTGTGTTCAGACCACTTGATTAATTGTGAAGCAAAACCTGCTGTGCCAAACCCTCACAATCCCTTGGTAGATGTTAGATACAAAAACATACACTTCTTTAGTACTTCGCTAACAAGGATCTCAACGGATTTGCTTTATGCACTACAACAGTGGTGATTTTTGTTGTATTTTTTGTGGTATTTGGAGATTCTTTGAGGGAAAAAAGGAATTTCCTTGTCTTCAATGTTCCCATGTAACCCTGTGAACTGGATAGTTTCATAACATGGAAGGCAAATCTGAAGAAATGGGAATTTGCCATTTTTAACCCAAGCTGGTGAAATTCTGAGCTCTAACATTATTTGAATAGCAAGACTTGATGATATTACTTGACTTAGCTTCTCGTTATACCCCTGGGAAATGCAAATAATATTATTCCATCTTCACTGTTATAAAAACTTGAGAAAGTTCACATTGTAAAGTCACTGACATTACTGAGTCTCGGAAAGTAGAACTCGAAGAGAACTTGAGAGATCATCCAGCACATTCCTTTGCACCAAAGCAGGAAACGTTATGTCTAAGCCTAATCATCTCCTGTCACTAGTTCTAACTGGGACTTATTTAGGGACTTGAACATATTAGCCTCGGATAGCAGCTAGAAGCCAATATTTATAATAAGCTGACAATTTTGACATGCATATTATCAGCTATAAAATATTGTTAATAGGATCCACACTGCTCAACTACTAATGTTCTGACCTTAAACTATACTTTTATCCCTTCAGTATCATTACAGTTTCTTTTCCTAGTGACTGTGCTCCTCTGATACTCTCCTTGGCATTGAAGGAGCATCAGTCTGTTATTCAGACTGTTATTTCTGTGTGCATCCCTAGCACTGGGAAACAGGCTGTTCCTTTTTCTAGTGAGAACCAACCTGAATATAACTTGGGTGCCTGCCCCTGTACTCTGTCCACAGACTGACTGCTGCAATTAAATCTCAAGTAGTAACTTGAAGCAAAAAGAAACAGGCAAATGCTGGGCAGGTGGTCTGAGAAACCGTTATATTAAAAGCCAGTATAAGTACTGTTAATTAAGTAAAATAAAATATTTAAAATGTGTTTACCTATTTCAGAGGTAAAAAATACCTGAATGTTCCTGTCCACTCTCACCAGATCCATCTACAAACAATTTAATGGAAATTGCACTGCTTGTATGGTTTTGTATGACATATATCATAGTTCAGTCTGCAGTAATCAGATTCACACCCCAAAATTCTCTTTGATCTGGCATCCTTCCTGATGTTTTCTATTTCAGGAGACTAAGAAGAACACACAGACCAGGTCCTTGTGCTGTTTGAGTTGATCTCTCCAATTTTATACAAGCAGAACTTGTGCAGTTTATGTTATTTATATCCATTTACATCCATTAACTATCTGAAGTGTATTACCCACATCTTTCCTGAGTATAAAACTGCTTATGACTTCAGTTGGAAAAAAAAAAAAAAAAAGAAATCAAACACAAAGTATCGCTGGCCTAGTGGCTTATATTCTCCTAGTGACAGCCAATAATTTAATTCAATCCTTGTTCCTGCATTCCTAAGAAAAAGAGGCTTCAGAGCGCACAGGAGTCTGGCCCAGTAGTTAAAACAGTAGTTTGAGACATACAAAAGCTAGAATCTATGCTTTGCTTTGCTATTATCTCCACCGTGATGCTTCCTTTCCCTGGAACTGCTTCAGCTCTGCCCTATTTTTTGTCTGGTCACCAAGGCTCTAATGTAGTAGTCCTAAAAAAAGCAACACAGTAGGTACAGTGACTGCAGGCTCATCTTTGCTCAGCAGTGCAATAGCTTCTTGGAAGCAAGCAGAGGTGCAAAATATAACTAACTACCCTTCCTATCAAAATCAGCAGGCGAAGCCAAAGCTGTAGCGTCATCCCACTTAACACAGATGAGTCCTGGTGCAATATCCTTCTGCAGCAGTTTGATCAGCTATCTCTGCCTCAGAACACTGAAGAAGCTGAAGACATTGACTCTGGGTGATTAGTCCAGCATGCCATAAGAGTCTGTTTCAGAGCTGGGTTAAAATAAGAGAGTTCCCAGAACCTGGTGCTTTGGTCAGACCACATCTCATTCTTTATGTCCCTTGACCACAAAATACTGACGTAAAACATCTCCAAAATCCCACAACAGCAGTCACAGACCAATTACCCACATTATCTCGAAGTAACCAAGTGATATTTGTCTGTTCAATAAGAAGGGGCCCAGAATATGGTTCTTTTGAGGGGTTTGGATAGGACTGCACAAGGATGGTAATCTGCCTGCATCATACTGGGGTTTGTTTATTGCCTTTGTTTTTTCCCCTACAGCCTTTGCCTCTTATTCAATCCACCTACTATTTCCTTATCATCAGATTAAAGTTTTCAGTTATTTAATGTCCTGTAATCTTTAATTCTTTTGAAAGAATATTTTTGTGCCTAAATACAATACAAATATGTCCTACCAGCAGTAATGCCTATCATTATGGTTGCTCGTCTCTCTCTCACATATGACACTGTGAATGAGAATATGTCTTTTGCCATTTTCAGGACAAAATATAGTAGGGTAATAGGAAGGACTTATATGGAGAATTAGAGTGAGGAGCTAAAAAGGCACAGTGAGGATGGGAGGAAGGGTCCCAGGGCTGACTGGGAGTGTGGAGGGAAGAAGTCAGGTTACGGGCCAAGTAGATGGCAGAAGATGAGGTTTGAGGGAAAGAAAGCACAGGATGACTGTAAAGTAAAAGAAATGAAGATGGAAATTTAGAAAAGTGAGTCGAAACCAATGGAACTTTGCTTGTTGATAGAAAGAGTGGAAAAAGAGATCAGGAGAAAAGCTGGAGGAGAGTGAGAGTTCAGGAGACAACTGTCCAAAAGCAAGGGAACTACAGCACAGATCTGAAACCAAACCCATCCCTCCTGCGTCATCTATTTTGCCGCCAGGATCATGAAATTCCCTGACAGTGTGCATCTGGTTGCTTCTTTATTCTGCATCCTTTAATGTCAGGATCACATGACATATAGCAGTATAACAATGTACTCTGTTAGCTCAAGTGATAGAAGTCTATGCTACAGATCTGAACAAAGCAACGTTAAACTCTTGATGCAAGAACTGCTACAAGCCTTACTACACCGTGGATCTAAACATCAAAATCTTGCTGACTGGGGAAAACCACTTCTTTGCTCTAATGAAGAGCTATGTTACAAAATAAGAATTCTAGTAAGAATTATGATACAAAATATTTTAAAGACTGTTAATTTTGCATCAATCAGGTCCTAAAGATCAAAAAAGGGGGGAAAGTTTGTTCAAGAGGCTTTTTAGCTGAGACTTGAACACATGCACACATCCATAAAACTAGAGACAGAGGCATGGGTGCTGTTCTGAGGTCTGCCAAAAGAATGGTGTGACCTTGGGCAGTCTATTAACCTTTCCACATCTCAACCTCCCCATCTATATAACAGAGCGAGGATGACATATTTTGCGCTTGACAGGTTTGTAGATCACTAAGACCTACAAGGTACACCCAAGGGTAGCTCACATTAACTAGTTAGTCCTGCATCTCTCAGCAGGAGCGCTGCTGTTTCCATTTTATGCACCACCCAATGCAGTCAGAATTATGGTCAGAAGTCAGCTCCTGTGGTCCATTAATACACACCCTGGCATCTCTCAATGCTGCAGTCGAGAACTAATCTGCCTCAAGTCTTGGCTAATTGGAAAAGGGTTTTTTTCTCTGTGTTGTGTGGATTTCCAAAGTTAAATCTTGAGTGATAGACAGTGCTGTCACAGCAGCATTAAGTGTTTAGAGAGTGATTATTCTTGAAAGAGTTCCATTTTTCAAACTTGTGCTTTCAGAAAAAGCTGTGGAAATAAATGAGAACACCAAGGGCTAAACAACAGTTAGAGCTTTACAACAATGATCTCCAGAAAGGGGGTGCAGTAGCCCAAAGTCTTGCCTATTGCATTTACATTTACAAGAATCTGCAGGTTTCCTCATATCACTGTTGGCATTTAGGGGCTTGCATCATGTGAAATCCTATTCATAACAGTCAATGTGCTCCTGAGAAGAATCGCTCTCAAAATGTCAATACAGTTTTTTCTAACCTTTCTATTTAATAAAAAAAGGAGACAGCTTCAATTAGTGAGGAATGTTCCACATAAATTAGATTATTTTAAAAGTTCCAGCAATATTAAAAGATATTTTTAGTAAATGAACACTTGTCACTTTAGAAACATTTGTAGCCTTTTACTCTTCCTTTTTTTTTTTTTTTTTTTATATTTTGATACCTGGTCACTTATTCTGTATGAGTCAAATCACACTCATAATTTCTCACTGCAGCTAACAGAAACTATGCCTGCTGAGAAGATGAATAAGAAATATTCAGTATTACTGATCCCACTGCCATCAGCAGCTGAACAGCCAGCTATGTGGAAGTTGAAACTTGCCCCAAACAGTCTGTATGTTGTTGATCCCTGGATCAATATAAGTGGGGGTGACTGCATGGAAGGGCAGAGGAGGGCCCTATTTAAAACACCAGCCCACCTCACTATCTTGCCAGAGGGAAGCAGCACAATGTGCGCTCGTGATGCACAGACAGCCCAGGCTCCAAGCACTGAATGGCCAGCCCTGCCAAGCTGAACCATACTAGCTGTTTGGAAGTGAAATCCCAAACCTTGCTGTCAGCAAGGAAGGAAAAGCAGGTCCTTTCCAATAAACTTCCTTTCCTCTTCAATTCTCCTGGTCTCCCATCCAGTACCAGGGCTTGAACAGTCCATTTCCTCTTATTCTCTAAAGGAATATTTCACTTACATTTTAGCAAAAAGCTTTTATTATTACTATTGTTATTATTGTTATATGCAGATTTATCAGTGAAACTCTTCAGGGGGACAGCTTTTGTCATCCGTGAAAGTGCAGCACAAAGAAACCTGGCCTTATCTTACTAATTACTCCAGTGCCTCCCCAAATCCTATCAAGCTGCTTGTTATTAATGAGTTAGAACAGTGTTGCCTGTGTGGCAATATAGCATATGCCAGGATGAGATCTGTTTACAGAACTCGGGCTTTGGCGCTGAGCAGGGAGATGCTGATGCCAAGAGAAGCAGTGTTGCAACAGTCTATCAGCCAGATCAAGGGCCAGCAGACATGTGAGATTTCAGGCACTGGATCCGGAGCGCTGTGGATATCATGCCCACATTTACCTTCCCCACATTGTCTCTAAAATAACCATATTGTTAGTTAGCTTTGACCCCAAATGAAAAATTATTGAGGTAAATGTGGATATAAATCTGTTGGGGGTATCAAACACTATGGTGCACACTTGATATCCCATGGAAGTTGAACAATAAGATTTCACTAGAAAGTGATTGTGATTTTTGCCAAGAATTAAAGGTCTACAACAGAACTGCTTCCTTTGGGTGGGGGGGAGGAAAAATAAAAGAAACAAGAGAAGTATCATGTCATCTTCCTCTTGAGACATCCTTCTACTTCATGGCAATCAGCAACTCAGAGTGAAGAGGCAGCTGAACCCATCCCTCTTTCCATGAAAATGTCAAAACGTTTTGTTTACTGTGGCAGGTCAAGTTTCACAGCCAGGCTGAAAACCACCAAATTATCACTATTGCCATCTATAGGTCATGAAAAAAGAATTTGCCTACAGTCTATTAGGGGCAACGCCGAAAAGAGAATCCAGGAAATCTTGTGGCTCATCATCTGCTTTGTGCATAATTTAATTTCTTTCCCCAAAATGCAGTGCAGTGTTATAGGTACACTGCATTCAGTGAATATGCTTTAAGCACTAGCCCCCAGTAATCTCATCACAGTGTTTGTCCTAATTTTCTTCAATAATCAACATTGCTTCTTTCATTTTACACATTACTCCTTTCTCATTTCAGGTTCAGTATTTCCAGTCTGGAAAGATGCTGCTTTTGCAAGAAAAAACAGAAGTAATTCTTCTGACTTGAAATATAAGCTGGTCTGAGTCTTTTGTAACAAAGAAAGAGTGCTGGCTAGATATATAAAGTTATTCTCTATCCAAGGTGTGCTGTGGGATCTTAAATATCCATCTGGACAGGACATGAGGAGAGCAGATGGGACTTGAGTTTAACATTTATCCTAGCAGCAGCATTCAGTAAGGCAGCATGTCTCCGAGTCCAAGTCCCAGCCTTAGCTTAGTAAAACCTAAGTTGACCTTCTAACCAAGGAGTAAGAGTATTGTTGAGTCAGCTGTATAACAATGCAGAGAGAGATGGCAATGGCTCATAAATCTGTTTTGTATTTTAGCATGCCATTAAACTGCTCATAATTAGGACAAAGCACAGGATGAAACCCTAGGCAGGCACTGATTCTGCCCTTATTACCTGTGGATTGATTCTCCCCTTGCTCACACTGGTGTTACATCAGTGATTTACTGGTGTTCCTCTGGTTTACTCTGCTTCAGTGAGGATATGAATCTGGCCCAGGGCTCTAATATACGTTCTAATTTAATTCGTGTCTCTGTCTCCACATGGGAATTCTCATCTAGACAAAGCCCCCTCTGGGCCCTGTGCTATTTCCAAATATAGGACTTCTTCCCATTTGTGCTGTATTTGGTGGGAACCCCACCTAACGCTATTCATTCACATGACTTGCACCACATTTTAAGGTTAGATTTAAGATATTTCCCTTTGCCTACAGTCCATTTTAAGTACATTGCATGTTTTATTATTTTGTGTAGTTTTCTTGCACATAAATCAATATATAATGAAGCTAAGCACTTTTACACTTGCTAAGGCACTGTGCAGACGTTAACTCTCCCAGGCCCCTGGAGGTGAGTAAAATAGAGATCATTGCTAGCCTCTCTATCTAGGTCTATCCACTGCATTCCACAGCAGAGTAGGGACACACTGGATTTTACAAACAGACAAAATGAGGCTGGGAGATTAAGGAGCAAACTGTACTAGGGCAAGGAAGAATATGACCCAGAGAAATCAGCATGTGTTTATTGTAGCTGAAAAGTGCAGAGAACTCACACCCCTGTGTACCATGAAACTGTGCTCTTAACAACAGACTTTGGTTTAAGTTAGGTGCAGAGCCAACGCCAGTGGATTTATGTAGAAATTATGATCACTTCTTAATTCTACCCCGTGAGGGATATGCCTTCAGAAAGCAGACAATTCAAAAGATTTATGGAGATCACTGCTTTTCTTTGGGGCCCATGCCAAGTGTCCTGGTGTGTTAGGCTAGAGATGGAGATGTAGTGGTTTGCCCAAAGTAATGTAAGAGAATGGGCCAAGGAATTGGAATCACAGAGGTTCTCCAAGTGCAGTTCCTCAGACCATCACCGTCACAGTGGTGTTCCCTTCTACTGATTCACTGACTCGTATCATGGACACTCTTAAACTCTTGAAAAGACAAACCATGAGCCATTCCCCTATTCCAGCAAAGCCAAATGTCACAGAGGACACCCCAGGGCAACATTGTTTCATGAGTAAATACCTGGGAATATTAAGGAGCAAACCTGAGGGAAAAGGAAGAAACAAAGTGTCACGGCATAACCTAGGGGTGAGCAATTGTTATAAAATCCCTCTGTGCCTTACCACAGAGAGTACAGGCTTGCTAGAGCCTGAAGCTCACACAACAGCAGCTCACAGTTGTTAATTCTAGAGAACCAAGCTCAAATCCTGCTGTGTTGGCCAGGATGGAGGCCAATCACAACACGAGGAAAATCCTTTTAATATGTTGCATATCATTGCAGTAATCCAAGACAAATCTTAGAAAAGAATGTGACTTTTGCAAGAGTATTTTTGTCACTTTGAAAATTATCCCAGTGAAGAAACAGCAAAATTATCTTAGCAGCATTCAAGTTGCCTGTCAGCCTTCCAGTGAGAATCCCTGGGCAGAAGTCTGAGGAGGCCAGCCACAGCATGCAAGAGGATGACAGGGAATGCTGCAGTTCCTGCTGACTTCTCTGCACAAAGGCAGACAAGACAACTACACCACTCAACATCAATACAGAGTTTACTTTTCTCTTCCAAGGGACCAACTCTGTTGTAAAATCATTACACACATGTATGCACATACCACAGCTTCTTTATAGCCCTTTCTGACTTCCAGGGTCTAATGGCACATGCTGAACACGTCTGCAAACTTCTCATTTTGCTATCATCAAGTTTAGAAACACACTCTCTTAAAACATAAAAGCTGAGGTTCAAATGACTCCAGATTATAACAATTTAAGAAAAACATTAAGTATCTACAGACATAAAATGTACTTTGGTGATAACAACTCCCTGCAGCTTTACAGGCTTGGGGCAGGGTGACTGGAAAGTAGACCAGTGGAAAAGGACCTGGTGGTGGTGGTGAACAGCAGCTGAACATGAGCTGGGGTGTGCCCAGGTGGGCAAGAAGGCCAATGGCATCCTGGAGTGTATCAGAAATTGTGTGACCAGCAGGCCCAGGGAAGTGATTGTCCCCTGTACTCAGCACTGGTGAGGCTGCACCTCAAATCCTGGATTCAGTTTTGGGCCCCTCACTGCAAGGAACACGTTGAGGGGCTGGAGTGAGCCCTGAGAAGGGAATGGAGCTGGGGCAGGGTCTGGAGAGTAGGTCCTGTGAGGAATGGCTGAGGGAGCTGGGGGAGCTCAGCCTGGAGAAGAGAAGCCTCTGGGGGAACCTTCTCACTGACTAAAACTACTTGAAAGGAGGGTGTAGGCAAGTGGGGATTGGGCTCTTCTCCCAGGTAGCAAGTGACAGCATGAGAGGAAATGGCTTCAAGATGTGCCAGGGAAGGTTTAGGTTGGACATCAGGAAGAATTTCCTCACTGAAATGGTTGTCAAGCATTGGAAGAGGCTGCCCAGGGAGGTGGTGGAGTCACCATCCCTTGGAGGTGTTCCAGAAACAACTGGATGTGGCACCCAGTGCTATGGTTTAGTTGACAAGGTGGTGATCAGCCAAAGGTTGGACTTGGTGATCTGAAAGGTCTGTTCTAACCTAAATGATTCTGATATTCTGTGTGAAAATTATGAGAAGAGTCTATATCTACGACTATTTGTTAAATAACTTACATCAAATCTTGACCCAGTTGCCAAGAAGGTACTATAGGTCTAATCAGAAATTTCCACTTACTTAGTGAAGGCAGGAAAATCAGCACTTTTACACCTGTGGTAACCCATACTGATCTCTGGGTTTCTCTATTACCATTACACAGGAAAGAACTGTTTAGATGGAAAAGGTGAATTCTGGCTCCTTTAAACATGTTTTCAAGGTATAAAAGTTCAAAAGCTGAAAAAAAAAAAAAAGATGATTTAAAAAAATGCTAAATAAGATGCCAATTGCAAAAATCTCTGAATTAGAAGAATGTCTTACACAACAAAAAGATGCAGATAAAGTCTATAATGAACAAAAAAAAAATAATTTAAATGGTTCCCCAAGGAAAATAACCCAAAAATGTATCCTTAAAGCAGCAAAAATTTCACAGAAACAAAGACTAATTTACTATTTTTCCTTGGAAAACTTAACTGAATTCACACACTGCAGACACTATCAGAATGGTTTACTATGTAAGCCATTCTGAAAAATAAAAACAGTGCTTGACACAGGATCTGAAGTTATCTGTACAGCCCTAATTTCTAATGTCTAAACTCTTATCTCCAGTAATTCTAAATGAAAATTCTGAACACTCTTAATAGTATCCAACACTTCTACAACACTTTTCACCATTAAGTCTTAAAATGCCTTACAAAAGGTTAGAGACATTATCTCCATTTTATGAAAAGGGAAACAAGCATGGAGAGCTGATTTGCTCAGACCCACCAAGCAGACTGGGAACAGATACAGAGCTATGATCCATCCTCCTGTGTGTTCTAGTCCTGAGGAAATTAGCATTCCCTCTAATTGCATTTTTATTTCCTTTTAGAGAGCACATAGGAATATCTGGAAATTTAGTAGCAATTTTTAAAAGTGCTTTTGGGGAAAAGGAAGATTTTAGTCACTCATTATGTGACTAAATTAATGCACATAGAAAAACACTCTTATGAATATAAAATGTTCACTCCACATTCTAGGCTATTTAATATTTGCTCTGAAACTCTGAATCAAATCAAATCCCTCAACTCAATATTGTTTACAATTTATTTCAACTTCAATTGATGAGACAACACAGAGGTTCTCTTCAGTTTACAAGTGTCTGTGCTCTGCTGATGCCACTTTGAACAACACTTGGTCAGGGCTTTTGTAGTTCTTTGCCACATCCAGCTGCTGATACTTTCTGAATATCAGCACCTATCCATCCCAGCTCTGAAGGGAGAGTTGAATCAGTTCCACCGCGTGTTTCAAGATGTATATTTAGCATAACAATCATTTCAGAGTTTTTCTTACCACCTTAATTCTGTCTCAACCTTCATTCAGGAACTTAACAGCATCCATTGATTATCTGGTTACAGCATCACTTTCTATACATTCATATGTGCAGGTGTTATTATATATATATTGAGCTACAAATCAATTTCACAAACATTTCTAGGCTTAGAACATTAACTCTCCTGCAAATTAGAAAGAACTTTGGATACCTTGGCAAGGCAACACTGAAGGAGGAGAATGCTCATCACAAGAATTAAAATTGCCAGCACCAAATTGACCCTTCCATTTCCCTTTGAGTCACAGAGATGGGAAACACACACTCCCTGAAACATTCCTAGCTCGGGGACTGGCACATTCCTAACACAGGAAACAGCTAAGCCGTGTATTAGTGTCAGGGGTAATAGCAGATATTTAACACCTCACACCAGAAGAAAACAGGAAAACATTTTACCAGGTGGGAGAGCTGGAGTAGGTAGAGGAGGTATAATTATACTTACTGGAATTTGGCCAGAACACTTGATCAAAAACACCCAACAGCCCTGTTAAAGCCTTGAACAGTTGCAGGTACTTCAGTTTTCAGTCTTAGGCAAACGACAAGTGCTTTGTCCATGTAATAAAATACCGACAGGGTCACTGAGGCTTGCAGGGGAGTTTTAAGTGTGTTTTGTAGGTATTGCCACGTACCTACCAATGTTTGAAACCAGAGCATCAGTAGAACCTACTTAACACACATTAGCATAAATATGCATCTATTTGCATCAGATTACACAAACACGGTCATTTTCCTTATGTATTCGGTGCTCAGGCCGCACACCGCATCCCTGCCCAGGGCTGCTTTTCTCGAGGGAATGGCCCTTGGAGTGGGGAGAGCAGCACCGTGAGGGATCAGCCCCTTCAGGGATGGCAGGGAAGTCTCAGCACCGTGAGGGATCAGCCCCTTCAGGGCTGGCCGGGAAGTCTCAGCA
>JAWWEU010000023.1:16612436-16646219 GCA_035583155.1 Acropternis orthonyx
GGGATGGCAGGGAAGTCTCAGCACCGTGAGGGATCAGCCCCTTCAGGGATGGCAGGGAAGTCTCAGCACCGTGAGGGATCAGCCCCTTCAGGGATGGCAGGGAAGTCTCAGCACCGTGAGGGGATCAGTCCCCTCAGAGAGTGGGAGAGGATCCCGGCACCGCGAGGGGATCAGCCCCTTCAGAGAAGGCACATCCCAGCACCGTGAGGGGAACAGAGCCCCGAGGGGAACGACCCCCTAAAGCGGGACAGTCCCGAGGCTGTGAGGGGAAAAGTCCGTGAAAGGGGAGAGCCCCGAGGTTGCAAAAGCAGTAGTTTAGTGGAGCAGGAGACGTGAGGTGAGCAGGTCTCCGTCCTGTGAAGAGCAGCTGCCCAGGAGCCATCTGAAGAGAAGATGGAGCAGGTGAAGGTACCTGAGATGATAGGATGGGAGCTGGTCAGTCTCGTCTGAGCTTTGTGGCAGTGCTGGGATGAACAAGGGCCAGGGAAAAGCAGGAAGCACAGCAGAGGTGGGCTTTGGAAGGGCAGGAAGCACAGCCAGGGATGGGCTTTGGAGGGGCAGCCCCATGGCCTCAGATGTGTTTGATGCATGGAAAGGGAGTAGAGCCCTGGCTGGCCAGTGTCAGGTCAGGGCCTTTGAAAGTGAAGGGGCACGACTCTCTGCTGAGGGAAGAAACAAGCCCAGTCCAGCCCACGCCTCCTGAGGGGCAGCTGCTCCTCCCTTGGAAATGGACAGTAATTGCACCGGAGTGTCTGCTGAGGTTCCCCTATGGACAAGTCAGTTGCTCTGTGACCCCTGCCCTGGTTGAGGGTGTTCGTGTACCTATGGTGGCCAAAGCCATGCTGTGTTCAGTACTGCTGGAGGGGTTGGGTCTAACTCTTGCTTTGTGGGGCAGGTGGGAGGTCCAGAGAGGCCCTGTCATGCACCTGGAGCTGAGGGCTAATACCTGCTTGTGAACAGTGTTCCTGTTTGAAATGCAGGGGTAGTGAGAAATCCCAGCACTCTGCTCCTGAGAAAGCTGTTCTGGAGGCAGGCAGATGGGAAGTGTCACGACCAGGAGGAAAATGAATGAGGTAGGCTGTGGTCAGCAGGATGCTGAATGTTCTAGGCAAAATGATCTTTAGGGTTACAGTGGCATCTCTAGGGATGCTGAACTGAGACATTAAAGTAGTTCTGGGCTTGTTCCAGTGTGATTAAGATCAAAGTCTTGTAAAAACAATGGTTTTGTGGTTAGGGCATTGGACAGTGGCTCAGTGACTGTGGCCTCATCCTCTTAAGCGTGATTGGCACTTCGGACACACTGGTGCAAGTCTGTTAATTTATCTGTGTCTCACTTGCATATCTCCAAAATTTTTACTGTGCCAGTTAAACCAGTGATGGCTCTTCCTCTCTAAATGTACAGCACCTAGTGTGGTGATGATCTACCATTCTCAGTGGGCTTCCAACGGGGATAAGTTTACTGAGGAGAATAAGTCACTTGGTCAAACAAGGCTTTATAAATGATGATTTCATTTAACTGTAAATGTTTATTACGTAAGAGATGAAGTCAAGAAAAAATGTACGTATATAGAAATTCTTTAAATTCAAAGATTCCCAAAACCTTGTACTAGGGACCAGTAGATATTTAAATGGCACTCTGGAGTAATATTAAAAATTGTTTCAGTACTCATGGCTTGTAGAAGTCTCCCATGACCCTGCAAATGATTTCTCTCTGTACTGATTTTTTCCTTTTCCCATTCACTGAGCAATTATTCTTTCCCATGCTTTTAAATGGAGCTGAAATTAGCTTGGTTATTTTTGTTTAACAACAACAACCTCAATGCATGTTGTGCTTTTTATCCTGCAAAAAGAGCTTTGTTTGTTCCCTGGCATTGGAGATGATGTCAGCAAAGCTCCTGGAAGAGCAACTACTGTTAGCTAATTGCTGTCTGCTTTACAACCAGCAAAGGCAGGAATGAAACCGAGGTACCTTTGTGACCCTACGGAATGTAACCTGTGCTTACATTCCGTGGTGTAACTTCATCACAATGCAATAGCACAAAGTAGGCATGAAGTAGTTAACATATAACACCAATGCATCAAGATAGTTTTTGGAATTAAGTTATCCTTCTGCTCAGTAACAGTAATAATAATAATAGTAAGAGGTAGACCATTCCTGCTTTTTGTGTTCAGAGGTGAAACTTCTGAGTAAAATACATGAGATGGAAATATCTGAAAGGATAAGTCCATTTACACAGTCTGGCAGGATTTTGCATATGGGGTTGATTTTTGTCACTTCACATAAGAGCTAGAAACTGTATTTTTGTCTGTTTTGTTGGGAGTATTATTCATTCATCTAGGACATTATCAACCTAACACATGCATCCTGTTTCTACTAAAATCAGTTAGACAGACCCTGAGAAATGAGGGCAGAAGATAAATACTGTGAAGATAGAAGAAAATGTCTTCCTTAATTCCTGCTGGCAGCAGTTCATTGTGTCATGCAGAGTGCTAAGGTCTAATTGCATAGAGATGGCCGGCCCTCATACAGGAGTTTATCTCTTTTGGCAGACTAGTAACTGGGAGAATGGTGACTCCTCAACCCTGCAGTCCCGTGAGCCAAAGGGTTAATTTTTATTCCTGCTGTGGTTTCTCAGACTCTCTCCTTTGATGGAATCCGCATTCAGATTCTCCAGCAGTGTAGAAGAGGGCAGGTTTTTCCCTTCCAGGCTTTCATTATGTTGCAGTTTTCATGATTTTCCAGGGCTGCTGGGTTCATGAAAATTAATGCAATTCTGCCAGACTGTTTCCTTCATTTCTGATGTGCCCTGATGCATTATGAAACCATTCAAGGGACTGAAATTTCCCTTCCACTGAGTTCAAACCAACAGTATGTGATCTGTGATGTTTCCGGAGACTTCCTTACGACTCTGGTATTGTTCCAAGTAGCCCAGCAGAACGGATTGGAGGAGTCCTCAATGCTTGGGACCCCTCCCACCCAAAGCTTCTTTCCGTTTGGTGGCATCAGCTCACTTTGCTGGGAGGCGTTACATCTACTCAGCAGGCAGATTTTGCAGATAAGTCTGTTCTGTAGTATTTCAAAAACATTTTGTTGTCTTTTCTCTTCTGGGACAAGGAGAAGGAAACAGACAGTGGACAGAGAATACTTAGCAGATTGGAGTTTTCAAAGGCAACCAGAGACTGAAGCAATTGGTGCAATGATAACAGAATACTTTCTTCTCTGATGTATACTTTTAAGTCCTCCAGTGATGGCATCTTAGCTGATGGTACTCTCAATTTTAGCTGGGGGAATTTCCGCTGCAGGCATGGGTTTACTCTAGTGCTTTATTGATTGCTACAAAGTAGTCCTGTATTTCAGGGAAAATCTTCTGTTGGGTGCTTACAGTTTGGATTTCTTGATTGTGTCATGCCTGTGTCTTGTGGCAGAAAATGTTGAAGAAAAGTTGATTTTGAATGCAAAGGGACATGAAAAATCAGAACTGAAATTGATCATGTGTACTAGAGGGGAATAAAGGTTTCACTCAGAGCTGTCAGGTAAGCCCATGTGAGGGGGTGTCCATCCTGGATATGAGGGTGATTGGGAGCTGTGAGCTGTGCTCAAAACAAGCCAGTGTCTATATATTGGCAGGCCATGAGGACCTGTCCTGGAAGGCCAAATGAGCATGATGACAATCTTTTATTTTTATCATTTCAGTGTATGCTTTGAATATATAGGCTCCATCCAGGATCTTTTCCTTGCCTTTTGGCAGTGCTGTCTATGCGTGACCAAGCCATCTTCAACCAGATGGAAGTAAAAATGGGGGCACAGTGCAGGCTTTTCACAGGGGCTCCTGTCTTTAATAAATAAAGAGGTGTTGCACAGGATGTGCCTCTCTTTACATTGCTTTTGCTATGTATGCTGTCTAAATTTGAACTAGCTGAAGGATGCCAGTATGTGCTGCAATCCTGACTGCACTGTAATCATACCTGCAGGAAAGAGCTCAGGAGTGCCCCAGCTCCATCATTCACATTCCAACATCAGTGGAGAAAGGACTCTTCCAAGGGCTTCTCTGTTGCCTTGCTTTTTTTGCATTACTGGATTTCTATCTAGTGGTTTAGTAAACTGCAAAGAAGGCCAATGGGCAACATACCTCCCTTCCCCTCCTCTGTTCTCTCCTAACCAATTTGCTGAAAGAACTGATAAAAATTCCAGTGAGTATCTCCTTATAAATTCATAGATAAAGATTAAAGTGGGTAAGGGACCTCTTCCAGCTCCCTCTTCATTTCTTAGTGGTTTCCTCGACAGCCTCAGAACACTCTTGTGACTTTTCAAGTATGTAAATGAGCCAATTCCTGTCTCTTCAGGTATTTCCAAGTAGAACTCAGGCAAGCACCACCTATTCCAGTGATTATATGCCTCTTCTCTACTGTGATCCCCTTCTTATCTACTGGGACACCTCATACTGTTTAGCAGTGTGTGAATAGCAGGGTGCTTATGACATGCTGACATCTACTTACATCTTGCAGCTGAAAACCCTGGTTCTACAGAGAAAATTGCTGTAATTTCAGGTATAAATGCATGGAAATTCTTGGTATCGATACTCTACTGTCTTTATAATGGTGCCTGATGCTTTTCCTGGAGGAGTGGGGTGAATCTGTGTAAGTAGGAAGTTGGAAGGGTTATTTGGTGGTTGAGTAAGTGCCCATTGGGTAACCTATAGCTAAAGCATCTCGGATACGTATTTATGCTTCATGCACAAATAAAAATATCTCAGTGCATCTGGCAGAAAATGAACGGCTGGATAAAACTGCAGTTGTAGTGTGTCATGGAACGTGGTGGCAGTGCCACAGTGGGCTGCTGAGATGATGAGCTGCACCTCCATCAGCTGCTCTCATGAATGGACTGGAGGACATTGCCCACTGCAGTTCGACTGTGGGCTGTGCACCAGCAAACTGCAGCTGCCTGTAGTCCTGACCCAACAATGTCACATCGGCATCCCGGTCTGTGAGCACGACATCTTGATGGCAAAGTCAACTTGAATGAATGAGCCCATTAGCAGCATTCCTTCCTTCCTTCCTCTTCCTCGCTATTCCTGCACTTTAATTTCTTCACAATCCTAACTGCTTCTCATTTTACACTTTCTTTGTGACTTGAAAGGATCAATAGGGAACCATCAAAGACATGGTGTAAGGACTCATTTATTTCCAAAGTGTTTTCTTTCTTTTGTCATTGTTAATTGGATTGCTCGTAGCCAGTGGGCTTTTGATCTACTTAGCTGCCCCAATGGCAGGGGAATGGAAAGGAAAGGAAAGGAAAGAGTATTTTAAATGCTATAAATCATGTAAAGATGCAGAATGGTTTATAGTGATCAATAAAACAAACAATTACCCTGTCATTACCCAATACACTGTCATGATGGCTTCAAGTACTGGCAAAGAAAATATAAATAATATAACATGCATGCAAAGAAAAAAACCAGAAGCCTCATTGGTGATGGTGAAATATACAGGCTCCCAGTTTAGAGTGTGTCTGAGGCAGAAATCACCTGCAATTAGTTAATATTGGCTTCACTTATGTTCTAGCAACAGCTTTACACTTTCAGCAGAGATCAGGGCTCCAAGAACACTCATCACTGTACTGAGTGAGAGCCAGTCCCTGCTCTGGAGTGTTTCAACTAAAGCAGAAGCAGCAACAGCCAATATTTGTCCAGGGACTAAATTCTCTTCACTATAGGAAGCACTGATGCTTGAGGACTACAGCTGTTTCTGTTTCCACTGAATGCACAAGTTTAGGCTGAGGTTTGCCTCTCTTTGGAGTCCTTAAGAAAGACTCCATGGATGTCTCTTGGACTTGAAATGTCTTTCCCAAGTTTAAATTGGTGCCAAAACGTCTGTTGGTTTCAAAGAGCACATATTTAATTCATCATTTACAGGCACTACTTGAACCAACGTACCCAAAACAGAAATGAGTGAGGTCTTTTAATACAAGCATCACTGAAAACAAGGGGATTGCCAAGTGATGATGCTGTCCCAGGTCCCTGCCCTTGTAGTGCCTGTGCACTCTTTAGATAAGACCTGCATCTGTGCCACTCCCTCTGCCTGTCCCTGTGCTTCCGTGAAGACTCGTCCCACCTAACAACTGACTAAGTTAACGATTTCTGCTGGGATTAAGGGCTTTGCTGAGAACTTTATTGGGACATAAAATGTAGGTATAGCCAATAGTCACAGCACCAGTCCCTTTGTCTGCAATTAGGAAGCAGCTTTACCAGTGACTTTGTCTCATCTTACAGCACAGTGGTGGATTCCATCTCTACAAATCCATTGCCAGTGACCCTGGATCCAATTAGATAACATGTAGCTGTCATGCTGGCAAACAAGCTAGATGCATCCTTTTAGCAAAGGTTCACCCCCACTGGACATTTCTCATGGCAAAATAGTTGTTTTGCACCAACAAACAGCCTTTATGCATCTTGAGCATTCCCCTGGTTTCTGTGGAAATCTGCCAGCCCAGCAGTGGGTCTGGGAGACCAGCAGGGGAAAAGTTAATACAATTGAATGCAGAGAAGTAAAAGCATTGAACTTTTCAGTGGTATTTTTCTGTTTCATTTTTTTAAATGCAAGTGCTTAAAACGATATATTTATAACAGCTGGAGGAGTTTTATAGTGCTGTAAAATGCAGAGTTTTACAGACTTATAACCTGTTGTGTAAGGGATGGGGAAGGGGATGTTGCTATGGAACAAAAATAATGATGTCATATTATTAGTACTTTTGTCTTCAATGTACCTGGTTGCTGGAAAATTACAGTGTTTGCAACAGACTGCAAAGATAAACACCCAAAACTTGAAACAAGAGCCACATAATAACTTGTTAAAAAATTAAACCCACCCACAGAAGCCACTTCTTTGTTCTTGCATCTCCTATGTTAGAGAAATAGAAATGGCATGTTGTTGATGATCAACCCTGTGTTCACACAGGATGTGTTTCAACCTTTGTTTATTTACTCTTCATGAAGCCCATCTTCAGGAAGTAGATGGGTATGGTCTTGAATCCACTGTGCAGATGTGGCTCCTTGGTTCTATGTGGATCCTAGTTGAGCTCTGCTACCTCTTCTTGTCAGAGGAGAGGGAACTGGAAGAGTCTCTTGGAGACATTAAGGGGGTGAGAATAGAGTATTTGGGTGATGTCTGTCTTTGTACTGTCATCAGACTGGGATTAACCCTGTGTGTGGGAGTTTCTCTGTAAGTAATTGTTACCTTTTCTTTGATGATTCCTGAACATCCTGGTTGGGTTCAGGGCTCACACTCTACATATATGTAATCATGTCTCCATCATCAGGAGCAAGAGAGGGCTAGAGTGCTCCAGACATACGAAATCCCTAAATAATACTGTTGCTTCTGGACATGAAGCACTGCGCTACTCCAGCATGGCTGCATTGCCTTCTCAAGTACACCTGTATGGAGGGGATCCCATTTAGCAGGGCACAGCTCTGTGCAAACATTCAGGCACAGTCTACTGCTGAAGTGATCTTGCTTTCTTAATACAATGCTATGCTTCAGCTACTGTGCCTGTGACAGGGTCCAGTGGAGCTTATTGGCTGTGCTCAGTGTGTGTGGCTATTCTGGACTCAGGCTAGACTGTTTACAAACAGCAGAGAGATTCTGCATCTGTAACACAGTTTTTCTGCAATTTAGAAAAACATTTCATGGCTGATGTAGAGTTGTCAACAATAAGTGGAAAACTCAGCCCCAAGAGCTTACACTTTAAATAGAAAGCAAGGGCAAGGGAATGATTATTCATCCTCGATTTGCAGATGAGTAGCTGGTGCATACTGAAACTAAATGTCTTGTCAAAGATTATGCAGGAAATCTGTGAATGAGCTGAGAATCGAACTCAAACCTTCCTGTTCCCAGCCTGGTATTCTCTTTCCTCTATTTGCTGCTTGCAGCTTATTTGGCTTCTTTATGTAGCTTACTAGTTCTAGGTTCAAAGCTGTCAGTGGCTGAAATCCTTCCTACATTTTAAAATGTATTTTGGGAAGAGCAAAGTGCAAGGGACGAGTCTAACAGCAAACATTCCTTGGCTATGGAGGCACAGAATATAAAAGGTACCACCTGTTCTCTCCCAGGGGGCTAACCACTGCCTGCTGAAATCCACATCTATTTATTGATTTCATCAGATGTTCCATAAAGCCTTTAGTAGTCTGTCTAAGGTGCTTAAGCCAGAACACATCAGCATAGGTTCATATATCTGAGTGCTTGCATTGTTTATCCTACTTATTCTCATGATATTTCATTTGGCAGAACAGTTTTGCTGTTTCATTTAACAGGGGGAGAACTGAGGCTCAGAGTGACTTGATAACTTGTACCAAAGTACACACAGTCATTGGCAGCGGACAGAGTTGGATCTGGCACTCTAAAGTCCCAGGCTTATACCTCCAACAGCCATTAATCCCCAAGCCTGGCTGGTTACCTCTTCTAGCAGTTTTACTTCACTGTGGGAATTGCTCAAGAGGAAGCAGAGCAGAGGGAGATGGACAACAGCAGAGATAGAGGGAGGAACTATCTGCAGATATGGGTGCTTGGATATGTTCTCCAAGACGTTGATAACCTGCACAACCTGAAGTTAGTGATTCCATCTATATATGCACATATACAGTCTTGATGGGGGAAGGCAGGCACTGGTTTTGTACCCTGAGAATGGGCTGGACACTGTCACAGCCCATCAGCAAATCAGCCTACATACTCTGTGATTTATCATTTCCTCCAGCTGTTGAAGAGATGTCAGTTCTCATGAACTGTACGTGTTGGGTGATACATGAATATGATCCATTTGACACGTCACTGCATAATTTTTCCCTTTGTGCAGTGTAGGTGTGACTTGTCACGTATGTTATGTGCTAATTTTCCTCTGACACTGATTGTGACAGCTTGAGAACAGCTACCTAGGGCTGGGAGCAGCTGAAAAGGTAAACAAGTCCAAGTCTGGGCCAGGAGTGTCCCCTGTTGGGTGTGAGAAAGAAAGAGTCCTTCAAAGTGAAGGAGATGTTCTGAAAAGTCTGTCCCAACCACTGAATTTCCCACTGGACATCTGTCACATAAAACAGGCTACAAGTAAATGTCTACAAGCTTGGAAGCCTCGAGGCTCTGAAGATCCTGCATGCAGGAATGGCAGAGGGACAGCAAGATGAGATGCTGGCCTGGTGCTGCAGAGGCACCGAGTCAGACTGTGCTGCACCTGTGACACACAGTTTCTCTCTCTGGGCTTTATCCAGTAGAGGGTGGGTGTTGGATACTGACCTGGAGATGGCATTTGTTTCTGGGTGTGATCCTTGCACAGTCTCCCCATTCTCCTTGCTTTTTTTTCCTAGCATTTATAAGCAATTTGTAAGTCTTTTGACAGAGATCTCATGAACAGATTACTGTGCTTCTTATTTGCAAAGGAAACTTGTTGATGATGTGTTGTTTCAGTGATTGTATCCCTTTAAACTGTAAATCTCAGATGACCTTGCACATGGGAAAGGTTTGGGTTGTGGCATCCCAAGAGGGCAGGGAAAAAAGTACATTATGGTGGAGTTGGGGATAATAATGCAGGATTGGGCCTGAGTGATTCTGTATGGAATACAAACCAAAACAGATCTGTAGGGGGTGATCTGTTATTGGAGAGATATCTTATACCTAAGGAATAAGGTATCTGTATTCATTCTTGGAGCAGTGAATACCTGGGTATGTTGTGAATATTTGTATTTTCCACTTATGTTCACACTTTGGTTTTGGTCAGATGGCTCATTTCTTCTTTCTGTTCCTAAACTGTTGTGTACTGATGCTATGTGCTGCTAAACAGGTGTCATGCTTCACTAAGGGGAAGATTCCTGTCAGTTCTAGGTAAAGTCCTTCTTGCATGTATTTGTTTGGGGGGTTTGTTTTTGGTTGGGTTTTTTGGGTTTTTTTTTTTTTTTTTGGATTTTTGTTCTTGTTTTGGTTTTTGTTTTGTTTTGATTTTTTGTTTTTAAAATTTAAAAAATCTGCGAAAATGTTATGGTCTAAACTCAGAGGTTTAACTGTTGTAATGATCCTGAGGATCACTAATAACTGTGTACAGCACACTGACAACTCATGAAAAGGAAGGGCTCTCAGATGTCCTACTCTAAGGAGGAAGAACTGGAGACCATTTACCATCACCAAGCAAAAGATAAAATGTACCAGGAATTGTGCTCAAGAGAATTCAGCAAGATTTAGGTGGACCTTTGGACTTTCCATATGAATTGAGTCAAATTGGCTAAGGAATTTTACACATTTGAATCTAACAACACAGCTTCCTATATGTAACTGTATTTCAGGTCATAAACCCTATGGGGATACTGGTTTTTTCCACCACCTTTTTGGTCTCTAAAGAATTCTCAAGAAGCGGAGGAGAAGCCAAAATCAAAGAAAAATGTTCTTTGTGCAACTATTGACTAAACCCACAGGACCAGATTCTGTTTCGGTTTGGCAATGTTAATCAGAATGAACTCACCTGTAAAGTGGAAAGGAGTCAGACTAAATCATGCCTGCGGAGTCATATCCAAACGGGACTAGTACAGAGATGATGTTCTAGTGGCAGACAAGGAAAGTAAGATGATAATGCCCAGCAACAAGCCTGTTTTGGACATCTCATGAATGTACCTGGAGAAGAGTCAACATATCAACCTACTTGCTTTCATTCTGGTTCCTTTCCTAGAAGAAAGCTGAAGAAAGCTAAGAAAAACTACAATTTAAAAGAAGTAAAACAGAGCTGTAGCACCTGGAGAATCAAACTTCCTCCTGTGACATGTGAGTTAACCCTTGCAATTCAATTAAAAGGGCATTGAACTTGATTCTGATCCAGGCTCAGGCAGCCCCTTGCCTGTCCCTTGACCTTGGCCATGCCAGTGTATCTTGTGCTTTGGCTTGTTCAGCTACAAAATCTGGATTGCACTGCCCAGTCAGAAGGGCCTGGACTTGCCCCTTGCAGTGCATTAATGTATCTAAGGCACCAAAAGACATGGAAGAAAAGGGCAGGGGAAAACTCTCTGTGAGTGCACAGATCTATTGAAGTAAATAGCCATGGAGAATGCAGAATCAGAGCCTTAGGGGCCAACGTATTTTGGCATCCTAAGAGGAGCTGCCTTTTGCCTTCTGATTACTTGGACCTATCCCTGAGGCTTTGTCATGAGATGAAACACTCCTTTATAATGCACGGCTGGAAATACTTTATCCCCTTATAGATTTCTTCTCTTGCCTGGTATTTCCTACAGCATCATGCACTATACTGTGTAGTAAATCTCTCCTCCATCAGACAGGCAGATACAAAACAGAAAGTGATTTATTATTCAGGCCCATTATGCCTGTTTTCATAGAAACTAATTATTCTGCATTGTTGTACTAGATACTTTAAGAAAGATTACATTTTTCTTACTTTTGGCTGATAAAAAAAATTAAATCCATCAGTTTTCCTAAACACATTAGAGTATAGACAGAATTTCTGGTTCTAATTATTAATCAGTCGGATTTGAGGACACAGAATATTTGACTTAAGCTCAATATATGCACGAACAATGTCCCAATATCACATTTTGTATTGAAACAATTTTTCACTTTATTAAAGTCTTTAGGAGAGGAACCCAAGCTGTAGCTCTCACTCAAGGTCGTGGGAGCTTTAGGCAGCCTCATTGGTGTAACAAAGCTTAAACGTTATCTTCAACTTTACAGGCACTTGCAGGCATCTTCTTCCCTCCCCTCCAAGCCCCTCGTTATGCCTTAGTGTTGTAGGGATGAGATAAGGGAGAGGGAAGCTATCCATCATGCCTGGAGTCTGGGTGGGAATGTTCTGTAGAAGGAAGAGAAACCAGGAGCTTGGGGCAGAGTTAAGGTGGGTGATAGAAATTTTGATAGAACATCACATGGTGATTTTTATAGATTTGAATCTGGAATTCAAAAGCCATGATTTGCCAAACAGCACATTTGCCTGCTTATACCTGAGCACCCAAGGTGCAGGAACAGGGGAAGTGAAGCATGGGTCTAATATTTTCTCAAATCTGATCTGCTGGCAAGGACAAGCAGGTAGCTTGGAGAATGGCTCTGATACTGTAACCATGTCACCACTTCCTCATGGAGCACAGGAGAGCTATCAGGGTGTGAGCTACTGCCAATGCACTGGGGGAGCCTAAGGGACCCAGCCCAGCAAGCTCCTGCACAGGGATCAGGCAGCTCTGGGAGGCATCTCTGCTAGAAGGGCTCAGAACTCAGCCCTTACAGTTATATTGCTCCTTCATGCAATTGTCATGCATCAGATTTGTTGTTGCTTTTTGCTGTGTAAGCAAAAATTCAGCCAAAAATGGATGATTTTTATTTTAGTTTTAGCATGAACTGCCTCGCAGTCATTCTGTACTTTTTAAAAAGAAAACATTTTATCAACAGAGCAAGAACTGGAAGAGATGGTGATTTCAGGAAAAGCAGAAATAGTTTAAACATTTTCTACTCCCCATTCTGGACTGTGCTTCCGTGGGAGGACCAAGGATACTTGACTTGCAGAGACAGCTCAGATGAACACCTTAACCCAAGCCAGGATAAATTCTGGCTACTCCAGGGGAGGATGGATAACCTCTCCACTAAAGGATAACTAAGCCCTCCTGAAAGGGATGTTTATGGTGTTATCCAAAGAAAGGGACTTTCCACAGAATGCAATCGGGAAGCAGACTAAAGGAGAGAAGATCTGTTGAGGATGTCCCATCCTGGAATTGTTCAAGGCCAGGTTGGATGAGATGGATTGAGCAACCTGGTCTAGAGGGGGGTGTCCCTCTGATGGGAGGGGGTTGGAACCAGAGTATCTTTATGATCCGTTCCAATCCAAACCATGGTGTGATTCTATGTCCTTGGCCTGCCTTTGAGGCTCAGCTGTAAACCAGTGGGTGGGCACAGTTAAAATGAGACAAAAGGGCTAGTGTCATTGCTGGAGCATTCCTCAGAGATCCCATGATGTGTGATGTGAATTAACTCTTCCATGGGCTTGGAACAGTACTCTGTTCAATGCACACCTTTTCCTGAAGGGGAACTTCTCCATTCAGCCACTCCACTGCAGTTAGGAAGAATCTCATCTCATCTCATAGGTCTCATTTTCTAATCAACCATGCTCCATTTGTGAATACCACTTGTGTACACAATTATGGTACAGTCAGTTAACAACATAAGGTAGTTACATGATTTGCAGGCACCTGCATTAGATATTTGAATAAACTCATGCTAATGTCCCATCAAATTTCCATTTTAGTGGCAAAAATTTATGGTACACACAGTCATGCACATATTTTCTGAAACTGGGCTTGCTGTCTAACAACACAAAGATCTTGTCTTCTTTCCCACTACCCAGAGCTGTAATTCACTGTGTTATGCTCCTGTTCAGAATCAGATTTTTTTCTTTAATGACAACTAAAAAAACCCCACAACTGTACGACCTTGTGTCTTTTCAGGCTCCCCTTGCAAAATCCCACTGTCAACATAGAACATAAGGGCATCAAGATTAATAGCAGAGTAATGCATGTAGATGTCATTTCCATTTTAATTCTAGTCAGCATTTAGCATGGCAAGTGTCACTGTAACACCAGCATATGGAAGCTGACACTGTCACTGCTGTCATGTGCAGGGGGTTGTGGGTAACAGTCCAAAAGTGAGGGCATTGCTCTGGTATTTTCTTCTGGTTAAATACCACATTGCAGCAAATTAACTTTATTTTATCGTCACATGCTATTCTGTAGCTGCCTTCTTAACGCTGCTGACTCTGCACGCTTGAGAGTGGGAGGGCTCCTGGTTGGAGGGAGGTGGTTTCAGCTCCTTCAGTTTGCTGATGGCACTGAAACCCATATCATACCGTGGAAGGAAAGGGAAAGAGCAGGGATAGAACTGGGAGATGGACAGCTAATAAACATTTCTAAGTTTGTGCAAAATATTTTGCTGTTTCTTTCTTTTTTTAGCATTTCAATGACTAAGAAATATGCTGAGAAAGAGCAAGCCTCTGGCTTTTCCTCTCAGAGCACTCCATAGTGTGTGCCTCAGCCTGAACCATGTTCCTCAAGGAGTCTTGGCTGGGGTTCTTTAGGCTAAATATGTCTGCCTTTTGTTTTTCTCTGAAACACTGCACTGCACATGTGTCAGGGCACACACGCTGTGTGTGTTACTGATTTGACCTCCTCATGTGCCTCTCTCCTTGAATCTGCATCCCCTGCATTTGCAGGACAACACTTTTCATGTATCTCCTGCTCTGTGACTTGCCAAACAGATGAAAACCTTTAATGATATCTCAGAGCAGAACAAGAGGTTGCAGAGCTTTTGGGGTGCACAGTCTAATGGGGCACTCCTATTACAGGAACTCTGCTGAAAATCCCCCATGTCACCTGAGGCTCAGGTGAAATTTTTTTCCCAGCTCTGTTTTTCTGGATCCTCCCATCCTTAAACGTTCAGGACTTTGTTTATTCTTGTAAATGCAAGCAACTGCAGAAGAAATAGCTGATTGTATCTATAATTTTTCTCCCCTTCTGCAGGCTCTCAGTTTTGACTAAGTATTCTTTTAAAAAGAATAAATAGCCCTTGGGAACATGTGAACTGGAAACTGAGATCTCATGGCAGTGAAATGTGCCTGTGTAGCTCATATATATTTCCTTGATAATCCTTTTCCTGACTACTGTTCTCCAGGGCAGATAATGATTTTATCTGTAGATGTCACTCCTGGAATATCCACAAGTTGTATTCTTAAATGAATTTTCGGAATAATCCCATTGCCTCATTTGGCTCTGCAGAGCACTTGACCTTGGTCTGTCATTTCCTGCCTTGGGACAGTCCTTCTGCACCTTTCTCAGAGTGGAAAGAGGGTGGGAAGCCACTGGTGTCTAGGCTGGGTTGCCAGGACTGGGAAAGTTCCACGGGGATCTTTCTTCCATAGTCACATGGGACTTTCTCAAATCTTTACACCAGGCCTGCTATAGCAAAGTCACCACTGCTCAGGCTCACTCCATCCTCCATCAGGAGCCTGACCCAGAAGGACAAAGTCACTGCTGACACTTGTGATGAGTCCCCATCATGACATCCCTGCCCAATGCTGGCTGCACTCCTGTGCCTGCCTCTCACTGTGCTTCCCACGCAAGTCTTTTGGTTCTCATAGATCCAGGAAAGGGGTAGGGAGGTCAAATACTGTGTGGAATTTGTGGACAAAGCTGACAAATATAATGTGGCCTCTTACTATTTTATTATTTAAGGAGAGGCAGCTGTATTTTTCTAGTTAAAAAAAAAAAAAAAAAAGAAAGTGCAACAGAATCCTCTCCTGGCCACAAAGTAACATATCCAAGAGATTATAGTTTCCACTTTGTCATCTCTATTGTAAAAAGCTTCATTGGATGTTTGCACTATACTTAGATTACAGGCAATATGTTCTAATGGATGAGACTGGTGCTCAGGGAGCCTGAATTTTAACTCCATCTCTGCTCCTGGTTTGCTGCATCTGCTGGCAAAAATCACTGCATGGCTGTTTCCCTTCTATTATTTACCTGTTAATTTTGTCAGCCTTTCTAGGGAGAAGTCCTTTCTTCTCCTAAAGACAGAATCTAGTGTGGTGGGGCTGACCCATGGACCACAAAAACTGATCTGTGGAGATACCCCAGCTTCCTTCTGGCCTCTGAGCTTGAAGAAAGTCAACACAGGTTTTCCTGAAGGGTGTCCTAGAATTGGGCTAGAGTAAGATCAGACAACTTTAAGTGGTTGCTTCCCCTGTCTTTCTTCCCTTCTCTGATGGAACTATTGCTGCCAAGGCATGGGGGTGTGATCTACTTGGAATCCTCTCCTGAACCACCAGTTTGCAGCCTGGCATGTTAAGGTAGAATGACTCTGCAATTGGATGGGAATAATAACCATTTCAGTAATTTGATTTTAATCTGCCACCAAAAACAGCCACTTGATGAAGGAAGGAAGAGTTCCTAGAATGAACGTGTATGATATAGCATCAAATTTAATTTTTAAACTTCAAAACCTGCTTCTAGTACTACCACGTCCCATAGGATTGCATCACTTTTGCTGTACTGCCACAAAGCAAGAATCAGCAAGGTTAGAAATAGCAAAAATCTCAAAATAAGAAGTTCACAGGCACAAGCTGACCAGCTCTGTACCCCACCACTTCTCCGTCCAGAACTCCTTGCTAATCAGACTGGATTGGAGGGATCACTTCTTTTAAACAGATCTCCGGTTCCCTTTACTGTGAATAAGGCTTTGCAGAAGCAAACTTTGTTTACAGTGGTTTGCTTAGAGGGCTGATGCACCAGTGCCAGATGGTTTAAAAATACATGATGACATTGAATGTGTCTGTAGACACCTAACAGGAAGACACATAGATGAATTTTAAGCTGGAGAGCGGAGTCCTTTATATATGAGCTTTCAGACATACTCCTGTTTTTCCTGACAAGGGTAGAAGAACACCGTCAAAAGCTTCTAAGAAACATTTCTACAGCACCCATTTATCTGTCTGTCTTCTCCCTTTCTTTTACTCCCTTTCCCCCGTACGTGCCTGTCTACTATATATAGACTCATTGCTCTCAGGATTTATATCATTACTTGACATCTTCAACAGAAGTGTTGGCTTGTAGCGTGCATGGCTTGGGATGGGGATGGATTTTAGAAAGACCAGATTTGAAAGCAAAGCTTGAGCAGAGCCTTCCACTCTTGCAGCAATCCCTGAGCTCTCTGTCTTTCTTGTAAGTCAGTATTGGACTGATCAGCATTTTGGACAGAACAAATACTATAGTGGTTGGTTTCTGTCACCCAGTGCCATCTTACAGCTGAGCCTCCGTGGCGGGGGACATGGAAGGAAGCTGAGCCCTCATGGCTGAGGTGTTCACTGGCATCTCTGCCAAGAATGGCAGCAAAGAAGCCATGCTGGTTTGGCTGGGGCTGTTCTGAATTTTGACAAAAGACGGATCCTTGGCCAGTGTCCCAGACCTGCAAGAGAGAACCCTTTCCTCAGCTCCCTGCTAGTCTGCTTCTCTCCCCAGAGACTCCCATGCTTCTCTCTGTATACAGGCACAATTCCACCTCTGTACTGAGAGTCAAGAACAAATAAAACTAAAGCCTCATAGAGTGGCAGCTGTAGAAGAGAGGTGCAGTCTGCAGGGAGGAGTGGGGTTTGCTGCCAGAGAGAAGCACAGGTCCCAGCTCAGGAGTGGTGCCGGGGACAGGAACAGCGGAGTTAGGGATGAGAAGGCTGAAACCAGGGAGCACGGGAATGGCTGGAGCAGATTGCTGGTGATGGGAGGACCCTCATGGGGGGCCAGTGCTCACTTACACCGTGGGCATGGGAGAGCAGTGCACTGATGACTCTTCCCCTTTGTCAGCAATGCTGATCTAGCAAAATGACATTGTTTCCCCACAACAGGAAAGGAACTGAGGCAGCAGCCTCATCAGTATACCACACAAGACAACTGATACAAAGCATTCCCCTGTTAGTACCATTCTAAAGAATCTTTAAAAGATATTTCTTTTCTGTTTTGTAGCAATCTCTTCAGCTCTTGCTGATTCCTAGGGGAAAAAAGCAAAAAACCACAACCTAGCTTAGAAAACAAAAACAAAAAATAACCCCCAGCAGACATCACAGGACTGGGATCAAGAGATAACAGCAGAGAATTTCTCTCCTGCATGCAGGTTAATTAAATGACACAGATAACCTTGTGCATGCCCAGAAAAACTGCATTTTCTTTCTGAAATCATATCAATCATTTAATTATCCCACTTCTCACGCTGCCATTATCTAAAGCTAAAGGCTGCACAATTATTTTTTGATTTAATTTTTTTAAACTCACCTTTTTTTCTTTCAAAGTCTGAGTTATCACTTAGTTAAAGATACATGTAGGCACTCTAGCTCAGATCTGACCTCCCAGCTTATTTTTTGGAAGTTCTTGCATTTCATTTCTCATCACAGTGTATGCTAACAACTTCTTAGTGGAGTATGCAGCAAGTTAATTGCTATTTGTCACGCATGGTAAAGTAAAATGCTCAAAGTCATAGAGTAGGTCAGTGTCAGAGAAGGGGTTCATTCCCAAGCTAATGAACTCTCTACAGCCTGCTTCTGTCTCACCTTGTTTGCTTTAGGAAACAAAGATGGTATTTAGGCTTTGAATGCCCTCAATCTCAATAAAAATAGGTTTAATTAGTATCTCAAATCAAAGGGAGGAAAAACTGCTCATCTTCTCTGGTGATAAATATGCTGTGAATGCATCAGTACAGGTGTACTGCAAACAACACACAACACAGTTAGGCCATAGCTGACTGACTTTGATCAAAATAAAATGACTTCTAGAACACTTGAGGGTGTTGCAGGGTAGAACTGGATTTACATCATCTTTGTGGTGTAGAACTGAAAAACAGGGAGCTGCAGGGCCGAACTGAGTGAGAGCAGCTGAGCCACATCAGATTGCAGGACGGAAATGGCAGGTGGAGCTGGGAGTGTGTGAAATACCTTTGCAGAGCTGGATGGGAGCCTGAGGCTGCCATGGCAGTGGGGGCCTGCAGGACAGGGCCATGCACATTTTTCTGGTCTACGAGCTGTTTTCCCAGGATGCTGGGTGCCAAGTCCCAAACCTTGCATGAACCACCCAACACTCAAACATGCAGTGTGTGGCAGAGCCCACTCTCCACTCCTCCCCCCATGGTTGTGTCCCAGGCCAAGGTGTGCATGGGCAGCTTGTCTCCCAAACTTTCCAATCCACAGATATCTGCATTTGCACTACTGAAAGCAAGGTAGTGGAAAGCCAAGGAGTGTGTGGGGAAACTGGAGTGATGGAGAGAACTTCCTGTGCATTAGGAGGAAATTCTTATTGGCTTTGACTGCAATTTGTGCCCTGACAGCCTGGGTCCCTCACCAGCTGTTTTTCCTGTGCTGAGTGCTCTGTTTGCTCTTGTTCACATTGCAATCTCCAGGACTGTATTAATTTTTTTTTCTTAACCAAAGAGCTGCCAGCTGGTGTTGTTGATCACACCCCCAGCAGCAGGCACAAAGGCCAGCACACACTTTACACAACACTCCTTCTCTTTCCCATTCTATTTTAGCACTAATAAAAACATTGTCATTTTAAACAAGCAGCCGGGAGTGTCACTAATTTCAGTCTTTTCATTAAGGTGGTTTGACAGGGCTCTTTTTTCCTATGGTTCTTCTTGCCCCAGAGCTATGGTTGGGCAAGGTTTGGCCAAACTCCAACCCTGCTCCACATGCCAGGTGTTGAAACCTCAGTCTACAGCAGTTTGCAGCCCTAATCCATCCATGGAGCACAGGAGCCCTTGTCAGCTCTGTGTTCTGGTTCTTCAACCTCCCCACATTACCTTGTGCTGAGAGTTGTCCCTGACCACATTATTCATTCTCTTGAGTTTCTGAGCCTTTTCTCCCTCCATTGGCAGTCACTGCTGTCCCTCTGCTGAGGGCACAAATCCCCAACCTACCCCTCTTCTTCATTCAGAGGCAGTCAACAGCAGTCACCTTATTGCAACAGCTTAGACTGCCTGACATCAAGGGTATTGAAAAAGAAGGAATCTGTTGGAAAATTATGAGGTGCCTTTTTGGATATTTATGAATAATTGCTCCTAAGTTTAAGGAATATGCACAAACTTGCAAATACAGTGAATGAGCAGTGAGCTTTGTCACAATGGGCTAACTCAAAGGGGTGTATCTCCCTGTCAGAAATGCAAAAGGGCAGCCTGCAAGGTGAAATCTGGCAGTACTGATTTGGTCTCATCCCATTTTAAAGTCAGGCACTTGACTGAGATGCTTCAGCTAGCAATATGGTTGTCCTAGGTTTTTTTGTATGTACAATCCATGGAAAGCTGGAGGCTATTGAAGATCTTCTTTCCACTCTGGAGGTGTTTCCTTCTCCCCTGACTGCAGAGAGAGTCTGGAAGGATAAGGTTTCCATCTCAGATGCTGAATTTAAGTAGCTGAAGTCAGATACAATAAATCTGGGCTTTGGAAATCTGCTACTGCTTACAGTGCGAGACTCATGATTGTTTCCTGCATTTGTCTTACAGAAGGCATCTGTTTTTTTCATCTAGAACCTGTGTAGTTGCCTGCCTAAAACAAATAAGCTGAGTATGTAACTTGTGCTAGGAGTGACCTCATGAAGTGTGAGGTCTAGATGTCCAAAGTATGTGCACCCACTACTGACTTTTTCAAGACACAAGATTAATCCAAGTCACTGACTTACCCTCTCTCTGATGGGTACCCTTTCAGACAGACAGAGTGTAAATAGAGTCAGGGCACATGATAAAGAGCAGGGTAATATATTTTTTATCCCCACCAGTTAGGGATGACAGCATCACATATTTACTCTCAGTGAGTTGTGGTTGTTTGCTTCTAACAAATGTAAATCAGGAGTGTGGTACTGCACCATCCATCAATCCATATTTTTAGACCATTCTAGAGTTGCTGAGGTTGTACCTGAAGTCACTGATGTTATTAATAGGGGTGGCAGTGACAATGAGATGCTTTGATATCTTATTTCCCAGTGGGGTTCAGTCCTGCACAGTGTGTATCTGTATTTTTCCAGCTTTGACTTGTGACTTGTCTTCTTGCCCCTCTGGTGTTTGACTGACAGCCTTCATTGTAAGTATCTGAGGAGAAATTATGATCATTTTCATCCCCTGCATTTGCAGTTGCTTGCTCTGTCATTCAGCCTTCCTAAGGATCCAGGTAGTGACCATCACATCCCTCTGGCTCTGAAGGAGCAGGCAGAGCGGCACACCTGGCTAACCTGCAGTAACACAGGAGGAGAAAGCCAGCCCCTGAAGGTCTCCTGTCACACAGAGTGCTGGGCACTGCTGTGTGCTAGCAGGAGGTGGGAGGAGAATAACGAACAAGAAAGCAGAGGATTGATTTAGAGAGATGACTGTCTACCGTCAGAAGCCTGTCACTGCACAGTAGGCACGGGATGATGAAAGCAGCCTGTAGGGCCACTCAGTCGCCTTCTCTCTCTCTTTCTCTCCATTCCTCCCACTTGGAGAGCAGGGGCCATGGGATGCATGGCCATGCCATAGCCTTGCTTGGGATTCACAGCTAGTTGCACTTCAGCATGAAAAAATGCAGGTGGAATGTCTCCATATTTGCTCATATTTTAAAACAACACTACAAAAAACCCACCCTAAACAATTACCGGTCTCTCCACCTACTCTCCCACTCTCCATTGTTCCTGCACAGAACTTGTCAGCCTTCCATCCATAAGAGAGAGGAACTGCAGGCAGGGAGGAGGGGTGAGGGAAGGCTGGGGGTTGGAGCCATTTAAGCTGTCACCAACTCTATCAGTGCATTTAAATCACTGACACGGAATTACAAAGCCACATATTGCAGTTCAAAAACAACCAGCACCAAAATTCCCTTCAGCGTAGCATCCTTCCTCCAGGATAATGCATTTTCAAACTTCATAGTATAACAGTATACGAAGAGCACAGCAAACTCATGGTCTGGATGGTGCAGCAAGGATCTATACATAGAACTTTTTTCTGCTGAGGGGTAAATCAAATTCAAACAACACAAGCCATTTATGCTCTCCTCTTTCTTTCTATTTAAATGGGTTACTGCTGGTAAGCACCATAGTAGTTAAGGATCTGTCAGCAATTCCAATACAAAGAAGAGCAATCACACCTTTAAGCAGACTCCCAGTGATGGGCTATAGACTATCAAAGTTAAATAGATTCTTAAAATCCTAGCCGTTAGGGCTGGGAAATCTTTCAGCACTAATAGTGCATGACTGTTCCCTGCAATGAAACCATCATGATAAGTGGTTTAGCCCGTGCCGCTCAAGAACAGCTCGTCTGCCCTTGTGGCCACCCTCCTTCAGGTCAGATATCCCATCATCTAATCTGCATCAATTTGAGAACTTGTCCCCTCAAGGCACCTTCAGTCTGCAGAGATGCTCCTGCTTTTACAGAACCTGTGGTCTTGAGGGATTGATGTGGATGCTGACCTGTCTGTCTCAGTACTTCTCAATTTTTGCCCTGCCAGATCTCTGGCTTTGCCTGTGATCACAGTGGCCGACGCTCAGCGAGGTGAGGAACTGTGGTAGGTGCCAGCTAGCAGAGGTCTCTTTTAACCGTGATTTATAGAGTAATTGCCTGTCTGCAGCACATGGGTACACTGTCGGCCATGCCTTTGTTCCCCTTTAGTTCCTCTTGAATGCACTATATACTAAGCATTATCCTTTCTCCCTGGGTTGCCCTTCTCACAGATATACTCTGCTGTTCCCTGAAACTCATCAAAGCCAGAAGCTCGGAATTTTTGCAACAACTCTGCTGCATTTTTTCTGGATTCTCTGCCGTTTATTTACATTTCCCTTGTGTGTCATCTAAGGTGACTTACATCTGTGTTTGACACTGGTTCTCCTACAGTAGTCCATAGCAAATTGCTAGGGAATAATAAAGGAAACAGGGCATGTAGTGAGTGTCTCTCTTGGTCTATTCTCCCACTTCTCAACACTTTTCAATGTAAACACTTCTTGAGAGAGAGTTTGGGACAGGAGCAGTAAGACATGGGGAAATAACACATCTTCATTGCCTGACAGCCTCTTCTGAGATGAGACAGAGATTTTCGTTTTCCCCCTGACAGTCATTTGATGAGATGCTGTAGGAGAACAGTCTGTTCTGTTGTGTTTTCTCTATATATTCCTGTGAGAACACAAAAAGGGAAATCCAAGGAGCCACTTGATTTTAGATCATATTATATTTGTGTAAAAGTGGAAGACAAAATAAATAGTTTTTCTCTTCTTACTAGGATGCTGGTAAAAAGGCATGGCATCTAGTATTTTCAGAGAATTGCAAATGAAAATTCAAAAACTTTGAATTAATTGAGAAAACAGTGGTTTCAGCAAGAGAGTTCAGAATATGGGAACACAAACTCCCCCAAAACCACTAAGACCTCCTTTTGATACAAGTTGAGTGAAGATATTCAAGTCATTCCATCTTGTGTCTATGGTTAATTTTCCTAGAATTACTGCCACCACAGCTTAGATGGTGAAGTCCAGCAGTTTTGCCTCAGAGTTGCCTGAAGTATACAAAGTCAATGACTTTGCTCTGAAGTAGGCTAAGCAGTTCCCACCAATTCTGCTCCAAACCTGACCTCCTTTGGCAGATGGAGAGTGACAAACAGCTTGAGAGTAGAAGCCTCTCACAATACTCCAGCCATTTGCCAAGTGAACGTCAAGCAAACCATGCTAATGCTGTGCCCTGAGATTGTTTCATGTGGTCTCATCCTGTAAAAGAATGAAATCGCTGGTAGCCTCCATTCCACAGGTAGTGGAAGAGTTGTTGCTGCAGCAGCAGATTAAATGTCTTTGTCCTCATGGAAAGTGAAGAACTGGACTGCTCCCTACCCAATACTCCTTTATTTCTGGCTGCTTTGTATATTGCTTTTTACTTGACTTTTGACACATTCTGGTCATTTTAATTTAACTAAGGTAATTGTCCTCCAACAAAGCCATTGCATGCAGGGAAAGACAGTGTTTAAGGGAGAATAATGCAGGACAAAATACACCAATGCCATGATGTACCTGGATTCCTTTCACCAAAACCCAACCCTCCCATCCTGCCCAGCAGCAGAGGCACAAATAACCTTGCACACAAACCTGTGTGGTTTGGGTACATCCTAACACGTGAGTTTGAAGTTGTGTGTTCTGTTCATCTAGATCTTAGGGCAGATTCCTCTCATTTCCACCAAAGTTTATCCTTTATTTGAGTCCTGCAAAACCACCTCAAACCAAAGCAGCCCAATACCTTGTTTCTCTGATCTGGTTTTCTCTAAGTCAGGGGTATTCTGTGGGACTTACCTCCCGAGGATGAAAAATACAGCAGAAACTACACTTAATACTGCTGTGTAATGTTGGTTACTCAGCAGGCTATGAGATGCAAATGTAGTAATTTTACATCAGTTACAAGCAAGGCAGGGCCTTACTGAAGTCACTGTATAGCTGACCTTTGTCACTAAATGGTGTTGAAAATGACCTGGCAATCCTTTCTGAACATAAATGACACACAAAAATGCAGTACTGGCTATGCTGTGCCCTGTTGGAGAACATTCTTTTCTTGTGGTGCTTTCCCAAGGGGTGTTGGAGTTTAGTTAACTGTGTCCCTCTGAGCAAAGACAGGCACAGATTTCCCTTATTCAATACAACCTTAACATACTAAGCTGCATGTGTTTGTGGGAACAGGTATTTGCTATTCCTTGAGCAGGATTGTAATTCTTCTGTGGAGCATGAGAGCCATGATTAGGAAGCCAGGATTGCTCTGCTCACAGGAATCCTGCCATTGTCTTTGATTGCATGGTATTAACTGTAAATTATACCCTTTTGGAGACTGCATGTAAAAATAAAATAAAAAAAAATAAAAGTCAAAAGACAGAGAAAATATTGATTCCAGAGGCAGCGGCAACTACAGCTTTGTTAAATTAGAACCTTAAAAAATAATATTAAATGAACATTTCTGAGGGTGAAAGAGGCACTAGGAGAAGAGAGCTGTGATTCTCCCCTTAGGAGTATGCAAATTGCATTGCAGGCAGTGAGATGTCACTGGTTTAAGTAAGAATATGGCTCAAGGAATTAAGGAGAAGGTCCAGGACATGGATAACAGGGTTGTTATTACGGTGCTGGTGAACTGAAAGCCTATTTCATTAAGAGCACAATGTGTAAATAAAAATGGAAGTAGCTATAGCCTGAGACTGCTGTTAATACCTCTCAGACTTCTAATGTCTTTTTGAGCTCTTAGTGACACAAGTTTCCACCTTGGCTTGTTCTCAGGAATCAGCTCTGCCTGTTGTTCTGCACTGATGACAGATACTGTTGCAATCAGTCAGCCTACAATTTAACTGGTAAACTGGAATTGCAACTGGACTTTGTCTCACTCCAGCCCCTGGAGGCCTCCCTGCAAAAGCTCTGGAGATGCAAAATGGTGGTAGAATTATAATCACTAAAAGTCTTCAAGCCTGAGGCTGCTGGAAGCTGAATATAGATATCCTGGAGAGATAATGGGCTCGCAGAAAAAGCAAAGCGTAGGACAGATGGCTTTTTTCCCATAGATACATAGATTTTAAAACCAGAAATGCCTATTAGGTCATGGAGTTTGGTTTGTTCCATGGCACAGGCCAGAGATTTCCACCCAGAAATTCCTGTTTCAAGCCCATAACTTCTGACTGAGATCAAGTGTATGTCTTTAGAGCACACACGCTGTGGATGCAATTCAGACCTAACAAT
Source organism: Acropternis orthonyx (assembly GCA_035583155.1). NCBI lineage: Eukaryota > Metazoa > Chordata > Aves > Passeriformes > Rhinocryptidae > Acropternis > Acropternis orthonyx. The sequence continues at coordinate 16,637,684 of JAWWEU010000023.1, forward strand.
TCTATGAATCTATTTATCTCTGCCAGTTAGACCATATATGCCTGGCTGTCCCAGATGTGTCTATTAAAAAGGCTAAATGAAGGTCACTGGGCAAAGCATGAAAATAAGGAAAACAGCTTAGCAAAGCTTTGAACAAATATCTAGGACAATGACTACAATTTAATACCTGTTGGTGAACTGTTTCAGCTCTTGCACAGTGCACTGAGTGAGCACAATATTCATTCATTGTAGGTTTCTGCTCCTTCATCCTTCTTGGAGTCTGGTTTTATTGAAAACTCAGCAAATAAATACAACAAAACCCCTCATCTCTTCCCTCTGCCACACTTTGCTATTCTTAGAGTTGCTCTCTAAGATCCCCTCCCTTCTAGATCTCTGACCAAAACCGCAGTATTTTCACCCTTCCAAAATTTGGTTAGAACCACTTTTCCAATCAAACCAATGTTCTTTGACTCTAACAATTGCTCAGATTTTTTATATGGAGTTTTAGCAGGAGATCACTCATTTCTTCTGGGTAGCATCTGCCACCACTTCAGTCCAAGATGAACTGGCACTTGCATCCTCTTGCCTCAAGAATCCATGAGTAAATCTGTATGACTTCCACTATGCCCCAAGCAGGTATCAGTTCCATGAAGACTATTTTCTTTTACCTTTCTGAGTTCTACTGCCCCAATACAAAGCCCAGGTTAGCCATCGTATTGTCCTGAATTTTCCCCATCCAAATTTACTTCAAAATCTACTAATTTTTGTTGATATTTCAGGAAAGGGATACCAGAGAGATCATTAAAGGGAGAAGGTGCAGTGGTTTCTGGGGTGGTAGTCAAAGAATGTTAAAAATATATATACAATATATTAATTATTATTTGAGGGAATGGATTTCATGACCTGGGAGATAATCTGCTGGTTCTTTGGTGTTTTTTGTTAGGGGTTTTTTTTAGTGGGTGAAAGGAGGCCAGGGACATTTATAGGCTTTCTCTCTTCTCTTTAAGTGATGTTCTCCCCTTTTGCAGAGCCTACCTCATTGGAAATCATTATATATCCATAGAAGGCAGTGTGAGGCTTCCTTTCACACTTATCCCAATACTCCTTGAAAAGCAAGAGTATTCCTGTAGAAGAGGGGTAGCAACACTGAGATTACCTAGTGTGTCTCCGACCCTGGGAATGAACCAGGCTGTTATTTCACCCCTTGCCACAGGAATAGAAAACAGGGTTCCTGTGGCAGTTGAGCCAAGTCCCACCACTATCAGCAGTTATCTACTGTATGCTTCTGATAATAGGTATTCTCATAGAAAGGTTATGATGAAAGAGTCGGGAAGGAAGGAAAGGAATTATAGGGGATGGTGAGAATGAAAGAGGCACAAGTAACCTGAGCATGACACGTTCTTATGAAGCCTGTCTTTTATTTCCTATGTTTAGAGAAAACAGTTCTCAGTTTATGGCTTTTGTTCAATCAGAGAGAAAATGAGCTATAAAAGCAGAGATAGGAAGGAGTTAACCAATTTCCAATTCAGTGTGTTACAATTTGCTTCAGTAATAATAATAAAAAAAGAACAATACTGGGAAACATAATTTTTAAAATGAAGACTACTAAATCAATAGGCACTACATGACTAATCATTTTCTATTTTCTTGGTGGAGGAAGGTAGAGCTGTGATCAGAAATCAAAAGCATAAGTCTCCAGTTTCTCTGCAATCTGACAAATTCTGCTTCACTGTAATCCACAGGAAAGGAGATTTTCACATGAGCAGAAACTAATGCTAGTAAATGGCATTAAAATCACTGCCCACTAACATCATCTCATTTTGTGGAAAGATAATGAAATTCATTTGATGCTAGATGAGTTAATTACCCAAATCCCCACATTTCTAGGCAACTGAGTGTTTCAGCCTGAGACCAGAAGTCAGGGGTGAATTCTTCACTTATACAGTCTTCAGCTGTGGTGGGACTTCACATAATAGCTCCTTAAACATGTGTTTGACTTGTAGCATGTGAGTAGTCCTGTCAGCTTCAGTGAGACTACAGCACCGCTAGGAAAGGCAGGTGTTGCAGTGATTCTTGAACCTGCCACTCCAGTGGTAATTTGTAAAATCCTATTTGTTCAAGTAGTTCTCAAACTAGCGAACAAAGGTGAGCAAAAATCTTCTCTCTCTCTCTCTGCATTGAATATCTGGAAGCACAGAGCATCAGTAGAAGACTGGGAGGAGACGTTCAACAGTGAGATTTCAGTATTCATTGCAGTTCCTCAAATTACTTTGAAAATTTCAACCCAGAATTCATAACATCTACCCTGAGCCTCCAGAGCCCTCTGGCACTTAACCACCCCTTTGCTCTTCCTGGGTCTGATAGTAGATATCTGATACTGAAGCTTTTCAGAAGTGAACAAACATATGCTGGCTCCTGGCTGGAGCATTTTACTGCACAGTGTCTTACATCCTAAAGGACTCAGCACAGCTGTCAAGAGTTGAACACGTCCCAGTACAAGGTGGAGTGCAACAGCTGTTTGACACGACGAAGCAACTCCCTTAAAAGTTTCAAGTTCCACAGTTTTACCGTGGTATCCGCACAGTGACCTGTGGGGTGTGGGACAGGCACGAGTGACTCAGATCATGGGGAATTCTGGTGTGAGAGCTGCCTACGGCACATTCTCTGCCAAGGCCTGTGTGATAGGGACACTGCCCTCAGCCTGTCCTGGGTGGGTGGCAGCAAACTGAGCAGTACCAAGGGTATGAGTGATATCACTGAGCACATCAAACCCCACCACTGGTTCTGAACAGGGCAGAGCAGCTGCCAGAGCTGTCATAAACTAAAGGAATTTTGACTTGACAGAAAGTTCAGGGATGCATTTTCTATCACATACTCACATACCAACTCAAAGTTACTGGGCAATAGAGAAGAAAAAAAAACAACTTTGGTTTAGCAAAATTCCTTTTGCAATGGAGCCTGTTTTTTAAGGAGCTTGCTTTAGTATACAAGTGTTTGTGGGAGATTAGTACTTATTAACTAACAACCTTTGATGATGTTTACTCCCACAGTTGATTTGCTCAGGTGTTTGTCACACAGAAGTAGAAATAGGCTTCAGTGACACAGCTTGTTCAGGGTTCAGTCTGCAGAATTTTGTAATTTCTTGGCAACTAAGTGATGGATTCCCATTTTCTGTGAAATTCTCTTCTTTACTGAAAGGCCTTTCATGCAAGGACTCTGGGGTAATTAGAAAAATAATAACCTTGCAATACCCTCTTGATCTGTTTTTAATGAAATGAAGTGTGGAGAGGGTAGGTGCTTTGTCCATAGTCAAATAGTGAGTAAGTGGCAGAACTGAAAATAGAACCCAGGAGTCCTAGTTTTCACTCTTTGCCTCTAAGAAGCACTTCCACTATGCATTGAGTTCACTTTTTTCCACTATGCATCAGGGGTTAGACTATTTTTTTTTGCACATGACTGAAAAAAAAAAAGTGTACAGGGAAATGTTGCATTGCAAAAAGCTGGACCAGATGAATTAGCAGATTTATACTGGGTCCTCAGTCAGTTTTCCGCAGCTCAATCATGTTTTATTGAGCACATCAGTCATTTGTGAATGTTACCTGAAGTATCACCTCCATTTCGAAAGCAGGGAAATAAGTACAGAGTAGATGAAGTTACTTGCCCAAATTCACAGAGGGAATCTTGGATACATCTGTGAATTTTACTGGCAACTTCCTTTTTCCCTCAGAAAAGCCTCTTCTTTGTTAGGTTGCACTGTTTCCAGAAATAAGACCATGCAACCCTGGTAAGGCATTAAAACCCAAGTGGGGTTTCTGGGCACATTAATGAGTGGCTTCCAGGATCTCAGTCTTGAATTAAAACAAACCAAGTTTCCAAAACAATAGTAAAAATTTTACAACTGCCAGAAGCTGCCAATCTGACACTGACCTTTTGAAAAGGTGACATTAGCTCCCCCCAACTCGGTGGGGGCTGAATGCAATGACACTGCAGCCCTCGAAAGCTCAAACCTGTGCTGTGCACTTACTCGTGAATGAGAATATATTAGGAAGGAGAGGTAATAGAAAATGCTGCACTATCACAGATAAGTTTCTGGAGAAGCTTGCAAGATTAGGGAGATGCTTCTGGTCTGCTTGTAGTAATATTTCCTGGCAAGGTCATCATCTGAGGATGAAACCAGAACCTCTGATTTAAAACCAAAAGACCTTATGGGAACCAAAGGCCAGATAATTTGCTAAATGACTAGTTTTACTGTACAGAAGCTGACTTCACTGTCTTCCCTGAACATTTAATGTAAATTTAATGGAAAGATGTGTCTATTAATAATATTGTCAGTTCTTTATATACATGCCTTTGAATCATAAGTCAGGTATCAAAACCTGCAGAGTTATACTGGTCTGTGTTGATTTTCTACCAAACTGCACAAGTCTCTTCATCCCATTCCCATCTTATCCATCTCTAATTGGGTCAATGTGGAAAACTTTGCTTCTTTTCTGGAGGGAAAAAGAAAGCCTTCACAGATAGCTCAGATCCCATCTGTTGAAGGTAACTGAGGATGTCCATGCCTACATTGGTGAGACTGGATTCAGGATGTTGGAGAGATGTATGTTACTGGGCAATGGAGTGCTATGTAACTCCAGGTATGAACAGCCTTGTGGCTGAAACAGGGAGGAACAAAACTGCTCTTGGAAGAGCAGCTATGTGACACTGTCATGACATGCAGCAGTTCTGAGGCACACCAGTGCCTCCCTGCTACAGGCACATGCAGACGTGCACAGTCGTACATCATGACACAGCAATTACCTTCTGCAAAGAGAGCTAAAAAAAGGCTGATAGAACGATAAGAGTACCGAAATTTCCTGCTGGGATGTGCCATGGGTGGCAGAATAAATCTATTTCTTCTTCCCCTCTGGGAGCAGCTGCTTGCTGGAGACAAGTAGGCAGTGTATGAGTATCACGTTGCAGTTTATTAGCAGAAGGATTATGGACAATGGTGTTTCTTAATAAACTGATCAGAGCCATAAAACAGCCATTCCAGTGCTGGAAGCAGCATTTTTCTGGCTTGGCCACATAACAACACCCTCACTCAAGGTGCCAATTCTGGTACCCTCTGACTGAGCAGCAGGTCTTGCTCTGAGATCTTGCCATGCTGTCTATTATCCAGCTGCACGTGATGATCTACTACCTGACAAAATATATTTTGGACTGCAATCTATCAGTCCATGCTGGCTGTGGGTGAAGTTGAGTCAAACTCTGACAATTGCTCCTGAAATGAGTTTATCTCAGTAGAGTGAGCCAAGAGCATGTTGTGCAAAGGTTTCCCAGGCAAAACAACTTATAAAAAATGAAAAGCCTTCTACAAAACATCAGTCCCTCAAGGTTTACTTGGCTTCATATATCTTATGAATCTTCTCATGTAATTTCAGTTAACTTTTAAAAAATTAAAATACTTATGAAAATAATATCAAAATGGTTATTAAGTAGTCTATGCACTGTGAATGTTTTAGTAAACAAAATGTGATCATTTTATGTATCAGTTATTATTTACTGAATGTATAGTATTCAGCAAGTAAAAGGTCAGATGTGTTTTCAAGACAAAAAAAATGGTAGAAAAGTATTGATGAAAATGTTATAGGCGCTCTCCTGACAAAGAAGAAATGGTTCAATTTCAAACCCTATGAGAAGGAAGGAGAGTTGAAATGTCATTAAAGATGGGTTTATGTGCCCAAAAGCTTTTTTTTTTCCCCCTAGCTATACTGATTGGTCTTTTAAAAGATATTAGCCTTATCGACATCCTTAAATGTTCACAGCACAAAACCTTGCTGCCACAGTCCTCTCTCCAAATTTGTAGCAGCATGTTCTGAGTGTGCTTGGCTGGAGTCTCAGTGTCCTGTCCTCAGGGTGGTTGCCAGGGATGAGGAACCCGGTCCCTCCTGTGCTGGAGCACTCCAGCATTCCAGGGGCAGCTCTGTGGATTCACAGCTCTTTCTCAGACCTTTCCAGAGCTTCCTCACACTTGATCTCTTCCTTATGGTGCAGTGGGCCTTTAATAATGTTAATATTTCTTGTGACCCTTAGAGTAAAACTTGGTTGATAGCCAGATTTTATACAAAGAGATGCTAATTTCTGTTTAATTTTCTCCCTTTTATTACTAATCATATCACTGCAAAACGTAGTTTACAGCAATATAAATAGGATCCATTGCTGGAGGGAATTGTGCAGCTTCTGTCAATTTTTCAGCACCCAAATGTGAAACTGAAGCAATTAAACTCTGAGGGGAAAAAAGTAACAGTGTGGAACACATCAGAAATCGGGTCATGAATTCACACAGATGGGAAAGCCAGGAAGCAGTGGGAAAGCAGGATTTTGATTGACTCACCATCAACAGTAAATGAGCCATTGGCAGTTTACTGTCAATTTTTTGCCATTTAATCTGTGGGTTCCAGAGGTGATGGCACCCTCCTCAACCTGCTGCTGGGGGGTGGGAGTGGAGAGGAAGGTGGACAGAGAGAGCAATAGCAGGAGTTTAGGCGAGGACAGGGGATGGGTCAGTGTCACAGGGGGAGGAAGGCAATTTTATCATCCCCTAAATCTGATGTGGAGCTAAAATTAAACAATATCCAGGCAATAGTCATGGGTGATAAAAATATGCCACCCAAAAGGGATCATGAGGTCTCTGCAGATTAAATAATAATAACTTCATGGTAGTAATTAGAGGCATTGACCAGATCCAAGCCCTGGGAATTGCTGTACAAATATAGTTAAGGATAGTTATTCCTTAAAAATATATGAAGCAGAGGGAAGAGAGGAAGGAGCAGAAACCTCGCAGCTGAAGGCAGAGGCAATGTGATCCTGACAGGGCTTCAGTGTTACCTGGAACGTGTAAGGTGCAGACAGGGATTGCTCTTGTGTTTGCTCCTATAGAGCACCTGCTGAACAGGCTCAGAGGAAGAGACGTGATGTTTAAATCCTCTGCTAGTCCAGCTCTCTCCAGTGGAAATCCAAGACTCAACCACAAGCCTGTGGGGCACACCAGGATAACTCACAGGCAACCAGAAGACACATTTACCCCGGCTACTGAGGGTGTGCCCACGGCCTGAACAAAGCTCAGTGGGATTTCTGGAATTTTCACACCACCCAAGAAAACACAAGACCTCAGTAACCACGGGGTGTTTTAGCATGCAGAAGCTCAGTGTATTTTTCTTTTCAAGAAGCAGCACAGCACTTCTGAGAATGAAACAATCAGTTATAAAAGTAACCTTGCAGCAAAGCTTCAAGGGGGAGTTATATATGCTGGCAAATTTTTGCTGTTTATTCATTCTAGACACACTTATAGACTAATTCTCCTCTTACTCTGATTTTATATCAATTATTCACCATTGATTGAGTGGAGTTAATTTAAATTTACAGCAGTGTAAGTGAGGAAAAGCGGTTTGTAATCAGTAGCAAGTTGATTCTCCCACCTTTACTCACCATGAATAGTACCTTACTCATTGAATAATGCTATAAATTCCTCTTGGGATTTCTCACAGAATAGGATAGTATGTGATCTGAGTAAGGATGGCAAATACTTTTCACATCAATTGCTCCACTGGACAGGACTAGGTGACATACGTTCAGCTGTGCATTCTTGATAATTTTCTAATGTGTATCTTATAATGACATTTCCTACCTACTGTGTTCTTTGGAGTTTGGGAGAGGTGTGATGTACAAAAAGAGCAAAAATGCTGTACCAGCACTATTGGACAGACAGCACTGGAAATCTCTTTCCCATGAGAGACAATCCCCTATTTAAATTGCGTATTTTCTTGTGCTTCTGAAGAGACTTCTTGATTTCCTCTTACTGGTAGATAATGAATACGAAATGGCATTGGAGCAGGGTAATAACTTGCTAAATTTTTCTCTAAGTTTGTTATTGCAATCCTCATTCAGCCCATGCATGTGCCAAAGGGATTTGCTGGATCGGGACTGGCCTTGATAGGTGTGGCCTATTGACATTCTGAACTATGACAAAAAATTAGAGATTAAACTTGGTGACTGCTGAGGGTGACTTTATTTAAATGATTTCTATTTTTTTTAAGTCCAGAGCAGTCATTTATAACACTGCCAGAGAGGAATTCAGGATCCCTCAGCGGTGGCTCAGCTCTATATTCCTATTTTAGCACAGCTGTCAAATGAAAGCTCAGAAATTTAAAAAAAAAATTTTTTTTTTAATTGCCTGTTTTACTTTTTTCTTACCCAAACTGATCAAATCCTGTTATGACTCAGAAGACATAGTTAAAATTAAAAATTAATTTATTGTGTATTTATTAATATTTTAAAAATTATTTATCTTGGAGACAAGCACTCACTAAGCAAAAATTATATTAAATTGTTAAGCAAACAGAATAGAGACTTAGAATGAAAACCCCTCTGTGGGGTTATCTGCTGTGATCTGTACTAGGAGACAGGATCTGTGCCTCTGCACAGGGATGTGTATTCTCTCATTTGAGCCAACCACTTTGCCAGTGGATAGGCCTGTGCTTAAAATTATACACCTTCCCCCACCCACGCCCCCACC
>JAWWEU010000023.1:16646256-16714815 GCA_035583155.1 Acropternis orthonyx
AAAGGAACAAGGGAGGAAACAAAGAATAAGAAGCAGCAGAGGAGATCTGAAGGACAGGTTCAAGATGTTCATTTCCTTGACATTAAAAAGCAAAAAACACCCCACGAAAGGGTGATGGTGTGGGTAAGTGTTCAGCACTCAGTTATGTTTTTGCAATGTTAAAGAAACAAGCTCTCACTCACATCTGCCTCACCAGGTTTGCTACAATGATTTGGGTGAATGATAAGGAGATAGAGAGGGAATCAGGGAATCTCCTTCCGTGCAGATGAAAGGAGAGGTGGATGCATGTCAGGGAGAAAGCACCCCTGGCCCCAGGCCTTGAGGGCAGGAATCAGCTGAGGCTGCTTGCCAGGATTTCACAGCCTCCACAAAAATCTCGATATTGTGTGACAAGTCAAAATTGCTTGTCTCTACCTGACTGAATGCATTTCCACTTGATGGGTTTTATATTTGTACGTGTCTCCAGCAGAGGAATCTGCGAGTACGGAAGTGCTGAAATTTTGAGGACATCTAAGTAACGTGGCTTTTATTAATAAAAAAGAAGTTTGTGATTCATTTTATGACAGCAAAAATACATTTGTTCACCCAGTAAAAGTCTCTCCATGAATAAGAGAGGTGCAAGAATGTTTCAGTGAGTGAGCTGGCTGCATATCGATGAGATCGCTGGAGCCTCATTAATCTTAGTGGTGGTACCGGTAACAACATGTGTTGGCAATGGGATGCAGAGCCAGCCCTAATTCTGAGCCCTAATTCTGATTCAAACCCAGGCAGCCCTTGAAAATTGTTGGGCAGTTTCTGTGTGTTGAAGCCAGAGCACAGTCTTTGTTTGTGTGGACAAGGCAGTGGGTGTGATTGACACATATACCCACACACCTCTGTGTGGTCTGTGGTGGGCAAGTTGAGACACTGCAGTCAGGAATTTGTTTACATTGGGAAGCAGTGGAAATGCAGTGGATGCTGGGGACCTGCTGGAAAACTAGGGATTCCTGGCACTGCTACTGATCTGTTATATGATTTACTTGACCTTTTTGCTTCCCTGCACTGTCACTCATTGTCTTGCCTACTTAGACTGTAAACCTTTCAGAAAAGAGGTTATTCCTAACCCAGAGGATCACCAGTATTATTTGAATCTCTAGATGCTTCTGTGATAATAACAGTAAAGAAGATTGAAAAACTGTTTCAAATACATGGTAGTGTATACTTGTGAGAGACAAGGTATTGGAAACACCAAAACAAATGGGGTGACCTTGTTGTGGATACTCTTAAGCTGGAAATGCAAAGATTTTGAGGGAAGAGTTAGGGAACAGCTGTATAAGGAGCAGGGCCAAACAACCTAACTACACTGAAGGTGATACATTTTATACATTTATAAATGTATAAAAGGGAGTTTTACTCTGGTTCTGGGCAAGAGTGGGAACTGTCATCAGTGGCCAGTGAATTGCTTTTCTGGGGTCTCATGGCCAGTGAGCAGAGGGAGAGGACACAGTCAGAGATTTACATGACAGTAAGAGCACCTGAACTTACTTTTTTATGTAACTATATTACTGCATTTTGCCTTAGCTGAGAACCAAATAGATTGACTGAAGCAACAAATAAAAGCAGCATTATAAATTTTGTAGGGGAGTGCAATTTGACAGAGACGAAGCAACTTCACCATGCAAAGAAAAGCTGTGATTCACTCATCAACCACATTTTCATTTTCCTGTCTGGAAAATACAAAGCAAGGGAAAACCAAGTAACATAATTTACCTGTGTATTCAAAAAAATTAAGGTGTAGAAATGGAGAGGTCAACATAAAATGCCACAATAATTTTCAACATAGAAAGATTTCCAGGAGCAGGGATCTGCCAGGTCATGGAACAGAAACGATGTTGTTCTCTGTTTCTCAGTGAGCTGCAGGCTGGGTGATCAATAGAGTCCAAATTTGCAGCAAGCAATTCTGAGTTGAGAAGACCAGAGGTGATAAAGAGGAGTGTTAAAGTTATGTAACCAAACAAATAAATAAGAAGCCAGCAGGAGCTGAAATTCACCTGAAGGGATGTTTCAGGGTAGTGAATGATTAAAGCTACTACCACTTATTACTGTTTGCAATTCTATAGGTAACAAATAACCTGTAAACCTGGATTATTACAAATTCAAGTTGCGTGGAGTAAGAACAACGTCATATATAACCCATACATAAGAGGTGTAAACGCGTATGCTGCAAAGCATGAAGCATAGCTCCTGGTCCAACATCATGAGGAGTTAGTAGATTTACTTTGTATGTGTTTTGTCATAAATGTCTATTGCAAAGAGAGGCCACATTTCTCTGAGCCAAGAAACAATTCTGGTAGCCATCCCAGTGCATACATTACCCAGTTATATCACCCACCTTGGGCATAAGAAAAATAACTTCTATACAGCTTCAAGAAAGATGCCTAATTTCCTCCTGCATTTATCTGGCTATTTGATTCTTCTTCATTCAGAACATCCTGTTTAAGACAATTCACTTATTCTTCCCAATCAACACTTCAGTCTGGTTCAGGGGCCTCCCAGATCTTTTTTTTTTCAGAACACTCCAGCTCCTCAGAGTTCTGAAGTCAGCATTTTATGTCTTCCTTTTCTTGACAGAAAACATAGTCACTTCAGAGCTGATTAACATTTTTGTCACAGAAATGTTTTCCCATCAGACAACATGATTTCACCTAAACTGAAATTTGCAATGATAAAATGTCTTTTCTGACAAAAAAAAAAAAAAAAGAAAAAAAAAGTTTTCCATCTGGGAGAAGCATAACAAAATATTTTGTTTGGGGTTGACATTTCAACATAAACTTACTTGTTTTTTGTTTCAATATGTTGATTCAAAATTAAAAATGCTGTAACTGAATGACATGTTGGATCGTTCTGTTTTGATATAAAATGTCTAGATCTTAACATTTATACTTTTCCACGGAATTTTTGCTCTCTGTTCAAGTTTGAAATGAAGAATTATTTTGAAATTCCCTGTGGGAGGAAAATTCCATTTCCTCCCCTGCCCTCACATTAGGAGGAGAGACTGTTCTGAAACCAAAGGAGTAGGTAGGAGAGTCAGGGAGCCCCAGTTTTGCATCCTGTGTTGTATGTCATAGCTTAGCTGCGTAAATTTGACCAAATTGCTTCACTTCTTAAGAAGTTGGGTGGATTATGGAGCTTTTTGCTAAAATGAGGCAGAATACTTGTCTCTGTCCTTAGCAATGTTTTGGAAAATCATCAAATCCAGTTTGTAATTTAGGAATAACAGTAGTTGCCTGTCTCACAGAAAGGATGGGAGTCTTAATTGTTGCTTATGAAATTCTCTCAGATTCTTGAAAGATGCTGTAGAATTCTAAAATCATATTTACTGAAATGAGTTATTCAGGTGACTTACAAGTGCTGAGTAAACCTGGCTGTTATTTTTAAACAAATGAAAATTATTTATTTTGAACAGTGCTTCTAATCCTCTCTGCCAGGGTCTGAACTCTCTTCTTTGGGTTCTTCTTCTTGCTCCACACTTTTATGCACAGATGTAAAACAGCATTTCTCAGTAAATTGAACAGTGACACTAATTACAAGGATAGTTTCTTCTGTTGCCGATGATGCACAGAGATCCATTAGAAGTTTCCATGCTGTTTTTCACTTCCAGCCAGATAATCATACCTCTGTCCCTTTCCTTTGTTCTTTCCATTTTTGACATCATCTCTACCTCATGCACATAGACATAGAGTGGCAAAAGTTATGGGATCAGGAGGATAGAAAAAGCTGCAAACCAAAGTGGATAAAGTAAGGGTTTTCATCCAGGGCTCCTTTAGCCAAATCTCTCTCTTGCTTTGCTTGACATTCAGACATTTAGAATGATTTTCCATGCAGAGCTAAAATGTAGACATTATCCGTTCAAGGGGAAAAAGAAGGGCCAGGATTTTTGATTGCAATGTACTGTAGGTTCTTGTTCTCTCCAGATCAAGTCTCTTCATGTCAGTAGCTTGCACTGAGACTAAGCCAGTTCTTTAGGCTCCAGTATCAAGGGTGCTGATGCCTTCACTTTGTGTTTGCACTCAAATAAAAACATGAACACCATTCCTATCAAATTCAGCAGGATCTGGACAAAGTCTTGTTTTTCATAATCCTCTTTCTTTTTTTCCCTTCTGTCTCTGCTCTTCTTCTCCCTCAGCATCTCTCATGCTTTCTGAGTTCTCATCTGGGTTCCCTCACTCATGGGACCAGCGTCCTCTGTTCTGCAGCACCTCCCATTTAGCCACACCACAAAACGTCCCCCCTCTGCACAGGTCTCTGCCTCTTCCACCTGAAAATGAACCTCTTGCCTTTCATATCCCCAGCTCTTTTAGACTGTTGTCAGGTAAGCTTCAGTCTGCCTGCTGTTTAAACTGTTTATTGCTCTGTCTGATCCTCACCATCTGCATCCTTATTTTCTATATTCTCCTGAGACTATGAGTTTCTTTACTGCCAGGCCCAGAAGGACAGAAGTGTGTTTTTACTTGCACCTTGGGCTGTAGGAACTGTTGGAAAACATCATGCAAGAGCAATTGTACCAACATACTCATGATTATATAGACACAGGCAAAAAAGTGCTTTTCCCAAGAGGCCTTTCAACTCTTTACCAAATTAAATCCACATGAAAGAAGGCACAAGTCTTTTTGTTCAGTTTTTTGTTCCACTGTGTTTCCTTTCTTGCAAGTGCAATGGGCTCCATACACAGGCTTAAGTTAGTACACAAAACCCACACTACTCACTAACTGGTATTTTTTAACAGCTTTCTAAAACAGAACCGGCAATGTCTGGTTTGAGTGGGAATCTGGCAATTCCATCTCCAGTAGGGTGGTACATGAGTTAAGAAACAGTGCATGTACAGCTTGTGCTTGTACTCTCATTCTCCCCGACACACAAGTGGCTTTGCTGTCCTTGGTAGCTGCTCTTTGCTTTTCTGGTGATCTTGTTGACACAGGAACCTTTAATCCTGTTGGCACCTCAGCCAGGGCTGTTGTTGCCCAAAGTGTTGCACAAAGACAGGTTTACATGTACAGTGGCTTTTGAGCAGGTTCCATGGCTGATGATATACATCAGCTCTAACAAATCTAGTTTAGGATGAATAAAAAACACGGAGGGAGAGAAAAGGAAAGGGAAAACTCTCTCTCTCTCCCCAGGGGCCAGCCAGGAAGGGTAGCAATGAGGTCCCAGGTTCTCATAGTGGGTGTAAGGCCATGCAAGCAAAAGTACAAGAGTAACATCATGAGAACAATGAAGGGGGGGAAAGGAGGGGGGAAAGAGAATAGCAGCATGGGAACAATAGAGGGAAAACGCTGCCCCTGAGACTTTGGGAAAGTGCTGACTCAACAGCTTATGTGAAGGGTTATAGAGTTGCAAATAGGAGACCCTTGGCATTACTAAGGCTAAAGCACTAATGTACCTGAGGCCCTCTGTAGCACTGTGAATGCTCTGCTTTGTTTTCCCATCCTCTTGTCACCATGTCTATGATCTATCTTTTCTGATTTCCTGGTTGGAGAATCCCCAGGTAAGCAGGGCAAGGTGAGGCATTCCTGTAAATCTGATGTCTGGGCAGTTTCAACCTTCTGTAAGGGTTTCAGTTGAGCTGTAGAAAAAGAATTCCAACAAACTTACCTCTGCTACAGAGCAGTGTATTCCAGATTTATCCAAGTTCCATAACCAGTAGCCACTGGCATTTCTAAAGCATCAATAAGCACATCCCACTGCATCATTAATAATCACTGGCAGGAACATGGAACTTGGGCAGCTATTCATTCCTTCATTCCACTTCCATAGGTTAGTCCCTCCCTGTGGTATTCACAGGGAGAGCGTCCCTATTATATATTACATGGGGGAGTAAAAATTTATAGCCAGGATTTTCAAAGGAAACTAAGTGGATTAGCTACTCAAATACCCTAGAATTTTAGTGGCTTAGTCACTTTTAACAATTCAAGGCAAAACTATTGAAGAACAACTGGTAGATTCATTATAGTGTTAATATTTAATATGATTCATTCTTATTTATGTTCTTGTCTCTGAGTCTACCAGTCCCAAGAACTGAATTCTCTGTCCTAGTTCCCTCTGTGTCTTCTGTACTACCTTCCTAGTGTCTGATCACATTTGTCTCTTCATTCTTGGTGTCATCTCTCCAGTGACTAATTTTCCCTGGCCCTCCTCTGGCACCCTCACCTTTGCTTAGGAAGGCTGGGAATGTCTATCTGCATGTGGCACCCAGGGCTCTTGCACTGGGCACTTCCTTTGCACTCTGACATCTTTGTTTCCCCATCAAGAAGCATGATATCCTCCTGGCGTTCAGGCGAGGAAGAAAAGCAAACCCAGTAAACAGGCACAGTAATTAGATCTGATGCCTGGGTTCTGGAGAGGAAATTGGGAGATAAATTAAAAGTTGGTCCCACTGGAAGGTTCCCCAATGGATATTGATCAGGCTCAGGTGAACTAGAAACAATCCAAGGAGAATTTATTGATTAGAAGCTGACAACCAATTGTTTCTTCCTCTCTCTGTTTCGAGGTTGTAGTTTTTGTTTGCCTGCTCCTCTGATAGAGGCCGCAGGTAAATTCCTTTAACTGCACTCCTTTGTCTATGTCCAAGGGGCAGCAGAGTGGAAGCACAAAGGCTGGCAAAGCTCATTAAAGTCAGGAGCACAGAAATGGAGTGCAGGTCTTGCCATTGCTTTCCCCAGAGATGCTCAGGGTTCTTCTCCATTCCTTTCTGAGGCCCTGACCTCTTGTCCTTCAGATTACACAGTTGGTTAGCTGAAACCTTTGCTCTTGGATTTCTAACTCTCTGGCACAGACAGCGCTCCCATGAAAAACACGTATCTCTGTCGAGGAGAGGAGTGAGGAAAAGAGGCCCAGATAACTCTCAGAGGCTTTATCTGCCTTGTCAGCAGACCTAGTCAAGAACTCAGAAGGAGAAAGGGTATTTTCCCCTGACTGCAGGAGCCACCTCTGGTTTTAAAGTGAGTTATTAGTTTGACTCTAACCATTGTTTTAACTCATAGATTTCAATACCACTGAAATCTAAAGGAATTAGGGACCCAAATCTGAATATAATCCTTCTTAGGGGAACACAAGAAACACTCCTGCGCAAAGTGAGCTTCCAGTCTTAGGTGATGTCAAATGCAACGTCAGCAATCAGAAGCTTGAATCCTCTCCTGAGTATACAGTAAAATCTTTAACTGCATCTCCTCATACTACTTTTCACTCAGCAGTTCTGTCTCAGGACAGTGTACAGAATAGATGGAGCTTTATGAATAAGCAGCTAGTCAATATTTTATTTCCTTCTCATTATTTGGCATATGGCTCCAGGCTTTATTTGCTGGACACAACTCAAACCCTATTCTGGAGAGAAAATGATTAATTTTCTCCCAGGTTTTTTGTGTGGCACACATCACTGTAATGGCTGACTGCTGTAAAGACATTAACTAACACTGTGTCACATCTCTGTTTGATGAGGGTATACTATTGTATTGGGTTTCTCTTTGGGAAACTGAGGCAGAAACCTTGCAGTAGGGAGTTTTGAAGGACTTCATATATTTAAGCAGCTTCCATCTTTCTGTGTCGTAGATGGGTATGATCAGGATGTCCTGTAAATCACAGCCCAGGCCTCACATCAGGAATCAAGAAAACATTCTCAGTGAGTGACCTCTCATGGTAGTTGGCTTAAGTGTCTTTCTTAAACCAAGACATCTGTACAAATGACATTTATACTACCAGGCAGGGGAAAATCCATCCCTCTGGACATTCAGCTACATTAATCTCGAGACCCACCTCTCCTTTCCTCTCGGTTCCTTGCCTCATTTACTGTACATTTTACCATCTTGGCAATAAAAGAGCAGAGATCCTAAAGACAATGTCCTCTTTCAGTATAGCCTTCTGTTCTGCTGAGGAATAAGTCTGCCTTGTGCAATATGTAAGTCAGTCTTCAATCAGCAAATAGCATGTGATAGGATAAGAAAGGACCAGATCACCAGAAACATGTTCAAAGGAACTGGATTTACTAAGTCTTCATGTTAAATTTGTACCTGCTCTTTCCTATCTTCTAAATGCATGACTTACCAGTATCAGCGTTTTTTTCAGTCCTTGCTTCTGTGTGTCTGTGCACATGTTTGAAAAAAATAAGCAAATGGAAACTACAGAAATTCCATCATGTGAGTTCAGATTCATTCCTAGGTGATTCATCAGTAACGTGGGAACATTTATACACGTTGTATAGGCCTCTGCTACCCTGGCTGTGGGAGTAACTGATAGAAGAAGTACATAGTTATCTTCCTTGTAGGTCAGCACACAGAGGGGAATGAGGCGAGCATTTTGCATCTGGGTTTTACAGATGCTTGCTAACAACAAGAGATAGTGAGACTCTTGAATCCTGGATTATACTGTGGGCCCTGAAAGGGAATTTAAGCTACTGGGCCCAGACATTTCTGCCTTTTCTCCCCAGCTGGTCCTCAGTGCCCCCTGCTCCACAGTTTATCTGCATACTCTATCTCCTCTAACTTTGCTGAGCTCCTACCCTTAGGAGGTGTGAATGCAAACTCAGACAATACAAGGATGCTACTGAAATGTCAAAATTCTGTAACAGCTTTACAGCTTAACATAAGGGGTATGATTTTTTTTTGTTGTTTATTGATGTAGGAAAAGGTGCATTGTATAGATGGTATAACACTGACTGATACCTGTTGCCGAATTTGAACTAAAACCAGCAAATAAACTTCTTTCCCCTATTTCTTCTCTCTTAAAATAAAATCTGTGAAACTCCAGGAAGATTTTTCCCAGATTTATCTGCAATGGGTTAGTGGCCGCCAGGCCAAGATGTTTCCCTATGTGATTTATATGTCTTTTCACTGGTCCTGGGAGTTACTGTTTCCCCCCCAGGTGTTGGCCATTTGTAGCACAGCTTAAAAGAATGAAATAATGTTTTAAACTCCCCTTTCCATCTCAAAGTTGGGCTTTCAACTTTAAAAATTGATTCACTTTGGGTGAAAGGTCCTGGCTTGAAGGGTTCTAGGGAATGAGGATCTTTATTAAATGACAGAACTTGTGCATCATGGACAGGATCAGGAGATACTTCCCAATCACCATCCCTCCTTTCCAACGTGACTTGCTCCTGAAGTAGAGGTATCTGCTGTAGGGATGAACTGATAGGTGTATTTTAGAGGACTGGTTGGCCTAGGTATATTTTCAAAGTCTGGTCAGTGGCTTTCTCTGATATGGCCCCTTTTCTAGAAAGACCTAGTTGGGGATTCCTGCAGTACTGCACACAAACCATTCTGCCATTTGATAAAGCTGAGTTGAGGCCATGGGGACACACAGACACTGGATGAAGTGGGCTTACACCCTGTCTCCAGACACTTGGCAGACTGACTCTCTTAGGAATTTGTTTTGCAGCTTGACAAAATGAAAAGCTTGATGAAATGCAATTTTAAAATATATGTATTTGGTAAATTAATGAACTAGCACTGACTAAATGAAATTACCAAGAGCAATCAAAACTGAGAAGAGAAATCTTTTTAGGTGATTATAACGAGCTTCTCTCTTCCCATGGACAGAAAGTTATATGTGAAATCAGTGTTTCACAGCAGAAAGGTTCACTCTCAGCATCTGTAATAAGTAAGCACCCTATAAAAGAAGATATGTAAGAAAATCCAGTGTTCAGATCCATTTCTCTGTTTCAAACTTCTTGAGTTCAGATTAATATTAGAAGAACAGGATCAGACAGGGTTTTATTGATGTTCCCATGCTCCTTTTGCAGTTACAAGGGTCTGTTCCTATGGGTTCAACTTATCTGCAGCAATTTATTATCCAGTGAAAAGCTTCCTCTTCTGTGTGCCCTGACAGCAAATAACAGTGAAGAACAGAAACCAGGTGGGAGACATGAAATTCTATGGCAACTGGAAGTAATACCAAAGCTTCCACTGGCTCCAGTAGAGACAAGGTGTCTCTCTGGGAGTTTTGCTTAAGCCAACACATATTAGCAACTTACTGTAGTAAAGGAATTCATCCCACTAGTGACTTGGGACTGGGTGAGTCTTAAAGATGTGCTCCGTTTTGGTAAGCTGGGCTTTAACTTGTGGAAACATGGCCTCTGCTTGTGGATGACAGTGATCTGGGGTGTCTTTCTAGTGCAGACGGTGTTTTAACCTTTATTTCTCAAATTTCTTGTGCAAACAGATGCATTTCCTTAGAGTAAGTGATGTGTCCCTATCCACTTGTGCAGACAATTCCTAACATTCTCCATTCTCTTGAAGAGACAACGATTTAAGGGCATGTCAGACAAATGGGCTGATCCAAATAATCACAAAATGGTGGAAGAGTTTTGACTTCACTCCTCTCCTGATCATGACCTCATGCTTTCAACATGTTCAGTGGAAATATGCCTGAGCATATGTTTGAATTTCTGCTGTAGAGCTCAGTAAAAACAGAGTACCAAATTCATCTCTGATGTAAGCCCTATTTAACTTCAGCAAGTTTACTCCGGGAGAGATTTGGTTCTGTGTACTTACGTGTACTAAATGGAAAAGTGAGGTTTTCTGTTCGTTCTCACTGCTATGGTTAGGCTAAAAAAAAAAAGCTACAGCACTGTGTTTCCTATGAAACAAGCATGCACGTTTATGTATTTATATCTCTACAGCTGTCTCTATATCTACTTATTTGTAAAATTGTAATATTAGACAATGAAAGTGGTCATAGAACCTGAGGTAATTAATTTGGATGCTTTTTACTCATTAACAGCAGGCTTGCATTCAGACTTTTAGGGAGAAGTATGTGCAAAGCTGGGCGTAGAACTGCAGGACTGGAAGTGCAGGAGCAGTTCTGGATTGGGATATTGAGTGCAGGACTTTGGCAGAGCCATGGGGAGATCAAGGCAGGCCCAGCAATGGGATGGTGCAGGCCAGACCTGTGGTGTGTGGGCAGGAGTCACAGATCCTGCACGGAACAGTCCCAGGCAAAGTCATCAGATCCTTCTTGTCAGAGGCAGCAAAGTTAACCCAGGGAATGATTTCAATGCTGAAATGGAAATCACTCATGATTTTTAGAAAACTTACGAGATAACTGAAAAGAAAGCTGACATGCAGCTTTTTTTTCTTTGTCTGTGATTTAGGAAGACCTCAGGAGCAGAGGGAGGCTGCCAGGGCCTAGAGCCTCCCATCAGTGCTCCCTGCTGCAGAGTTTGCCCCAGGCTGTGAGTTGCACAGGTGCCCTCCAGCACCCTTGGGCATCCTCTCCAGCTGCAGCGCTGTCAGACTGCACAAGCCATCCTCTCCTCAGGGAAAATAAGAGCAGAGATGGGTACAGCTCTGCCTCTCTTGTTTGAGTTAGTGTGAGTTTGAGTCAGTGGAAGCACGGTGGACAAACAAGGGATGCCATCACTCACACCAGGGCTCCTGAGCAGTGACAGCATTATGGCCCTCCTGGGCTGCTCCTCTGCAAAGGCAACCACTAATGAAAAAGGAAGGAGGAACATGGACAAGTTTACTCTCCTCTGTGCAGCATCCTGCAAGTTTGTATAATGACATTTACTAATGCTGCCCACATAGTTCTGTCTCAAAGGAGTCTGGAATAGAGGTTAGACTTTGTAGGTCACCATTATAAAACCAAAGCCCTGCTTCAAAGCTCTCTACTGACAGGCTGTGATCAGGGCAAAAAACTTGCACCCTTCTGCACCTCATTCTGCCCCAGTAATGCCAGCTATTCTCCACAAAGGTTTGGATGGCTTAGAGCCATGGCATTCCTGCACGAGAAAGGCTTATGGGTTTGCTCAGTGGCTGTTCTGAGTGAATCCATAATATCACAAAATAGGCTGAGTTCTTACTCAGAATCCCTCTCTGCCCCTCGCTGACGGCCTTCCTTGTGCTTCTGTGCTTCCTGGTGAAAACACAAGGTGGCACTGAGTCAGCAGGACCTCGGCTGACAGTTGTCTCTGCATTTCTTTCTATTTATGTACAATTAAGGCAATTTGCGAGATCTCCTGTGGGGAGGCTGCAATCTCCCGTTTCTCCAATCGTCTTGGGAGGACAGTGCCAGTGACCATCCTGACTCATTTATTGCAGGAGTTATTGTATAGTCACTTTATGTAATGTACTGACAGTTTTATTAAGAAGTGTAGTGCCAGAGAAACCCAGCAAATGGACAGTCCTGAGGACTACATTCTTACATCAGTGTCTCTGCAAAAAACCCCTACAGTTGAGAAAATTAAAGGAAAGAGGAAGCTGTCTCAAGGAATCCAGGGATGACCTGAATGGTGATCTACCATCAGGCCCAGACTTCTCATCACTGGCAATGTTTCTGCTAGAGAGAGAGGCCTTAATTGCAAAACCCCATCTCAGCTCCCTGCAGGATGGATGTGCCTTATAAGTTCTACTCCTTGCTAGCAGCAAGCAATTACCAAATGTGAAATAGCAGTAGCATGATTACAGATGTATGAAAATACAGCTTGCTCAATCCCTACTTGATGGCTTAAAACAGCAGTGTCAAAGCACCAGCTACACAGTACCCCTTCACTCTTTGCTGTCCAACTGAAGGTACATGACTGATAACACAGTTAAAACTGGGATTTGCCTTCCTCCAGGATCTGGACCTGTTAAACAGAGATAAGTATACTGTTTATGATGGAAGAATGTCTGACATCTAGAGGGGAGAACTGGGCAGCAACCCCTAAGGTTCATTCCTAGACATTTTGTAGCACACCATGGGCAATAAGCTTATTCCCTCAGGAATTTCCTCGTGTGTGATGTGAGGATGATAAGCTCTCCTTCCCATGGCCAGCAGTGTGATGACAGCGTACTGGGTGATACAAAGTTCTAATAGATGTGCCATGCAAAGAGGTGAGTTATGTACTGCCATTGCATTCGGGCTGTGTGTCTGAAATGGTTTGTTTGCCTTCCTGCAGGGTGAATGTAATTTCATTTGCTTGTGCAATATGTTACAGAGAATACATCCCCTCATACAGAAATTTCCCCAACTCTTTTTTCGGCATCACTGAGGTGATAGGAGTAAAGCACAACAAATTTTTTGACTGGAAGGCGCTATGAAAGTATAAAAAAATCTTTAATTTACTTTTCACTCATTATAGTACTGCCCAGACAAAAATTTTGACTTGTTTTCCCTTATATAAGGTACACCAGCAATGACAAAAACTGGTGTGTTATTTGTGGGTCATCTCTCCAAGCCCTGCTTGCCCTGTCCTCAGGCAAGGCTCTCTGGGTTCAGGGAGGTGTTTCCATACTGTCCATTTTCCACTGCCTGTGCTTCCCCACCTTGTTCCTTGGCTCTGTGGAGATCCTCTCCCGATCCTCTGCCCACAGAGCAGTTTATTTAACCTTGAAGTTCTCTTATCAGCTGCATCACTCTGCTGTAGCTGCAAGACCTAAATTGTTTTCCACCGTCCGTGATCTGAATGGGGCCAGGCCTTTGGAGAGCACAGGCTTGGAAACACTTTAAATTAGGCAGTCTGAGATGGAAATGCTGCAGGTAACAAGGAAAAACAAACAAGTCCCATCCTTCTTCTGAGGCCCTCTGCTCCTTAAATGGCTGGTGGCTCTGTGGGAGCCCCAGCCCATCTCTCAGGAGAGTTGTGCACAGCACACGACTCTTAATTAAATACATATTTCTGAGCAACGACGAGTGAGAGGAGGCTGGTACCAGTGCAGACCAGCAAGATCCTGCTCTGTCAAAGTTCCAATAGATGTGCCATGCAAATAGGTGAAGTAGGTAATGCAATTGCATTTGGCCTGTTTGACTGCAAGGGTTTGTTTGCCTGCCTGCAGTGTGAATGTCAGTCTGTGTGACAAAGCCTGTGCAACATGTTACAGTGAAGACATCCCCTCAAACACGAGCACATACCTGTTCCTCCAAGGGGAGCTGTGTGCCTTTAGTCTCACTTGCACTGCAGTCTTATGTGATAATTAAGTGACTGGGGTCCCTTGGGACTGCAGACTGAATGCAAAGACAGATTATGTCTTTTATGTCTTTGGTTATCTTTTTTTTTGCATTTGGATTGCAAGTTTCCATTCATTTTGCAAGTGGTTTTTCAGCACAAGTTTCACTCATTATCACGGAGTTTGACATGGCCTATAAGAAACCAGGAGGAATCAAGTGAGAAGAGTCTATCTGGCTACACAAATGTTCTTGGACATCAGAAGAACCTGCCCTCCATCTTCCCCTGTGTCTTTTCAACATGTGAGCTGCAGATGAAAAATAATTATGTAATTAATACTGGAAAATATTAATTCCTTACAGCACTGGAGATCCATTAAAGGACTGGTGGCAGATCTCTGCTCGTGGGAGCTCCCAAGCAGAATGTTCGAAGCACAGTGTTGTCACTAGAGTTAGAGGGGTATTTAATGATGTAGAGCTGACAACACCAGTCTCTCCAATGGAGGGCATGTGGCTTAAAATGTCAGGAGCAGAGCTGGAAAGATGATGAGTTTACTGGTTCTGTGGCTCAACCAAAAGCCACCAAAACTGGAATTCTGTATTTGGTTGAGCTGAATGTTTTTCCTTAGTTTTCAGTTTACTTGTCCATTTCTCCCAGGTTGTCTTTTTTCCCTTTTATTTTTTACTTCAAATCAATTTCTTAAGCAAAAAATATTTTAAAGCAATAAGGAAACATTTTATACAAAAATGAATTGTTTTGACATTTTGAAAACTCTCCCCTGATTTTCTGCAAATACTGCTCAGCAAATTCAGTGCAGTCTCATCAGCACCTTTATTCTCATAATCTTCTGCTAAAATACTATTTTGTGCAAACTTACTCTCTGACAGGAAAAATACTGACATATTTCTTCTGGGAAGGCAGAAATTAGGACTATTAGCAAGGACTTTGGACACCTTGGCCTGTTCTCCTCTCTGCCACTGGCATTTTGTGTGGTCCTAGAAGGTCACAGCACTTCTCTGCTTGTTTCCTCTTTCTCTGCATGACAAGTTCTTAGTCAAGTAGTTCTACTCAGTGTGTATCCATCCAGCACAGATTAGTGAGGGGAACTGATGCTGATTGTGGTTCTCGGTGTTATTTTGATAATAATTTCTATTACAACTTTTGTTCATGCAGTGAACAGGTTGTGGCGTGTGGTTCCAGATCAAGAAAATGGATTTCATTTTACAAAACATAACAGAACTTCATCTGCATGAAATCCTAATTGCATCCTTTGGCTTTACTTTAAACAACCAAAGCAAATTACAACCAAAGCGAATGCTGTATATATTTAGAAATTGCAAATACCTTCCGATTTTAAGCCAGACACTGTGAAGCTTTTGTTCATCTTCTTTTATTACTGTGTCTCATACTACATAAAGGAGACCACTTTGGACCTCCCGCCTTCAAACTCAGCCCAGTCCAGCCTGTCTCATGCTGCCCCTTCAGGCTCTCTGGCGGTAGCAAGGCAGTTTGGACTCCTGGTTTTGCACTAGCACAGAAATCTTTCCTAAGGGTCTGTACGCACGGGAAAATGTCAACCTACTTCACACAGTGTCTTGACCCCAGAGAGAAGTGGTTTGAAGAAGATCATGCTGTGAATCAGAGTCAGAACTAGACTCCTGGACCCAGTTTGCTGGTACACAGCTGCCCTTCACTGACAGCAACATGAGTCAGAAAGTGCCTGTGCATATGGTTCCTAAAATAACTAGTAATCAGCAAAATTCACAGCCCTTTTACTCAGTCACTTCTCTTGAAAGAGTCTTGTTAGGCCAAAATTTCTTTTTTTCCCCTCCATCATACAAGTACTGCTTCATTAAAGATAATGGATTTGTTTGGGTATATCAGAGAACAAGATAACCATTGTGTTCAGGAGGCATTTTATTCATGTAAGGATTTGGCCAATTACTATTATTTAGTTACAGGCATGTTGGTGTTTTGCTAACTGTAAAAGAAAGAAAATCTTTTTCATTAGATCTAATCAACACAAGAAGCTAGTTTCAACAAGAGGTGAGAGGACAATCAATTTCAAGCTGGAAATGCAGTGTGGGAACTTTTGGATGTTTCTTTATGCAGCTCCGCCAAGCCACTAAACTTGAGCCAGTTCAGAGCAAGCCAGTCTTACAGAGGAGAAGCAGTGCAGCTCTGGCAATTCCATTGAGACTCACAGCCCTGCTGAGATGCTGTGTTTGGCCTGGCAGACCATAATCTTCCAGTATTAGCAGAGCTTCTTTTCCTCTGCAACACCCCAGCAAACCCAAATACCTACAGTTTTGGTATTTTTGTCCTTTTCCCTCCTGTTACTCACTAAACTTAACAGTTTTGCTGATGGTGTTTGAAAACCGGTCATGTGACTAAAGTGACCAACTATAAATTTATTAAATGAGCAGTAAACCTCTATGATTTTAAAACATTACTTTTAAGGTTCATGAGAACTTTTTCCATTTATGGAAGGAAACCAAATGAAGCATATAAGCAGAAAGCCTTTGGCATCAGCCAAGCCTATCTGGGACCATTCCTTTACCATGCCGAAGCTGTTGAATCATGAAGTTGCTGCTTTGTCATCCTGCCCACGGCTTAACCTCTTGATTTAATCTGGGAGTTGTTTAGGGAACTTTCTATCTAGTGTTTCTCAAAAGATGGCAGGGGAAGTCTGCTTTTTATCTAGCATTTGTACAGCTCTGAGTAAATTACTCCTGCTCCAGCACTTCACCTGAGCTACCCCTTTGCTCTGAGTATCACATCCATCATCCATTAGCTTGATTTGCTGTATCATGACTCTGTTGCTGTGGTTATACAGAGATACACAGAGCAGTGGTGACATGGAGGGTATCAGACACCCAAGGAGCAACCATTGCTCAAATTGCCATATCCCAGTTCAGTCTCTGATCTCGGGCACAATGCTGCCTCAGGGAGACCAACTTATGGACAGGTCCTTTGCTTCTATTTCCAGGGAGATCACTATATGACCCTTCAGAACTCTTGCTTTTGACTTGTTAATAAAACAGTAATTGTTTTCTTGCCTTCCCCCCCCTCCCCTCCCCTTTGTTGTCAGTCATTATCTACTTTACTTTTAGAAAAAGTGTCCAAGAAAATGCTGGAGAAAAAGTCTTCTCTGATGTTTACTGATAAAAATGTAATCTTTCTTACTTTGATTTCTTTCTTTAAACAGCTGTTCTGAGCTAGGGACAGCAGACATGCTTTAAATCTATTTGTTTGAGCAGGTGGTCAGCCAGAACCTCCTGGTACATAGAAGTAAGCTTAACACAGTCATCAGGTGATGGTGTTTGGCATGGCAGGAACTCAAGTCCAGTTGTGTCTGACCTGTCCCTTTCCCATAAGGGGCAGAAATTGCATGGGGTGCCCTGCCGCAGCACTACTCCCATTTCCTCCCTGAGGCCTCCAGCTGAGTCCAGTGGTGATTCCCAAGCTTGTGAGCACAGCATGGATGAGAAAGGCAGCCTGCAACAATGGTTTCTGCTCAAAGCATCCGCCCGTATTCCCAGGAGACCAGGCTCCATCATCTCCTAGTCAAACTTCCAGCTTCATGTTTTCTCCAGACTACCAGCTCTATGTTTTCTCCTTTGCTGCCCTTCACATGAGAGGTTGTTCCTGTAGGCATTCAGAAAGCCATGTCATTATCCTCCTTTGTTCCCCACCTTACAACTCTCTTTTATTTCCTGCGAGGTGATGCTGTGCTGACACCTTCGCCTGCCTTGCTGACAAATGTTTTATCCTACCATCACATGTCATTAGCCAGCTTTGGTTTTTCATCTTTAGACTACAAGTCTTTTTGGGCAAGCAGTGGTGTCTCATTTGTTAGAGGGCAGTGGGGTCAATACTTAATGTTCCTATAAACCGTGTACAATACTTAAGTATACCACGCTGATGTTTTTGGCACAGTCCTCCTGCTGGTCTGGTCCTCTCATAAAAGCTGTGAGTTGCCTCACAAAACAAGCAGAAGACCTAATATTTGAGGAATGCAAACCACATGTGCATCAGCCCAGGGAGCATGGGCATTGCTAGCAGGGAAGGGGTTAATCCAGTTTCTTTTTTTTTGCCTGCAGTCCCTGCCGGGTGGATGAAAATGAATCACATTTCATTCTGCTCTCAGTCAGCCGAGATTGCTCTATAATTTTGTTTTTAGTCATTCGTGACTGAGACCTTCTCTGGCAAATTTAGTCACCGAATGTTTTTGCTGTTTAGCCCCAGTCGTTTGAAATCTCGGGGGAAAGTGGGTTTCATATTGCGACAGCTGAGAGATGAGCAAGGGGAAAGCTGATGGATGTTGATAGTTCAGGCTGATGATATTCAGTATCGTTTCCATATCCCACATAGCTGGGCAGAGATACTCAATTCATTTATTCATGATCATATACAAAGCATTTTAGTCTTCAACATCATAATAGCTTGTGACCTTAAAGAGACACAGTCAAGTACTTTTGGGGCCAGAATTTAACCTATTGTAGAAATTGCTATCTGCTGAAAGTGATATCTAATAATAGCTGCAGCCACTGCCATTCATCTTGCCATCTCTCCATACTATATGTACATTAGTAGTGAAATTAGTTTCATGACCATTAGAAGAGATAGAAGTGTATCATTTTCCCTTTTAGCAGAAGGAGAAACTAAGGCACAACAGTTAAACCACTGGCCACATACACAATCAAGGACAAAATTACACATGGGATTGAGGTCTTCTGTTCTTGCTATGAATAGGCAAACAATGCCTTACACATGCTAAACAGTCAATTTTTGTCATTAATCCAGACAGCTCTTGAAGGAAAATTTCAGAAAGAATTTGAGAAAGAATAAAGAAATAATTCCTAAAATGCAAAATCTCCCTTTGTTGTCTGTGCTTTAGCAGCATTAGCAAAGAACTATTCCCACTATTTCCAGTGGTTTCACAGCGGCTTGACAATGGCATTCTGAGGCACAAACAGGAAACAAAATAAAACTGAGACATGGAAGTATTCTTATTCCACTCAGAGAAAGATGGATGAGCTTGGAAGGCAGAGAGGAAAGGCAGAGAAATGTGCATCTACCCATGAGCTTATGCGTGCAGGACACAATGACAATCAGTCTGATGAGAGACATTTTGTTCCCCATTTTCCAAGAGGAAGGTACGAGCACCACAGAGTCACGCAGCCTCTCTAAATGGAGTCCTGGTTCACTTGTCACGATCAGGAAATAAGTCTGCAGTGGGATTGCAAAGGGCTGTGGCACAGCTGAGACGTCCAGTCGTGTTAGTATGGTGAGACTCTACGGTTTCTATGGAATGGTGCTGGCTGTTGACAATAGGGACTGATGGAGAAGGCATTTCCATGAAGTTAATGGCTGGCTGGTGGAGGTTAGGGCCTGAGGCCATTATTACCATTGTAAGTTCTGGAAATATAAAAATGCAGAGAGAAAAAATAAAGAAAATTGCCTTTTTATGTATCAGAGAGTTTAAAGTTGAGCTGGCTGTTGCCATGGCTACAATATTCAGTTTGTAGTCTTTAGTTATTTAAGACCAGGGGCTCGATCTTGCTGAATCAGTGAACTCAATGGAAACATGTCACCCAGGCTCAGCAGGGGAAGAATGAAACCACAGTAGGGTGGCAGGAAAGGAGAAACCGTTCCCATCCCGTTAGAGATCACATCCCCTGTGCTCGAGGAGGCTTTCTGAGGTGCAGGAGCAGTGCCTCTGTGAGGAGGTAGGAATGGATACAGGCTTCGGGAATCCCTGAGTTCACAGGCCAGGATGCTCCACACCAGCTCTCAGTTCCTCGTAGCACACCATGGGCATCTTTGGAATGGAAATGACTGGGAGTAGGGCTGATAACCCCTGTTTGTAAACTCTAGCAACTATCGAAATATATGCACTATTGTAACGGTTTTTAAGACCAAGACTTCTTAGAAGGAGACATAGCTTTTCACTGGTAGTCAGGCATGGCTCAGACCATAGAATTGGTAAGGCTGGAAAAGGCCTCCAGGATTCCTGAAATGTTCACCTTATTCCCAGAATGAGTTTTTCATGGTTTAATCTAGCAATGACATAGTTTTGTGTTCATGATGGAAGACTGAAGTTTTCCCAGTATGGATGTTCAAATTCCTGTTAAAATGGATTAGAATCCCTTAAACATCTCTGTCTACTTGGATTAAACTGTGAAGTCAAATAAGACCGTGCAAGAGTATCAAGAAAATGCAACCAGCAGGGATTTTCCCCCCTGTCTTTGCTTCTCTTCCAGGGGATTCCCAGGAGGACATGCTAACCAAACAACATCTTGTGTTGTAAAGCACTGTCTTACTAAAAAGTGGGTCCCAACTATGTGCCTTCATGTCATTCTTCCGTTTCTACACTTGCCAAAGAAGAAACAGAAGGATTTCACAATCTTTAGAGAAAGAAACAAGAAGAGAAAAGTAAAAAATCAAGTTATCCAGGTCAGAGACAGCACAGTGTGCATGTCCTCTGTAGCAGTGCTCCAGTGTCACAGAGTAGCTGCTTTTCTGGTACAGAAAACAAGTACATTACAGGCTTAGATGCCATACTGAGAGACACAAATGCCTTATAGTTGCAGAACTGACTACCATGTCAGAATCTGAGGTGAAAATGTATGGATATGATTCTCTGAGCTGTGCCTGTCTCCTGGTGTATCTATCGGTCTGTCTGTATAAACGCATTACCTCAGAAATGAACACAGGAGCTTAGTATTTACTGTAATGATGCCTTGTCCCAAAGCTGCATTGTAATCCCCAGGATTGACTGTGGATCCCTGCCCCCCAAATTCATCTTGCAGGCTCATCCTAGGGATATTCAAACAGCTCCCTACATCTGTAGTTTGGCTGTTTCCCTGCCTTTCTGATATATTATGGGCATTCCTTATTGCCTCAAGAATAATGATGGTCATATGTCCCTTTAGAGCCATCTGGTTTGGATGTGCTGTGGTGGCTGGCTTTTCCTCCTCACCAGACAGGAGGTAGAGCACTCCCCAGAACAGCCTCAGAGCTTCTGCCACCCCCAAGTGAGACTAGATAAGAGTGCCCCATATTGAGACAGAGACAGGAGAGTTTTATCAGGGAGGAACATGAACCAAATGAAAGCTTTGGGATTTCACTTCAAAAGGAAGATGCCATTAGCAGGCCCCTTTGTGTTTGGCTGCATGGGTGGGCAGGCATTTTATTAATGTCCTGAGCAAGCAGAGGGAATAGCTGCCTGTATGTGGTTAGTAAACAGCACAAAGAGACCACATTAGTGTGAAAATAAAGGATTCAGGAAGCAAAAGAGATTTCCAGAAAAATTAAACACACCCAGATGGCCAAGGTCTTTCCTCAGGGAGAGCTACACCAGTGTCATCAAAAACTCTGAAGAGAAGAAAGGAAAGATCTCTCCAAGAGCTGGCCACCTATTCAGCACCAGCATCACTCCATGCTTCCTCCCAGCTTCTCCCCCAACTACAGAGCCCTTACACACCTCCAGCCTCTTTCCAAACTGTGCGGAGTCTCCCCTTTGTGATAAAAACAAATATGATCTAAGTTTCCAGTTTAGAGCTGGAAGGCAGACTCAGATTAGAAGCAGAGCACCCCACACCCTGTGGAAGAACAGGGGGTTGCTCACACTTCCTTCCTCCTCCCATGAGAATGCTCTGCCAGGGTGTGTTAGCAGCAGTTCCCAGCATTTCTGTTGACATTTCTCTGTCTGCTCTCCAACGATGCAGGATCCATTTGGAGAAATAAGCGTGCAGAGAAGTACGAAAGGGATGATTTCCCCATTCATTAAATCAAAACAACTTGTATTGGGAAATATTGAATTTTTACTGAAGATGGATGATGCAATTGAACTTCCTTTTATAAATGAGTTATTTTTTGTTGACTGTTGCTGCCATTGTGTGTGAATCTTAAGACTTACAAATTGCTAGATAATGTTGGTTAGGCCTACATATGTAGTGAGAAAGGCTGTTGAGAGTCCCTGGAAGAGATTTTTTCCCGTGTCAGCTCTCCCCCTCTCCTAGAGGCTTTCTACCAGGGAAGAGACGTTTCAGTTCTGACCACTTTGCTGCCCGGACTGATGTTTGCTGCAGGTTCAGCTGTTTTGTGAGTCACAAACATGGGTGCAATCATCCCTTCACCACCATTCTTTGCACTGTGTAAATCTGGATTTTGTATTCCAAGGTCACTTCCAAACTCACCAGTGAGAAGGATGAGGCCTGGAGTATTGGCCCAATTTCCTGTCCCTAAGGTGTAATTTAATATGCCACCTTAGTATATCTTGTAATATTTACATAGGAATTTTACACAATTTACATGTTGATTGGTAATTTATCTTTGTGTACCAAATCTCTATTTCCTTTTCCTCTCTCTCTCACTCTTCCATTCTTTCTTTTCTTTCCCTGAGCTGTCAGTACTAATGAACATAGAAACATCTCTATTTAGCCCTTAGACATCTTCTGCATCTGAAATCCCTGGTAATGGCTTATGGGAACCTCCCATTGATTGGGTTAATAGAGAACAAAATTGCCTCATAACTGTATTTCTCTTTGATTTTAAAATTACGTCCCCTGTCCCCAACAGTTGTTGGAAGGAGTTGTTAACCCTCTCATTATTCTAGTCCTGATGGAGATCCCATTGCCTTCTCTGCATGCTACCCAGTTGGAGCTGGGGAGATTGGGTGGAGATTCATAAAATCCCTAAAGGACATATACGGCATTTCTGTGCAGGTAGTGAAAATTATCTTAATGGAAGAAATATCATGAAGGAAACTATGCAGTAAATGTCACTGAGAGAGGGTGAGGGCTTGTGTTTCTGGGGTTGGTGTATTTAGCCACTGGGTTGCTGCATTAAACCCCTCCTACAAAGAACTCAGCCCCTTTTCTGTCACTCATATCCTTTACATGTGTTAAAGGAAATGGAGACCACTGTCTTCTTGTGACTTCTGTATTACCTAGGTTTTGTCAAAATGATAAAGAAATGTAAAATGTTGCCTGGCTTTGCTGCCACCCTTTGGAATTACACTTTTCTGTGTGCATTGCTCATGCAACATTTGTGTGGATATACTTTGTGGTCTGAACTTTTTTCAAGGTGTTTGTAAAGTGCACAGAGAGGATTTCCTTATGTTTTAGTACTGCCTGAGGCCATTGCAACAGTAGATGAGTATGGACTTATCCTGGTCACCAAAATGAACTGCCAAAGAGCAATTCAGCTGGAAAAACAGTCTGCAGCACATGTGAGAGTTTTATATATCTTTGACATCTCCTTCTTCTATCTAACAGCATTACTGCCCTCATTTCTAGTCTTTAACAACTTTGTCACAATGGGAGATGATAACAGTGACATAACTTCACATAATAAACATATGTGCTTTCACCCTAAAGGGTCCAAGAGTGCTTTGCCAACATGTGTGGCAATAACCATCACTCCCTGACTGTGCTACAGATATTTGAAAGCACAGGGAGATGGATGTGGATATACAAGGAAAGGAACAGAACAGTTTGGAAACTGTTGTACACATGACCATGAAGGAGGGATATTTCATAGTGGTAGGAAGGAATTCTCAAATATGAATTTGATCGGAGCAAACAGAATAAATACCCCATTGTGGCACCAGGGTCTTTAGTGGCAACAGTAATTAAGGATAGCAGCATTTCAATTTCTTTGCAAGCATTGCAAGCAGCACAGATCCCTTTAATTTGGTTGAAGGATTGGTTCAGCACCATCTCTGAGCGAAGAATTTTCCTTCAGAATAACAAATACTGTTTTTTGAGGCCCTGCCTCTCTTGCAGGTCTCTCTTTCACAGCCCAACAAGGCCTGGTAGTAATTAGGTGAGAAGATTTGAGAAGATCACAACATAGGCAGATACAGCTGCACGTTTCTGCCTCAGTTTTCAATTATTATTTATCTGAGCTGAACAGCTCCTCTGCTACATTGTAGTGGTTCACAGGATAATTTTTCAAATGAGCATTTTAGTTAATATCCCATAATGGCCCAGATACGCAGACTGAACCTCCTAAAAGATTTAGATGTTTATGGTATTTACCGTAACAGCTCCAGTTCTTGGACTGATTCCACAGTAATGCCTCTTTCCAGACTGGTTCAGGGCAGTCTGTGACAACCATCACAACATTCATCCTTTCCATCTCAGGAATGGATTCCCACAGCTGATGCAGATGCTTTGCCTGTCTCCTTTTAATTTGCTACAGGTGGATACTCTTCTCAGATAGCAGAGAGCCTGCTCCAGTGACAGCATTCACATCCCCAGCAGCACGGTGTCCTTGCGAAAACTATTTGTGCACATCTTCTGTCATTATTAACTGTACCAGACTTGCCCAAAAACAGGGCTAGAAAATAGTCTCAAGCCTTTTCTCTTGCAGCTTGGGGCATTCCCTGCTACTGCTGTGAGAGAGAACAGACTCTGAGATCGGATAACTGCTTCCCCCTGAAAGCCTGGCAGAGACGTCAATACAAGCACCAAAGACATACCATTGCAGTCCCGATTTGGGCTACACTGCTCATGATTTTCTTCTGCATGTCATTTACACTCTTCTTATCCATTGCTGGCAGTGATGGGGGTATGAATCACCTTACTGCAGCTGGTAATTTTAGAAACACTGCCTGGGAATGCTGCTAAATATAGAGAGGGGCGAGTGAAAGGCCTTTCTCTCACCAGGCAGTCGTGCAGGTTCTTAGCATCTCATAGATACAGGTTGTATCGTTCCTGATCTAAGGCTCTGGAGATCCTTTGATGAAGCCATGGCTGTCCATCATTGAGCAGAAAGCTGTCAGGGGCCAGTACATCACAAAGGCTGAGAGGTCTCCCAGGGCCACGCAGCACACTGGCGTTTTGTCAGGTAGGACTCTGCTGATGAGCACTGCCACTGAAGGTTTAATTTGAGATCTGCTCTGTGTCATTTACAGGGGATCTTCAGGCTACGTAGGAAGAAAGAAGCACTTGCATTTGTATCCACAAGCTGAGAGGTAAAACTCACAAGCTGCAGTGGGTGGAGGAGAACAAGTAGAGACAGTGTAGACCTCTAGGCAGGACATGAGTGTACAAGCCCTCCCAGCAGGAGAAATTAAAAACACCGTTAAAGGCCAAGTGAGTAAAACTGTCACGCAGCTCATGCCTGACAGCTTGGCTGTGGGGCCTTTGGTTGCCATACAAGAGATGCCTCTGCAAGGATCTTTCCAGACATCAGCAGTTGTAACTCGTGATTGTAGTGACACTCTCCCTCTCCAATGGTGGAGCACAAGGAGGAGTTCTGCCAGTGCTGCTTCTGTAGAGAAAAACAGGACTTTTGCCTTTACTAAGATGGTCTCTCTCTAAGTGAAGGGTTTCCTGCCTGATAAGCACAGTGAAAAGCCTTCCTGAGCAGTCAGGGGGCATGAGAGCCAGCAGGAAGGAGAAGTCAGGATCTTCCAGTCAGTAGGACTGAACCGAGTGGGAATGAGAGTAAGAATAAACTTTCTTGTGTCCCTGTGGTGCCAAAGTAATGCAGCTTTATTGGTGTGAAGCCACAGCCCACTTTTGCTGGCAATGAGAGAGTGATTCCAAAGTTTCCATGTTTACCAGTTTTGGTCTCCTCCAAGAGCAAGAAGTCACTCTGGAGTGAGTCACCACAACATTTCTTCATCTGTCTGCATCTGAAGGGAGTTTGAGAATTATTGTTTCCCCCCCTCTTTTTTTTTTTTTTTTGCCTAGATTTTTTGTTTTCATTTTTTCAGATTTCCCCCCAAAGACCCAAAGTACATTCCTCTGCCAAGTACAACCAAGCAAGTGCCAGCATTTTCCTAAAAAATGTCCATTCCCAAAATGGTTTTCTTCTCCCAAAATGTCAGTGCAATTATTTGAACCAGTTCCACTTATACTGTCAGAAAAAAACCCCAACAAGATGCCAGTATTCGGCTCCATGCAAATGACATCTTGCAGCCCTGTGATAACCAAGACTTGGAACATTCTTGTACATGGAAAGAGAAAAGAAATTATGTGAGTGCTTGTGTTCGATGGGTGACAGAAAGGAGAGCCCATACAGAAAAGACCTTGCAAGCCAGAGCAGAAGAGAGCTTTCATCTCCTTCCAAACAGAAAAGAGTCTGCATATCAACTGTAGAACAGAGGTACAATTTCCATGCCAATACCAAATGAGTTCTGCATGCCAGTGCAGAAGGGAATTTACGGGTCAGTATAAGGGAGCTTTTCTGTGAATCACACTACAAAAAAGGTGCTCATACTAACCCAAAAGCAAACAATTTTTTGCCCAAATTAGCCCAGAAGAGAGCTTGCCTATCAATGGAAAAGAACCTGCCTGAAAATCCCTTGTAGCTGCCCTTGGAGAAAAAGAATGACAGCACCAGTCTTTTCAAACATAAACCAATTAACAAGGTAAAAGAAAAAGTCTTATGATAATTAAAAATTAAAACCAACAAGACAACAGTGTAAAAAATGAAAGAAATGAATAAAAACAATTAGCAGAGATGAAAAAAACAGGGATGGGAATGATATAAATTGAACCTATTATAAGGCACTAATGACATTTGAAAACCTAATTTTTACATTGTCAAACCATTTTGATTAAGTGTTAAATGCTGCTCTTATGAACTTGGCATATATTGTGCAAGAGCAGTAATTTCTTCCTTTATCTTTTACATTTTCTCTGAAAAGGTGCTTGTGTGCTGAAAGAGGCAGCAAGCACTCAGGAGTTATCAGTGCTCCTTTTCCTTACTTTCCACACACCAGGAAGCCCCAGCCCTGCCTCATAATGGTTATTTTCATGTTCACAGGGAGTGGGGCCTAAAGTAGGGTTGGGGGGCAATGAGGAGAGAGAGGTGAGAAACGATGAAGACAGTGGGTGCTGAAGAGAAAAACAGATGTCTTTCTAACCAGGAAACTTTTCTCCTTTAGTCCTCCCTGCCCCCCTCCCGCCCGCCTCTCCCCCCGCCTCCCCCCCTTTTTTTCAAAAACGGAATAAGCAAAATAATTGAAAGAAAGAAAATTGACTTTTTATTGCTTTTTAAGTGCTTAACATGAAGTTTCATCTAGTAAAATTATTGTTATTTTTATCTTTAGCTGCGTCGTTCGTGCTTCTCCCTCCAGAAGCCATTTCTCCAGTTCAGGATGCCAGCTGCAGAGAGCCGCAGAGGGAATGACAATGGCCTATGCAAATACAATGCATCAGCTATAAAGCTGTTCCAGAGCACCCGCCCCTGCTCCAGCAGAGCCGCTGGAAGCCCGGGATGAGGCAGGAAGGAGAAGCCTGGCCCTGAGTGTGGCTGCAGCTGTTCGTGCAACTGGGAGGTGAGGATGCTCCGCACATCCCTCGGTATTGCCAGTACCACAGCAGGGAAGAGAGTGCTGGATCCACTGGCACATCAGGAAAGATCAGGGGTGCCAGATGTGGTAAAGGATTTGGAATTTGTGACTCCGGACCACCACGGTCTTGGTTTCCTGCAGTCACTTCCCTACCCCAGGCCCCATCCCGTCAGCTGAACGTCTGCATGATTGCCACTTGCCGTATTTCAGAGCCTGGACTTTTCTGTCCAGGTCTCCTCTGAAAGTCTCGCTGATAAAAATTCATGTCCTGGTAGACTTGTGCAAGGGTTTGCTACTCCAGGATTGGTCAGAAAGGTAAGAATGGAGGGAAATTTCCAGCAGGAAATTAAGAATGTTCAGTGAGAAAAATAGTTGTTTTTTTTTTTTCTACTTGAAAACTGAGAAAGGGCCAGGAAAGCACTTTGCAGGTTGGACTGAGAATATGTCAGTTTGGACTGTTCCTGGGTCCTGTGCACTCCTCAGCTCTGTCCTTAACAGAATAACAAACTTGTAGATGACAGATCTGGGCTAGGTGACAGAACAGAAGAGCCCCAGTCCAGCATGATGGCCCACATGCAGCAGCAGGGAACAATGTTCTTCTCCCCAGCACCTGCAGATCAGCAAGTCACAGTAACTGGGACAAGGGACATGCTGGTATTGTGACTGAGGGCAGCAATCATATGAAAGGTGATTGCACAGAAACCAAATTGGGCTCAAGAAGCTGGTATGTCTGGAAATTATGGCAGGGAGAATCTTTCTGCTTTGGCAGGGCACAAAGTCTTTCGTGAGAGAGACACTGCATCCCTCAGGATAAAAGGTTTGATCACAACTCAGTTGGTGCCAACCTGACACAGGAGAAAAATCATACATTACAAAATGCTAAAAGACAGCTAAAGGGAAGGAATCAGAAGAGGAGATAGAGAAACAAAAATAAATCAGAATCACTGTAGAGAAAAGAGACTGAAGGTAGAGTTAAAATACAGGAGAACTTTTGGAAGGTAAAGATTTTAGAAAGAAGCAAATATTGAGGAAAAAGGAAGGGGGGTGGGGTGGGGTATAAAAAGAGAGGACATAAAGCCAGGCAGCATGGTCATTGTCATTTATATCAATTTTTAGTGCTCCTTTCCCACTGCCCCAGGAATAGTTCATAAACCACAGCAGTTATTATAGGGGTGGTGTCACACGCTGCAGACCTATTTGTGAGTGTTACCACTGGGGGATCACATGTGGAACTGGCTTCCATTGCAGCTGACAGCCTCAATAAATTCGAAAAGATCTAGAAGAACACAGGTGACAGGCTGTATTTGGAATGTGCATGTTCTTCTCTCTTTTTGTTGCACAAAGAAAGGAATGTGAGTCCCCCATGCTACCAGGCACCACGGTTTTATTGTAAGCCTTGTAAAATCTGATGTTGAAGTCTAAGCTCTCGGGTCACGCAATTATGTGAGTCTCTGCTTTCATTTTTTAAAATGTCAGTTTCTAACCTGTCTGCCTGTGGAGAAAGGCTTTGAAACACAAACATGTACCAGCTCAAAACCAACTAATTATTGATTTATTTTTTTTATGTCTTGATTTTGAATTTCCGGATACAAACAATGGGCACAACAGCTTTCTTGCAGCCAGCACCAAGGTAGATGTGAAGTTCTTACGTACTCCTCCGCTTCTGAGGTCAAGTATCATCGTGAACTCTTTTGAAAAACCAGTAGGTGTTGATGTGAGTTGTAAAGTCTTGACCAACCTTTAATTTATAGCAAGGGCCTCATAGAACTGAGTGAATATAACTACAATCTACAAAGTTTAGCCAGCTTTTATTATCTGGAGATACATTCCTCATACTTAATATTGAACATACTTATCTGCTCCTTTCATTTAATGTGTCAGGTATCTGGGAGCAACGATCCATTAAATCCTGTCGAAGCTGGATACAGCTCCACAGTGCAAAGAAGAGCCATGATGTTGAAGATTTTGGACTGAAAAAGCCGTACTGGGGGTCCATTGAAGAATTCATTTCATAATGTAAGTGACTCAAGGAGATGCAATTCAGTAGGTCAGAAAGAGGGAACGCAGGCAGCTGGGTCATTCATGCATGACACAAAAAAAGAGCAGCGAGAGGTGAAAACGCTTTCTCGTCTGTTTCCAGGTGCTGCAGCCACCCCTGATGACAGTGTAGACATGGCAAAATAGATTATTTGAAAAAAGTAGAGAACTCCTGTCAGAAAGAGCTGATTGCTTTGAACAAGGCCACTACAGCATAGGTCAGATTTCCCTG
Organism: Acropternis orthonyx; assembly: GCA_035583155.1. Taxonomy (NCBI): domain Eukaryota; kingdom Metazoa; phylum Chordata; class Aves; order Passeriformes; family Rhinocryptidae; genus Acropternis; species Acropternis orthonyx. Next base: position 16,675,738 of record JAWWEU010000023.1, read on the forward strand.
TTAGTTCTCCTCTCAGCAGGTACTGGGTAGTCCTGTTGTCTCTTGACAAAGAACAGTGGAAGAGAGAATTCACTGAGAGTTAGGAGGACTTCATCTCCCCCTTCTAGTTACCTCCAGCTCCTGTATTTCTGCCTTGCTACAGGAACTTGCTGTTTGATTCTCCAGTGCTGTGCTACAGCTTATCTCCAGCTGTGCACTAGGAATATAAATCATGCCAGTGCCGCAGCAGGGCAGGAGGGATTGGGAGTATTTGCCTTGCTAAGGCTCCTCTGGGTGCTTGTGCTGATTCTCGGCTCCAGTCCCGGGAGAAGCTTCCCTCACAGCCACTGCTGCCAGAGCCTTGGTGCTGCTCCCCTCAGGAGTGTGCTGGAGACAGGGATGTGACACAGAGCTCTGTGGCAGCACATCCACTCTGCAACCTGCTCTCTGTGGAGCATGCAACATCTAATCTATGCACGATTTCTGTTTGTGGAGGAAGAGGGAACTGAGGCTGCAGCTGCTCCTGACTATGTGCCCTTTCCATTTACAAAGTACTGTGGAAAATTTAGGACAGGCAAGCAGAGGCTGAAAGGCTGAGTTGTTTAAAGAGTCAAACCTTGTGAAGAAGCAGATTTCAGATGGTTATTCAGGTAGGTCTGTGTGATCTACATAAGGACATAGTTTGCTCATGGGATCTGGTAACCAAAGAATCTGTACTGAGGAGGGATGCACAGTTGGTCATAGGAGCTGAGACAAATATATGCCCAGATATAGCAGACAGGAGTGTGTGCACATGTCCACATCTGTCTGCGTGTGTGTGCTTGCAGAACACAGCAAGCCAGCAGACCAGATGTTCCATCTTCTGCCAACCTCCTAGTTCTTATTAACTTGGTTTTGTTCTCAGCTTTCTTCCTTTCCACCCTCCTATTTGTGTGATTGCCCCTCTCCTAGCTGTAGTGCAAGCCATCCAGTTCCATTCAGTGCTTTGGCCATGGAGATCACTGTCTCGAGGTTAGAGAGAGTGAGGTGGCAGCTGGCTGGTAAATTCATCCTCATTCCCTCTGTGGCAGCTACCTGTGGGCCCTGACAGTGCCAGTCATCTGGGCTCTGCTTCAGAATGTGGATCTCATGGCCTGAGGAACAACATCTGTCAGGACTGCGTTGGACTGGAAGAATGTGTCACCACTGAAGGGACAGTGCAAGTTGTGGTGCTGGGCTGTAAGAGGGAGAGGGAACAAGGGTTAGGAAATAGAAGAAGAAACCTAAATGAACAACATGGTCAGATTCCACCTTGTAGGACAAACTGGTGCTAGACATCCTCAGACTCAGCAACTTCATTGTTTACCTGCAAAGAGAGAAATCAAAGGTGGTAGAAAAAAGGCAGTTTTACTGTGCTGGCCTTGAGGACTGAAGCAATCTGCCTAGGATTTCCAAGCTGGTTACCTATTTTGGGGTCATCCCTAATGTTGGATTTAATGTTCTTGACTCCTCTGCCTAAGCAGAAACTGGAACATTAACTCTTCATAGATTTATTCTTCAAAATCTGTTGTGGGATGGTTGAAGGGGGCAGAAGAAAGGTGGTGTTATCTCCCTAATAATAAGAAAAAGCAGTAAGGAGTCTGGGTTCATCAGCGTTTCTGCCACTGACTCATTGCACGGTTTGGTTTGGTTTTGTCTTTTGCTTCTTCACAGCACTCTTGTAAATATGGTGGGTGTATGTAAATAGCCTCGATAGGCTTGGATGGAAGCCATGCAAGAAACGAATTTATAAGAGCATAGCTTGATACTACAGAGCCTTAGCATAAAATCTGGAAAGACATGGCTTCCCTAGAGTCCCTGTGAGATATTTATATTTGTCCTTTGGCACAGCAGCTTCAAGGCCTGACATTTAGATGTCCCTCCTGTGGCTGGCTCCTGCCGTGCTGTAAAGGGAATGTGAGAAGCGCGCCCCTCGGATGGGGCAGAGCCCTGCAGAGCAGCAGCAGCAGGTTTGGAAGCAGGGACAGAGATATTTCCACTGCTCCCAGCTGAGGGGGAAGTGCAAAGAGAAACTTGCTGCAAGAGGCCACTTCTCTTGCTGAGGAGCCTGGCAGGGTGAAGGTCATACAGTGAAAGGCATTTTGTGTTGCAGACTATCAAACCTTCTCTGGGTTCCCTCACTATGGTGTTCTCCCTCTCCCCAAGTCAGGCTCTAATTGTGAAGTTCATCTTTGTTTTAAAGACACGATTACATTTCTAGTACCTCTGTTTACAACAAAAAAAAGAGAAACTGTAATTCGTTTATTTGTTTGTTTAAAGAAGGAAAAACCAGGAATTGTGGCATTTTAAAAGAAAAGAGTCTCAGATTTTTGGTACCTTACTCATGACTCTTGAAGGCCTATGACAAGCATTACTAAGTGGGTTAGTACTACCAGCATCTCGGATTTTAAAAGATAGAAACTGAAAACTAATTAGGAGTTCATGTTGTTTTCTTGCTCTAGTGTTCCACTCAGCTGGCTGGAGTGATACCAGCCTGTTTAATTTCCTTTCATTCTGCTTGTCAGTTCCACTGCCTGTTTTTCATATTGGTACCAGAAACTCCTGGTTCACAGCATATTTCAGGGAGGGAAGTCCTCTGTCAATATCCAGTGATTTTCCATCAGTTTAAAAAAAGTGAACAGAATATTACAAATGTATTTTTTGCTGATGGTTCCAAAACGGTAAAGCTTACATTTTTGCCTGTACATAAACATTTATGGGGACTCTTTGTGCTTGAGCCACTTGGGGCCATTCTCTACAGTAGCAATATTCATTATCCCACTCTTTCTAGTCTCATTTTTCTCTATCTTGCTCTTACTTTCCCTTTCTTACTCTTTCTTTCCTATGTCTTCCCTGTGATTTTGTCTTTCTCATGCTGCCTTATACCAGCCCATCCCCATTTTTCCCTGGATGCCTCCTCCCCTGCAGTTGTGGTTTCATGACGCATTGTGTGTAGCCCTTTCTGCCTGCTGTGTTTCCATCTTTGCTCTTCTGCTCTCCTCCTTGTCTCCTGTACCTCCCAATTTTTCTCTCTGCCTTTGTCTCCTGCTGTCTCATTCTTCTGTCTCCCAAGGGCTGCTTTCCCAAAAGAAGCTAAGTCAAATTGATCTGCCATTTAATTGCCTGATGTGTTCATTGCCTGTGCCTGCTGTTTGCAAATAGGCCTGCCTGGAAGTCCCTGAGGGAGGCAAGGTTGTGTGGCAATGGGGGAGGAGGATAGATGGGCTGGCAGCAGCTCAGCCAGAAGGCAGCTTCCACAGAAACAAAACACCTGCCAGTAACACCTGTGCTCGTAAATGTTTGCTGCCATCCTTGGTCGGGCCCCAGCACTCGGAAAATGAACGTGTCTATTCCGTGGCATCAAACCAAGGCAGCTTTCTGGCTCCTGTGCAAGCTTCTAACTAGCACTTATAGCGAGCACACCGTGTTCAGGTGGAGAAATGCAAGCCAAGAGTCACACACCTCTGCAGTTATGGGTATGAGCAAACTGTGAGGCCTCCTGTCAGCCCAGTAGCTTCTGCTCCAATGGGTCATGTCATTGCACCTTCCCAGGGGATGGGTGTGTTGCACAGAGGTGTGTGAATGAGGGAGGCCCATGACTTTGTCTTGCTCTGAAACCTTTCCCTACAGGATTTCAAAGGGCTTGGTCAGAATCCTTAGCTCCAGCCCTTACAGTCTCCCATGCAGACAAGTATGACAGGCACCAGGAAGCCATTGACTCATCCAAGGTCATTGAAATGATTTCTAGTTGCAGTTAAAATTAAATCACTGTCCTCTGCTGTTAGACTGCAGACTCAGTCTTCTTTTCCCAATGGATTTGAGGAGGGATGAAGGACTATGGCATGAACAGTGGCAGACCCATTTAAGCAGACCTGTTGTCTTTGCAGGAACCCCATCTATGAATTGAGCTAGTTTGGATTTAACACCACCAACCTGATTAAAGAATAAGAAAAGTTTAACCGCCAAGACAACTGGACTTGCCAAGGAGACAAAACTAAGCGGGTTTGCACTGATCATGGTGATGTCCTTCCCTTTCCCCATATCTGTGCACATCTACCTAACTTGCTTGTTACAGAAGGAAAGTTGTGAGCACCGTCCATCTACAAACACCCTGAAGGCTTCACTTCACCTCAGTGTAACAGCTGGATGAAAGCCCTAGGCTCCTAAGGCTTTGCCTCTCCTCTCTTTAAACACCCCGTATGACTCAAGCTTTAGGCAGCAAAGTATTCATGCAAGAGCAGACCATTCACTAACACCCATCACACTGATTTTTGCTGCTTTCCTAACCACTGTCCATGCTGACCCTTGCTGTTAAGGGAATAGGAACAGATTATGGTGTGTGTATGGAGGAGAGTATTACGTCTGCTTCACCTAATCAGGCATTAGAAATAAAGGAATAAGTTAAAATGGAATAATAAAAATACATAAGAAACACAGAGCCAATCTGAATTAACCACAGAAAGAGCTGGTCAGTTATCTTCATGGTTTTTGTGAAGCAATTTCATTATTTGCTCTGCACCACCCAGTTACTGGTATGGTCCAAGTCCTCAATTCATATGGGATGGGCCTTTCTGGTGGGCAGGGCAAATCCATGTCTTTGTGTTGTTTCTGTTTGGGTTTAGGTGTGTATATTCAACAGAAGAAATTATCCATCTGTTTTTACTATCTCGCTTTCTCAGACTCCCTTTCTGTCCTCAAAGGCCTTGAGATTTCTTTGTTTTATTCCCCTGTTCTCTCAGCATTCATTAAGTCAGCAGGCTCTCTGAGAAAGAATCTAGTTTTTCATTCTGCATGTGAAATGTCCTGGTCCTATTTGGATCCTGGAATTGTAACTGATCATCCCCAAATGTGTGTGTACAGCAGGGAGCACAGGATGGCTGTGCTGGGATGTTTCTGTGAGCCATGTCCATGCAGGCAGGAGTCAGGAGGTACACTTGGTTCCAGGCAAAGCTGGAGGAACCCTTTTCATTTTATTCCTTATACTGGGGATTACATTAGAAAAAAGGATAATGTGTGGCACAGACAGAGGCTGACTTAGGAGGCGGATCTTAGGGAAGCTGCTTAGGCTGATGATGAAACACAGAGCTACAACTCCCTCTTTCTAGTAGCTGGGATAGCAGGATGGCTGCATATGCTGGCTAGCCCTGTCCTCCCAGCTCTTCTCATTCCTGACTTTGAGCTTTTTGCACAGAATACTCTCCAATTTAGTAAAGCACTTTGATTAAAAAAAAAGAAAACATTGAAACTTGTATCTCAGTCTCACTGAATCAATGGGATTTAAACAAATGTTTAACCTTAATCATGTCTTTGAGTATTCTTCTGAACTGGGCCCTTTGCAAGGGTATGAGTCCCAGGGAACTTGTAGGAGTTTTGCCTTCTTGCATGCTGCTCCTCATATACTATTGATGGAACAATCTGTTACCCATTAATGCTGCAGATTAAGCCATTTTGCCTGTCTGTTTTTTCAGTAGACATTTTAACTGCTCATCTTATGATATATTTATTTGATTTCCAGTGCCTAGTTACAATATGACAGCAAATCTAGAGTAGGTTTAATAACTATTTATTCTGTCTCCTCAGGCATACATTGACTGCAGGAGGTGGCACGAACTCAGTGTTGGCATTGAGCTACATCAGTGATGGCCAGCCTACAAAATGAAACAGAGACCCAGAATGAGAAATCTCCAGCTGGAAATTATCATCATGTAAATGTGAAAGATGGGAATCACTTCCACTGGAGTTTCAAGGAGAGATTCCACAGGAAACTGTCAGGAAGGTCCAGGGCCCTTTCTGCTGGTAAGTGGACTGTTCTTGTGTCTCTTTCTGGAGGGGAAAGGGTACAATCTCAGGATTAAGAAAATTAGTTTATCACTGAGAGCCTCTGAACATGAGCCCCAGCTGTAGAGCAGATACTCCCTAGGGAGCCCAAATGATGTCCATGTGTATGTTACCCCAGAGTTACTGGCCTGCCTGTCTGAGATGTGTCTTTGTGATTGATGAAGATGTGAAAAGAATATCGGACACCATGGAGGTGACAGCTTTGGTGGAAACTGTTTGTTCTTCCTCCTCCTTGTGGGCATTAGGGATTTTCGGAGCATTTACCAGCAAATCAGTTGTGAGGCACTTCCACACTTGTCACTCCACACTTGTCACGCTATACTTGTCACTCCACACTTGTCATTCTATTGGTCACGGTGTCGTTCCTTTTCATGTCCTGGAAGAAAGTTAGGAGGATTTCCTTTGGCAGATGCTTTTCATGCTCCCTAAGAGCACTGATTCTTCAGTGCACCTGTACAGGGCTCACCACCCACTGCCCAGAGTCGGTCTGTCCTCTCGGGAGGTTGGACTTCGGTGTGTTCAGGACACAGTTGTGCACTGGGGTACATGTTAAAGGAACTACTAAAAAGTGTGTTAATCATATTAGAACAAGGTCTGCAAGGCCAGGAGATTACTGACTACCAAAGGGAAAGATGTCTGTACAGTTGGTGCTGAGAAGTTCTGCTGCAGAACAAAGAGTAGTGGGACACAGGAAAGCCTTTAAACCAGGTTTGGTGAGAGGTCACAAGAAAAACTGAACAACATAAACAAATTCACTGTTGGAGCACGTCCTGATATTAAAGCTTGTCTTAGGGTCTGCTTTCAAACATCACTCTGAAAGGGCAGTATTCCTGAGTCCTTCCCATGTTCTGCTGCATTCAGAGCCTGGTGCATGTGAGCCAGGGGACTCTGCCAGTCCCACTGCAATGCCTGTCCTTTCCAGAAAATCTCTCCTGCGAGGTATTTAAAAGCATCCGTACAGCCATTATTCCAACTGTAAATCCCTTGGTGTGCCGCATGCCAGGAAAGCCTCTTCCGAGGCAGGTGTCTCCCTCATTACAACCAGCAGAGAGGATACAGGCATCCCGGGAGCAGCAAAGGACACAGCCTTCCCATCGATCACAGATGGCAAGGACTGCCATTCACCACTGTGCCTTAGGCAAACCCCACCCCTCTGGATGCCCAGGAGCTGTGATGGGAACAGCTGCTCTGGGCACTGTGTGAGAGGAAGGGCCAGAGACGTTTCAAGTGTTTTATCACACTCTCACCATGCCTGTCCCCCGTGGAGGCACAGCCCTGACAGCTTTGTGTTCATTGTCTCGCAGGAAGAAGGTTAACAATAGGAAGGTGGCCGCTTGCAAGGTCTCAAAATATAATTAGTATGTTTCTTACCACTGTTTAGATGCTAAAAGAAATTAAGTCTAGGGCAAGAGCTGCCCCGTGAAAGGACTGTTAGGTATTTCACTAAGCAGTGGTACTATGTATCATTAATATTTTTTCTCTACTGAGCATTACTAAGGTACAAGAAGGAAGGAAGAATTAAAGCATCATCAGTGATTTCTTGACTGTGTGGTAAGATAAAAACTAGAGATAAAAAACCGGCCCACTTGCAAGGTCTTCTTCACTTTGCTTTAGTTATAGTGCTGATTTTGCTTCATCTAACTCTGAGGCTGACTGGGAGACTGTTTCAGCACCATTGTTTCCCTGGTGTTTATGGTACAGAAGGTTTTAGGAGACAGGCACCATGAAATTTTGCATTCCCCTTCGTTTGGATTGAATCTGTGATGGCCACAAAAAAATCCAGTGGCTTTTGATCCTGAATGAAGATGAGTTTATCTGCCATTTTGCTCTGTGTCTTAAGATATCCAAAATTACAGTGTTGTGAGCTCTGATTTGGATTTCTGGCAGCATAACACATGAATTAGACAACTTATTCTTCTTCCTAATACAATTAGATAATTTTGTGCTGTTTCACCAACCTCTTCTTGTGTGACTTAGGTGATGAGTCTGTGTTTCTGGGACAGGTTTAATGCCTACCCACCCACAGGTTCCTCTTAAGCTGTCATTCTACACTGTCATTTTATCAGAGTTCCCACCTGAGACTGTGACTGCAGTGGTGTGCACTCAGTCTGACTTTCAGCTTGAACTGCTTTCAGCATTGCTGCTTTACCAGATTTTTTGATGCTAATTTACAAGTGATCTCGCAAATGTTTGAGGAGACTAAAAGGAGGCTGGACGAGCAGCCAGACGTGACCGATTATGTTCAACCTTAAGGGAAGCTGACTGAAAAACCTTCTTTTGCAATGGAGGGAGGATGTTTTACTGAAGGCAGGAGCTGTTACCTTGCTGCCAGTTCCCAAACAACGGAAAATCTGTGCTTAACACTGCAGGAAGTAGGGGGAGGATATTTCCTTTGGCCTGCCTGTGTGCCCGTTTCAACGCACCCAAAAGTCACATCTGCTGGTGACCCACCGAATCCTCAGTATGTAAAATTTAGAAGCAATAATTTGCTAAGCTCTGTTTTCCTGAAGGTCATGTGACTCTCAAGGCAGAAGTATCACTGAGAGATACAGTTCTAATTGTACATGAAGGTGGTCTGATTAATTAAATTTAAATGAGTCTTCCAATCTAAAAAGCAATAGTAGTCCTTCATAGTTGAACTGCATAATTTTCTATGCCCTGTAATGATTCTGCTCTGTAATTTACACTTTCTCTGAGGATTAGCCTGGCTGATTTGGAGGACTTTACACTGGGGACAGGTGGCAAATTACCTTAGCTGCAGATTGGAGCTGTGCTCTAGTGCCCTTTGCTGCTTTTTCAGAAAGCATCAGCTCTGGCAGAGCCTTTGCCACGATGTTGTCTCTCACATTTTGCCACACTGCTGAACAGCCCTCCTCTTTCTATAGAAATATCATGTTGGCTGGGAACATGGGCTGTGTTGCACTTAATTTTGTGTCTAAGGCCAAAGTACTATGGAAAAATTTCCAAACAGGCCTAAAGTGATGTAACTGCATCAGCTTTGCTGCTGTACCACACTGTTCTGTGAGCAAACATCCCTGTTCTCTGGGAGTGCACGTGGGCTGGAGCTCGGAGACAAGGCAGATAATGCCAGTTTCTTTGAGAAGTAGCTGGAACACGTAGCATTGTTTCCATTACTGAGGTGCTTATTAACAAGGATAAAAATCTACTACTTCTTTTTGGTCCTTTCCTGCACAGATAGCTTGAAATTATCTTTTCTAAGTAATTTCCAAGGAACTCACCCCTTTTCTCTCTGAAGAATCTCTTACTCTGATTACCTGTTGTAATGGAGGCCCTGTATGGGACTTGCCTTAGAAGACTACTCAAACTGGAAAGGACTGAAACTCTTAGATATCACTGGAAACTTCCTATCTTGCAGTTCTCTTCGAGTGTTAAATTAATTTGTCTTTACATTGAGCATAACCATTTGGTGAACTCTTTCATTTCTATCACTCATTTCAAGGGGAAGATCTTGGAGGCCTTTTCCTTAATGATTCTTAACCTTAATGATGCTGAGGTGGGGACCCTACACAACTGCTAAAGTTGGATTCACAGGTGTACAATCCTGTCCTAAATTACAACTCCTGCAAAGCCAATTTTGGGGTAGTACAACCAGTAAATCCACCTGAATTCTCACAGTTGCTGAAGTTGTTATTTAGGTTGTATCCTAATGTTTCTGCTCCCCCAGTGACCTTTTGCTAACCACTGTCTCCGGTTATTTAAAGAGAATGTTCCAGAGTTCTAAGTTTTACAGAATTTTAGTGCATGGCAAGGGTGCCAGACAGACAAATAAATGACTCTTCTCTTTAATCTGGACAGGTACAGCATAAGCGAACTACGTAAATTCCTTCTCCCCACACACTGCCAGTTTGTCTCAGCCCTGAATCTCTATGGAGGCAGTTCAGATACCTCAGCCCTCATGGTGGATTTAAAGCAGCAGCCTGAATGTCCACAAATTTGGAAGTATGGGCTGATAGCTTCTTTCTTTAGTGGTGTAAGGGACAATACGAAAGAAGGTGGACTGAGATCATCAGCCAGTTTCAGGTAATAAATGTCCATCAGGCCTTTAGTCCAACCCCCATTTCTGTCACCTTAAAATCAGGGGCACACAGGCAAGGACTTTGTACCACAGTCCTTTGAGATTTTTCTCATAGCCAGCCATGAGGCTTTTACAGAGCTCCCTAATCGTCTTTTGCTGTCTTGGAATTCAGTATCTCTACTAATTAGCCCACTATTGGAAAACATGGCTGGCCACTGCTATTGGCAGAATTAGGCTGGCTTTCACCAATCTGTCATGGTCCTGCATGGCTCTGGAGATGGCAATTTGCTGCTGCCGGCTTGTGTGTTAGTAAGACGCTGAGGAACTTACAGCTCATCTTTTATATACTTAGAAAGGACTGTCAGGATGATGTAGTGTTGTCTCTCACTCCCCCTTTTCTTATTTAATGTAGAATAAGAGCCCACGAATGTGAGGAAAAACAGCCATGGCTGCAGTCAAGGCATTGTGAAAGTCTTCCTCCCACAGCAGTGCTGGTGCAACTCAGTCTAGTTATTTTTTTTCCAAATGTGGCCTCCCACACTTTGTGCTAAAGTCCCTTTTCCAAACTGGTTTTCAAATGTCTTCTTCTTGGTTCTGACACGTGACAGGACCTGAGGTGTGTTCACATAGGCATTCTCAGTTAATACTGCCGTGTTCCAGGTTAGTAGTCGTCTCTGTGAATGCACTTCTGCACCTCCTCATTCCGAGACCTGCACCTTTACTAAAAGATAACCCCAGCAGAGTGTGTAACAGCAACTCTGAGCTTGGTTTACTGAGCTAGGATGGCAGATAGAACTAATCAGCCTGGCTTAAACCTGTGGTGAAGGCAGGAGAATTAATTAGTCCAGGACAGAACAGGCAGCCTTTGCTCTTGGACTGTCTTACTACTGACTGACTTGCTGTTGTCCTTTGGTCCTTTCTGCCTGGTTGGGAGACATCACCTGCAGAAGGAGACCACAGAGAGGTGATCTGACTAAAGGAATCTTCTGTGCTCATGGAATGAGTCTAAAAGAAGGAACAGCAAGTATTTCAAAGCTGCTTGCTGAAGTGACCTTGATGCACATTAAGATGTACCTAAAGGGATGGACTAAAGTAATAGGATGGTTACAGGTATCTCCTGGTTCTTTGTCTAGTCAAGCCTTGTAATTCTTCTTTGTTAACTAACAAAAGCAGAAAAAATATGAGTACCTCTGTGAAAAGCAGCTGCTGCAGCAGACAAGATGACTTATGAGGGCACAGTTTCAGCAGTGTCATTGAAGACGTACTTTTTTGCATTGTTCTGAAGTGAGACATGAAAGCTACAACATTGTTCTTTCAGTTTGATAAAGCTGCAGGCATGGTGACAGCTGCATGTAACAGTGATTGTTTAACACCTTGTTAGTCCTGAGAGACCCGTGCAGAATTAAAGTTGTGTTTTACCAGGCGATACGCACACAGGCAGCAGCGTGAACAACTTCAAGATAATCTTTGTATTGCTAGCACTGGCTTTAAATGTTAAGGGAATTGTGTATCTCCATTTAGGTATATATTGGGTATCTATCACTGTGGCATTTCTGGAATTGCAGTCTGCATTAATCAGGAGGCCATTATTAAACAGCCACCAATCAGAGGCACAAGTAAGCAACCTTTCACTCAGCTTTGCTTCCTTCTTAGTTTCCTGCATTTACCCAGACTCACACTCTGTCTGAAGCTGCACAGACATGCAGAGGTATCTAGCACAGAATCACAAGCAGGAACTAAACATGTCATTTCAATATCTAAGGACTACCGCTTCCTCAGCAGCAAACTGAGAGATTGAGAGAGCAGCAGCAAACGGGAGGGAGAGAGATGAAAGAACGGGAAAGGGAAAAAACTAAAGAGGGGTACCGGTTTAAAGAGAATAGATAATCAGGGAGAGGAAGGAACAAAACAGAAGCATGAATGTTTAAATGAGGCAGGGAGAGAAGGATGGATGAAGAAGGATTAAAAGGCGAAAAATGGGAATGGAGAATTTCCAGACGTAAAGTTGAAATAGAAAAGCATACAACAAAAGGAGAGTTTCATTTAAAAAAAAGAAGGGAATTATCACAAGGCAGGCACAGGAATGAGCGTCTGCTGTAAAGAAAGCCCAGGACTGGAATATTGCAAAGAGAACAACAGGGTAACCCAAGGCCAACAATTTGCACTGTTTCTCATTAATGCTGAGATGCTAATGGCTACTTTCCCCAAACCTCCTCTTTCCTGGGGTACCCTTTCTTTTTGAAATGTTCCACTTCAAATACAAAATTGAGGCAGTTTCACCTACAGGGACTCCATCCCTGCTGTGTTGAGCTTTCAGGCTGAGTTGGCTGTTCCAGACAAGTCTGAGTCTTTATCAGTCAACACCAGGCTCTTCCTTTAATGTATGTTACCTGCTTTCCTATTATTGTTATTGCTATTATTCTTACTACTACCACTTTGTTCCTAAAGTTCGTTCAGACCTCGATCCTGGTCAAATTCAACTGTGATAATCATTATTTAAAAAATCTTCAAACAGTAATAAGCAAAGGAAATAATGTTATCCCTCGGTCCAACAAAGAAATTGTTTGAAAAATGTGTTTTTCATCAGGAAACCTCCATTTACTGAAGCTGTTCCTGGAAATTTTTGTATCAGCCAAAGAGACAAGATGGACACATAGCAGTTCACTAAAGCTGAGCTTTATCTGGAAGACTGTTGTCGCAGTGTCACACAACCGTGCAGTGTGATGGCTACAGGCAAAAAGAAAATTGGACTTGTATCACTTCAGAAGGATGATCTGTGATGGCACAGTGTTTCCTAATATACTGGAGGCATTAAAAGACTGCCTCCTATGGACTTCCTGCCTCCACAGCTCCAGGGGGTTTTGAGCAACCACAGAGGACTGTCTTGAAAGGCTGATCTGCCTCAGACCCACAGCCCTGTAGGATCTCAGCCATTGTGATGGGCACACTGAGCAGCTGTTTATGATGCCAGCAGACAGAGAGCCCTGAACCTGCAAAGGCACACATGAGCACGTATTTTAGAAGGAACATGCTCTCTTGGGGTATGTGTTGTCTTGGGATAGTATTCATGTTGCTGCTGTGTTTTCTAGTTAATTTTTCATGGTTCTTAGGTCTCTGCTCTTTTCAGTTCCTATTGTTCCCCTCCCAGTACAGCCAAACAAGGCCTCGGGTTCAGCTTTCCAAATCAGCCTCCACAAACTTGACTAGCCAGATCTCCACAGGGAACAAAGTCACGTAGATTTCTGTGAGAGAACCCATTGATCTGACAGGGGCTGAGATAAATCTGCCTCAAAAAGTTAAAGCAATAGAAATCCGGATCCGCAATGCAAGATTTCGGTGACAAAAACAGGGAGCTGACAGGGACTCAGACAAATCCATCCATGCTGAGTGACTGTGCATTCGTTCCACACACAACTGCCTGCTTAAAGAGATAGTGATGAGAGATCCCCACACAGCATCTAACACAGCATCAGCATTTGTTAGGAGATTAGTGTCGGGAGGGAGAAATACCCAATTAAAGAGGTATTACTCTGCCATTGGGCGATTGGGAGTAAGTAGCAATAATCATGCCAGCCACTGCCACAATAACACTGCTGTGAAGGAAAAAATGGAATGCAAAAGAGTCTGAAGAAGAAAGAGAAAGCAGAGCATATTCACAGTTTTGGAAGGGTGGCAATGAAACAGCTCAAACAAAGATAACCAGCTCAGACTCCAATTTAAAAATGTACAGGCTCGGGACAAAAAGCAGTCTACATCACAAAATGGCAGCTGCATCATTCAAGGTCCACGTGTTCCTGTCCAGCTAGGAGAGTTCTAGTTTCCACAGCAGAAACAGTCACTGCAGAGCAATAGAAGCTGGTGCTCAGTGCAGGCTATCAGTGCCTTTATACTGCTACAGCACAGACTGCTTAAGACATAAGAACATGAGAGCATGAGGAACGCCTTCCTGGAGCACAGCACTGGGCCATCTGGTCAAATGTTCTGTCTCCCCCACAGCAAAAGGACACACTCTTCAGGAGGAGTCTGTGGGCTGTGGCACTTTCTGCTGTTTCCCTGCTGCGTTCAGAAATGTTGGATCAGTGGTGCTAGTGGATACATCCCTGCCCTGTTTTCAGTAGCCACTTGTGGATCTGTTCTTGAATTTGTCTAATAGCTTTTGAAACTGGCGGTGCTACCTTGCTCCTTTGCAGGCTGGCTGGTGACTTTTATTTAAAAAAAAGGAAGAAAGGGTTGAGAAGGACCTGTGGCTAGAGCAGTAGCCTCATGCTTGGAAAACTCAGACTCCCATTTCCTGCTCTGTTGTAGGCAAGGTGCTAAAAGTGAGGCTTTCAGATCCTTAAAGATGACAGTTTTCAGAAACAAACAGTATCTAATTCCCACCGAAATCAATCAAAAGGAAATAGACTCCTCAGGGCTTTTCAATTCAGCAATTTGAATTGCAGTTATGCATTTCATAGTTTGAAAAGTGTATCAGCCAACTCTGCCTCCACAAGTTTCTTAAGGATCTCTAAAACCTTGGCTTTACTCTCTGTGCCCTAATCTCCAAGTTCTAAGGAGAGGGTTAGAGCTACCCATTTCAGGGAGGTGTGATAAGGAGAAACACATCAGAGACCTTGAAGGGGTCATCTGCTGAGGCAAAGGAAGGACATGTGAGGGCCTGAACCGCCTAATGAAGGTTGAGAACTGTCAGAGGTTCATGTTTGCCAGAGGCACTCCACTGAAAATCAGCCAGTGAAGTGGGTAGCTGACCATTCCACACTCACAGAGAGGCCCTGCACATGTGGCAGGGTAACCACGGTGTAGTTGGAGGGGAAAGGAGCTGTGCAGGTGAACACCAAAATGTAGCCACAGGATGCTGCAGACAAGTCTCTCTCTGAGTCTGAAATGTTCCAGCTATGCTGAATCCACCCAAAGAGAGGTGCCTTGTGTGGGGTCAGCTGTGTCACCTCACCATGCTCCCCAACTAGAGGGAGTTCACAAGCACAATACGGTCTTCACAAACTTCTGGAAGACCCACATCAGCTTTGGTGTTAGCGCTGGCTGACCTGAGACTTCTGCGGTGGAATGCAGGCCAGAGACACACGGCACTAACCCCACATCCTCAGATCACAACAGTTGTCGCAAACTTGTCACAAATTAGAAAATCCCTACTGGCACGTGCTTGCTGTGAAACTTGTCAGGGAGATACTGCCTGTGTGGTGGCAGGAGAAGGTCCTGTTGGATTTCCCTCTGACTGCCCCTTCCAAAGGCATAGGAATTTGTCTTGCTTGCTTGCTTTCTCACTTGCTGTTCTATCTGCTAACCATTCCAACTGCCCATCTGGTTTCAAGTTGCTCATCCGCTTTCTTGCCTAGGAATGTGAAACAGCAAAAGCACTTCCTGCACTGAAGTGATTTTTCTGGAAGGGATAAAACACTGCCAGAACCAGGTATTCTATTTACAGCTCCGAGCACAAACTCAGCATCCCGTTGCTGTTACTGTAAACACCAATCTCTTCAGATGAGCAAAATGAGAATGGTTTTGATGTGGGGATTTGCCTTTTAGGGAGCATACGGTGTCTGTTAAGGCAGCATAACCCACAGACAGAAAACTCTTATGGGATGAGCAGGACACTTTTGGCTTGCCAGATGCTGACTGAGTCTGGGCCAAGCTGCTGAATAAACTATAGCTTTTCACTTTTGTCTTCCTGGCAGGTTTCACTGCTAACCGCCTTAAACAACTCGGTGCCTTTTGACTCAGATCTAATGACTGCATAGAAACACAATAGATGTATTGTTTATCTGGTGTTTTGTGCTTTTTGACTTGCACCTAAAGCACTGTAGAACAAAAAAAAAAGGGGGTAGGGAGTGAAGCCCCAAGGCTCCCCCAGGCTGTAGTTTCCTGCCTTGTGGTGATGTGGTGATGGTC
Source organism: Acropternis orthonyx (assembly GCA_035583155.1). NCBI lineage: Eukaryota > Metazoa > Chordata > Aves > Passeriformes > Rhinocryptidae > Acropternis > Acropternis orthonyx. The sequence continues at coordinate 16,691,516 of JAWWEU010000023.1, forward strand.
TACTAAGAGAGTGTGTGTGAGTATGTGTGTGCTTTAACCTAATTTCTAATTCCTCTCCTGGGACTAGAAGCATCTAGTTAATAATAAAAGTGTTATTCTGGCCATATGTCTGCCCCTTACTCTGGTTAAAGTGAAAAAACTTTTTCAGTACTTTGGAGTACTTTTTCAGTACTCGCCACATTTATAATGTTCTCTACTAATTCAGAATGTTCTCCACAGTTGTATCGTATATGCCTCATATCACCAAGCTTCTAAATTTGTGATAACTGGCACCTCTGCACTTAGGGAAAATAACTGTTTCACAGTGTCAGGCACCCCAGCAGGAAAAAGCTCTAAAGTTCTAGTCTTGGCTCCCCCACAAGTGTTTCATCTTCTACTCCCTGTTTGATTTGTGGAGATGCAAGTACTGTTTCAGGTGTGCAGCACAGGTGCTGAGTGCCCTGGAAGGGCTGTGAGGTTCCAGAGCTGTGTAAAGCATCATTAATATGGCTATTTTTATAGATAAGAAAAAGGATGTTTGCAGCAAACAACAAAAAAATGTATTTCTCAGCTTTGAATGTGATGTATAGAAAGAGCTATATTGCTCAGCTATTATGGTACCTCATATCAGTGAAATATAGGGTGTTCCTCAAGTTGTATTACAGCTGCAAAATCTGTTTCCTGAAATATTAGGCATGCGAGCCAGTTTGGATGTAAATAATAGGCATGTCTGTCGTTGGCTTTTTAGAGGGACAGGAAAGGCATCGTGAATGTTCGCTCAAGGAGTGACTGTTGGGTGTGCCCTGGAAATTTAATTGATCTGTAAACAGGTTTCCTTTGCTCCACTTCAGACTATTTTCTCAAGAGAGGTTAAGCTGTACTTCAGGTATCAATGAGCCCTGGAAACAGAAAAGAATTTATAGAGAGTTTCATAGCAGTATTAATCTGAGCAGGTGTCTGCATCAAAGCACCATAAGCTAGGCCTCCTAAAATCCAGGTACTGACTTAAAATCTGTCATATTTATTAACACTTAAAGAAACTACAAAAGTATGGATATTTAGTTTTTTCAGCATAATAGACATTCACAATCTCAGGGGTTTTTTTCATGCTTTTCTTTTCAGTGCAGTATTCTAGAAATTTTATTTAAAATAAATTACTCTTTAATTATGCAATCCAGAGACTGGAACTTTAGTGAAAGGCTCAGATATGGTTATGTCCCTGATAAAATAGGTGAGTTTGACAGTGCCATTTTAGGGAATTGGATTATTTTCTCATGCTCCTTTCCTCTTCAGTGAATTTATTGTTATTAAGAACTAGTGCTGGGACTGTTAGACTGGTATCACTGTTTAGCTGTACCCTAAAAATAAACACATGCAGAAACATATTATTCTGACTGGAAGGCAGTTTGGTCTGCAGGAGAGAGCAGACTTTTGGGGACAGCAGATGAGCTGTGTTATTTTAATGGGGTTGGTTTTTGCTCAGGTTCTGTAGTAAATCTGGAGGCCACTGTCCTGAGCAGTATCCTCTCATGCTCCAGAGGGATGGGATTTTATGCAGGAAACACTGCCATTTTTGACATGCAAACTGTTCTTGCCCCTTTATAGATGGGCCTAGATATAAGGGACCTTCAGCAAGAAAAGGCATGAGCATCCAAGTGAAAAGATAGCTTTTTCATTCCACATGCGAGACCCACAGCACTCAGGAACACGAGTTAATTGCACAGCGGTCAAGAAATAAAGCAAATACGGAAATGGGTAGTACTGTGCAATCTGTAGTCTCCTCACTACATCCACCCCCTTCCCTCAAGTCTGAGCACTGATGACAGCAAAGTACTATTTCTTTTTTCTATTTTTCCCCTTTGCTTATTCTGTCAAACCTTCCGTATCCCAAACCCCGTGTGTAATGCAGCACCCCACTGGAGCTGGTGAAAGGCATCAGTGCACACAGTCACAGGAGACACTCGGCACTGTAAGCTCAGTCACACGGGATGAAGAGACAAAAGTAAAAACTCAGGGGAGGAAAAGAATTGGATTTATTTTAGTATCACGGTGCTGGTATGGCTGTCAGTGTTTCTTGGAATATGTACACATTAGAAGATGTATTCTTTATAAATTTTTTATTGATCTTGTCTCAGTGACAGTGATTAATAGTATTTTCATCCAAAAATGTCACCTCTGCCAACAAATCTGAATTTTCCCGTTTCCATGCTTCCATTCCTCCAATCCCTTGAGAGGATTGGTAGAAGAGGAAACTGAAGCTGAGGGGGAATGTTCTGAAGGACCACACCATCACTATATGTGACTCCATGAACCCAATCAACTTCCCTTATTATCACCTCTTATTGCAGTAGCGTTTTGCATCTGCGAAGTGGGGGCATCTGTGTTAGAGTTGTATATGAATGACAGAAGGGGTTTCTTCAAAGAATTCAGTGCCTAATGAGCTGTGCACAGAGATTGTCTCACACTATATTCAAAGACTATTAGGACTACACTGCTTGGAGATTGAAGTCTTTTAGACCTTTTAGAGGAATGAATGTAAATGCTGTGTTTATTTGAGAAGGTCTCTGCCAGATTTCGCTTCTTGGGCAGAGAGGCAATTAATTTCTAATTACTAATCAAACTATAGGTGATGCAGCAGCAATACATCACTTGCTACCTAGTGCTTGCCCCTTCTAATTTGTGTGTTGAAATGTAGTCTCTGCTGGTCTATCCCTCGGTATTAAATCTGGGGAAAGCTGCGGTTCAGCAGTGGCTTTTAACTCAAAGCAGATTATTCATCAGAACTGGAAGACTTGTTTTCGTATCACTTCCCAAAATTGGAAAAAGCATACTTTTTATCCTTTTTTTTCATTTGTTTAAGTTCAAGCTCAGAGCTGTATGGTACGTAGCTGACTGCCTTCTTTATGGAGCTTGAGGTAAACGGAAGTACCTAAATATCTTTGTGAGCTGTCTTAAACACCCACTGGAGAGGAAGAATAAACATAGTGTGTGTTACTGCTCTGCCTGTGAGTCTGCAGCTAAATCACTGAATGCTGGGAAGGGTTAGGCTGGTTCTGGAGTGAGAGGTTCTCCAAACACCGTGTGGGATACCAAGAAAGGGAAAACAGCTATTATCAAGTGAAATTATTTCCACCCGATTTCTCCATTAGGTTAGGAAAAAACTCCCAGGAACAAGGGAAGTTGGCATTCTCTTGGCTCTGAAGCTGAGAGAATTTCTGGCTATCGGTTGAAAGAACCAATCAATAAGTAAAATGACTGAGGATGAAATTAAATGCTTTTTGCCTTTGCTCACCAGAAACTGGGAATGTTGTGTGGCTCCATCTACCTGCTGGGACACGGTTACTGCTGTGTGCCAGCAAGCTGTCTGTGCTGGGTACTATATAATATGTTGAGAGGGGAATATATTTATCCATCTCCCCCAGCGACATTCCATGAATGCTGCTCGGGCACAGCCGGCTGTTTAGTCCCTGTTTTGCCTGTGGGTCCCAGCCAGCAATCTTAAGGTGCTGAGGTCAGAATTAACAGTCTGCATCGGAGGCTGTGTCCTCAGCAGAGGTTTTTCTCATTAAGTGATGATGAACTGCTGTTTCCTAGTCGGTTTGCACATGCTTGTGTGGGTTCTCCACAAATGATTATATTCTGTGTATCCCCAAAGGACGTGTGTGTGTTGTTTCCCTGTGGGTGTGTGAAACTATACTTTGAATTTTCACACAAAAATATTTGCTTTAGATACATCTTCTGAGGCTGAAGAGTCAACACTGGAACTATTTGTGTGATAATTACTCATGGAAGGCCAGTACCTGAACATGTTGGAAATTAATTTCTTGGAATGTGTGTGTGATTAGTGTGGATGCTGATGCTATCTTGATGAGTACTTCCCTTCACTTTTACTGATTCTTTTTAATGAGGAATATACTACAACACTGTAATGTGGAGTTAATGAAGGTTGGGTTTTATTTTTGAGGACATATATATAATTGCAGGGAAATAAAACATCTGTGCAATGTATATTGCATATCTGTATCTGTCCTTAATTGTTACAGTTTCTCTCTTTGGAATTTCAGACCTAGAGACTGGGGAGTGTTATTGAATCTTTATTGCTCCTAAGATCCTAGATGGATATTTGGAAATAGTGAGCTCATCACTGATATGATTTTGCTTTCTGTGCAATGCAGCTTTAAATTTCTAAAAAGTCAAGGCAGCATCTTAAAATAAGATGCGGGTGCAGACTCCACTTCCTGGAGCCTTCACTTTTGTTCTTTCTCATTTTTAGTCTAAAATAAGTCATTCGGAATAAAAGCCTATTTTTGTCCTTTGTGGGTGGAAAAAAAAGCTTGGCTCCCTCGTTTCTCATCCTGTGCACATCAGCGTGATGTATGTACACCCAGTGTTAGTATCTGGGAGATACCAGATAAAGCCTTCAGTGACTTTGATCTACTAGTCATGTGTTAAAAGTAGGAATAAAAGTTCCTTTTTTAAATACAGAGATTTAGAGATATTTGCAGCATTGTGCTTTCCATCCCTCAGCATTCTATAAATGTAGGAAGATAACATGAAGGGATCACTTTAACCATCACCTGAAGAAGGCCACCCTTGCTGCAGAATGGAGTTTGTGTAACACATGGACATGAAACCCAAGGGCTTAGGAGAAGGTGTGCTGTGGCCAGCTGAGGGGGCAAGTGGAATTTCTACAGTCCTCAGAAGTGATCTTCAAATTAGAGAAACAGAAAATAGAGCTTATGAGGTCACGTCTTCCTTTCCCTCCTCTCCCCAAGGCTGGGGTTTTAATACTTAAAGCATTTTTGACAGACGACTGTTGAGCCCGTTCAGAGAAATTCAAATGATGGAGACTCCACAACTTCCCAAGGCAATCTACTGCAGTGCTCAACTGTCCTAAACATTATTCACATGTAATTTTTGGAAGACACAAAGGCTGACATCACTTCCATACAAAAAGAAAGGACTTTTAGAAAACACAGGATTGTTAATTTCTCCTGTGATGTGCAAGATGGTTTCTTCCCAGCAGACATAGGTGTGGCATAGGTTGGGTGCACTGGCTGTGGGTTTATTTATTTATTTGTTTATTTATTTATTTATTTATTTTTAATTTTTCCCTAGATGCACACAGGGTAGCTGAGGTGCTCCCACTGTAACTGTTGTGCCTAGAGTCTGTCCCAAAACATTCTTGGCTGGCCTGAGAGCATTCCCTAGTTGGTACATTTGATATTCCTGGTAGAGGAACATTGATTGTGGACATCCATACCTTCTGGCCCTCTTGTAGCTCATTCAAGGGAGAGCCTGAGTGGGGAGCAGCCCAGAGCTGTGTGCCAGCACCCTCTCTGACAGGGAGCTGGTTTTGCTAATGGCTTCCTGGCATCTTGGACAACCAAGCCACTCTCAGCTCTCAAAACTTTATTGTCAAAATTTTAACTGCTGACTGTTAAATATCACTGTTGCATTTGGTTTGGATCTCCTGCAAATTAAATCTGACTTCTGAACTGTTCTTACAATGCTGTCTCCTGGAAGGGGTCCGAGAGCACCACCTGAGACAGGTCAGGCTGCTTTTCCTGAGCACTCATTGTGGCTGAAGGAGATAAAATCTTTTCTCAGCTCTCGTCCTGTCAGGGGTTTCACTGCATCCACAGTATTTTAATTAAAATGACAAGATAGAGTAAATCTAATAGCTCTAGGTTATACAAAAACCTTAGACCTGAGTGCATTTTTAGGTAACAAAGGGTTAACTGCACACAGTTTCATACTTGAATGGAAAAGGAACGACACCTTTTTTGTTATCAGCCTCTTTGGTGCTGTCTTTTTTAATCATTTCAGGCTTTGAACTCCTGCTCTGAAAGAGAGTCTCTGTCTCTTCATCTTCAGTGGCTGCCAGGTCTGGAGGCCTAATCAATGCAAGTTATTGATAGCAAATCAATTAATGCAGACAAAGGATCAAAATTAAGGAGCTTTCACTAAATTAATAAGTGATTCCAAGTCTTTTAACAGAGTGCCTGAGATAAGGGCAGTTCAGTCTTCTGGGACAGCAGCCTCCAGTCCTGTTTTCAAAGACAATCAAATGGAGAGAGCGAGCTGTGCTTTTACATTTTTTTCTCCCATTTAAATAGCCTGTTTTGTTCAATAGGAAGTGCTTAAAATCTGAGTCCAGCAAGCTTGCCAGTCCTAACTGAAAAGAGCAGATTTATCTGCATAAGGATGTCATGGTCTTGTTCAGCTAATTCAGGGAGGACCAGGTGCTTCAAAAACCAGATTTATATAAGGTCCCAGCCCACACCAGAGTTAAGGTTTGCTTCAATAGCAAATATATTTGAAACTGTACAGGATATGCCTACAGAAACAACTCAATGCAGGAGAGCATGGAATAATTTGGAGCTTCTGCCAAACCCAGCCCTTCTGCCCTATGGCAGGACCCCCTGGGAGAAGGTGGGCCAGGCTGCATCCAAAATCCTTGCAATTGGTTTCCTTGCCCTGTTCCCTGTCAGGAAGGATGAGACAAGATGCCTGACATTCCTAGTACTGCCAGCATCCCAGTCCTGTGGCCCTCAGACTCTCCTGGAGGACTGGATGGAAACTTAAAGGCTTGGAGTTCCCTGCCAATTACAGCAGCTTTTCCACTTTTCTTCCTGGTTCAGCCCAGGGAAACCAATGAACAGCACGGTGGAGGAGGAATAGAGCATCTCTGGCAGTTTCCATGCGGGCAGTGCTGCCTGCTATCTCCTCCTATTTTCCTGCTTAATAAGAAGGGCCATCCTTTGAAACGCCAGAAATTCTCCTGCTGTGACAGTAATTAACAGGGATGGAGGTGGAGCTGGGAAGCAGATGACAGGAGCACAGATGCAGTGTGTAGCTCACTGAGGATGCAGAGCGGTTCAAGTCATTCCATGAGTCTCCCTTGCAGTCTGGTGGAAACACCATCTCCCCGTTTGGGCCTGGCTGGGTTGTGTCAGGTCCACATTCCACTGGTGCTTGGTGTTGTCCAGTGGCACTGGATGCTGATCCCAGGGGCTGTGCAGGCTCGGTGGGTTCAGAGCAGAGATGAGAGTGGTCTGCTGGCATTGCCAAACCACCATGACAAGGGAACCAGTGGCCTGGCCTAGTCTATGCACTTGATCCTGTGATGCAAATTCTGAATTAAATTCCTGTAGGGTTTGGTCATAACCCTAATTGCAAGCCATTATGTGTTAAAGAATGCTTTTTATATGCTGTGTAAGATTCCTCATGACCAAAATGGCTGCAGCTTTCAAAACTTCTGATTAGAAGCTTATGCCAGAGGTGCTGATATTTGGATGGATTTATGCAGAATTACAAGTGTAGCCCTTGTCATAGCTGATAAGTACCTGTAGAATTGTACCTGAATGCCAAGCTTTGTTGGGTCAAAGTTCATGTCATCATAGGTTGATATTCACTTCTTCCTGCTACTCTGTCTACTGATCTCTGCCTGGCTACTGCCACCCATTGCTGGCACTGAAATCCAGGGTTATCTTCCTCTGCCTCTGGACTTAAAACAGCAACACAACTGATGTTTGTTGATCTAATCCACTGGTGATGATCTGCTCCTGTCAGAGGCTTGTGGAGCTGGACATGTGGCATGGATGTTGTAGTTGGCATTGTAACCCAAAGTTTGGGTCACATCTGAGAGAAGGACTAGGTGGACTTGTCACCCTGAATCAGGTGGATGAGTTGTAATACCATGAAAAGTGGCTCTCTGAGGGTACAGTGCTGCCAGTCTTTGTGCCTGTTGGGAGAGACTCTTTGCTCTACTGTGGCTTGCTTACTCCAGGCAGGGTTTGCAGCCCTCAGATGTGCAATCCTTTGCCTCTCTTCCACCACTTTCAGTTTCCTCCTACAAACGCCTGCACTGACTGCAGTTCTCTGCAGCTGCATGTCTCAGTAACTGCTTAACCTAGAAATTCATTGCTAAAAAGATCTGACATCATAACACCCTGGAAAAGGCTCCTCGCTCCTCTCTCCCCCTTCTCCCTCCCTGGTCCTTCCCTTTTCTTTTCCCAGGATATATGAAAAGCTGTAACTACTAAATCAAAATCTATTTGATTTTTGTACTCCCTTGATAACTGGGCAGCTGATCCCTATCACCCAGCTGAGGCTTATCTGCTGCTTCCAGCTTCCCTGCTGCAGGAATTGGTTCCTGCGGGCACAATGCTGGGTTATAAAGTGAGACTGATAGCACAGTTAGGGCCTTTGGCTTTCTCCCTGTGACCATTGTTGGTGATACGTTCCTGAGCAAGTGGCTTGATTTTCTGGGACAACTAGACGGAAGAACTGGACCTCCGGGGTTTACAGGTTCAAAGACGTATTTTTAATCCTCTTCTTTTTTTCCCTTCTAAGTTGTGAAGTGATGTCAGGAAACGTGCAGGGTCAACAGCATAGGTTAGTGCCAAGGTAATGGGTTGGTGGTTTTGCTGTAGCTCTTGAAGTTCCCAGGTGAGATCTTGGCCTTGTTAGGCAAGCACTGACCCACATGTGTGTTCTGCATTTCAGCCTGTTTTGAAAACAGTTCTAGTAGAAGACAAAAATGCCAACTGCTGTGCTTAGTATGTTACTTGCTAATTTTTAACTGTAATGGTAACTTTTCTGTGACTTTTGAATGAGTTTACCAGGGTGCTGAAGAGGCTGTGGATCCATATCTGCACAGCTGGGTGTAGGTAGCTCACTCCTAGCTATATAACACCAGAAGGATGTGGGAAGAAGAGCATTCCCATCCTTTCTGGCTCAGTCATGTCCAGACCGAAGTGATTCAGCTATCTGGAGCCACTGGAAAGGCTGTAGTCATGTTAGCACCTCTTAATAGCTGAGGTGGGAGAGCAGGAAGCAGGGACTGCTACGGCTACAACCATGCTGGTATTGCTTACCTTGTTCAGCCATCCTGTGTAATTAGAGTTCTGTTACTTTAATTGAGCACTAGCTTGAGGTGAGAGGGAATAGAGTTAAAGCAAATTACTTTTCTTCCTTGGAATGGAGCAGTTTGGGGAGCACACACAGCTTTTTTTTTGGCAGTTTGGTTCCAGATTAGTTGGCTGTGTAGATGAAGCTGCATTATGCAGCCCCAAGAAGAAGAGTAATGCAGGGTAGGTCTTTGAAATGGGTGTTATGAGGAAAATGCGGAGCTAAGGGAAGCAAGGCATCTGGTGAGGCGCAGCCAAGTGACAGAGATCAGCTGCAAGATGTATGAAAATAAAAGATGAGATGTAATTATAACAGTTTCTGGGAAAGGCCTTCCCTCCAAATGCTCATTCCCAGCAGAAGCCACTGGCCTATATATCCTGTCCCTGCTTTGGCAGCAGCCACTCAGGTTGTGTAGGGCAGAATAGAGGGTCCACAGCCATCCTGCCCCTCAGCTCTCCTGGTCAGCTGCCTCTCTGAGGAAGTGTAAAGCCACCCCTCACCACCTCCTGCACTGCTGTTTTTGGAACTAGCACAGCCAGGCTGGCCATGTGTTCAAGTGGGGGTGTGCTTATGGAGGAAGGCAAGGTGGAGACTGAACTCCTCACTCTTCAGTTTCTCCCTCTCTAGACCTGTACATGTGATGATACCCTCCCCCTTTGCTAACAATACCTTCTGGCATGGTCATAGCCAGGCACTGGCAAACTGCCTCAGTTTGGTGACAGGTGTATTGGCTAATTGTCTCCTTGCTGGGTTGATGTGCCATGTACACATGAGCAGATCAGTTCACAAGTTAGCGCATTTCTAAACTTCCTTACTTGTGTCTAATACAAATGTAATAGTGTAAGAACATGTTGAGTGCTCCCAGACTGGCTGCTTGCTGTATTGGGGTGTTTATAAAACCTTCAACTAGGCTGATAAATGTTGTTTGGCATTGCTCCCAAGCATTTGCATTGACCACTGAGATAAATGTAGGATTTTCTTGCTTTCAAGTGGGCAAAGCTGTTCCAGTTGGTGGTTTTTGCAACAGCCTAGAGCAAGCCAAAATCCTAATGTACTGTAGGGCTCCATAGCTTGGCTCTGATGCTGGCACTTGGACATCCAACAGGATCAGCTGGATGTGTCTGAAGCATTGCCTGCTCCTGAGTGGGTTACAGGCCCCTTCTCTGCACCCAGGTCTTGGACATGGAGGCATTGTGGTAATGTTTTGATAAACCCTGACAGATCTATGATTTGAAACAAATTCAGGAATAGGTGTTTGCAACAGTGCTACACTCAGTGGGGGAAAAAAACCCCAAACCTTCATAAGTGGGTAGTACTTTTCTATAGTCTAGACAGATTATTTTATACTCCAAGACTGTATAATTGCAAGTGGTCAAGATATCAAAGCTCAGCTCTGGCAGCAAATGGCCATGTGCCCTGTTATCCTCACTGAGCAGTGAAGTGCTTTTGTTTAAACCACCAGAATGAAAAGCTACTGCCTTCCTGGTGATTTAAACCAAAAATGCTCTGTTCTGCATTAGGTTGAATTAAAAGGGTGTGTTGTCACAGCCCAGCGGACACACAGTAATTTCCCAAGCCAAGAAACTTCACTGTTTGCAATCACATGGCCATGCCACACTTCTCTTCTGGTTGAATTAAGGCAACTTGATCACAGCTGCATAAACACTTGAGTTTTAAAAAGGCTTTTAAAATGCGTGTGCTGGTATTTGTGTGCACATATCAGACCTCAACACCCGACTGCAGGAAGTGGATGTGCAGATATGTTGGCTTCCCATCCACAAACCAACCTGTGCCCATTCCAGTGCTATGTAAGTACCAGGAGGGTGCTCTTTACCTGTGGATTTCTGCAGCAGGAATAGGATCAAATGCCAGGAGTTCCTGGCCTTCATTCCTGTTTCATACTGATGGCTGGCAACCTGTTATGGTGGTGACAATGGCAATATTTTTTTCCTGTAAGAAGTTTTATGTATATACCCGTGTTATCCTATTGCTCAATGCCTTCCAAGTCCAGTGCAGAGATCACTCAAAAATCCAGAGAGCACCATGTGTTATTAGCTTTGCAGGGTTATGAGGGGTGGAGCCTCCTGTGTTACAGCTGTGATTGAGCTTTCTTTTCGTTATACTTCTGCCTTCACCTCTGGCAAGGACATCCTTGTATTCACCATCCAAAAGCTTGTGGAGAGCTGAAGCAGCCTTATAGCCCTGACTGGAATGAAAGGTCTGAAGTCCACCTGTGTTTGGGTGGAGCTACCCAGAGCGAGTCCTTGCTGGCTTTCTTTTTTACATCAGAAATGGCAACAATAAACTCTCCTGGGGCTTTGTTCTGTTAGTGTTCCCTGGTGGGCAAAGGGTCAGCTGGTGGTAGAAGTGCCGTGTCTCATGGCATGGTCTGTTTCTGCAAAACATAGTTAGACTCCAGATCTGGAGAAATACAAATTGTTGCATTATTCTGCTGCTGGAAAGAGAAAACAAGATCTAACAAGGGTGTTACATGACTCAGATGCATCCCACTATCATCTTCTTTCTGTTGTGGATACCCCAAGCAACGTTGCCTTCCCATTAAGGCATTAAAGCTGAAGTCTGCAGGAGGCAGTAAAATGACTTCAGGATTGTTGGAATTTCTGTAGTGTGGCAGGAAGCCATTGCAGAGCAGTTGATAGAGGTAAAAGCATTTGTCCTTACAGGATGGAAGCATACACTGTGCCCAACCAAAATATAAACTCCCATCAAATAGATGTGAAAGCTGGGAGGGGAAAGGATGGCACAGGGACAGTGGCATAGCTAAGAGGAGACTGGCCTTGCTGGGCCACTGCCTGTTAGAGCCCTGCCCAGTGGAAGCTACAGCTTTGCCAATGAATGTTCAGTGTGCAGGTGGGCATTATTTTATGTTTAGTGTGATTTGAAAGTAGTTAGGATCTGAAAAGCTCTCAAGCAGTGATACTGAGCAACTGGCACTGCTGCCAGCATTGAGAGAAGCACAGATTTGAGGTGGCACTGAGAACACAAAGCCATGCTTTAAAAAATATGTTTGACATCAGGAAACAAATAGTTTGCCACCATTGTTCTGCTGGGCAAGGTAAGAACCCATCAGGAAACACTGGACATGGCTGACTGCTGCAGTCCAGTTGCTGGACACCAGCATTGTCTGCAATAGAAGCTGTTCTGATTTTTGCTTGTTTAGGAGGAAAATAAAATAAACAAAATCCCTTCCCCAGCCCCTGCAGTGAGGAATTCCAAATACATCTGTCAAAAAAAGCAGTGTAGCAAGGGATCAGACTGGGCTTTCACAGGGTTACTGTTTCTTAGGCCATGGAGAGTGTTGCTGAAATTCTCAGCACTCAGAGCTCTTGGATTTCATTGGCAGCAGGGAGCGTGGCAGGGGACAGCATGCTTTGTTCCCTGTCAAGAGCAGAGGAGGGAGCTGTTTGCAGGTGGGTGGGAGACGGTACCAGTGCAATTTAAAAAGTAATAAAAGCAGGGACAAAATCACTCCTCTGCATATGGGTGTTTTATAGCACTTGTGATGAGCAAGAACATGGGTACTCTTACTGCTTTGAGATGCAAGGAACTCCCTGTTATACATCCTGCTTTTCTATGCACTAATGCTTTTAAAAATACCACTTTCCTCCTCTTCCCACTCCTTGCAGGAACAGCATCCCTTTATTCCTTCTGGAATGCATACATGCACACAGTTCTTTTCACAAAGTGCACAATCTCTCTTTCACCTTACTAAACTGAAATACAAAATTTCAGCCTCATTTTCCAGGAAAGATGGTGATGCTCAGTGCAAGGCAGTTTATTCCATCTGATGGTTTATTATGATCACCTGCTTTCCTCCTTTATCACAAAGTGGTTGTTAATCAGTGTACCCATACCATCCCTAGTTAGGAAGAAAACTCGTTTCTCTGTTTAGCAGCACAGGCTTTGCTAAGGCTGCTGTTTTGGGACTGCATTTAAAAGAACTGACCATGTCATTGGTGTTCTGTACTAACTGTATTCATATTTATGTTAAGTATAGCCTGAATAGAGGCAAGAATTGTGTAGTGTGTGCTCAGAACTGCTCTGCAGGGACATCCAGGAGAGGAAGCACAGACTGAGGTGAAAATGAAAGACCTAAATGCAGATCAGCCCAACTGGATATAGATTCACTTGTGACAGAGAAAGAGAAGAAGCTGAAGCCTGGGAGCAGTGATGCTCTATTTCTGATCTGGACTGAGACATCCAGAACACAACTGTTTTCTTTTTATGCTGTCCATGTGCTCTTTCCTGCCTCCTCCAGTAGGATGAACTGCTCAGATGGTGCTCCATACTTGGAGCATGTGTATAAATAGGGTATCTTCCTGTGTTTAAGAAACAAGAAGTTACTCTCTGGTAGCAATGATGGGTTACAGAGTGTGTGACTGAAGCTCAGTAGAGCCCAGGGAAGTATAACCCCCACTCTTCATGGAGGAAGAGCTGAGCAACAAAGATGAAATGACTTGACTAAGACAATGTGAGACAGAATTAGGAACAGGAGTTGGGAATTTTCTGCTTAAGTCTTTGGCTTTCTGACAAGATTGCCCGTCTGTCATCAACAGACTGGAAACATATGAGTTTGGGCTTTGTCTTTAGGAAGAAGAGATTAAATCCAAGTGGGTTATTTCAGTTTGGTCTGAAAGGCTCAGTGGCAGGTGTGAACTTTCTGCTTCCTGTCATGCAGCTCTTAATTGCAGTTTCTCTGCTGTTTGGTGTAGCGTTCTGAATTGCAGTGATGTCACGCTACAGCAAGATGATACAAACATTGCTCTGCTGCTGTCTGGTACTGAAATCTTCTTTCAGGATGAGTCCATCCCATTGGGAACTGCTAAATTCCAAGTGTCTGGGCTTGACTGCAAGTGTTTGAGAACTTGGTGTAGCTAGATGTGCAGTGACCTGATTCTGCATGCAAAATGGGTGATTTTAGGCGTGGTTGGTTATTGCCTTGTTCTCCTGACACCCACACAGTGTTGTGAGCTTTTTTTTTTTAAAGGAGATAGGAGATCATATTCCCTGTTCTTCCCTTCCCCCAGATGAATAGAAGGATTGAAATGTGGATTAAGGTTTGCAGTACAGCCTGTCTTGATTCCTCTCTGGTGGAAGAGATTGACAAGGAGAAGCAGCAAGCAGGTGTATTTCATTGACTTTCGGAAAGAGAAGTATGGGAGAAAGGAAAAAGCTGTTCTTTGAGTGCTCTTCTACAAGGTCTCTGCAGGCATCACCTCTGCCTAATGCGAGCAGTCATTCTGGAGACATGCACTGCCTTGTGCTTTCCAAGAAAACAGGAATCATCCAAAGAACAGTAGTCTCTATGCCTAGGAAATGCTTGAGTTGCAGATGCTGTGTGAACGAAAAGCTTTTTGTGTTCCTCACTCTATGTTGCTCAGTGGGCACAAATGAAGCACTGACTCCTTGCTGATACTGACAGCAAGTGTCTCAGAGCACAGGGTGCCACAGCGAGGTCCTTGATGCTGCTCAGTATCCCTCACTGCTTCTAATCTGCAGTACAAGTGACATGGGGCTCAGCTCCATGTGAATCAGGTTTTAGCAGCAAGGAGCTTGGTTTAATGGAAAGGGGTGTGCCATAGTCAGCAGCAAAAGTCCTGACTCTGTACCCTACCCCAGTGGAAGCTGGTGAAACTTGCTGTGGCTTCAGGAGAGCTTTAGACAGATTGACCTCAAGGGTCTGCCAGGATGATGCTGCAGGACATTTGGCAACAAAGGAAAGGGGAGAAAAAGCTTTGCTAGAGTGAGAGAAAAGGGGCAGGAATAGAAATTGACTGCAACTCCACATTCTGCCTTGGAAAACTAACGTTTCTTTTAAGCCAGCAAGCTGGCATATCCTGGCTGCAAAGAGGTGGGTGTGTACAGCAGCTGCCCAGGGGGGTTTTACAGGTTAATAGCATTTAACAATTTCATAGCCAACTTTTCTCAGTGATGTGACAGAAGGTGAGAAATCTGCAACAGGAAAGTGAGGTGCAAGTGCTGAATGCTACAAGAAGTGGCTCCTCCACTCTGCGGCCTAATGAATGCCTGGATGAAAGGAGAGGTGAAGCAAGTGTGTGTGAAGGACAGGTGGCTCACATCACCTCTCTAGTGAAGTGACAAAGGGTTTAATGAGGACACCCTGGCAACACACTGTGGGCTGTGCTGTTTGTACAGGCAGAGCAGTGCTGTCTCAAGTTGGCTGCTCAGGGTTTGTATGACTTACTACCCCCACCCCCCCACCAACATTGTTTGCAGCAGTGAAACCAGTGCATACGCTTGCCTTCATGGCAATTTGTCACCACACAGTAACTGGAACACTGGTATGGTCTGGCTTAAAGTGAAGTTTTTCTTCTTGGGAGAGGAAAGGGAGAGTTGTTCTTGGTGATATCTGGAAATGGGGAGTTTGTCTTGGTACGCCTCAGGTGGTTCTGAACTTCTGCACAGAGATGGCAATGAGGAGCCAGAGGGCTGATCCAAGAGGATTACGGTTCATGTTTGAGCCCTGTTCCACTACCACTTCCCCATTGCACATTCTGAATTTGGCTTGGGAGATGAGGACAGCTGAGGTGATTGGGTAAGAGAGACTCTGTCTGTAAGAGAATGCTAAAAATCTAACTCAGTGTAACTAGCAATAAAAAAGTCTGACAGGTCTGTGCAAGCTGTCTGCTAATGCACCCTAGGAAAAGGTACTGGGCAAGGAGATGCATTGCTTAAGCTGAAGGGAAACATGCGCATAAAAAGACTGTATGAGCTATTCCTCATCAGACTGAGGCTGCAAATGAGAAGAGAGCTGCTAACTATTGGAGTGAAGTTGTGAAGCATGCTTCTCATAGCAAAAGTGAAGAGAAAAAACTAATTGTCTAAGATGTTGCTGATGAATTACAGAGACTGGACTTAGAAACACAGAACATCCCTTCTGAGCCAGACTCCAGATCTGATTTAGTTTTTCATGCTAAGCTCCCAGCCTTTGTAAAGTGGTGAGAAATAACTTTCACTTCTACCCTCAGGTACTTCAAGGAGTGGAGCCAGATCACTTTGAGCACAGTGTCAGGAATGTCCAAGAATTCAGCATGGAAGCTTGGAAGAACAAGAGGTGTTTAATATTAATCTGTAGTTTAAACCTGTTTTATCACCACTGGCTTGCTGTGTAAGGAAATTACAAGATGAGGGACTATCTGCTCGAAGTACAAATAAGTATATTTTGCATGTACTTTTTTTACAGAACTGCAGGGCAATATTGACAAACTGAAGTTAGTTTGGGCAGAGGAAATGAACCATCAAATCTCAGCAGAGAGTATGAAGACTATAATGCTGGCTGCTGAGAGCAGTACGAGATCCCTCCGGAATACAGTGGAAAATGATGATGAGATACTTTCACAGGGTGGATGTGCAAAACAAAATAGATACGTGGTGCACAGTGAAACACTGGCAAGGAATACCTTGGTATCAGGAATGCTCTTCATGTCTTCAGAGATTCTCTTAAATTAAATAGCTGATGTTTTAGAACATTGATCTGAATCATTTCAGGGATGTATTGGCCAAGTTTCTCTTGACATGCTGTTAAGAGAATGTCCTGATTTCTGCAATTAAACAAAAAAAGGTAACTATTTAACATTCTGTGACTGAAGCCAGTAGCTGTATTAAATTACTGCATGTGCAGAGACAGATACCATTCAAAGAAATGGATTTGGTCAAAATAGGATAATTATGAGGAATGGAGTAAGTTACTGCCTTCACTAGATTAGCAGCCAAACTGCTTGAGAAAGGAAAAGACCAAATGGCAGGTTTTGCTTTAATGTTTTTAACAACAGTACTTTTTTTGCAGTGTCTATTCCATCTCAACTCTTCTGACTCTTCTTTCAAACTATTGCTGACAGTCTTCACATGTAAAAATGCTTTGTATGGTCAACAACTTTGTTGCTCTTTAACAGTGGGTGCCGTGTAAAATAGTTCTGTCAGACTGGTGCTCTCTGGTGAGGCTGCTACTGCTGAAAAGGTTGAGTTGTGTTTCTGTAGTTCACAGGCAGTCTGGAAGTTTCCCTGAGTCACAGGCTCCCCCTGTGTTGTTGCTCGTTGCCTCTGTGCAGAGCTGAAAACGGATCTTAGCCAAGTTCAGCAGTGCTCTTCCCTCGTTGGGCCTGCCTGCCTACATGATCACCAATAATCAACTGCACAGTAGCAGCTTGTTTTCTGCTCTCTGGCTTGTTGGAGATGATATATGAAGTATGAAGAATAGTGCGAGAAGTTTTTCTTAAGCTACGTTAAGCCCACTGTGCTGACAGCAGAAAAACAGAACGTGTTTTGACAAGGAGTTGAGTTAACATGACACACAGGCTAAATGCAAGAAAGATGAGGATCCCTGTCAGACCCTGGTGATTTTTGTTCTGTAGTGGGTCATTTTGAAAGCCTTTCCCCAGCACTCTCCTAACATCCCAGAGCTTATTTTCTGAGCTGTCTCCACAGTCTGAAAGAGACTCCCTGTATTCTGTTCTGGGGCTTTTTTGTTGTTTTGTTTGAGGGGGTTTTTTTCCCATTGGTCTTTGTTGCTTCCAGCACAAAGGGTGAATATTTATTTTGAGACTTATGGATTGTTATGATATTGGTAGCATTGCATCTTCCTGTGGTTGGGGTATGTCACCATGAGTTGTTGATTCCAAGGAGACAGATTCAGCTCGACAGGAGGAAGGCAGTGTCAAGTCTCATGACATGTTTCTTCTGCACCGTGGGGCATATATGAGAATTCAGGACCCAACACAGATGGCCTAAGCCTGTAATCCTTCTATGTCTTCTCTCAGGCAAGCACAGGGATTTCAAGTCATCTTCAGGGCATGGATCAGACAGGACTTTCTGTTTCTGTAACCATCAAGGGGCAACTGCTACCCCAACAGGTCACTGAACCAGCTCATTCTGCCACAGTCTCAAAGATGAATTGCTTGAGGTCTGGCATTTGTTCATGCTGAGATGGGTATGAATAAATCTCTTTGCATAGTAGAGGTTGGAAAGGTGTTCTTTACCATCCCTGCAATGTTGCATGAAGGCTTTGCATTACTCTGAAAGCTGAAATACCTGAGCTTACAAGAACCAGGGTGCTGAAGGTTAATGGACCTTACCACCCTCTGACAAAAGCATTAATGCTTTTCCATTGATCACCTGGAGTAGGGGGTCCTATTGATACATCCTGAGTTTCCTCTGGGCCTGCCCAAGTTCTCTTGCTCAGAGAGGGGTGCATAAGGCCAGGTACCATCCCATCTAGGCAGGACAGAGCCAGGAAGTTGAACAGTTGTCTTGCTGCCTTGCCCAAAGCAGCGTCAACAGCAGCTGCCAACTGGGTACCTGGTTCTGACAGACAGATAAAGGAAGAAGGACTCCCTTAATATGCAGGAGAAATGATTAATAAGTTTTCTAATATGTTATGTTAACAACCAGCTGTTTGGGTTTTGCCTTTGTGTGCCCATGTGCTTGTGCTGAGCAAGAGATAGAAATGAGTAGCAGAGCTTCCTGCCATAGCCAAGGGGTCACTGCAAATGGCTCTGAGGGAAACTGTCACTGGTGTAAGCAGGAGCTGGGGAGGAAAAAGCTGAAGCCATGGGGAGGAAGGAGTAGGAAGGGGTGCAGGAAATTAAAGGAATGTGACAAAAAAGCACAGCCAGAGGCTCAGGTCATGCAGGTAAACAAGGCTCATGGGTCAGAACACTCCTGCAATTTACAGCAACTGAGAGTGTGCTGCAGTGAGGGCATGGTCTGGATGCTATCCAGTGCTCCTCTTGGGAGCCTTGAAAGGCATCACTGTCTCAACTGGAGCCCTGAAGCAGGGAAGAGTGTCAAACAGCCCTCAGAAAGTGAGTCTTGCTGTGTGTAGAAGAGCCAGCCTCCTGCTCAGAGCAACTTCTGTGGTGTGCTGCTTTCTGTTGGAGTTGGCTTGTTTAGCATTTTGTGCCATGGGGTCTGCTTTTCTACAGAAATTTTACCAGAACCATGTATTAGTGTATAGGAAGTGCAGGTTCTCCTTTATCTGCTTCTCTCCATCTCCAGCTGAGTAGCACAGGCAGAGACATGTTCTCACATGTGCAGAAGCTTTGGGGTTAATGTTGGTGTTTTATGCAGGAGTAGGGGTCTGATGGCCATGGCAATATTGCTCTAGGCTTTCCAAGAAAGAAAACATCTTCACCACAATAGAGTATTAGCAACCACTTCTGAAAGTGAGAGGAGCAGCTAATATTGTATTAATTGCTAAATTGCTATAGTCACAGCAGCATCTTTTGTCAAGCTGAAGATGTAATGGGGAGATGAGTGTGGGGTTGAAGAGGTGTAATGGACCTGAATCATCTGCAGTGGGTGATTCGTTGAATGGAGGAGCTCTGTGTTTGGTGGGGAGCTGGATCTTCTCCATGGTTTTCTTAAGGAATGTTGCGTCCATCAGTGCCAGCGTAATCTTATTGCTGCAGTGTCCCATGCAGGCTCAATGCTCCATCTGTCCAGGAGCCAGGTGATAAGATGGGATGCTCTTGGCCTGCTTTCAAAGAGGATTTTGCCCCTGTCAGAATCACTCCAATCTCCCTGGGCATTTTCAAGTAGCACCTGTGTGTAAGAGCACAGGTGCTGAGTTGCATTTCCAGTCCTGCTGAGAGCTACTAGCTGCACACTGGAGTTTGACACCGTAATAATAGATTTCTTTTGTCAGATGAAATTAATCTTGGATTATCTGCTTCACCAATCCAAATACAGCTTTCTACATTAGCATCCACTTTCCTTAGGCTTGAATCTTTCAGGAAATAGATGCAAATTGGAAAACCTACATTAAGTTAACCGAGGCTGTAAATCCCAGCCATATCACACGTGAGCCTGGGAGGTAGAGAATAGCTTTCAAACCACTTCCCACAAATTGAGAGTGAGTGCTGCACTCATACATTTTATTAACGCTGTGGTGAGAAACAGACTTGCGAATGAATACTGTGCCCCTGTGCTTGAAGCAGCCACTCCCATTTAAAGAAGAAAACATGCTGGCATCTGCCTCCAGTCAGTAGAGTCTAGACTGTCTTCTGTCCTCTGAATTAACACACAAAACTTGGTAATGAGATGCTTGGGGCTGCACTCAACATACGTGACACAAGCTTGCTGTGTCAGAGGAGCACTTTGCTCTGCCTCTCCTTCTCCCTGCCCATGTTGCCTGTAACATTTGGGCTGTAATTTTGGCTGGTAGGTGAATCAGTGGGGGAAAAGTGGGAGCAGCTGCACAACAAGGAGTGTTCAACACTGCATAGTGCAAAGCAGAAGTGTCTGAGCTACTGAAGACCCAGTCAGAACTGGAAGCAGAATTACCACAGTGAAATACTTTGGGACCTGGACCACTCAGATGTAGGATGCTCTGGCACAGCTTTCTTGATCAACTGAGATAGTCTGTCCTTTGCTTTGTTGTGTGGACATTAACCCCTTTGTCTCTGCACTGCATCATTGCTGAGTGTCAGACATGCCCCAGTTGCCTGAGATTTAATTTCAGGAAATGCTTGTTTCCCTGGTTAGGTTTTTTTCCCCTTTTTTTTTTTGCAGTTCAGATGACATCCTTTCAACTCGAGCCTTAGAAATTTGAGAACAGTAGTCCAGGCCTGATTTAAAAACATGCTAGAAATGGAAATGCAATTAAGGTACCTTAACCTCCTTTACTCTGCCCTGCAGCAATGCAAAGGAAAACAATTTATTTTTAAAGGTTATTGTAATCTAGAGCTTTAAACTCTAACATGCCTTAATCATTACTGAGTGGCTATTGAAGAAGTTTACCTTCATCACAACAACTGCCAAGTAAAATGGGCCTTTTACACTTTTATTAGACAAACAGCACAATAATAATGGTCATTGTGGGCATTTTGTAAGAGACTGAGGCAAGTACAAAGTTAGCAAATGAAGACTGGCATACATGTGTTTCTAGCAAGAGAGCTGGATCAGTCTCCTCAAAGCTTCACTTTCCTTACATTTTAAAGCACAGTGTTGAAGGGCCAAAGGAGAGGTTTTGTCAGGTGTACTGCAGGGCTGATTTGTTTGCCCTGTGTGGGGCTGCACTCTGGGTAACTGCTGCCAGCCTGTCCTCACTTGATCTGCAACCCATTTGCTAATATCACTTGTAGGTTGTACAGGACTACACAAGAATATGCCCCTTAAGTTGATTTATCTTAATGAGATGGGGAGCTTGGAGTGCATGTTTTTCCTTTTTTGTAAAGATCTTTCCAGGCAAAGTAAAAACTGCTATCTTTTTCTCAAAGGACAAGGTTTTTAATTTTTGGTTTAGTAAAGTGAAATTCTTCATACTGCATGAAGGCTTTTAGCTCTCTGTTCCTTTGCTATTATAGATCTTCCTGTGAGCCAGAAGATGATTTCAAAACCTGTCACTGGTGGTCTTGACTGTTGTTTGTGATGTGAGGAAAGTTGAGTCAATCACATGCTTGGAAATTTTCCACCTTTGTAGGAAGGGAAGGACAGAATGTGATGTGGATCTGTGCTGCTGCAAAGCCTTCAGCTTGAGATGGGGACACCTGCAGCTCGGCTGTGCTGGGCAAGGGGGTTCACTGCACATCGCCCTGCTTAGCAGGTGCGCTGTTTTATTAGTGCCTGAGCTGCCATGATCTGACACTTCATTTGGAAAGCATTTGTTGTCTCTCCTGACAGCATTCTGTGATCCATATTTTTTTATGGCTGGTATAATCTGAAAATCAAGTACTTCTGGCAGTTTTCATAGCTCCATATAGTCCTCTGTATTCATCTGAGCAACTGCCATTTGCCTTTAATCTGTCCAGATCCAATTATTTTAAGTATCCACAGGTGAAGCATTAGAGACCATGTGTCCTTTGCTTTTAAAAAAGGAAATTCTTTATCTGTCATGGCTGGAGGTGGGAGCTCAGCTCCTGGTCATCCACTGGCATGTGATGTGACAGCACTTCTCTGTAACTTGGTTCCCTCATATGTGCAGTAATAATGCACCACTCCTCCGTTTATAAAAGGGCTGAAAGTCTGCAGTGTGCTTGATGTGACCAGGAGAGACTTTTACATCTGACCTCTTCCATTAGTTCGCTTTCATTGGAGAACAGAAGTTTATTCATATTATCTTCATTTTGAAAGTAAAAGCAGTGATATAGGAGTCTTCTGCAGCAGGCACAGGCTAGTCTGGGGCAGTTAATGAAAGTGAGAAAAACAGGGGAAAAAATATATCATTTATGTTTGCTAGCTCAGTGTTTATCAAACGATTCATGTTGGCAACACTACTTGAAACAATAATAATAATACTAAAGTCCAAATCTCCCCTCTTACACTTGCCATGCAAGTGCACAGACGTACTAGGGGTAATGGTGTTACACTGGTATAATTGCATTGTATGTTTGTTTTGAGAGGCTGGCAAAGAGCTCTTGGCTGTAAAGGGTTAGGGTGTGCAAGGAATGCAAGAGCAGGATTTCTTTTGCCTGAGATCACAGCAGCATGTTCAGAATCTCCCTAATCTTCTTTTCCTTCCTGGACCGTGTTTCTTGACCTCCTTGGGGGGATTTTGACCAGTAGGAAACGCAAATCTATTACTTTGCCATAACTGCCGGTGGGGATGCACTGAAATAAACCTTGATTGCCAACACCTTGGAAACCAGTCCATGTGAGAAAAAGGTCTCCATCTCCAGCAGATTAATATGTTGCCTGTTTCCCACTGCCCCCCTGCCCTGGCTGTGATCACCCATGGTTTGCAGTGCGCAGCTGCCTGCAGGCACAGGACAGTGTTGGTTTTTCAAGCAGCACATGCTGTCCCAGCAGTGGTTCTGCTCCTATGTAAGGTCAGAAGGGCTGGGGCTTGCTCTGAAAGAATTCAAACATTAGCAGGTGTGTGCACACAGTAGGGAAGATTACTGGATAACTTAGCTCTTCAGTGTCCCCCTCTGCATGCGGATGTGGTATCATTCCAGAGATTTTACAGCAGTGTTACAAGCACTGAAAATGTACAAGAGCGCTGAGGTGGCTCATTCAAACAGTCTTTCCTCCCAAGCTCTGCAGTGGCCCTGGGTCAGTGATGCCAGTTAGAAAATCCTGCCGCTTCTCCATGAGAACAGGGCAGTTTCTGGAGAGAGACACAGCAATGGGACTTTTGGGCATGGTTGTGCCCACCCTGAGTAGCAGCCTGTGCTCAGCTGAGAGAGGATTTCACTGCTCAGAAATTTCTGTGCTGACTGGAGGTGATACTGTGAGGAATAAAAAAGTGGTTTCATTACAAGCAGCTGAAAGATGGACAGACAAGACCCCTGGAGCCAGTTTGAGTTGGGCTGCCTGGAGGCCATTCTGTGTGTGGGGAGTTTTTGGGGTGCTGGGGGTATAAAACAGGCGGGATGGAAAGCATGTGGGGCAAAGGGTCCCGTCTGGCCCCACTGCCCAGGGCCCTT
>JAWWEU010000023.1:16714915-16730616 GCA_035583155.1 Acropternis orthonyx
GGCGGGCTCAGGGAGGATTTGCCTCCAAGAAAGGGCACACTCCCCAGAGAGGAGGGACCTTCCCTGCCCTGTGGCAGTCAATAACATCCAATTATCCACAAATGCTCACTCTTTAAGGAAAGGGAGTGAAGCCCCTGGGAGGTGTTGGCTTCCCAGAGAGGGTGGCCATGAAAATGTCAGAGACCATAAAGGTGTGATGCCCACCCCGGTGTGTGTTCACACCCTATTAATGAAGTTCTTTGCTCTGCAGTTTTTGGCTGTCTCTGAAATTTCAAGCAAGGCATTTCTAACAATACTGTCTCTTTAGGGTCTATTTAGTGATATTTAGCACAGAAGCTTGTGGTCCCAGCTGTAAACCAGGTAGCTACTGCTGTCCCCTCAGTGACTGGTAGTCACCTCTCAGCCAGAGAGCTGAACTGAGGCCATGGAGACAGAGTGATCTGACTCAGAGACATTTCTGCTGGGTCAGCCTGCAGAAACAGGTCAGCCTCACAGGCAGATTGGTAGAAAGTGTAGTGCTTGGGCTGTGTCCTTTTGGGTGCCAGCAGAGCTCTCAGCCAAACCCCCTTCACCCGCGTTAGGCTGTGGGGACACTCAGTAAAGGCAGAGGCTGTGGCTTTGCGGGCCCATCAGCTGGGGCAGGGGGTTAATGTTTGATACACCACCACCACCTCTGCCCTCTGCCTGTGAGGACACCAGTGAGCCCTGGGGATGCCCAGCCAGCCCAGCACTTGTGGGCACCCAGAACAGACATAAACTCTCATAAGGAGTTAATGCTGGCAATTAGAATTGCGCAGCAAGAGCTGGAGGTTCCAGAAGGATGACAGTGGGTGTGAAACACTGTAACAGTCCCATTAATTCCAAATGTCTCCTCTCTGGCCAGAAAGAGGTGCCCAGATTTTTTAGTCAATATTAATTTTACACTTGGCACCACAGGAGAGTGAGAACTGCTGAGTTCACAAAGGGCCCATCTAATAAACAGACAATAGAAAATCAGAAAAGTGAAGATTGAGCTCACTTGCCCGGGCGATGAGAGTATAATAACCATGAGGGCTGCAGAGGGCAGTGGAAAATTCTGAGCCATAATGAGGAGTCACAGCAAGTGCCTGTGCTTGGGTTCTCTGGGCACAGGTAGGAGCCGTAAGAGAAGGTGGGATGGTTCAGTGTTACGTGGGAGGGAGGAGGACTTGGATCTGGGATGAGAGACAGATGAAGAGGAGGATATCACATCATGGGTGTGCTATAGGATTGGAGGGCCAGACAAGAAAAGCAAATTGTTCCCCTGCAAATGAATCCCAAGCCTGATTTCCTTTAGAAGAGAGTTTTTTGAATTTTAGATGGGCTCCCATGTGCGTGCCTGCTGCCTGTCAGCTCCACTCTGCCCTGCCCCTTCCTGTTTGATCAGCTCCCCTTTAAACAGGCCATTCCTGTCTCCTGGTGGCCTGCAGAAAACCAGATCTCAGGCTTTCAAAGCTGCTATGATTAGCCAAGTAAATACTGCAGAGGGGATGAACTTGATTCCAAAGAGCCAGATGCTATTAGCTTTCTAATAAACCCAGAGGAAACTCTCTGGGAACTGGAGATAATTATGAGAAAAACAGATTGCTTTGCCAGACATGTTTGCCTGCTTTCTTAAACTTTTTAAGCAGTCTGTAAAACCAGTTTCTTTTATTCAATCTTGTTGCTATCATGAGACTTTCTAACACCAGAACTACCTAATTTCAACACTGTCTTGCAACTAATCCATGGGCACTTCAAGCTGACATGTGTCCTTGTTCTTCAAGCCTCGGCCTCTCCTTTCTTCCTGGCATAGCAGAGTCCAAAGCTGGATAACAGACTGAAGACTTCATTTCCTGCTTTGGCTGAGCTGATGTTTCAAAATAGATTGATTTTTCTGCAGGATTGTTCTTTTAGTTCCTTTCCCTTTTGTTCTTAATGAACACTTCTGATATCTGTGGAATCTGAATTCTACCTCAATTGAAATGGCACCGCTGCTATCAAAATTCAAACTCGTATCTCAAACCCCAAGCCACTGAAATCCCTGGCAAACCTAGCACCTGGTTAATGAATACATCTTGAGGAGCCCAGATACTTTATTTTCATTTCTGTCACACAGTTAGTGTTTTTGATCTGCCCATTAAAGAAGCAAGGTGAAAGAGTAAGAACTTGCCTGTCTCTGCATTATCTGCCTGTGACAAGCTGTCAGTGGCTGCTGCATCTGATCAGCTGTAATATTCAGGACTGATTTCTGGATAGAAAGCCACTGATTTTGTTTAAGATCAGAAGAAGGAAAGAGGCCTGACTTTCCCAGCAGTTGTAATCCTGTCAGTGAGATGAAAAACAATGAAATGCACAGCATGTGAAGTCCTTGGAAAGAGAGAAAATTAAAGCCCTGGTAAAGAAACAGGGAGAAAACAAAATGACAAAGAAACAGGGGATATATGTGTAGGAGAAGAGAAATGGGACAGATTGACTCCTTTGGAAGAAGAATCTACGAGCCTCTGGTGTGAAAAAAGGAAGGTTTGTGGAGAATTTCTAAAATATACCAGGAATGAGGACAGGGGTGGGAGATGGAGAAATCTTACAGGGTGTGGAAGTAGCATAGATGGATGCAGAGGCCTGCTGCAGCATAAGAGGTCCCTGTCTCTCCAGGGTGACATGGCACCAAACCTTGGAGACCTCTGCCTGGGAAAAGTCAGGAGCCTGTGGGAGTGTCCTGGGCAGATGGCAGAGTAAACCATAGTGCAGAGACCTGGGCCCAATCTCATCTGACAGTGCAGCTTCTCAAATCGGTTCCATTTCAAATCCCTAAGTGTGTTGCAGAAGTTTTCTAACCTATAATCTGAGATTAAAAAAGAAAAAAAAAAACAGGCAATCTGGAGGTTTTACTGGGTTTTCAGTCAAGCTGTAAATAATCTCAGCTGTCTTTTGGGCACCTTAAATTGGCAACACTCATGAGTGCAACCCAAAAGTAACATCTTTTTTGAGGTGTGAGTTAATACCTGTTGTATCCCTCTGCAGACGTGCTGCAGTTGGTGTGTGCCCTTCCCCTGCGTCTTGTTTCATGCCACCCAGAGGACTCATCCTGGAACCCTTGGGGTGTGAAGGAGCTCAAGGGAAGAGGGGGGATGGCTGAGGCTGGGGGTGCCAGCTGTCCTGTTGTTGGTCTGCCACAGGAAATCCCACTCACAGCAGTGGATTGCAGTGAAGGGAGATGATTTATTTTTTTTCACCTTCTTTTATGTCCCATTTATGAAATGTCTGCTTAAAGGTAACTGGCTATCTTTGTGCCACTTGTCTATGCTGATTGTGGCCATGTCTAGGGTTGATGGAGGGATGGGGAAGGCAACTAAAGTTCTGTCTGTCATTACAACTTCTGCCCCAGCTGTCTGGGCACACAAGTTTGAAGTCATCTTCCTGTGCGCATTTCTGCACTGAAGTGACACATCCTCTTTCAGCCCTTCACAAACACAACCTCTGTCATCTGGTTTCATTAAACCTGTTTCCTTTGTCCCTTTGCCTCAGCACCTTGGTGTGGTGGCTGGCAAAGGCCACATCAGGGCCCTGCTCTCTGGTGTGGATTTTGATCAGGCTGAAAGGGCTAAGGTGAGTGATACACATCTGCTCCAGGATAACCACCCACTTACTGAAATACTTAATTTGGTGAAATGGCAGGATAATTAAATTACTTGAAAACATATCCCTTTTGTGACTGCTGCTGCTCTACAGTAGTGTGAGTATGAGGCTTGATGTGGGTCAGTACTGGAGAGAAGTCATCCAGTTTCACTGCTAGGTCTTGAGTCCAGTGATCATCGATACATTTGCAATGAGGTTCACCTTCCCACACAGGTATGTGAGAGGGCTTTGTGTAGGAGGATGTGTTGTAGGGCTTTATATGCAGCTCTCACTAGGCCTTCTTTCATTCTGAGCTCTCCCTGGCTGCTTGGTGAGGGTGTTGATAGCATCTTCTTGCTCCCTCATTTCATCACAGAACATAAAATGCTGGCAAAACAGGTTTCTGGTTTGGATCCAGAATCCAGCATTTGAGCAGCCTTGAACCCTAACAAATTGCCAGGACTGGAAGGCTTCACCTGAGGTCTGAGGAACTATACCTGTATTGCCAAAGGTGGTGTGTAACATTGCTCTTAGAAATTTTTTGGCACCTGAAGCATGGACGGTGGGTAAATATAGCATCAATCTGTAAAAACAGCTTTTGGGAGGATCCAGGAAACTAAGGACTTGTAAGCCTGGCACCTGTAGTACATAAACTAGTAAGAGAAAAAAGTATTTTTGACAATGACACGAACACAATCAGTTCTGGAAAAGTCAATGTGGTTTCTGTAAAGGTAAGAGGTTTGTCTTGCAAACCTCTTGGAGTTCTTTGAAAAGAATATAGATAAGAGTGAAACAGCTGGTATTAGATTTCTGTAAGAGTTTTGACAAAGTTCTTTTACAAAATACCTTATTGGGAACCTGTGCAGGCATTTTCTAGGACAGAAGGGTCCTGAGATATATAAATAATTGGCAAAGAGAGGAAACAAAGTAGGAGAAAGTGGGGGGGGAAAGTGATCCCAGTGGAAGAATGCTGCCAGGAGAGTTTCATGGGTTAGTGCTGGGATTTGTAATGTTGGACATATTCAGGAATGGCTATTGAAAACAGGGAGAAGAGTGAGACTTCAAACTTTGCTGTTAAAATTAAGTTTTTTCAGGACAGAAAAGGCCTGTCCACAGTGAAGAATTGTTGAAAAACTCTGAGACCGAATGGCTGGCCAGTAAAATGGTGCATGAAATTTCATGTGAATAAAAGTGAAATGAGGTGTGCAGAGAAAAGCAGTGATTATGCATATAAAATCATGAGCTTGGCATTGACCAGGGTCTTGGGGTTTTGTCAGATAACCCCATGAAGGCATCAGGTCAGGCTTAAGAGAAAGACAAATGAAATGCTAGAAGCTAAGAAAGAACAAACCAGAAAACACTATTGCATTGTTCTGGGGTGGGAGTTTGTGGATGTTTGGTTTTAGTGTTATTTGGATTTGTTTGTTTTAATTTGCTTTCACATCTAGTTTTGTTTTCTTCATCTCAAGGAATTTCCTAGACATGGGAAAATTCCAAGAATGGCTTCGATATGGGATTGAATGAGAAATGGCCTTCAGCTTGGAGGAGACATGACTGAGAAGTATAGCAAAGGTAGAGAAGCATAAATAGGAACTGTTTGCCTCCCCTGTGCAAGAACAAGGGGATTTCAACCATCATGAATGCTCTTACCTTTTATATTCCAGGGTGATTTTTCTTCTGTACAACAGAATTGCCTATCCTAGGCAATACTGCTTTCTTAGCTGAGTGTCTTTCCTGAAAAGGGAAGACAAAGCCCTTCTAGGTAAAATCTTATGTAACAATTTATGGATTCACAGTTCTGGCCCCGTCTCCAAGTAGAGGTTTGGCTGTGGAGGGACTTTCCTCACCCAGATGAATCTCTGTCACTGGTATTTATGCCATACATGCATGATAATCCTTTTGATCTCTGTAGGCATCTGGGATTCTTCTGCTTGGTTAACTGGCAGCAAGCCTGGCTCATTGGAGCTGGCAGCTGCAAAGGTGGAGACTGATCAGAAATAGCTGGAAATTGGTAGGACCCTTTCTGGAGACCCCTCTTCCTTTGGCTTTGGAGGTATTGCACTCTTGATTGCCATGTTGGCGCCATTGCTCATAGACCCCCCTGTGTCAGCTCTGTCCCCACAGCACAGGGCCTTCCCTAAGAGCTGGGTGAGTGAGAGGGTGGAGGTTGGAAGGGGCAGGACTCAGGGTGGACTTCAGAGCACCTGCATATTCACACACAGTCTTGTTTCACAGGAGGTTAAATATAACTGATTTGATATCTGCAAATCCCAGTCAGTCTGTGGCTTAAGGACCTTGGGGGAAAGTGTTGGGGTGGACAGATATTTTATCACTAGCAGTTCAACTCCCACCTACATTAGCACAGGCCCCATCCAAAGGTCAGCTGGGGGGCTGAGCAGGACTTTTCACATCGTGTGGGCTCCCTCTCATTTATATGCATCGTTACAGACCTGAGCTCTGATCCCTTGTGTGTGTACAAGGGGTGTGTCATGTTTAGGGCATAAAGACTAAGCCTTGTGTTTGTCCCCCTATGTTTAGCACTTAAGGAGAAAAATGATTATGAGGAAAGCCTGTGTGAATGGCTCTTTCCCAGCTCATCCCTACTTTCCATTACTTCCCCTTACCTAGTCCTGTTTCTCTGCCACAGTCCTATCAGCACACCATTATTGTCACCTTTAATAAATCCATGCGTGCCTAGCAGAGGTGTGTTTTCATGGGTGTGTAATTGCTTGGGAGTCCTTGGGACTTTTCCTCTAAGGAAGCAGTGGAGAGTTAAGTGGTTTACCAGAGTTCAGAGTGGTGCAGCAGGAGTTGCAGAAGCAAGAAGTGATGTGAAGTACCTGAGATGTCAAAATGGTAGAGCCAGAATGCTGAAGTGCAAGTGAAGTGTGCAGAGAAGAGGGTGGAAGGAAACAAAAGGATCTGAAGAATAGACTTACCAGCGATTTTTAAATCAGATTTTCCTAGTGTTTGATTTCTAACAGCTTGTAATCAGCTAATGCTTGTGCTGTCAAAGCAGGTGTTTGACCATCTCTGCGGGTTCCAAGTTGCATGTGTTTCAGTGACTGGTGGTTTCTGAAAGCCCTGCGTGCTCAGCCATGAGCATAAATGGTCGTGAGTGTCTTGGTAATGAGAAAAAAAAACCCTGCAGGTTTCCCTCTGGGAAATGTGTGGGCAGAGTGCCGCTGTGTGGTGACACGGAGCACGGCGTCCGTGCCACGGCAGGTTTGGAAGAGCATCTCTTTGAGGTTAATGGAGGCATGACTGATTTCTGCCTAGGATTTGAGTTGTGCTTGGTAAAGGAGCAGGTGTAACACTTCAACCACTTATATCTTGGTTATATGTTGTTTTTCCTTCCCTTCTCCCTTCTGATATATATGTTGTTTTTTTAGATGTGTGCCTTTCCTCAAAGGATAGTGAAATAAAGGGATAAGAACAGGACAAGTATAGATAGTATATTGTCTTCTGAAATTCTGTCCAGACTATACGTTGCAAATTGTGTCAGGGTATGGACAACACAAGTTCAGTTACTTGGGGCTGTGCTTTCTTGTACCTGTGCCAGCAATGCCGGGGCTGTACTGGGATCATACCTCTAATGGTGTGTGTGTTCTGCACCCACAGTGCTAATACTGAAACTAAAGTCATCTTAGTCTCTTGTCCTGATGTTCTCATAACTTGGTCATGTGGCTTTCCTAAGTGGGTCTTGCACCTTAGTTCTTGCTTTTCAATACCTTTTAGCTTGAGGTCCTTACGTGTTAACTCTGTGGTAATTTGCTTTGGTTCTGCTCCAGGGGAGGGAATGCTTCCTTCTGAAGCTGTTTGTTGTAAGATTGAATGGAAAAGAGAACAACAGTAACTGCAGCCACCTTGCCAGGGGCATAGCCTGTAGGCTCTGCCTGTGCTGTGAGGCGCTGCAGCTGAGCCATCAGTATGCTCGGGGTTCTTTGCAGACACCTTCCCAAAACAGCCTGAATGCCTGAGCCCTTCAGCAAAAGCATGAGACGTTTGGGAGTATTTAAAAGTGATCTTCCCCTTTCACTCTTGTAAAACCTAGGAGGATTCAACTAGTGATATCTTGAAGCTGCACATGGGGATACATGTTGTTAAATCAGGGAAAGGGAACATGGTATGTGCTGCATTGTCACTCCACCAGCATGAATTTCCTTGACATAGTGTCTGGGACACACCACTGGTTCTCTTGCTGGGACACACTGGCCTTTGGTCTACTTGAGAACTGTCTACAGGAACACTGGAAGAAGGACGCAGTCACAGCTTGAGTGTTGCAATCTTCAGAATAGCCCTGTTTGGATGTGGAGGAGAGACAGGTTTGTCTTACACTGCATCTCTCTCCCAGAAATTCAGGCAATACCCTCTTGCCAGCAAAGCATCTTTGGGCCACTCTGTCACTTCGTGGGGAGCTACTGCATTTTCTTTAAACACCCCACCTTTATGTGGTGCTGCTGTGCTGCTCCTTTGGGTGGCAGCCTGAGGGATAATCACGGACCTGAGCTGTCTCCCTCAGACACATACATTTTCCTCCATATGTACAGCTACCCCCCAATCTTTGGGGTGCTGCCTGCTACACCTGCCAGTCTGTGCCCCCCAGCCATAAGATTGCTGCTCTGCATCTCAGGGGATGATCCTCAGGTATGGACTCCTTGCACTGGATCCTTAGGCTGATGCCCTTGGTTGCCTCTGGTCGCAGTAGAGAATTGTCCAGTCTTTACTTTCTCATTGGAATCCAGTGCTCATTTATAATCAGTTATCCGCTGGTGGAAGGTTCATTTTGTGTTACAAAGGTCCTTCAAGGCCATCCCCAGGCCAGCTTTCACAATGTCTCCACATGCCTTTATCGAGCAAAGTGTGAGCTCTTTCTAATTCTGGCTGCACCTTTCTTCCCTGCAGCAAAGCTGTTCCCTCTTCACT
This sequence comes from Acropternis orthonyx, assembly GCA_035583155.1. Taxonomy (NCBI): domain Eukaryota; kingdom Metazoa; phylum Chordata; class Aves; order Passeriformes; family Rhinocryptidae; genus Acropternis; species Acropternis orthonyx. The sequence continues at coordinate 16,723,457 of JAWWEU010000023.1, forward strand.
TTGCATTCTCAATTGTCCCACCTTCCTTGTCTGCACCCTGTCAGAACAGTAACTGTCTCTTCCTATAAAGGTAGAAAAAGGTCACCCTTCTTACCACCTGACAATGTTCATGGCATTGCTTTACCAAGATTTATGTTTCTCATTGCAATTCAAATTCTAGCACCTCTGGTAATTAATTCACAGAATTTGGGGCCTGAAACAGTGACATTTTCTTTAGCTTTCCCAAAGTGAATCACAAGCTTTGTAGCTGAGGAAGCAGCTGGATTCTAAAGCCTCTAATATAGCCAGTTCAGAAGGTTTTGCAGTCACTGAGAACAAGCAGAAATTAATTTTGGTCCCCAGTAATCACCTTTTTCGGTGTTTTTGTAGTCATAGTTCTACATAAACATACTTAACCATGACCTAGTTGGAACCTTTGTGTCACAGAAAAGAGAGCTGGGAGGCAGCCCAAGATGTTGCCCAACACACTTCATCCATGCCAGTCCTAGTGCATGTGTGACCCGTTTGTAGTTTCTCCATGGGAAGAGGCTCCACAACCTCATAACTTATTCCAATGGTTTGCTGTCCATTAAGTCATTAGACTTTCCTCAGTGTTCAACTTAACTTTCCCTTCTGCATTTAAACTAACTTTTTATCCTAGCCACATGTTATTACTTTGCTAGATGCTGCACTATTCCATTTTCATATCCTTTCTGCTCTCCTATCTCTAGGTTTAACAACCCAGCTTCTCAATCTTTCCTCACAAGGCCATGTTTTCTAAGCCTCTGATTTTTGGAGGCCTTCCAGCAAGTCCCTAACTTTCTCAAAGTGAGATTTTGTAACCCTGTGTCATCTAGAGAGTTCGAATTGCTGATTATATATAATATGAAAGAATTAAGAAATATAGGATTATGGGGCATACTTCCATTACAATCATAAAATAGAGCATGGCAAATCTATTTCTTATCTTGTGGAAATCACACCTCAGACTAATCTCCAGTTAAAATATTCATTAAGACAGCCTGAATAATAAGCATGTATAAAACAATTAGTATGAATGTAGCTTTCCTTACAGTTAGGAGATACAGGTTTGTGCACCTGAGAGGTTCTGACAAGATCAGGATAGCAGTGAATGAAGCTTTTTATACGCACCTGTCTAACAGAAAGGGATTATACACAAATGAATCTATACTTGGTGTGAGCCTACATATATCTCAGTGTGCCACAGTGACCAGTCTAGTTTCTGGAAGAGTGAAGATAAGGAATAGGAATACAGGCAGAGAATTGCACTGCATTGTGGTAAAATCTGGATGTTTCCTAAAGGAAACTAGTAACTATCTCACAGGCACAAGCCAGCCCTTGTGTGGGTCAAGTCTTGCTGCAAACAGACAAAACCCCCTTGTGACATGAAATGTCACGGCAAGGTCACTCAGGAAGGGAACCTTTGCTACTTTGACACCCCCCTCACCCCCCCACCCCCCTTCCTTCCATCTAAGCAGCGGGAATTTGGAGGACTCCTGTCCTCTAGATCTGGCTGCTGCTGGTGTTTTGCTGATGGATGTAGGTCAGGCTTGTTCCTCTGTCGTGGGACCTCCAAAAGAGATGTTTAATCAGAACATGCAGCTGTGACCAGGTGTCAGCCCATGGCCAGGAGCTGCTCATCTCCACAGCGGCTCCTCCAAGGTGCTCTGGGGCAGAAACAGGGTTGCAGAGGGCAGTGGACAACTGGGCAAAGGGTGAAAAGAAACAGCAACACTCACTGGGTGGAAGGGACAGCCTGTGAAATGAAACATATCATTTTGTGTTCTCAAAGGGCTCCTATGACCTTGGGCTGTTAAACCACAGGCATGGTTTAATGAGGGTAAAGGCCCCTCCTGAAATGGGCAAGCTGCTTTGGTCACCCTCTTCTTAAAAGGCGCTAATATTTGGAGGTGAGGAAAGTGGAACAAAACAATTTTTTAAAAACTTTTTTTAAGGCTTTACAGTGTGAGACTTAAGGAGCTTAGTCTGTTTAATTTTTTAGAAGAACAGCGTGAGTGGAGTTGTGATAACAGTGTAGAGGTATTGCTGAGCAGGGGAGGTGGGAAGAGGTAGGCTGCTGCTTTTCTGAGAAAAGTATGATAAGAACCAGCACCTGCAACCTGATAGCACATGAATCACTTGTAAATTAAAGACTATTTTAAAAGGAGTTAGCCACTGGAATACATGTCCAAAGATATGGTGCATTCTCCATCTCAAGAGACCTTCTCACTCTGCTCAACTACCTGAAAGAAGGGTGTAGGCAGGTGGGGTTGGGCTCTGCTCCCAGGTAGAAAATGACAGGATGAGAGGAAATGACCTCAGGTTCTACCAGGGGAGGTCCAGGTTGGACATCAGAAAATTTATCCACTGAAAGGGTTGTCAAGCTTTGGAAGGGGCTGCCCAGGGAGGTGGTGGAGTCACCATCCCTTGGAGGTGTTCCAGAAACAACTGGATGTGGCACCCAGTGCTCTGGTTTAGTTGACAAGGTGGTGTTTGGTCAAAGGCTCAGCTTCATCTTGCAGGTCTTTTCCAACCTTAATGACTATGATTGTATGTCTACTAACCAAGAACACATTTTCTGGGACTAATGGTTCTGTCAAGTTATGAGAGTTTTGGACTCAGTCCAAGGATAATGATGAAGTGGCAGTCATTTATATACAGAATGATCAAGTCATTCCTCTTGGCCTTAAATACTAATGAAATTATGAAGTGTGAATATTAAATTAAAGGCACTATTCTCCAATATGTGCCCAATAAAGATTAAATAGGACTCCATGTTCCAATTTTATTTCTGACATTTCCTAACGAGAAGTTTAATTTCTAGAATATTAATAATGTTCTTTAGCACTTATGGACTGTCAACCATCTCTGGTTTGGTGTTGTAGAATCAAGTTTAGTATTTCCTTGCCAGGGAGTATTTGCATGAAATGCAGATTTATTCATTTAATACAAAGTGTAACAGTTCAAGTTCTGACTCAGTCCTTATGGTTACACTGTGTTTGTTCAGCATGTGTGCAGCTCTGTCTTTCATGGTATTTAAAAGAAAAATATTTTTCATTAAGAAATGAAAAAAATTATGCGTATTTCCATATGATACCGTAGTGCTTATGTAGGAAGATTTTTGATAAATAAGCTAGATGTATTTAAGCACTTAGATTAACAGACAGTAATTTTCAGGTACTTGATTTCATATACTATTTAATTATTTTTGGATTAGACATTGTTGCAGGAGTGATCAAAGGCTTCTCTTAACATTTCGTGTTGATTTTGTTTTATTAGTTGTTAGAAGCTTCAAATAAAATCTTGAGCCACTTTACCCAAGACTTGTGTAATTACATGGTGGAAAATGTATATCTTCCCAAAGAAAATACTGTCTAAATAAGCAAAATCTTACCTGTTGTGTGTGTTATCCCCACTTTACCTGTGGGACACAGGGCACAAAGAAAAGGTGAGGTTCCTGAGGTCACAGGGGGAGCACATGGCAGTCCTGGAACTGGGCACACTTCCAGAGCCCCCGTGTACATGTTTACTCAGGAGATCATCATTCCCATTAATAAAGTCAAGATTGATATTTTTCCAGACTGCAGTAAATTATTTAGGTGTCGTACTGACATTTAGAGGAGTTACTGAGGAACTCAAGTGATGCAAGTCTTTTATATGGATGACTCTGGGAAAAAAAAAATTAGTCTTCAGTTTATTCAGCGGTGCTGTCAGTGTAAGCAATTTACTGCTTGACATAAAGAAGAATCTCAGACTGTCTCCTAGATAAGGCAATGGGGTTTATACAGGTACAGATTGAGATATTTTAAGTGCTAATGGTGATGTGCCAAAAAAAGTCCCAATATATGTGTCTTAAAAACACCAAGGCAGTCATATGAAAAGTCTGCATCCTCCTTTGTAAAACACTTCTGGAGACTTCTGTGAGCTCTAATTACTGTTCGCATAATTAATACAGAATTCCTAACTTAGAGCCATGCAACCTCTCCTTCCTAAATATTTTTACGCTCAACTGAAGTCAGCTTCCCTTTCTTTATTCGTGGCTTATAGTTAATGCCCTGAGCACATTTTGCACTCAGATTAATAACCACTTTGTCATCACAAGCCTTCCTGGGGCTCCCCATTTGGGATTTTTGGTTTGGTTTCTTTCACAAAACAGGGCCAACATGATTCTTTCTAGCGTTTGCAAAGAGGGAAGTCCGTGAATGATCTGCCCCCTTTATTCAGACAACTCATTTCACTTTTGGAAACCGGCCTTCCTCTCAGTAAGCGGTGCAGTGGTACAAGCTGGCTGGTGTGAGTGGTCTGCTGGGGGATTTTTCTCACTCTTGGTTGTTGCCTTTAGTGTGGGATTCCAGGCTGGGTGGGCGAGCTGGGTTTCGGTTGCTGTCACTACTCAGGGCTGCCATCAGAAGGAGATCGCTGGCAGTGCTCGCCGCTTTCCATATCGCGCACCGGGAGCGCAGCAGACAGTGCTGTGGGGCTCCTGAAATGAATGTGTGCAGAGACCTGGGTTAGCTGCCTCTGCCAGAGCAGGAGGGCTGCCAGCTGCTGGATACCTCTGTCTGTCCCTCCTGCCTTTGCTGTTGGGTCTGCTGGGGTCGGGTCAAGTGGTGCTGCCCAACTGCTCAACAGGTAATCTTGTTCCTTTCTTACCACATCGTTTGAAATGCGTGTGCAGGGCCCATCTGAAAGATGATGGGGTTTGTTAAGGCACAGGGATTAATAGAATGCAGCTTGGAAATTGAGGAAGACTGATAGAAAGTAGGTTAAGGGACAGAACTTGCTGCCTCCTATGTCCCTGTGCCAGGTGCCACAAGGCCAGTCCTCACCAGGAAGTGCGGAGAGCCATTTCCTGGGTTTGCGCAAGTGGACAGTGTTTTACAGATGTCAGAAGTTGGGCTGAACACGACAGTCATTCTGGAGAGGAATGAGGCTTGATGCTATCTGAAATGAGATAACTGTGATTTTTTTTTTTTAATTGTTAGTAAGCACAGATTTCTCTTTTCCCTTTTATTTCCTTTTAAATACTGTTGGGGTTTTTTCCATCGTTGTATCTCTGTGGGGCTTGGGGTGCTTGCGTTTTGGTGCAAGCGCCTGGACAGACTTTTAAGAGAAGAAAGAATCCTTTGGAAAACATTTGGGTGTTTGGGCAAATTCCCCAAGAGAGAATTTTAACAGGCTCATTATGCTAGAGAGTCTACAATCTGCACAGAGGCATTAAGTCTCACTGACCTGCCTTGATACTTTTGGGATAAGTGCTGGAACTGTCCTGATAATGAATGAGCAGCATCTTAGACCTCAGGCAGTGGCCTTAAGACTTGAGGTCCTGAGTTTGGTACAAGAGTTCCCTTGGACAGAGACAATGAGCTTGGCCCTGTGTCCCCTGCCCACTCTGGTTTGGGAAGTGCTGAGCAGCTCTGGAGAACCCCAGCTCCCACCCCAGTGCTGCTCTGTGCCAGGTTCCCAGGGCAGGGAACTCCAGCTTACAGCTTTGGGCCAAACTAGTTCCACGAGCCTTCAGCTTCCTGGGTAAAGAGGGTGAGGGTGTGCTTTGCTGCTCAGCAGGGATAGGGGTGATCCCAAAGCAGTACTTCTTCAGTTGCAATGGCCTCTCCTTTGTACTCTCGAACTGGACAAAGTGGAGGAGGCTGCTGGTGCATTTCTCTAGTAATGCCTTGCTCTGTTCTCTGCTGCTGGGGGTTCTTAGTGTCACTCTACAAACAGGGATGACTCACCACTCAGTCCCTCCACCCCAGGTTGAGGGAAGTGTTAATACTTCAGTTTTTTCCATAACCTTAAAGACAGAAAATATAGAAAGTTTGTTTGTCTTGCCCAAGTTCAGAATTAGAAACAGATTCCAGATCTCTCTTCCTTGCCTGTCTTGGTATCCAGCAGTGCTTTTCCACGACTTCCTGTAATGTTTAACTGCCTCTTTGCTCTGCTGGTTCTGACTATAAGAAAAAACTGGGGCTTTGGCAGGGCTTGGAAGCTGGTGATGCTGAGGTAGGATTGAGGCTGAGCCCTTGAATGCTGCGGCAGCCTTCAGGGGAGGTCCTGCATGTGCAGATGTGAACAGGACGTCAGTGCAAGCTAGGACTGCATGTGTGACCTGAGTCATTCCACAGGCAAGTGCAAAGCCTCACCTTTTTGAGGAAGAAATGGGAATATTTTAGGCTAGCTACAGCAGAGCCATGGTGATAATCCTATGATTAGGTCTTGTATGGATTAGGATGAGCAAGGTTGCCTCTCAGAGCAATACTTGACTCAGGTGTCTGGACAGAGAGAAATAATTTGGCAGGCACTGCATCAAGCAGCATTTATTCAAGAGAGCTCTTGCAGTGCCTTGATGTTGTGCTTATGCTGGGCAGTCTGGAGCTGGGAAACAGGAAACAGAAACTCTTCATGTCCACAGCATTGCTTGAAACTCAGTAATCCACAACCCTTTTCCCAAGTAGCTGAGCATGTCTCTAACACTAAAAAAATAAAGTTTCTGGCACTGTTTGCTGGTAGAAAGGTCTTTCGTTCATAAGCACCTGTCCCAGTCATCAGCACTTGCCTGCCTTGCAGTGTGTCTGAGAGGAGGCCCAGACGGGATGGCCTCTACCTGCCCTACTCGGGTTCTGTCCCCTCAGCCCCATCCCCAGCACAGCTCAGCAGTCAGGGAGCTACCCACTGTTCTGTGCATGGAGAGCTGAAATACATGCTCCATTAGGTTGCACAGAGAGGTCTAAAATAAAGCTGGAAATGTAACCCTGTTGGTATTGCTACAGAAGTTCCTGTTTGATCTTGAGTGGTCCCTAGCACTGATTTGAAGCACGGAAGCCAGTATGATTCCTGTATTATTTGTTCTCTATGAGCTTAAATAGTCTTCTAACCTGGGTATTTTATCAGCCAGGGTATGCTGGAGGTGCTGAAATAGCTTGGTGGCTGAATTGTTTTGGAGGTTGCTGCTACTGATGTTACACAAGAACTGAATTTTCCTCACTGAGCTGTTGCTTAGCCCACGTTTCTCAGACGTGCAAGAGGTTAAGTTAGCCAAGATGTCCTCACTGAAAAGAGTTTTGAGAGTAAGAATCCTTATACTGAGAAGCAATGAGCTCAGATTGGAAAGGGTGCAAATAACAATCAAAATGATCAGGAGATATGATCACATCCAAGAA
>JAWWEU010000023.1:16730716-16756148 GCA_035583155.1 Acropternis orthonyx
TGAGAAGCAATGAGCTCAGATTGGAAAGGGTGCAAATAACAATCAAAATGATCAGGAGATATGATCACATCCAAGAAACAAACAGGCTAGCTTGTTCAGCCAGGCAAGACGAGGACAATCAGCCTGATGTGTTTGTCTGGTGGTGTGGGTTTGAAAATGGAGGACAGAGGAATGTTGCTACTGAAGGGCTCTGTTGATGCAAGCACAAGTGACAGTAAATGCTCATTTAAAGAAACCAAACCAACAGGCAAGGAACTAGGAGACTTTTAAGCTTGAGATCAAAGAAGCCTTAGACTTAGCCCCTCAAAGCAGTCAGGGAAATCACCTAGAGATGTTAGTTACGGTTTTGAGAAGTGATTTATGAGACTATGGCAGTTACCTGCTGTTGCCACAAGCTTGATTTAGTAGCCCATAAGTTCTTCATTTTACAGAAAAATCTGGTAGAGAAGGCACATTTGTCAGAATGTTATTGTTGCTGCTCTTTCCTAAGGGAGCTCTTCCAGGGCTTGGCTATCCAGCTTTTCTGGTAGAACGGTCCATGGGGAACCGCAACAAGCTGTGTTATTTCTTGATCTGCGGCAAGATCTGAAAAGACCTGAGCATTTGATTTCTCAGAAGGTGAAAGTAATTTCTTATAATGCCATTGCAGATCGTTATTGCTACAGTTATTGGAATGAGAAGTTTCTCCCTGCCTGCCCTCCTTAGTCTTCTTCTTTAGATGTCTTGACTAACAAAGTCTTTTATCCTCCTCTGCTTGATGCAGGGCCTGGGACAAATTTTTCCTTGCCTCTTTTGCCAGAGGGAATGAAGAGTGACCATTTTCAGTAAAGTTACCCAGGGTTTGCTTTGTCACACGTGACAGCAGCACAATGGTGCTGTGCTACTAAGTGGGAGTTGTGCTTGGTAGATAGTTTTTCCTATTATTATAGAGACAGCGACAGAGTTAAGGCTATAATGAAGGGTCTCTTATAATCACACTCCTATTATGCTTTGAAAAAGGCTTTGTGAGCTTTTATTTTCTATGTGAGCACTGCAGCCAGAGAATCATTTTCTGGCACTGTTTGCTGTGAATCATGCCCAGGGTTTGGGGGGTTTAGTATGATGTCTCAAGCATCCACACTGTGTTTCTCCCAAGGACATAGCCTAAAATTTAACCTCCCTGAGGAAACAAACAAGGGGAGGGCTCTGCCATTTCATATACCTGCTCAAGTCAGCAGGCTCATTCCCAAGGCTTCCTCTGTAATCTGTGGAAACGGAAAAGTCCCTCAAGAACACTGTTCAGTACTCTGTGTTAGGCTACAGCTTCATAGCATCCAGAACAAGCTTTGCTTTCCTGAGAATTTGTTATGGTAGAAAAACTGGCTTTGTACAACTTGCACCTCAATCCAGATGTGTAAAGCATTATGACTGGAAGGACCCCCTATCCTCTGCCAGGTGCCTGGGAATGCTTTTGGGTGGTTTCTTTTAGGTGATGTCTTTGTAACACAGAGGCCTCAATACTGCCAGAAACATGCATTCACACACCTGCACCACTTGCAAAGCTGTGTATATGGCTGACACAAAGTTGATTTAAGGCCCACAATCATTTGAATAGACTTTTTAGATCTCATGCCCTTGTGGACACTGTACAGGCCTGGGATTCAGCCCTGCTGGCCCCAATCCCAGCAGGGAGTGCAGTGACCCTGGAAGGTATACGTGGGTTTTGGTATACAGTGGGAGTCAATATGGGTTGGGGGGTTTATATGTATATATGGAAAGCTGTTGTCAAGATATTTGAAGCAGAATTACAGTGAGTGCTTTTGCTTTGTCTGCGTCTTGCACTGAGTCACACAAAGCTTACCAAAGCCCTAAGGGCTGGTGCTTGTGTAGCTTTGCTTGTGTGTTTTTCTTTTAACATGAGGCTTTGAGAAGCATGTGCCTTTGGTGGGTGATGGGAAGGTGGAAGAGATGCACACAGTCACTGCTAACTCCTGGCAGTCCCAGTACATTTGTCTGCAGTCCTGCCTACACAAGCTCCCCAGATATGCAAAAGACACTGGTAAAGCATATCAGCCTAGCAAGGTTTAGCAAACAATCATTGTGTGAGAACTGACCTTCTTTTCATCTGGGAAAAAATGAATTCTGTACCCTGTGGTTTCTCCCACTTGAGTAATGACATACAATATCTGGATTCAATGCAGGTTTCACTTACAGTGAACTCATGAGAGAGGTTGTGTCAATAAGAGCAATGTCTTCAGTGTCTGTTGTGACTGCAAACATTGCATTGGAACATGGAGTGAAGGTTGGGAGTTTTCTTGTGGCATCTCTCAGTGACACTGTCCAACCTGCAGTGACCAAGCAAAAAGTGCAACCTCAAACTGAAAAATGAATGCAAGGGACTTCTCTGCTCCTGGGACAGTCCAGACCCTGTGCACCTCTGGCTCTCTCCTGCCTCAGCTGGCCCCAAATATCAGCCCATCTGAGCCCCAGTTCTGACCAGTAAATGCAGGCACAGGGAATAGGATCTGGCCAGAGAGCAGTGTATTTGCTGTCATCTTCAGTTAAGGCCCCCTCATCTTTGGAACTTGAACATCTGATCAAACTACAAAGCTCTTGTAACAGTCTGTAAAAGCACAGCTCTTCTCTGAAAAAGACTGCAAGTGTTTCATGCGTATCTCTCAGGGACTTGGTGGCAACTGTGTGTGGATTGCAAGTACAAGGAAACTTTTTTCCCCGTAACTGTCTCCCCTCCAGATGCAGCCTGAACTTTGGAGACCTGCAGTGTAGTCTTTCCATCACCCTGTGATCAGAAGGTTTGATAGAAAAGCCAAGTGTGCAGCAGCACCTGTGAGCTGGGGCCCTACAGTGTGCATAAAGGGGCATCCAGGGAGTTGACTAGGTAGGGCTGCTCATGCCTGAACTGGAACTGAACCCTGCTGCTGCCCTCCAGCAGTGTTTTGAAGACAAAAAGTCTCCCTCTTCTGTGTGGTGCAGCTGTGCCCTTGCTTGCAGTACTGCCTTTGTTGCCTCAGGTAGAGCCTGCCAAAGGGACCTGGGCACACAGCAGTGCTCAAGGCTGCTGGGACAAAGAGCTCTTTAAACTTGCTGTTGTTACCTTTCACTTAGCAGGTGGAAAAGGAGAAATAAAACAGGTGAGGCAAAGGGCTGCCAAAAAAAACCCCACTTCTCAGGTGGAGGTAGAAGAGCTTCTATAGCCTAGGCAGACTATACCTGCAGTGTCTAGGTGAGGAGGGGAAGGTGAGGGCTTTGTAGAGAAGGTAGAAATGCACAGTTCATCTATATGCTGCTTTCCCAAGCATTAAATGGTGCTGCTTTATCAACTGTGCTATTCTGAGCTATTTATTTTGTGGCAAGAGCTACTGACAAAAGAGGATTCCGCCAGCACTGCTGGCCTCTGTCCAGACTCCTCATCTCCTGTCATCTTCTTAAGCCTTCCCTCCTGTGCAAGAAGGAAAGGAGAGCCAAGGTCTGGGAGTGCTGAAAATGTCTTTTTCAACCAAATCAGCAAACTGGGAACTGAGTTCAGATACTTGGGTGGGCTTTGATCCATACACAAGCAAGACCAATGACCCCCACCTCTTTCCGTGTGACTGGGATTCTGGTGTCTGCTGAGGTTCTGGTCAAAGTCACTTCCTTCTTCCCAATTCTTCAGAATGCAAGGGGGTCAAGGCTCACAGTCAGACTGGCACCTTCTCTGGCAGACATGCCAGAGGGGAAACCTCAAGCAGAAGCAAGGAAAGTCACTGGTTTCCAGTGTACCCTCAACAGCTCATGATCTTGGTTATTTCTGAGAGCAAACAAATCAGATCAGGGCTTATTCCAACCACAGCAGGCACCAGAGCCTGGGGACAGGGAGGATGCTGACTGACAATCCTGCTGATGCACACTTCCAACAGACAAAGCTAGTGCTGAGGATTCAAGCAAAACCCAGGTCTGGAGGGGCTTGTGTCATGTGGGAAATAGTGAGCCTCATGTAGGACCAGAGGCTGAGTGCTCTGGATGGAGCCAGGCCATCTCTCCAGACAGTACCTGTTCAGTCAGTGATTTGGAGAAAACTCTTGAGGGGCAGCTCCAGAGCCTGCTTCTTGGAGTTTGTACCCTGGTACTTGCCCCCTCAAGCATCCTCATGTAAGACTCTCTTTGCTGTGGATTTTGGTCTCAGGATTAGCTTTGCTGTCTGATGATATGGGCGCGCCAAATGAAGCTTTACCCTTGAATGGTGCATTTATAACTTGTCATTGCCATTTTACCTCCCACTTCATTCCTCTTCAGGCAGAGGAAGACTCCAAAGAGTGGAGTTCAGAGAGCTGCAGACATAAATTTTGTTGGTTTAGATGAAACTGGCCAAGGAGCATAAAGGTAGATGCAGGTACCACATGTTCTGTGCCTGGAGCAATCAGCTCCGTTGGCCAAAAGCCTCAGAAAGCTGAGGAATATGCCAGCTAAGAGAATGGTTCTAGAATGTTTACAAGCACAGTTATGCTTCTAACAGTCTGTTGAGTCCCAAACTCTTCCAGCTGATAAAAACAATAGCAAGCTGTCATGCTTGATTCTCTCTCACCATTTCAGCATTGCAGGTAGAGGAGAATCTGTAACAAGATAAGGAGAAAATGAAAAGTGTTTTTCTTTCCTAGTCCATGGAAAAATAACCTGTTGGATTCTAATCTGCAAACAGTGAAAAGTGCCAACATGAGCAACACTAGGCCAGAGAACCCCGCCCCACCTACGCTGACTGAGGGCCAGAAGAGAAAGAGGGGAAGACCAAAGAAGCAACCACAGGTGAGGGCCCATCATCCTAGAAGCTGTCTGGGGCTGCTCTGGCATTAGCCTGGTGGGATTTGCAGGCAGCCCTGGGAGGCAGCTTGCTAGCAAAGGACAAGGGAAGCTGAAGTGTTGTGTGGTGACTGTTATTGCCACTCAGGACAGCAGCAGGATGTGCACCCTGGGGAGTCTCAGTCATTGGCCTCAGAGGTGACAGGCTGTGACAGTTCAGGCCAGGGAACTTGTGAGAGGAGCTGACCAGATCTCTGTCCTGAGACTGGGTTCTGTTCTATTCTGGACACTTTGAGGTGCCCATCACCCTGTTTCCACACCAGTAGTTAGACAGAATGGAGAAGGCCTCATTCCAGGAACCTTGTCCAGGGTTCTTGGAGCTTACTCGTTTCCCCAGCCCAAAAGACAGAGGGGTAGGAGTATTGCTGGCCATCTTTGCTAGCCACACAGCTAGTAAAGCAGAGGCAACCAGCCATTTAGTTGTCTGGGTGCTATTTTCTTGGGGTAAGACACTCTAAGTACATCAGAACTAGAAGCTGTAAGTTGTTCCAGGGATCACCCTGCTTAGTTTTCTCCTTTTATCCCAGGAGGATACTGTGGAACCACTGGCAGAGAAGAAACCACGAGGAAGGCCCAAAGGAAGCAAGAAAACGACTATTGTAACTGAGGAAACAGTAAGAATAGATGGCTTATGTTCTTGTATGGGGGAGAGAGAAGCTGGCTGTCACTTCTGGAAGCATTGCTAGAGGCACAAGCAAGGAGCTTTTTTGTAGCTTAAAGACAGTAAAAGTTGCCCCTAGTTCAGCTCAGCTTTAATTGTCGTTGTTGGACAAACCAGTTATTGTGGTTTTAGTCCTAACTCGCCTCCCAGCCTTCCTGTGTTGTCACTGCCTGTTCAGCAGCTTCCTTCCAGCATTACTCCTCCACCACTGCCAAATAAATCACACAGCACAGTCTGGCAGGTGTTTTCTCCTCAACTATCCTCAACTTTAGCTTTTTCTGCTACTTGTGAGACAAGACCTTTATAAAAAGGTCACCCTGGCCAAGTTCAGCATATTGGTCACACTGCCCAGCAAATATGAGAACTGAAAATATTTTCCCACCTTTGTTTTCAATAAAGGTAAAACCTTCTGCTGGCAAGAGGGGAAGAGGGAGGCCCCGCAAGTGGGTGAGTATGGTGTTTAGTCCTTTTCCCCTTCTCCAGTCTCAGATCCTCGGGAACTTCCAGCTGTTTGCTCTTCTCAGGCTCTCTATCTGCTATTGTATTTTCAGCCTTGGTGGCCTGGAAATCATTAGGGAAGCTCTGACTGCCTTCCTGATCACCTCTAAGATTCAGCTCCCAAAGAATGCTGAGATCCCAGGAGAGCTGCTGCACTGAATTCAAGGCATACTAAACTTCCATAGTACTTTCCTGGGCTTGGAATATCAGACCAGACAGAGGGGTTGTCTTCCCAGGAGTCTTGAAAGACTAAAGTGATTGCTTAGTGTGTCAGTTTGTCTCAAAAAAAAGAAACATAAAATTAAGCTAAAAGAAATTTGATAAATGTAGAAACTTTTATTCCTGCCAGCAGGAGGCTCTTTTATGCAACAAACAAAGGATTAGTAAGAATCAGTAGCTGAAAATAGAACAATTCAGGTGTGGAAAGAAGATGAAAGCTTTTAATCAATAAGGGCATTCAGTCCTATGGACAATAATGCCACATTGTCTATCATTGAGTGATTCAAAAAAACCCCAATAGTCACAAACCATTATTTAGTGTGTATCACAAAATTTGCTAGACCCAAACCTAAGCCCATTTATATTATTTTATTTAAATACACCAGGTAAGGAAATCTGGTGTGTTACTGTTGCTCAAAGCAACCAGCTTTTCAAATAGGAATCCTCAAGCTCTATGGAAAAGCACCAGAGGCAGAAATGGCTGTGTCTTGGAGACCAAAGTCCTACCCAGTGAGTTCTGCCAGTGTCATTCGTGGACTGGCAAATCCCAAAGACAAGCAGGAGCACCTAGAATTGTTAATATTTCAAACCATGTCATTCTGACATTGGTTAATGAATCATTATGGTGTTTCAGTTCAAAATTAAACAGCTGAAGAGTGATTTTTTTTTTTCTGGGGGGTGGGGGGAGGGGGAAACCAGTGGAAGAAAAAGAACAGCTGCTTGGTTTTTAATTGTTGATAGACAAAATGTGTAACTGGTCGGGACAGGGGAATACCCTGAAACAGAGAAAGTATTCTCAAGGGTGAAAAAATTTCTCCACAGCTGCATAATGGGTAAATTTTTTTGAAATGTTGGGCCATTGGTAATATGGTGGTTTGTCATGGATTCTGACAGTGATTCAGAGACACTTGGGAATGTATGTGGACACCTATGTGCCCTGGCACATGCTCTTGCCTGTTGTTGGATTTGGTGGCAAGTGGATGTGCTGTCAGGGCTGCAGAGTTTTATTAAATAACACTGATCAAAGGCTTTTGCTTTCCATTTACTGTGTGTATTTGCAGTTTTTTGTCTTGATACCTAATTTTATGTGTGTGTGGGTGGTTTATTTTTGCTGTTTTCCTTTGTAGCCTCAAGCAGTGGTCCAAGAAGGAGAGTCTCAGGAAGGAAATTCTCAGGGAAGCAGTGACTTGAATTTGAACTCTGCGCCATCCACACAAGGTTTGAAATTAGGTAATCATAATTAATTAGTCCAAACTGTGCAGCCATGCTCCTGGCAAACCATGCACATACCCCCAAAGCTCTGGCACTGGCTGCAGTCATTCTGGTAAATCCTACAAACAGGAGAATTTGGAAGGCACTTTACAACAGGAGGGGTAGCACATTCCTGTCATCTAATTCAGTTGTGACTACTTCAGCAGAAGTAGTCTAAGACAAAAGAGGAATGGGAAGAGAATCTATGTTTGTCTTTCCAAGAAGTCACCTATCTGAGGTTCTGGTCCCTGTTACAAGTATGGCTCAGGGAATTGTCTGGCCGTGTTACATACAAAGTGAAGACACTCCATCGTGAATGTCTTGCCTCACTTGAGAAAAAAAGATGAGTAGAAGATCCCTTGGTATTTGGGACATCCTAGTATTCTGGAATAACTCTAGGGTGCCTCTGTGATGGTCTTGCTCTCTCCTTCCTGGCTTGTACTCTAAGACAGCGCTCTCTGGCAGAGATGACACTCGCAGAGAAGCATCAGCAGTACAGAGAATGATGGCACTGACCAGTTTGTTATCTAAGCTTCTCTGAGCTGAGATTCCCAGATAAGTGTTATCCCTGCCATAGGAAGGTACCGATGCACCACCCAGAGCCCCCGGGAAAGTACAACTCCAAGTCCAGCCTGTACCGCTCAGGGCCGTTTCCGGGAAGACTTGTGCGCGGCTGAGTCCCTCCCTTCAGTGAGCCTCCTGGGAATCCGTTCCTTAAGTGTTTTCCCTCGAGTGGGAGGTGGAAGGGGCCAGCAGCCCAGGAGGGCAGGTGTTGCCTTGGCTCGCCGCGTGTTGGGCGCAGCCGCTCCCGCATCCCGCTGCCGTTGGCGCCGTGCGTGCGAAGCGAGCGAACCGAGCCGGGCAGCCAAACCCAGCCCCGGGTTCTTAGAAAGTCCCTGGAAATGCCACACGATTAAATGCCAGGGGAGTTAACCTCAGTTGCTCGGTTCAGTTTCCTCTGGGGCTCCTGCTCCCGTATCACTTCCTGCCACGGAGTCGTGCGATGACATCAGCAGAGCCACAGGTTCTCGGGCGATGAGCTCACCTCCGGCCCAGCCGTGGAGCACATCTGAGCATCGCCCAAACCACAGCCACTGTGGGCACTTTCTTCTTCCTTTCAGTTTGAGAGGGACCAGGACCAGTGACAGGAGGAATCTGTTTCCCTCCTGTTGCAGAGAGGTAGAAGCAGATGTGCCAGGATAAGCGGATGCTGCGGTCGGTGGGAGACAGCCGTGCAGCACATGATAGCACAGCCCAAACCCCTGTGCGTGCTCAGTGCTGGGAATGGAGAGGCGAGTTGTGCTCTTGGGGAAGGTGGGCACTTCTGCAGAAAAAGCCACTAAAATAAAAATAGACCCAGATAGAAAATCAGTGGGAGGGAATAAGCATGTGGAGTATGAAACCTGGCAATCCTTTGGAAAACTTCTTAACAGTTGTTACTTGAGATGGAGTGGTAATCCTAGCTTCAAACCTCTGACTGAAAGGGGAAGCTTGCTGTTCTGACTTACTGGAAGCTATAGATCCTGGGGCTTGTTTGCAAGCACAATGCAGCTGTGGCAGCTTCCAGACACATAGTTTCCGGATTAGCCCCGGCTGGGTTTAACTTAGATGTTATATGCCTGTAAGTTTTAGTGCTACTTGTGCAGGAGACTATGGCTCTGAGACTTCTTAGCAGGAGTCAGTTCACTTAATGATCTTCTGCCAGAGGTGCAGCCAGAGCTTTGGTCATTGAGGGGTTCATTGGTTTGCTTTTTCCTTCCGGGTGAGGATTTTTGAGGTGCTGCACTGGGGAGGGCAGGGGAGCATACACATGCTTGCCCATCCTGCAGGTTGTACACTGAACAGCTCTGAGTGGGAAAGAGATCTGCCCTGGGCTTTGTGTCTGCAGCATTAAGATGAATTGCTGAAATAAACACTGACTGACTCCCTGCCTTTCAGTCAGTCTGTTTTGGGGGAAATCAAGAAATAAGAGCTGAATTAGAAATATGCAAGATTGGCAAGCCTGCCATGGGGCAGAGAGCTGTTTTAAAGCTTGCTGTATTTTTTTCCCATGGCCGTTGGCTGAGAATCTAGCTCTGTTTTTCCCAAGGCGTTGGTTATGGGTGACTCAAAGTTATCCAGGAGCAGGCAGGAGTTTGTTGATGGATCAGGCTCTCTTGTGTTGCTACCTGCAGATGCTGTGAATCACAGCTCTAGTTGTGAGTGTTTTCTGTTTGCCAGGATCAAGAAGGATTTGTCTTCTTTTCCATGGGCACCACTACCAGAGGATTGATGAACCTCATTTCCTAACCTCCATAGCCAAAAAAAACAGCTGTGGTTTTTACCAATAACTGTGCTTGACCAGTAGAGTGCAGGTGTGGGAGTGAAAGAGCTTGCTTTACGACAGAATTTCCAAGACCCAGTGCAAAGCCAGAAGCAGCCTCGGGATCTTGCTCTTTGTCTGTCTTTGCTTCCCTGTGTTCGTCTCTGTACACTGAGAGATGGAGCAGCTGCAAACTTCTTTGTCTCACTTTGTTCCTTTTGCTGCCCCAGTGGTCCCCTCAGCTCTCCTGAAAGCCAGGAGTTAGCCACAGAGCATCTTGTGTAGCCAGAAACATTCCCCATTCTGAGACAATTTTCAGGCCTTCTGTACCTCTACTTTCCTGGTGTTTGATGTTGGGTGGGGCACTTCTGGTACTTTGTCTCATGAAGGTCCTGGAAAATACATAGCTGCTCTCAGCAGAGGCTGATCATGAGTGTTTGCATAGCAGAAACCAGACAATTTCACACAGGCTGTCACTTCTGGGCTCTCAGCGGCCTCATGCTGAGCCCTGCTGCCAGGGAAGCCGTTTGTGTCAGGAGCTCCATTTAGCCTGCAACTGCTACAAGAGCAATGGGAATGCTGTTGTGAAGACCTTCAGTTGTTTGGGAGTGGATCCTTGTCACCTTTTAACCTTGCACTGGCTCTGCAAGGGGCACTTGGGCAGTAAGGCTCCTGGACCCAGAGCTCTAAGCGTCTCTAACCCTCTCTCTTTCACGATCTTTCCCTTTAGGCATCACTGGAAAAGATGGCTCCAGGTCTGGCAAAACGGCTGGTCTTAAGAGATCTCTGAGTACCTTCTCTGCCACAGCTGAGTAGTGTGCCCAGCTGTTCATGTCTCACTGAAGCCAGAGCACTGGAAAGCAAACAGGATTTTTAATGTTGTATGTCAGATTCTTCCTTTGTGAAAATTTTGGCCAAGCTCTCTCTCTCCTGTTGTCAGTGGCTTGCTTAGCACAAACATCCAAACAGGGATTTAGGGGAAGAAACAGCAAATGCCTTGTTGGAGAGATGCCTTTCACAGTTTGTAGTATATCTTTTGTGAGGATATTAATGTTTCTTAAAAATACGTGGATAACCTGGTGCCTTACCCTGACACAGACTGCAATAGTTCAAGAGAAAGGTAATGTTGACTCAGCAGTGCAGACACAGGAAAGGAAATTTATTTACACAGCTAATTGCTGAACCTGTATATCATACCACCTCAGCAGTGCCAGGAGTTAAGTTTTGCTCAGTTGTTCAAAAGGATTGCATCTCAAAGACAACCTTAGAGTCCTTGTCTTGACTATATCAGCAAGAAGAACCTTCATGGCAATTCCAGCTTTCCAATGCTGTCCTCCAGTGGCCAGTAACTTGGATGCTTAGGGGAAAGATCACACCCTGATGTCTTGGGGATTGATTCTGAAATTTTTATCTTAACATGATCAGCTCAGAGCCGTGTCATATAACTTGCTTTTGGCCAGGTGGCACTCCCCCTGAATTTGATACCAACTCTGAGGGCATGGTGCTTACAAGCTTAGTCACAGCCACTGGATTTCACCCCTTCAAGGAGTGTCTGTAAAGAACTAGTTACACAGAAGTTCCTTTCTTGCAGAGCCTCAGGATTCGATTTAAATTAGTTGTATTGTCAGTCCACAGTGTGCGTGTGGGGTCCTCTAGTGTCTCAGCTATGCAAATAAAAGCTTGTGAGGCTTTGGTTTTGGGAGATAGCAGAAGCCAGTTGGCTGCTCTCAGTCTCACACTGTTCACAGGTTTGTGCTTTTGGTGTCAGAGCTGAACTTGTTAAATTCTGAGGCATTGAGGGTATTTCCAATATCCAGTTGCAAACAGTGAAATCCCGGTGGTATTTTCCATCTCCTGGATGTTCTGCCTGCCTATTAAAGGGACAAAGTGGATATTTCAATTATCTCTGACAGGATGTAAAATTGGCTAGCTTTACAGTGTTAAATATTTAAACAGAACATAATTGGCTTTAAATTTATGGTGGTGCATAGCAGAAACCTAGGAAATGGCAGTATATATTGAGCTCATTTATTATCCTTTCATCAGAGTTCTGTTCCCTTGGCAAGTATTTATTTAACACAAGGAAACATGCAGAAATAAGAGGAAGGGCTGATTGAGAGATAATAGAGGGGGGAGAAAGCTTCCCCACCCCCCTTTATTTTCTTCTTTCATTTTGTCCAGTCCACCCAGTTTAGCAGTGATGAGAGTCCTGATCCCATTTATTCTGGTTGGTAGTGATCAGAGTCCTGGATCTAATTCTGTGTGGTGTCTGATTTGCCCTAAGGGTAGTTTCTTGTGTAGGGAGTTTGGTGGGCACAGCACAAAACCACATCACAGAAAAGTTCTGTGCCTCTGCTACCAGATAGCAGGGAAATCAAGGACTAAATGGATTAGATCACAGGGACTGACCTAAATCCTATGCTGTAGGATAAGCTGTGCTGCCAGACATCAGAAGAGTTTAACTCCCTGCTCCTGTTGTGTGGATAAATCCAGGTGGGACATGACACATGTAAATCTGTAACTGTTGATGTGATTACACAAGAAGATGCAATTGGTGTTCCCCTGAAATCAGGTGAGGGAGCTGCTGCTCTTCAGTGGACACACAAGTTCAGCTTCTGTTCATGTCTGCATTCAAAGACTACTCCTGTGGCAGACCAAAATATTTTACCAATTTCTGTACCTCATTTTCAGGTGAGTTGGCAGGTTCAGTACTCTGCTTGCAAGGCTGCACTGCCTATTTAATTAGTCCCCGTTACGTGAGAGCAATACCTGTTACAGTGTGAGACTGGACTTTGAGCTTCTCCTAAATGGAGTAGTAATTACATCTCCAAGAGACTCAACTTTTCCTGTGCCCTCAGTAAGACCTTTCTCAGCTGGTGGCAAGGAATAGGGGTGGAAGCTGCCTTGGCTAGATAATAAATCCGTTTTCTTTAGGTCAGCAGTATTCCTCTGGGAATGCATACAAAGTACTCCTCTTAAAATGTCTGGAAAAAAATCTAGTCTTTGCTACTTCTTAATACTCTGTTGGGAAGACACAGTAGAAAACATGTCTCCATAAAAATGCAAGTGCTCAAGAACAAGCAGAATTCCACACTATTAGGAGTTACTGTGTGTAGTTGAAATCCCAGGCCATAGCTTCAGCTGCCATGTTTATACAGAGACTTAGAATGGCAGTCTATGCATATGAAGTACGGGCAGAATTCCAGCCATTTTCAGAGAGCTAGGATCTCACACTGAATTACTTGGATTGTCTTTTCTGAGATGTTAAACTTTTTATTTTTCATATTGCTAGTTACCTTTCTGTGTAGCCAAATCCTACCTCTAAGCAAATACATTTCAGGTGTTTTTAAACTCAGGCAGCTTTAGTTTGACTTGGCCGAAAATAAGAGGCCATTACAGTTGGTCAAAATACAGAAGATAAATGAGGTTTGTTATCTAGCAAAGTTTGGAAGTTTCCCATAAATGGTTTTAGTGAAGGCATAAAGAGTGTTGGCAACTTGCAAATTAGTCTTGAAGTTTGTATTAAATAAAGGTATTAAACACAAGCCCCTTGGACTTCTGCTTTGCCTCCTTGTGCAACACCCTCAGCACGCATATGCACATCACAGACAAGGTGAGTGACTCTTGATCTCAATTGGAGTTTTGGGGATTATAAAACAAGATTTGGTCACTCAGGAGCACCCACAGACTGATATGAAAATAAGAAATAATGAGCATGAGGAATCACACATGGATGGGAACTGAAAGGCCCTCAGTGTGGGTACCTAATTGCATCCTGTGTGTATCTTGGAGGTTTGTTTGGGACACAAGCCAGTTCTGCTTCATCTGTACATCCAAAGTCTCCACAGTCAGATTTCTCTCTCCCCCCCATTCTTCTGTGGGCTATACAGGTATTTAGCTTTCCAGACAACTGACTCTGTTCCTATGTGTTGCCTCTTCAGTTAACTTGACAGCCTTCCTAACTATAGTGCCAAGTTTTGGGGCTGTAGGCCAGAAGCTGGGGCAGAAGCAAACCTGAAATACCCCAGCAGTGTCACCACAGAGCTCCCACTGCTGCCTGTTCTGTTCACCTCAGTCTGGGCAGAGGGGCAGGTGAGCTGATGAGCCCCCTAGTTTGTGCAGGAACTCTGCTGGTTAAAGGATAATATGGCAAATGGATAAGTTGGAATTCATCTTTTTGTACTCTGGATGCCCAGGACTGGCCCAGCTGGAAGCTCCTGCTCTTCCAGCTTTTCACCAAGCCTTCCTGAAGAGGTCTGAGTTTCTGTGCTGTAGAACACTAAACCCTGACCCCTGCACAGCCTCTCCTTCCACGTTTTTCACATTTGGTTCAATTTTTGAAAGAGTAGAATTTACTGCACACAAGAGATCCAAGGATCCACTCCAGCGGTTTTCTGTGGAAAATGCAAATGATGGGGGGCAAAAAGACAATGATAGTATGATTTTCATGTAAATAGTTTAATTTTATTTCAATGCTTAAAATACAGAAACACTTGAATTAAATTACATCATAATGCTTCTGCTAAATGATACATACACTTCAAGAACTGAGAGAGGAGGCGCTATGGAACTAAAAGAATATTCCAGTACAAGCCCAGCAAATACCCATAATATTCTTCTAGTCTTATTATCTGTACTTCTTTAATCTAAGGGCAGTCATCACAGGACAAAGCCTACTATCACAGGAAGAAGGGCTGGACAGAATTTCTCTGTAGGTATGTTTGTTGTACAAGATTTATCTCAGTATTAGTGGAAAAAGGTGCAGTTTTTGCACCTGAGCTGGCACATGCCCTGCTGGGGGAAGAGCACTAGGTGGGTTGTTGGATTGAGGAAATAACTCAGCTTATACTTGCCTTGAGTTTAAAACAACCCATGAAGCTCCAATCCTAAGATTTCTAGGGGAAATGCTGCAATTTAGGATGGCCATGCACCCCTGCTGCCACTTGCATCCCTGTCCTGCTGCAGAACATGGGAATGTGACAGGCAGCAACATGCCGGCTCCTAGAGGGAGAAATCAGATGTCTCCGTGGTTGTCCACTCTCAGTGAGCATTTGGAGATGGTAAGTGTGTGTGTGCATGTGTGTGGAGGGATGTGTTTGTTTCTCAGCTGGTCATAACCTCTGGGAAGAACCACAGAGAGAGTCCAAATTCAGGACCTAATCTGGATTACGCTGAGTATTTGTAGCCACGGTCCTTCCTTCTCGTAGCACCCCTGGAGGCAAACAGCAGCAACGCAGGAATGCCTCCTGCCAGATCTCCTGGCTAGGAAGGATGGGCTGCTTTCCACACTCCCAGCCCTAATATGCTACCAGAACTCCCTAGTTTTACAAAGACAGTAGGATAATGAAAAATTGAAGCAACTTAGTCCTGCAAAGCTGCCATGAGGGAAGCTGTGTCAGTGAAGGAGGGAGGGCTGTTAAGGAGCTGTGCCCTGCAGGGGTCAGTGGCACATGCCCAGCAAAGAGCCTGCATTTAATGAATATGGAAAAAACAATCACAGTGGTGAAGGGAAAAAAATATTTTGGGAGAACAAAAACTAACTGGCAGGTCCAAACTTGTAACAAAGCACGTGATACCTGAATTGCCACTCTGAAACATCCCCTTTCATAGAACTTTGGATCTCCATTAAAATTTTGACTTGCCCTGATTCCCTTTTGACTGCGGATGGAATATGATGTGATTGGCAAATGCACATACCAGAAGATCAGGAGGTGACCAGTGCAGGGCTGGGCACTGCTGCTGGCCCCTGGCTGCTGTGCTGGTCTGCAGCACTTGGGGCTGGTGCTCATCAAAGGGCTCCACAGAGGACAGACCCCACACTGCACTGCCATGTACCAGGGTGGTCAGAGACCCCTTTGCACTCTTCTTCCTGCAGCCCTCAAGGACACACAGGTAGAGAGATGCTTCAGGGCTACAGGGAAACTCCTGGCTTACCTGTCTAGTCCCACCTACCTGTTACTAGCAGGTGACATGAGCAGAGGCTAACACAAAGCTCTGTGTTCCCTTCAGCAGGAAGAAGAGAAGATTCTGACTGCAGGTCCTGGCAGGTAAGGAAGTACAAATCAGCTGTTAGTTACCTCTGGGGGCAGACATGGGGCTGTTGTAATGTTGAGCCAATACGTGTTTTTCTTTATTTAAAAGAAACTATTTCAAGGCTTAATCTTTTTTATTCTTCTAGATAACATTTTGCCCTGTAGAAACTTCCCTGAGCCAAAGCAGCAGGGATATGTGGTATTGGAACCCCAGTTCTACTCAACTCCTCTTTGTGGCCCCAGCACTGTTAGTCCTAGCTCAGCAGCACAGGGTCACAGGCAGACACTGACAGCCCCTGCCTCTAGCTGTGTGAATTCCCTTCTGTCTGTACAGCAGCCCTAATTTGGGATATTCAGCCACTTCCTCAGTTATACAATTGGTGAAATGTTCACTGTTTCACTTTTTAAAGCCAGTGAATTCCCCATGCTTCAACATCACCCTGGTTGCTTGTTTATTAGCAGCCCACACACCACAGGGGAGATAATCTTGTGGTGTGTGTTTTTCCCTGGTGTGCCCCAGCTTCCCACTCAGCTGGGGCAGTCAGCTCTCCTTGCTCAAAGGGGCTTTGCCACCAGTCACCCCCACCCTGCTCCCAGAACCTGCCAGAGCTGCGGTCACTGCACAGAGAGGCTCGTTCATCACTTTCCTTGGGGCCTGGTGACACAAAGCCAATTGGGAAGGTGTCTTGAAACATGCACCTCTCCTCCTTCCCTGACCCAGAGAGCGCATGTGTGTGCTCTGACAGGTAAATCTACGCAAAGCAGGCGCTGTTCCGAAGCACAAAGCTCGGGAGATGGAATCAGTCAGCGCCAGCCCAGAAACCGGAGCTCGGGACCTCTCACTGGGAACAGACACACCAAAAAAATCACCACTGCCCTCACAAAGGGTTTGCTTCCCAGAGGGATGGCAGTTCCCATGCCCATTTGTAACACAAACCACGGGGGTGACCAGCTGGGCTCAGTGGATCAGCCATGCTTGCGGGAAGTCACTGCTCTCTTGGCTTCATCCTCCTGGGCGTCGGCGCGGTCCCGGCGCAGGGGCAGGTGCTGGTCATGCATTGATGGCGTTGGCCACGTCGGTGAACACGAGGCGGCTGGGTCTCTGCAGGGCTCCTTGGCTTGCCAGCAGCACCTGCAGGGAGGCAGGCAGAGCTCTGTGAGAGCCAGCACGGCTGCCTCTGCTCAGGTGTGCGTGCTCCGGCACCGGCTGCACTGCTGGCACGGACTCACCCCTGCCAGGGGAGGCTGCCTGGCTAACAAGGCATTAATGAGGCTGTGACAGGGAAATACAATGGGCTAGAGAGTAAGTCAGCACATCCATGCCAGTTTAAAATCCCCACATCATTGGATTACTGGGTCTCCCTATTTATATATTCAAGGCAGGGTGAAAGGACTTGACACATAAAGAAGGCCTGGAAATGTGCCATTGACTGAACTGGGGCTGTTGTTTTAGACTCTCCCTCTTAGTATGTTAAGCTTTTAAACTCTTTTACTTTCCAAGCAGAGGTATCTGCGTTGGCAAGCTCTGGAGGGATCTGAGGTATCCTGCTGGCCAGTGCCTGTATAGGAAGGATCTGCTTTTACTGTGCTAAGGTTAACTTTGGCCTTATAATTTCTCCCCTTCACTACCTGCAGGGAAGTCCTCTATGTGGACTAATGGAGGGATCTGATGTTTTTCCAGTATGTACTACTCTAAGGACAAGATCTTTTGCTTTTATACAATATATTTCTTGCTTTCCCAAACCAGCATAGTCTGTATGTTGATTACCTTTTATGTTCCCTTTGAGCTCTTCAGCAGGCTGGGTAAGGTCAAGGTAAATATTTTATAATTAGAGTTGTATTTATTATGTTCTCTTTCCGTTTCTTCCCACACCAACTTTGCCACAGATTATCTGAAGGTGTTAAGTGTGTGGAAATTGAGAATTGTTTGGGAGAACTCCTGCTCCTGGACAGGAAAATCAGGGGAAGACACAGCAACACAGAGCAACTGGTGAGGAATTCAAGAAAGGAGGGACTGTGTCACTGGCTCAGACATACCTGTTCCAATCATCCCTGCTGGTTTTGTCTTTCCGAAAGATTTTTTGTGTGGTGGTGGTGACAAAGGAAACAGAAAACACTGTGAAGCTGACTTCAAGTTATGGTGAGAAGCTTTTCTTCCCTATTTTTCCTACATCCTGGTACACTGGGAAGGAGAGAGCCTCTTGTCAAAGATCCACCTGGACCATTAGTCAAAAACAACTGGCCAAGGTATCAAGCTCTTTCCTAACTCACAGATGCAGGAAGTCAGTGGTCTCTGAGGACTTAGGAATTTCTCAGCACAGTGCACACCTTTGGACCTTCAGAAGTGGTCAAAGCAAAGCCTTTTTCCCCTCTCCCCAAACTCAAAAGAGAACCTTGCTCCCTTTGGTGTCTCTCAGCCAGGTCTGCCCTGTGCCCAGCAAGGCTGGCCTGGAGGTGCTGACAAGCCCAGATGGGCTGGGCCCCAGCAGTGTGCAGGTTCTCCTGCCTGTGTTCTTCAGGGCTTCCAGCACACTTAACTTGTTCCACACTTGGATCCTTAGGCAAAGTGGGGATGATAGCTTAGAATTGGCTGAAAATTACTTTTTGGGCCCAGGGCAAAGGAGCCTTAGTGCTTGTGGGCATTGAGGTCCTGTCTCCTAGAAAATTACATTCATCCTCCTGCTAGTTGCCTGACTCCTCAGTCCATCCTAAGTACTCCAAAATGCTGTCTCCAGGGCTGGCAGAGGTGAAGTCCTCCTGAGGTCTTACATGGGTTTCTCTGTTTACAAAATCCCTCTGATGCTGTAAGAAAAGCAGTGCAGGTACCAGTGGCTGTAGTAACATTCCTACCTTGCTCTGTGATGCTTGGGAAGATGCAGCATCTCGCCCATGTTCCAACAGCTCCTGCTCCAGTTCATCCTGTTCCTCAGTGGGATCAAAGTTGTACATGGGCATGAGCTGGTGCCGTAGCTTCTCCAACCTGCCCATGGGAGGGGAGGAAAAGGGTTGGTTGAGAAGGACAGGTGCTCAGGCTGCCTTCCCCACCCCACTGCTGAGGCTTTTTGCAGGCTGCTTCTCCTGCTGCACAGGGATTCTGCTCCCCTGGCTCCTGCTGCGTAAGGGTTGTGTCCTGTCCTGCAGGGACGAGGATGAGAACCCACTACACTCAGCTGGCAGGAGTGGAAGATACCCAGAGTGCAGTTACAGGGATTAATTGCCATCACCAATCTATGTTGGCAGGCATTACACACAGAGGAATCAGACAGGGATTTAAGTTCCCACAGACCTTAAAAGATCAAGCACAAATGAACCAGTGGAATATACTGGCTGGACATTTTGTGACTTCTCCCTGTCCCTCTGTCCCTAACAGCCTGTCCTACTGTGTCACACTGTGTGCCAGCAGCAGTCCACTTCCAGCTCCAGTGACCTAACAGTACTCTAATGCTGGGGCTGAAGTACACAAAAAAAAAATAGAAAATAATAATGAATAGAGAATAGAAAAGAAAGAGATTCTCACAGGAGGCTGATGCCTGTGGACAGACTGTTCTTACTCTTGGTTCATTGCTCCAAAGGGGTCTCCCTAAATACTGGACAGCTCAAAGACGGATGATGGATGGGTGGCCATGGTCCTGGGAAAACACTGAGTCCTGCCTCAGGCTGTAGCCGTGTTTTGGGGGTGGTGGAGTGAAACACACAAGAAGTTACTGGCAGTGTCACCACAAATATCTATTTTGGCAAATGCGAGGATGACACATTCTTTCCCTGCCTTTGTATGGGTTTGCCAGCACAGCCATTATCTCCAGCAGTGCTACTTTCACAGGCCAAGCATTAGCTGCCCCTGTGGCAGTACCCAGACCTGAGCTTGGGTCAGGCTTGGAAATTTTACAGTGGGCAGCAGTTCTTCTTTAAAGTTGGTGACCAGGCCAGGCCTGCCCCAAGGAGTCAGGCAGGGAGGAGGTACCACAGCAAACGGATCTTCACTGTTGTCCTGCTGTCTGAGACAGAAGAAACAAGTCACATGTCTCCCTGCAAGCTGCTCTCCT
This sequence comes from Acropternis orthonyx, assembly GCA_035583155.1. Classification (NCBI taxonomy): domain Eukaryota; kingdom Metazoa; phylum Chordata; class Aves; order Passeriformes; family Rhinocryptidae; genus Acropternis; species Acropternis orthonyx. Next base: position 16,750,556 of record JAWWEU010000023.1, read on the forward strand.
CTCTATTTTCAGCCAGGAGCTTGGCAAGGAAATTAAGACACTAAGTCTTGGGCTAGAGAGCTGCACCTCTGCACTACGCTGCTGCCAGTTCCTGTCACTGTCTGAGCTGTTGGAAAACACAGGGATCTGGGAATGGCAAAAACCTGAGATTCACACTTTTCATGACAGAGTTACCAACTTCTTTTTACACCCGTAACTCTTTCCTCTCCTTTGGTGAATCTCAGAGATGAAGCCTGAAGAGTCTGCAGGATCCCTAACCTCCTCCTGCTCAACCTGATTTTCCTTCCAAAGCTGTGGAAGAGTCTTTGAAGCTCTGGTGTCAGAGGATGGGTCAGTCACACACAGCTGGTTCCTGCAGCCCTGTTCTCACTCAGCCACTGCTTACACTCTCCCTGTCTCCCTATGTTCCTCTAAGCTCACTCTAGATTTTGAAGCACTGAGTTCCCCTCAGCCAACAACAGACACTACTTACCTCTTCCTCTTCCTGATATACAGAACCTGAAGGAGAAAGAGAACCATCATTACAGCAGTCCTGCCAGGATGGGGAACAGCTGAGAAGAGAAATTTTGGGCACAGGGCACACAGAAAAGAGGTATAGAAGGTTGGTGTCACTATACAGCAAAGCAGGGGAAAGGGAGAAGTGGCAACTGAAAATGACATTTCATATGCATCAGTGTGAGCTCGGCAGCACATCATGTCTGACACTAAGTGCTTGAGTGGCCTGTTATTAGGTGTGTTAGTACGAGTAAGAGTATTAGGTGTATTATTAGGTGTAGCTCAGCACATTTCCGTGGCTGCAGGACATATGCTGCAATTTAAGAGTGGATGGAAAAGCTTCCCTTTGTGGTTTTCACCTGTAGAAGTGCTGCTACCCCCTCCCCAGTAGAAAGGGAAGAAGCAAAGAGGGCATGCTCAGGGACTTGCCTCGGTCAGCCGGTACGAGCGGCTGTGCTGGGAAGAAAGGGAGGCTTTGGGCCTCCACAGCCTTGTGCTGGGAACTATGGACGCTGGGTGTTGCTCTTGGGAACTTATGACCGTTTCCAGGACAATGTTTCCAGGTTTTCTTAGGGGTTTTTGGAAAAACTCCTCCCGGGGCCTGCAATGAAATTTTGCAGTAGGCTCCTCTGCTGGTTGTGTTAGTGAAGCCCTTCCTCATACAAGGAATGGGAGCTGGCTGCTACCTTCTGTTCTCTGTCGGCAGGGAAATGATCTGGTTATATATCAAAAGAAGAACTGCAGCACTTGCACTGCCCCTGTTGGGCCCAGGTTTCCAAAGGCTTCTGCCCACAGCATTAATTGCAAGGTTAGTGACACAGCAAACCCTCAAGGACTGATGTCCAGCAAGTACAACCTTGGACATGCAGTCCAGAGCGAGTCTCGCTAGGACGGATTCAGGTCACTTTAACTCAAAAACAATTACCCTGTGTCCACAGGGGAGATTAACGTGGTTTCAAGCGTCTGCTTTAAAAGTTAATTTGGATGAACTTTCTTGAGGAGCCCCAGTGTTGACAAGGCTTAAATCAATGCAGCTGTTCCAGGTAACAAGTCAGAACAGAATCTGCTTCTTGTTCTTTTAATTGAACTTCCTATTGCTATTAAAATTGAATAGTAATACTACATAAGGCTTCTTCTAGGCCTGCTGAGCATCCCGTTTGGAGACCTCAGAGAGACTGCAGAAATACTGGAGCACTGGATAAAGGCTTTAAAAAGAAAGGGATCTCAGGAAATATCAGTTCCCAGCAGTTTGGGGTGAGCCTTTCGTAGAATACAAATAAATTATTCAACCCAAATCAATCCTAGAACCCCTTGCCACCCTCCACCCTAAAGACCCAGAGGATTATTTAGTTGGGCTCACTTACCATAGCTACAGCCAACCCAATCACAGTAATGATCCCAAAGGACAGCAGCATTGTGCTCGTGCCAGCTCCAGTGCTGGCCACATCTGGGAATTTGGTGCTGTTGAAACTGGTAGTCTCAGGGCTTATGGTGGCTGTTTCTGATACAGTCACATCCAGAGCAGTCCCTGGGTCTGGCTTGGCCGTGGTGGGGGTGCTGTGATACAACTCATGCACAGAAGGTGAGCTGTAACTCATCCTGCCAGCTCTTGGTAGCTCCTTTCACCCAGCTGTTGTCCTCACCCATCAGCTACAGAAGTGCAGAGCTGCCCTTTGTATCGAGGACCCTCACGTGAGACCTGTCCTGTAGCATCACTACTCATGAGTTTTCTTCATAGGAACCACACTGGATTCTGCCTAGGAGAGAATGAGGACAGATGAACAGTGCAGAGCTCTTGTAGGCCCCAATTCACCAGTAGAGTTTTTGAATGCCCACTCAAAATAAGATTTTTCAGGGATTTCTGAGAGCCCCCAAAGTCATGCCTGATTCACTCAAGGTCAGCAATAACTCTCCCCTCCCTTCTTCAGCTCTGCCTCTTTGCAGGCACTTGGCAGATCCATGTGGAGACAACCTCAAAATCCCTTGTCTTTGTTCTGCCCCAGGCTGAACCAGGTGGCCTCTATCCCCCCCAGCATCTTCCTACCTCTGTCTCTTGGAAATTTTTGTAAAGTTACATCGATCCCCTTATCAGTGGGAATGTATCCAGTAAAATGACACTCAGCTGTGAGCCATCCATATCTCAGGATGCTTTTTATTGAATCCAAAGTAGGAGTTCCCTGTTGTGCTGGTCACTGGTGACATCCTGTTGTGCTCTGGAAAGGGTGGGATGCACTGGTCCCCCATGTGCTACTGGAGACACAGAGTATTTCTCAAGTCCCCCAGGAAAGTACCCACTCAAGCCTAGTCATGCAGTGGTAATTATCAATATTAAAGTTAGTCCAATTTTGGATTGGAGTTGTGAAATTTGATAGATCTATTCATGCTGAGAACATGAAAGGCTTTAATTGCTTCATGCTTCTATTGTGCAAATGATCAGGAGTTGCAAAATGCTGTGGGATGAGCCTGTGGGAAGTATTTGCACACTTTGTTTATAAAACCACTGTATATAACATTAGTTCAGCAACTGCTTCATGAAAATGCAGCTACCTGTGGAGCAGAGCTGACCCCAGGAAGTACTGTAGCAGTTCTCTGGTAACTTCTCTGCAGTTTAACAGACATTACATCTGTGGGCTGGAATGCAGCCGGGACAGAGGGGTTAATGAGCTCTGAATAGAAAAAGATGTGCCTGCAAAGAGAAACGAGCCATTGTTCTGCTTCACTCTGTTCTATTCCAGGCGAGGTTACTGTGCAGTTCCCATACTGTGATGCCTTACTGCTGCCCACAACTGCATTTAACAGCGTGATTAACATCTGCCACTAACAACTGAGGCAGAGAAATCACACCAGGAAAGCAGCACCAGGCACCCTGTGGTCAGTCAGCAGCTGGAGCAGCCACCTTGACTTGTCCTGCAACTCCCTGAGCAGGTAAATGTCTTGCCACACATGCAGGGTTTGTCTCACAGCTCCCTGAGAACAACTCTGTGATGCAGAGGGGGATTTTCAAGTTCCTGGGAGACTGTGGGAGCTGTCAAACTCACAGGAGTGTCTAGAGAAATGTGAGTAACAGCAGTTCTGGTCTGGTCCCTCCCAAGATTGTGCTGAGTCATGAGTTCATTGCAGCTGAAAGGGACCGTGTCCTTCACTGACCACCAGACCATCAAGCCTGCTTTAAACCACAGGCCACATGAACTTCCCCAGCCATCACTGACCACAGCAGAGCTCAGGTGTAGCGGACACTCGGGCACAAAGATGGCAAATTTGAAATCACAGTGTCACAACAGCAGCAGCTACAGCTCAGCAGGGAAAGGCAAGGAATTATTGAGCAAATCAAGCAGCTGCTCAGACAGAATCCATTAATTTCTGCTATTCAGGGAAGCTCTCCATGATGATAACACCTATTTTTAAAAAAGCCACAACGAAAAGAAAAAGTGGGAGAAGTGACAGGAGTGAAGCAGGCCCAAGGGCTTTGCAGAGCACGGCTCATGAAAAGCTCCTGAATTAAAAAAAAAAAAAAAAAGTGAGTTAGGCCTTCAGCTCAATGTGGTGTCAGTTTTGGAAAACCAAAAGGTTAGGCTAGATTAAAATGAGTCAGCTGAAAATCTGGTCAGGTGAGAACAGAGGCTCTTGTTCCTGCTCTCAGGGTCCTGTTCATGCTGAAGGATTCCCAAGCCCACAGACAGAGTTCTAAAAGCAGTATGGAAGTTTTCTGACCTGGCTTAGACAGCCAGATCCAGATGGGGATATTTCTTTTCCCAAGCCCCTTGTGGTCCAGGTTGCAGAGGGCCAGATAGGGAGACTGAGTGCAAGGACGGCCCAGGGCCCACGGCTTACATGGTTGAGCTGGGGGTGGATGATCTTTCCCAACACCTTCTTTTCTCAGTTGTCATCAGAGTGCTGGAAGTTTGATTTGCAGGCTGGGAACAGTCCAAGTCTGTGATGGCTTAAGTGCCAGGGACAGATACTACCTATCACTGGCAGGACTCAGCATGGTCCATGCACAAATAGAAGAGGAACCAGATCCTCAGCTGCTGGGAGCTGGCACTGTTCCATTGCCTGCACCAGCAGGGCTCCTCACCCAGCCAGCACTGCTCTGTGCTGAACTCTGCTGGGGCTGGGAATAAGGAGAACACATTTGTTTCTCTCCTAAGCCAGCATTTCCAAACTGATCTCTGATAGGTGCTGCAGTGGCCAACACTTCTGAGATGCAGAACCTTGTTTTGGGCAGTAGTTTGAGGCTTTTCTGAGTCTTGGTTTTAGTCGGTCTGTGACATTTCGGGTGTGACAGGAATAGAGGTTTGTGTCACAGGGATGAGCATGGGTCACAGGGTCGCTGGGTGAAGAAGGCAAATACACCCCAGTATTCTTCCTGCATTACTTCACCAAGATGAAGAGTCTCTAGTAATTCAGCAATGCGAGCGGCATTGGGTTGCTGTTGGCAACGGGATGTGGCTTCCCAGTGCGTGAACTTTTGGCTTGCCCTCCCTCTGCTGCAGGTCTGACCGGGCTGCAGGGCAGGGGGGCCGCCTGTGCCCGCTGTCCCAGGGCTCCTCCGCTGTCACCCGCGGCTGCAGGCGGGGCCACGGCCCCATCCCACCGCGGCCCCGGCGCGGGGACCCTGCCCAGCAATGTCACCGCCGCTCTGACCTGGCACTGACACCGCTGGAACAGCAGCGGCCGTCCCTGTCCCCCTGCGGGCAGTGCCGCCCCCCCGCTGCCCGGGGGCTCCTCCCCATCCCGGGCACAAGTTCCCAGGCGGATAAGGGGCTCCGGGACCCTTCCCGCTGCGCGGGCGGTGCCGCCTCAGCCCGGGGCTCGCAGCCCGCTCCCCGCGCCGTGCCGCCGCCGCTCCGCCGGGCCCTGCCGGGGCTTAGGGGGGCCGAGAGGCCGCGGCGGCCCGGCTGCGCCGGAGGCGCGGGGCGGGGCGGCCGGATACCCCCGCGGTGCGGTGCGGTGCGGTGCGGTGCAGCATAGCGCGGCCCGTCCCGGCCCATCCCCTCCCACCCGCTCCGGGGCCGGCACTTACTGCGCGCTCCCCGCCGCGCCGTCCGGAGCCCGCGGGCCGCGCCCGCACCGGGGCCGGGCCGCTCCGCTCCGCGCG
>JAWWEU010000023.1:16757206-16832074 GCA_035583155.1 Acropternis orthonyx
CTCCGCTCCGCGCGCCCCGCCGCCGGCCCCGCCCCCGCCGCGCGGCGCCCCCGCCCATTGGCCGGCGGCCGCAGGGCTCGGCTCGCGATTGGCCAATGCGGCTGTCACTCAGGCGCGCGGCGGCGGCGGCGGCGGGGCGGGCGGTGCGCTCGCAGAGCGGCGGGAGCGCCCGGGCTGAGCGGACGCTCCAGCACGGCCCTGCCCCGGGGCTCCAGCGCGGCTCCCGGCCGCTCACACGGCCCGCTAAGGCGCCAGAGCGTGCCCGCCGTGGCCCCGGTGCCGCCGGTGGCGTGGCCATGAGGTGAGGCGTCGCGCCCGCCTCAGAGCGGCCCCCCTCAGAGCCGCCGCCTCCTCCCCTCAGGCGGAGGGACCTCCCCCGGCCTCGGTCAGGGCGTTGGGTGTGCAGGGAGGGCAGGGGGCTGGGAGAGCCCCCGCGTTCCGGCCCCGCGGGGCTCTGTGGGGCTCTCTTCGCCGCTGCGAGCTGCCCTTCCCGGCCGGGCCGCCCCAGCCGAGCGCTGACTGGCGGTGGGAGGGGATGTGTAGGGTGCGAGCCCGTGAGGAGAGGGCCGCGCCGAGGGTGGGACCGGCCGGGCCTTTCCGCAGCCACCAGCGCGCGTGTGGGACTGCCGGGAGTGGGGAACTGCGGGCTGAAGGGACTAAACCACGGGACTGCAGGGGAAAAGGGGAAAATGCACTCCCTACCTGTATGCAAACAGGTATTTGTACCAAGAAGTAGCGTGCAAGGACCTCACATCAGTAGTTGGTCTCCTTATTAAGAGAGACAATTAAGGCAGCCGCTGGAAAGGGTTCAGACGAGGTCACAAAGGTTATGAGGGGTCTGGAAGCATCTCTGTTATGAGGGGAGACTGTGTGAGCTGGGCCTGTTTAGTCTGGAGAAGAGAAGACGAGGGGAATCTCATTAATGCGTATAAATAGCTCACAGGTGGATAGTGTCAGACTTTTCAGTGGTACTCAGCAACAGCATGGGGAGCAACGGACATAACCTAAAACACAAGTTTCACCTCAATGTGAGGGAGAACTTCATTAGGTTGAGGGTGGTAGAGCACTGGAACAGGCTGTCCAGGGAGGGCATGTTGTCTCCCTCTCTGAAGACGTTCCAAACAGACCTGCTCTAGGTGGATCTGCCTTGGCAGTGGGGTTGGACTCCATATTCTCCAAAGCTCCCTTTCAACCCTAACAATTCTGTGATTAATAAAGCCAGTAATGCCAGCATTGTTCCAGCTACAGTCAATTAAGGTTTCCTCTGCCTCCCTAACGACATTAATGGTTGTTAGTGTTTTATTCCTTTAGTGCTCCTCTTGTGGCACTATCCCCTAAATGGGGTCTTGGAGTGGGAAGCTGCCTAGGTAAACACTTTAGCTGAGAGAGTGTTTATGCATAACTTAAAGGCAAGTTTTCATAGGGACTGTTGTCCCTCTGCTGAGAGTAATTCAGATGGTAAGAAGGGGATTTTTGACCTCTTAGAGCACCCACCCCTTTGCCAGGAGGTAGCAGGTAAGCCAGTTTGGAGATCTTTGCTGCAGGGTTTTTCCTGCTGGGCTCTGTTTGGTTTGATTTTGCAAAGGAGGGCAGTGGAGTCCTAACTGTCCCATGGTTTCACTGTGCAGCAGGAGCAGGGCAAGTGCCCATGGAGCAGGGCTGCAGTGCCAGCATCTGCCAGGCTGGAGCTGAGCTGGCATCCCCAGCTCTCCCTGCAGCATTCGTGGCGGGGAGGGAGCCGCTCTGGGTGCTGCCAGCTGCTGGGTAGAGGGATTTACTTGTGTGGTGGCTTTCTAAATTGGAGTAGAGGAGGTTGTAGCCTCTCCCAGACAGTGTTGAAAAGCAGCCATCAATAGAGGAATGGAAATGGGTGCTCAGGGAAACCCACAGTTGCTCCAGGGACTGTGAGTCAGATGAGGGGGAGGCCCTCATTTCAGATGGATCACAGCAGGAAAATGTGGTTGTTGCTCTGTTTGTCTCGTACAGTTCCAAGTGTGATATGCAACAGCTGTTTTGTAAAGTTTCATTTCTTTTGTCTCCTGCAGTCATCTAGTTTGTTTTTATTCTGTCTCTGTCTGGCTCTGTCTCTTCTCTCCCTTAAGAGACTTCTTTTCCTCTGGCAGGGTTTGCCCTTTCTGGCCTTTCCATCTTCCAAGTGTCTCTCTTCCCTCTAGTATGTTGTGAGGTTTTTTCCTTTCTCTGCCCTTAGCAGCTCAGCTCTGGCTCTATGACTCCTTGTTTGCCCTCTGGGAATGGTGACAGTGTGGAAGACCCTTGACCCATGGAGTCCAGGTCTTCTGTGAGCATCCCTGCAAACCTAGCACTTGTGGTTTATGAACAGAGAGAGGAACAAAAGAAAGAATCTAGAAGAGACTGAAGGTCTTTCAGCAGGGAGCCAGGGTGACCTACTCATGGGGTGGAGAGTGAAGGGCTGGGGCTGAAGACTGGTGTGTCAGTGGTTTTCTGGGACCAAGACCGAGGAGTGCTGTGCCTCTGTGTAGGCAGCTCACTTCTGCCCTGCTGTGAGCACAGACTGGCCTCTGACCTGTGGAGAGGGGCAGCTTTGTGAAGAGGTGGATTGCAATGACAGAGCTGGTTGGCTGTCACCTGAGTCTTTTTTTGGTGTAATCTTAGGGTGTGAGTAGTTGGTTTTGTACCCGTGGGTGGGAATTAGTGATTAGGGCAAGCAGTCTGCCTTCTGTCAGAGGGGAATCTGTGATTTGGTGGCCTGAGGGACTCAGAATGTTCTCTTGCCTTGTTTTCTAGACCAGAAGAGCTGCAAAACATTTCATGCTGCCCTGAGGAGAACCCACTAGCTGTAGTCAGCTGGTGCTTAGCCACAGTGGCTTGTGTTAGCACCAGGTGTAAGTCTCAGCACTGACTGGATCAGCAGATGGCAACGAGGAACACATGTGGAAGCCAGAAACTTCACAACAATGAGATACCTTACCCATCCACTGCTCAGGAGGTTGTTGAGCCTCTCAGCTCAGCGTGTGCCAGGGCAATTGAGTCCAAGTGAAGGTGGTGTCCTCAGTCCAAAGCAGTGGTCTCTGAGGCAGAGCTGCAGTGCAAGACCTGGGCTTGTGACTGCCACTGATATGATCAACTACTGGCAGAAGGTGTTTGAGACAAATGGGATCCCTGAAGCACGAGAATCCAGTCAGTATATTGTGTCATTTGTCCTGGGAGCAAAAACAGTTAAGTAATAGGAAAAGAATAAGGTCTGTGCTTGTCTCTCACTTTGTCATTTTGATTGAATCCCTTACCTTCCTTTTTATCTAACTTATAAGAAATAGAAGAACTTATCCTTCCTTAAATGGCAGAGAGGGTGAGGCATAGTTTATTATTGTCATAGAACCCTCAAGGCCTCTTAAGTGCTGTCTTTTACAGAGGCTGAAGTGTAACCCATGACATGCACACTTACCCTGATTTGCCTGGTGAAGTGATTCTTAGTTTTTCTTACTCTTGTGAGACCCAAAAAGTAGCAGAACAGTTGTACAGTTTTGTTTCTAAACATACAAATGGATTCTGTCCATCACCTGGAGTTTCCAACAGTCCCAGGTGTATGTCAGTGTCCTGGGTCTCCCTGGAGGATGTCCTTGGCAGGGTGTCAGGGAATACCCCAGTGGCACAAGTAGGCAGGTTCTCAAGTGACTTTGTCTTCAGTTTCAGAGCCTGAATTCCAAAAGCCTCTGCACTCCACTTACAGAAGTGCAGCAGGAGCAAATCCAGCAGCTGAGCAAGAAGCGACTGGAAAGGTAAGAGCATCCTCTTATAATTGTTCCTTTGGAGGCTTTTCCTTCAGCCTTGAATCAGCCAGAAGCATGGTAGCAGACAATAGCAGCTCAGGTGTCAAGTAACAGCACTGTGTTAGTCTCTCTTGGTGATTAAAGCGATGGGCAAAATTTGTCCTCTGATGCCCAGGACTCTTCCTGCAAGGCTCCTGTCCAGCTGGCCAGCCCTCAGCCTGCACTGGTGCATGGGGTTATTACTCCCCAGTTTATAGGGCTTCATGTTACTCAGCTGAATTTTGTGAGATTCTTGTCAGCCCGTTTCTCCAAAGGTCCCTCTAAAAAGGAGCACACCCATCTGGTCTGTTAACCACTCCTCCCAATTTTCTGTCACCTGCAGATGTGCCAAGGGTGCTCTCTGTCCCTTCTTTCAGGTTATTAGTGAAGGTGTTAAGCAATATTGTCCCCACTGTTGACCCTGGGGCACTCCACTAGTGATCACCCTTCAGCTGAGCCTTGCGCTGCTGAACTCAGCCCTCTGAGCCTGACAGTTCAGTCAGTTTCAGTCCACCTCATTTATCCAGTCTACTTCATCAGCTTGTATGTGAGGGAGTTATGGGAGACAGTATCAAAACCCTTGGGAAAGTCAAGACATGCAGTATTTATTGCTCTCTTCATGCACTGAGCTGGTCATTGTGTCATGGGTGGCTATCAGGTCAGTCAGGAATGATTTCCCCTTACTAAATCCATGCTGACTGCTCCCAGTCACCTTCCTGTACTTTCTGTGTTTGGAAGCAGTCTCTAGGACTCCTTGTTCCATCACTTTCTCCAGTAACCATGCCAGTCTGACTGAGCTGTAGTTCCCTGGGTGCAGTGCTTGATACCAAACCCAGCTGTGCGAATGGAGCCGCCCCAGCTCCGTGAGTGTGCACATGCACACTGCTCATGCAGCTGAGCCTGGGGCATGTGTGGCTGCTCGCCCTCGGAAGGGGTGTGTGATTAGCAATGTGATAAGCGTGGCATGAGAGCTCCTCCCGCTCACAGAGCATAGTCCCAAGGTGTTCACACTTGCTCTTGCCTGCCACAGGATGCCAGTGCAGTATGTGCTTGGTGAGTGGGACTTCCAGGACCTGACCCTGAAGATGAGACCCCCAGTATTCATTCCACGGCCTGAAACAGAGGTATGAACATGGGGAATGTGATGGGGGCGGGCTTGGGTATGTGAATTATGTGACACACTACAATCATTGCTGTGAAGACACCTTGGATATTGTGAGGTTGTAGTGATTAAGTCAGATCACTCCACTTCTTTTAGAACAAGGTGGGGGTTCTAATCTTGTGATCTGGAACTGATGCTGATGACCTTTGCCTCCTGACTCAGAGCAAGAGATGTTGCGAGCTGATGTTTCACTTAATTACGCAGAGATCCATTGCCATTGGTGGAAGGACTTGGCTTTGCTTTCCTTAGTTCTGCTATAGTAAGGACTCCTAGAAGTTCAAAACCTACACTATATCCTAATGGCTTAGTACACTGGTACAAGGATAAGAATATAAACATTGTCCAGAGGTTGCCAGCAAAACCTCTGTAGTAGTAGGGAAGGTGCTACTGGAAAAGAGTAATGGACTCCAGAAAGCTCGTTTGTCCATGTGCAAGCTGGTAGGAAATGGCACCCACCACCTGTCTGATGGCTCCACGGTGGTTTCTGGACAAACAGAGGAAACTGAAAGGTAAGTTCTGACCTGGGCAGGAATTAAATATGACTGTCAGTCATAGGAATGTAAAGGACAGCCGTACATGACCAAATTAAAACTCGCATTTTCTCCTGTGTTCCTGCTGCTGCAGAAAAGCCTAAGAATTACATGGTGACTCTTTCCCTCATAGTAGCCTAGCTTTCAGCACGTGGGCCCTCCTAGCAAGGGAACTGTTTTACTAGTCATTAGGAAGGTTTAAGATTTATGAGGGGTTTTTTTCCCTTGTGTTTTGGATTTGTTTAGTTTCTTCTGGAGCCTGTGTTAACTTTAGGAGATGAAGTGGTCTCCATAGCTTGTCCATTTAGGAGTCCCAGAAACTTAAAATTTTGGTCCAGTAGTCATTTCTTCAATTGTGTGCCTGCTTCTTGGTGATTGTTGTAGTGTTCAGAAAGTAAACAAACGTTAACGGGCAAAGACAGTCTGGGCTTCTGTTGTGCCCTTTGAGGAAGAGGTGCTACTAAAATCCATGAGAGGGTTCCAGATCATTTAGTGGGAGTCAGCACAACTACCACATCCTCTCATCTCAGCCTGTAGAAGAATATTCAGAACCAGAGCCTTGGTTTGGTGTGGGGCATCACCAGCATCTCATAGAGAGCCTTCTGAGGTTTAAACCATAATGGTGGCACTTGTGTCTAGAGAATTTGGGAGCTCTCTGCTCTCTCTGGGTTGATCCCTCTGTGGTGATTAAGTTTGGAGATAGAGCTCTCTGGAGCTCTGGAATGGTTTTGCCATTTGCAGCCAGTGATGGCTGGCTTTGTTATAGTCAACAGTATTTCTGCTGTGGTTGATTCAAGAGAGTATTTCCAACCTTCAGCTCCCCATTAGCTCATGGGGCATGAAAACCAGGGAGAACTTGTATGTTCTGCGAGTCAAAGCATCTGCTGGAAGGCTTCCTCCGGAGCTGTGCTCTCTTTCTGCCCATGCAGGGCCAAGCTCCAAACAAAGGCCTATTGTGTGGAGTGGAAGCTGGAGTGGTTGTTAATGCCTGAGAACGTTGTTTATTGAGTCCACATGCCTGATTTTGGTAAAATCATCTCCTCTTGCCCAAACTGGAGTGCAGTGCTGTGTAACACACTGTTTAAAAGCACTTAACGTACCCTGGTGCAAAAATGTAACATGGACAGCCTAACCCAAACCTTGTCTCAGGAGCGACTTCATTTGATGTGTCACTTTGCTTACTGTGAAGGCACATGTTTAGCACATTTATTACGTAAGACCAGAAGTTTTTGATGATAGCTCAGGAATGGAGCCCTGTGGGCAACTGAGAGTTTTCCTTGTGATGTGCTGGGGAGGTTAGTGTTACAGGAAGAACCTTGGGGGCAAGACCCAGCTATTTAGCAGCACCTGGCAGGACATGGCTTCAGACACGTGCTGCTTCCAGGAACAGTGTACTGTGTGTAACCTCTTACACAAGGCATGTTGGTGTCCAGATCCGTTCTGCTGGAAGGAGAGGTTGGTCATCTCAGACTGGGAGTTTTGTGTAGTGTGTTTGGGTGGGGGTTTGCCTGTGTTTTGTTTCATCAGAGTAATTTTTTCACCCTTTAAAACTGCTGTGGAAATACCCCCCTTCAGGAATGTTGAAGTTTGTTGCGTCTCTTGCTTTCTTTTTGTTTAGGATTTGTCTGCAGTGTTCTTAATTGCAGTAGTGCTGAAACTTTTCCCCAAATAATATCCATAAACAACCCTTGTTCTTCAGGAAGCAGTTCATTATCCAACTTGTTATCCCAGCTTCAAGTTGCTTATCTGACTGAACATACAAGCCACATGTCTTGTCCTTGGCTGAGCAAATGTGACTCCTCAATTGAGTTTTTAGTGCAGATACACAAGCAGCTGCAAAATTTGCTTCCTAATTGTATTTATGTAGCTTCATCAAGTGCTCCTGTGTGTTGGTTCAAGTTTGAGAAGAAGGGGAGCCGAGTTTATGACACATTTTGTTCTCTGGTACAACAGAAGGGTTATGACTCTTGCTGCCAGTGCCTTGGTAATAGCATGAAGTTAAACACAGCATGACACAAACCACAAGCATTGTTTCAGGCCGGGGGACAGAGTCACATGCAGAGAGAGAAGCTCCCTTGTCTGCTTCATTTTGCCCTGTGAAATTTGCCCCCGTGCAGTCTATTTCGTTCTCTCTGGTAGCTGAGCTCTCTCTGGTTCGCTCCCTCCGGGAATGCTTTTTCAGCACATGTGTCTTCATTCTTCTGTTCCGTGGGAAACTGAGTGGAGAGGGGACAGGCAGGCAGCCAGAATCAGGGAACTAGCAGGTCCAGTTTAAGTTCTGGCCTTCTGTGAGCAAAGCTTTGGACTCACTGCTGCAAGCGCTGAGTGGGTTTGTGAGGGCCTGCAGGATTCTACATCCTCCCAGCTTTGCTCCTGCGGCACTGGAGCCAGGCTCCTGTACTGGGGAGGGTTTGGATCAACCTTTAGGGGTGTGCTCAGTCTCAAATTATCTTTGTAATGCAATTGTTCTTGTAATGTCAAAGCATCCCTATCTCAATACTGCTCGGTCACTGTATTAATGGAGAAGGAAGATCTCTTCTCAAAGCAAGGCCTCTTAAAATGAGGACAGAGAAGAGGAGAATCCAACCAACCATGGATACGTAATTCCTTTCTTGTCCAGGCAATTATAAGCTGTGTGAAGCCTCACCGTGGCTTCCTTAAGGGAAGATTTGTTTGGTGCAGGACGTCTCTGAAGGAGTAGTTCGGGGTCTGTCACCCCTAGAGGGCACTCCAGGCTTAGGCTCGCGTAGTTTCTGGTGGCTCTCTTTCCTATCACTTATACCAGGATTTCTGATGTTTCTTGAAAGGCTTATTTATTCAGTGGGGGGAAAAAAACGGCCATCTTTTATCCCTTGCAACTATTGTGTTGGTACAGCTGGTTCTTGAACATTGTGCTTTTGGTGGAGGAAAGCTGCTGGGACTGTGGGACAGTGACTGTCCTTGCAAGCAGCACTGGAGATCTCCTCCAGCAAAAGCAAAAGCTCAGGCAACCCAGGGGTCTTCTGGAGTCACCTCCTTCACCTGTTTTGATCTCAACACAAACACCCTACATAATTTTTTCTGTCTTGGCTTTTATTGTGGTGGCTTCACAAGAACAGTCCATTGTCCTGTAAGGACAGCACTGCAGGCTGAGTATGTGTGTTAAGCCTGGGACACATCTTACTGAAAGAAAATACAGCTCTGTTCCATGCTGAACATTTAGGAGTAATGCAAAACAGCTCGTGGTTGCAATCTTCTGTTAAGAGAAAGAAGACAACTCAATGTGTCAGGCTATATTGGTCTGTCTAGTTCACTGTACTGTGGCTGATCTGGGCTCGTGACAGATGGTGGGGGCAAAATTACAAGGGGAAAGATAGGTGTGGGAGGGTCCCTTCTTCTTTTGACAGTCAGCAGTTAAGGGCTGGTCTTAGACAAAGCTGGATTTGGGGCCATCCTGCTTCGTAATCACTAATGAATCTGTCCTCCATTAATTTGTTTAATCCTCTTTGGAGTCAGTCTGTGTTTGACCTCCTTGACATCATCTGACAACGAATCTTTCTAATTTTGCATTGTAAGTGGGAAAAGTGCATGCTTTGCTTCTGGTACTGCCTGCTCATTTAACCATAAAGGAAAACCTTTACTTTTTATACTGCATAACACTTCAATCACTGAAATGTCTACAGCATTTGTAATTTTTAGTTGTGTTGCTGTCTAATCAATTCTCTTTCCACCTGTGAGCTTGTTTCTTGTTTCCCAAGATAGGCTGTTTCTTTCCCATGAAAACATGCTTGAAACCCTGAAGTCATTGCTGTTTACTGGTGTCTGCCATGGAATGGCAGTCATTCTCTGGGGTGTTCTGTGAAACCACTTGAGTCAAAGATTTGCTCAGAGAAACCTTTCATAAAGGTTAACTTCTAGCTAAACATAATCATTAACCTTTCAAGAGGGTCCAGCACACAGAGGAGAGAGGACTTTTCCTTCCTGGCCTGTATATGCAAATACACAACTTGCAAGGTAGGGCTTTTCACCAGTTCTTTACATTAAAGCAGTGACACAATTTCTGGTTTAATCAGTGCTGAAAGGAAGCCTTTGATGCAGAAATGTCCTTTCATTTCCCTAATTTCATTACCACAGATGGTTACTTTTTGGAAAGGTTTGAAGGTCACATTGTCTAGTGAGTGCAGCCATTGACTGGGAGTCAGGAGTTTGGCTTTTTCTTCCTGGTATTGCCTTTGACCAGTAGTCTCTTCAAAGACAGGGTGCTGCTCCTTTCTGCATCACTGGGTTCCCAGTTTGGGAAATGAAAAGGATCATAGTGCTCTGTCTTGACAGAGTTTAAGGTCCGTTCTTGAAATATGTGTAGATTTGTATAAGGTACATTGAACATAAATGCAGTAGAGCATTATGAAATAAATCAAAAGTTAACCACTATGTGTCCAAATAGAGCTGTAAGCAAACGTGCTAAAGATGGAGCATTGCTGGTGTGGCCTCACATAGATCAGATTTTGCCCATATGATAGGCAATGTTTTATCAGTGTGTTGGAGGAGAACAGTATTTTCTGCAAGTGGGCTCCGGCATGGGGACTGGGGAATGGGAATTATGAAGGGAGCCTGTTGCTGCTGCAGAGCAATTGGAATAGCCCTTTGAGCTAGGCACAAGTGTTTAATAGGATCATATATACAGAGACAAATAGTGCAGCCTGTGCCTTGTGGCTGAGGCACTTCTGCTACCAGAAGGGCTTGGAGAAAGATTTGGGATCTCCAATATCTGTTGGTTATCGGCTGACCATGAGCACCCACTGTCAGGGCTGCCCAGTGGGTTGATGTGATCCTTGTGTGTGGGAAGGGGATTGCCAAGTAAAACTAGCAAGATTGAATAATGAGTGCCACAGTAGTGGAATAGCTGCAGAACTATTATATCCAGTTATGTTGCTGACTGTTCAAGAGAGAAATGGAAAACTAGGCTTGGAGAAAAACCGGTATGTGGATTAATAGTTGGAAAAATTCTGCCTTGTTGTTACAGACTGTTTAGCTCAAAGACAAGCTTAAGGGTTAATTAGCTGGCACAGGGAGCAGAAATTTAATAACTGAAGTCTCTCTGGTTTCATAGACAAGTGTATAATAACCACTAGAAATGCAGGCCAGAAGAAAAGGTGCACATCTTTACCAGAGAGTGTAATTAAATGCTGAAACAGCTTAGCAGGAGTCTGTTGCTGGCCACTTGAAAATCAGGACAGAATGTTTTCCCCAGACAGATACCTTCTTTTTCAAAAGGAAATGATGGAAGAAACAGACTAACTGGCTAACTGGCCAAGATGAACTATGGTGGTAGTTTCTTCTGCCTTCTTATGCAAGAAAAAAAGGCTTTGCTATTGCATAAAATTACTTCCAAATTGGAGATTTTCGGGACAGACTGAAAAATGTAAATGTAAAGCTAAAATCTGTGCTGAAGGCAGGGAAAGCAACGGCTGTTCTTCTAAGTCATGCAGAAACCTGTTCCCCAGGTTAGCATACATAGACTTTCCTAATATGCTCCCACAGATCTCTGTGTTGTTAATGTCTGTGTTTTTTGGCCCTAAAAGAACTCTGATGTCTTTTTAGCTTTTTAATCTCCCTGTTCTGATTGAAAGATGGTCTCTGTTTCTGTGTGTTTCAGCTGGGTAGTGTAGCTCATCAGCAGTTAAAGCAGGATAGGACTAGAATGGGAGAAAAAACAAACTATAGAGGGGCTGGAACAGATGGGACTCGAGTTGATTCCCATGTGAGTGGGGGAAAAAACCTTTCCTTCCCCCTCCCAGCTCTTTTCAGACATCCAAGTAACTGGAATTTCAGAGCTAGGGATTAGTGAGCTAGACCAGTGCATCTGCCCAGATGCTGTGTCTGGCAGTGGTCAATAGCAGTATCTGCAGAGAGAGAAAATACCTTACTAGATACAGATAGACAGAGCTTTGTGCTGGAGACTTTTAGGTATGGCCAAAGTGCAGTGACTTGGATCCACTCTTGCCCCTCGGGTGTGGCTAAATTTAAACATGACAGCTGTGGTAATTTCTCTTGGGCATGAGCACATATGGATTGCAAAGGCTGCTGCCTCTTGGTAAAATCATTTCTGGGTACTGTCACAGACTCTGCTCCAACAGATGAAGCAGCACTTGGCATGTGCCCTGACACATCAGGAGTTTCTGTGATGTGACAGAGAAGCCAAACCCTTTCTCAGTATTGGGCATGCTTTGACTCGTTTGTCTGTCACTGCTAATGTCTAATAAAGCCACCTTTTATTTTAAGATCAGTGGCTCTCTCTGCAGTTATTCTGGTGCTTTGCTTCCTGTACATTTATACCTGGGCTTTGTGTAATATTTTTTTCTTTCCTACTAGGGTGCCAGGCAGAAGAGCCCAGGACAAAGCCTCTGCCTACTCACAAAGCACTAGGCTGGCTTGGTGGCTTGGTTTTGGAAGTGGGGTATGTGGCAGGAATCTTCTAGGGCCATTACCATGGAGTTAGGTTTCCAGCTTGGCTTACTGGTGTTTTGTCATATGCTGATTTGCAGCCAAGTAGACAAACAGGAGGGGAGGGGATTTGGTTAATATCAGATCAGGCTCTATGGAAAGTCCTGGCTTCTGAGAATAGAAGTTTCTGGAAAGCACACAAATAAGGAAAACATTCCCAGGAAGTGTATGAGAACAGAGAGAAGGTGGTTTCCCTGGGTCTTTTTCTTTCCTTGTCCTGGGAATTTAGAGCCTCCTGCCACCTTGGCTCATACTCCTGGAACCTTGTTGTCCCTGTTTTTCCCAGAGCACATGGGGCACAAAAAAATGGTGCTTGTAGGGAACATAGTGTGAGTTTGTGATCTCCACCCTTGCCTTTCCAGTGCACTCCTCTTGTTTTTCTCAGGCTTGTACTTTAATGGCTGAGGCATCCGATGGACTGTTCCCTATTGCTGGGCTGTGGCAACAGATTCCCCCAACTCTGGCCCTTTGCATGGCTCTGCAGCAACCCCTGAGCACAGCAATCTCTGCTGTTTCCTCCTGGCTGCCCCGGTGCTGGAAACTGCCTGAGCCTGCTCTGGCTGGGCCTGCAGCTGTGGGGCTTGTGGTTTGGGTGCTGGCAGCCCCTGGCCTCGCACTTGCTCTGTGCAGCTGTGGTTCCAAGAAATACAGTGAACTGGAGACCTGGCCGCAGGGGAGGGGTGATACCAGGAACCTGTGAGAACACGAGTGTGGGGGGCGTTGGGGAACCGCAGGTGTGGGTGGGAGGGTGAGCCAGAGGCTCAGGGGAAGCTGGAGGTGTGTGCAAGGCTTTGCGTTTGTTTCACTCACAGAGAAGATGGAAGGGGGGGAAAAAAACCCAAATAAATGACAGTGTGAACTTAGGGTGAATCTGGCAGTGAAGCAAGACTTCCTGGAATCGTGAGGTGAGAGAGGCTGTGAGCGGCTTGGCTGAGAGACAAAAGCTTGAGAACCTCTTGAGTGCTAGAAATTAAGTAGCATGGGAAGCAAATATTTGTGTCCCCTGTACGTGGAAGCGCAGGTAATCACAGAATCCCAGAGTAGTTATGACTGGAAGGGACCTCTGGAGATCATCGAGTCCAACCTCCTTGCCAAGGCAGGGCCACCTAGAGCAGGTGACACAGGCACATGTCCAGGTCAGTTTGGAATCTCTACAGAGAGGGAGACAACACGACCTCCCATGGGGCAGCCTGTTCCAGGGCTCTGCTACACACAACATAAAGTTCTTCCTCGTGTTGAGGTGAAACTTCTTGTTTTTTAGTTTATGTCCATTGCTCCTTGTACTGTTGCTGGGCACCCCTGAACAGTCTGGAACCATCCTCTTGGCACTTGTTATTTTTATACATTAATGAGATCCCCTCTCAGTCTTCTCTTTGCTAGACTAAATAAACTAATAGGTCTTCTAGTCTTTCCAAGCTCTTCCTTTGCTGGTCAGAACCAGATATCCTCTCTCCCAAGGATGCCCTGCATTTTCCCCTTTAGATTTTGAAATTCTCTTTTGGCAAAGACATGAAGGGCCTATAGCTTCTCCCCACTCTGTTTTGTGCTAAGCAACAGAGTGTAGGTCCATGAAAACCCATCACTAGATGCCTGTGTCACCTTCAGCCCAGTGCAGTGTAAAAACCCTTCCAGATACTTTGCCTTGCACCTAACTTGCCACCCTCATGAATGCACAGGTAGGTTTCAGAGGTGGCTGGAACTTATACCCACGTGTGTGTACACCAGGCTCCAGGTTAAAAGTAGTTCTGCCAGTACCTGTACCACTGGTTAGCAGGATTTTTAGTGTAGACTGTTGTTATTGGCAATAATGACTCATACTGTAAGCAATTATTTGAATTTTAATAACTCCACAACTGAGCATGCATCCTACCCAATGGTTGGAATGCTGTGGGCACACATGGAGTTGGGTCACATTTCTAAGATACTTTTTTAATTTATGATTTTATTTGCTCCTTAATACAGCACTTTAATTTTTTTAAATTGTATTTACATTTTTTTATCTGCAACAGTAAAACCAAAAAACCAGTCCAAGAGCAGTCAAGCACTATTCTTTAGATGTTGTGGACAGGGCACCTGAACAAGCTGACTTGTTCTCCAGGTTTTAGAGACATTCACTGTCAAGTCTTTGTTTACTCCAAAATAGCATTTTTCTGTAGTGAGGGACATTTCTCTCCATGGTGTATTAAAAATGTATTGAATCCTGTAAATGGTGTGAGTGAAAGTAAGCCCTATTGAACAGCCTGCCATTTCAGGTTAGAGTGCCAGGTCCTGGAGAATTTGCCTAACACATTCCAAAGGTTAATCACTGAGGTTGCCAAAGTGTTTTCTCTTATATCCCAGTGGAATTTTTGTAATTTTATCTCTCCGCCTTTAAATCTGGTGATCAAACTGATGATTAAAATGGCTTTATGTATTAGCAGGTGTTTGTGCTCTGAATCTGGCCTTTGGCCAGCTGCTGTTGTCCCAGTTTCTCTGTCTGGAACTGGCATCTCTTTTTAGCACCCTCAACCCCTCTGCTGTTCTTCCCTGGCTGTTTTTTCCGGTCGGCTCCTTGTGGAGAGGTCGGGAGTGTCTGACTTGCAGGGTGTTTTGTAGTCTCTGTATGAACACTGTAATGCTTGGCCAGAAATACATCATCTCCCAAGATGAGATTTCAGAGGGGTTCTGCAAAGTGCTGTAATTTATCAATTTTCAGTGATGATATTTTGGAAGTGATGGTGTGGTTGCAGAAGCATGGATTTTTGATGGGTTGTTCGATAGAAGATGAAGAATACTGAGAAGAATGTGTAGAAAACAGTTTCAAAACAATTCTGGATAATTTAATCATTCCTGATTTCTGAGAAGGAAACCTAGTGGCAGTGGGATGACTGGACATATTTTGTGTCATGGTTCCTGGATTTTCCTGATTCTTTGCCAGTTAGAAAACACCATCTTCTTTGCTTGTCAATCAAGTTGAATAATTATTCATAATTAGGCAACTTTTTATTATAGTGAGATACTAATGTCTGGAAAAAGATGTCATTTCTTTAGGTTGTCACATTACTTTTAATTTGTTTTAATTTTGTACTATTATGATAAACATGCATATTATGAGAGAACCAGCCTTTGCCTCAGTAAGAAGCATATGAAGTAACCAAGACAGTGAGGCAAGGGGGTTGAAAAGCAGGATACAAAGATTAAGTAAATGCCAACATCCCATTTCATTTACACATGTGGTAAAAACTGAAATGGGTCATATTTAAATAGGAGCTTTGGCAAGCACTCTAAAATACTTTCTCTGTGGAATGTCTAAAGTAGACATTCCATTAAAAACTATCAAGCTTGAAATTACTAATGATAAACCCTAAGGAAACTAATAAATGGTAATAATAGCTCTGGTGTATGGAAGTCACATTTGGATGTTTGTAATCAGTAACTTGTGCTATCCTGGGGACAGATGGTTCTGAGTTACTGTAGAGATTTCCTGGAAACATTTGTAAGTGTCCAGAAATGGATGGTATTTAAAGGAATGATTTAACAGCCAGGCAGAGTTTTTCGGGTGCCTCTTCTGTGGCCTTGGAATCATCAGCACCTGCTTCGCCAAACCAGCTGTGGTTCCAATCCCTGGCTGACTCCACTGCCAGAGTGTTTTCAGACTGATTCGTCTGGAGCTGTTGACCGAACGGCCAAAGCCATTTTTACACTAAAGTGGATAGATAAGGTGTTTTATTTTTTCCTGTTGTTGTCTGATAGTTCTCTAATAGTTTCCTACCATTTGTGGGCCTGTGAGAATGTTTTCATCCCGTGCTGCTTGGAAGGAAATGCCAGAGCAGCAGTGAGGAATATGTGATTTTTGGAGGCTGGTGGCAAATTCCCATATGAAAGCAGTGCCAGTAATGACACAGTGACCAGGGTAGGGCATTGTGGTGTGAGTCCTCATCCTTGGCTGAGGCTACTTAGGTATCAGTCACCAAACTTAGCTTTGCAGACTGACTCTTTACTGCCCAACAAATGGAGATGTGAGAGAAAACAATGGAAACTGTCAAAGGTGCTTGTTTCTAGAAAGCCCCTGAAGGCCCCAAATGGCTGTGGCTGTGAAAATGAGTCTAAAGAAAGACAAGACACCAGTGGCACCCCAGAGGCTTGTTGGTGGCAGAGCCAGGCTACTGGAAAAGCAGCAAGGCCTAACACAGCTGAGTTGAAAATGGCAAAGGCTCAGAAAGGCTGATCAGAAGAAGTAGTAGTGGTAAGAAATACAGAGTGTTTACATATTCGAGTAAAACAAATATTTCCTTTTTACTTGCTTTTAGGCTTTTTCAGCAAGAGGAATCAACAGGTAAAGGGTTCTATTCAAATGGAGCAGCTGGAAGCTGCCTGGCTTTGCAAGTCCCACATAGTGTTGGAATATGCCTATTTCTCCATCCCAGACTGTAAAGCAGTGCAAGCTTCAGTTCTGTTCTTATGTCATGTGGGAAAGCTCAGAAAATGCTGTCTGACCAAAAAGCCCCTGCCTTGGGAGCTCTGCTCTGGGAATGGTTCATCAAAGCTCATCTACCTGAACACTTCATTGTTATACCTGTTTGCAGCCTCCCTTCCCACTTACTGCAGAGGTGGATTGGCCTAATGTGAAGGATGACCAGCAGAAAAAATTATCTTCATAAATACTACAGCTTTGCACAAGGCACCTTTTATGCTGCACCCCAGATAGGGTGATACATCCAAGGAAGGGCTTATGCCTTCAGGTAAAAGCCTGCCCAGTTCAGGCTCCTGACAAAGGCCTTTGCAAAGTAAAAGAGAGGCTGACCTGCCTGCCAGGTCTTGTTGCTTTTAAATATTCCTGCTTATGCCAAGAACATACAAGAATCCTTGTTGAAATGGAAGGCAGGTCGTTTACCTGATAATGCATTTTATTTTTACCTGTTGGCAAAATTGAGCAATTATTTTTTGTAAATTTTGTTAAACTTGCTGGATTTACAGGAGAGATCCAAGAGCAAACCTCTCAGGTGGAGTATCCCAGCCTTGGTGGGAGTGCCTGGGGCAGCAAGGCCTTGTTTGTGTCTTGCTGTGCTGTGACAGCCCCAGGATTGTAGGAAGCTGTGAGCACCTGCTGAGCTGCTGATCAACTCAAGGTGTTCATGAGGTTTCTGTCTTAAGAGTTTTCTCCAGTGAATAGCAAGGGAAGTTCATGCTGCAGTTGGAGGGAGCCACATGTGTGCTTTCTCCTGTAGTTAGTCACTTATTTTCACAAACATAGAAATCTTTGAGACCTTCCCTGCTGTGTTGGGTTTTATATGACATTGCAAAGGAATTTAAAAAAGAAAAGAGTAATAGGAGGGAGGAGGAGGCAGCAAGGACAGAGCTGCATACAGATACAGGAGCGTGAGTGAAAATCTTTTCCATGTGTGTTTGTACCAACAAAATCTAGTAGGAGTCCACAATCTGAAATCCATGCAGGGAGCTGCTCATTTGGATCATTTAGTAGCTCATTGCCTTTGCTTTTTACCTGCAGGTTTGATTATTGGTTTCAATGCTGTTAGCAGCTCCTCCTGATCACATACTCTACTAAGACAGTATAGAAATCTTAAATTTTGGTGCTCACAAATTCTGAAAGCTGAAATTTTGAAGTAAATAAAATGGTGTTGCAGAAGATAATGTGCTCCAGCTGTTATTGTTTTTCCCAACAGTGCAAGAAGATTTCAGAGGATCTGTGGGAATTTGTATCCTGAGGATTTGGTTACTAATCAAAGCACCCTGTGGGGCAGATGGAGCTGAAGTGATTTCTGGCGTGTCAGTTCCATTGCTGCCATCTGTGTTTTTAGAATTAGCTACAAAAATACTCTTCATTGAGTACACAGTGAAGAAATTTAAACTTCAGTCATCATCACAAAGGTGTGAATCAAAACAGCTCCCTTAGTAACTTTGTTTGTTTGTTTTTGTTAGGATCTTGTCTCTTTAGTTGTGGAGGAAGAATCTCAGAAATACGTGAATTCAGGCCTCTGCTTCCCAGTTCCTGTTCCTCATCCTGTGATCCTGGAAATTGGCTGTGGCTCTGGAGCAATTGCTTTGAGTCTGCTCTGCAAACTGCCACAGGTAAGCTCTCTTCAGTGCTCCTTGTAAAATAGATACCTGTGTTAGAGCACAGTCCCACTTCGCTCATCTTCACTGAGGTGTCACAGACTTCTGTGGTGGGATTTTGGCAGCTCAGGTCTGTGACAGTCAGGCTCTGTAAGTTCATACTAGGGAGAGGAGGGATATTTGGGAATTGCTCTCCCCAGCTGTCTGCAGGAGTAGCAGAGACATAATCAGAATGAAAGAAGTGAATGTTCTCATTCTTCAGCTGTTGCTGCTCACTATTAATCACCTTAACTTGAAGCAGTGGTGGGTGTTGGTTTAAGCTGATAACCTGGTCTGAGGACAGGAGGGACTGAGGCATGTGGGCACACTCAGTAGACGAATTTATGGGGCAGTCATCTCTAAAAATCACCCTTGCTGTGAATCAAAAGATCTTGTCTCTAAGAGACTGAAGACTTGGTGAATACAGGAAAAGGATTACCATAGCGGTGTCAGTACTTAGGATCAATATGACAAGCACATGTCACTGCCACAACTGCCAAACCACTTTTTAGAAGTCTTTTGTTCCCTGGTAAGGACCCAGAGCCTCTAAAGAGAGGGAGAAGAGTATGAAGGGGACTGAGGTCTGGGTGATCAAAGCCCTTCTTGCCCCTGATTCTTGTGGCATGTGACATGTTTACTGAGATACTCTTGGTAAAAAAAATGAGAAGTGAATCCAAGATCACATTGCGTGGAGTTAAGGGAAAAGTATTCCCCTTTCCTCAGAACTGCAGACCAGCCAGTTCCTTCTCATGAATAAGAATTGCTGTTGCCAACTCTTCCTCTTATAGAAGTATAAACCTTGCTGTGTAAGAATTAGAGGTTGATGCCTGTGATGGGAGGGGTGTTCCCTCCTCCCAGTGACCTGAGAAGGTTAATACTTGAGCTTCATGACTTCAGAGTATAATTGCTCTGACTTCCTGAGCTTCATGCTCTTTTCCTTGGTTGTTAAGTTAAAGAGCTGTGTCAGTCTGTCTCTGTAACTGATAACAGTCCTTTCCCAGCACAAACTACTATGCCCAGAGGAATAAGGAACCTTGACTGATTAGAATTAGTGGTACCCACATTGACAGCTAAGTGGAGTTTACACTGTGTAATCTCTTCAGTGTTTGAGGCAGAATTTGCCACTAGGGTACTGAGAAAACAGCATCAACTTTTCATTTATGGACTCAACTGTGTCCTTCACCTTCAGGTTCATGCGTGTGGGTTCTAGCCTGAGGCTGTGAAATTAGTCCCCTTAGGAATGATGGCAAATCACACCATCGTCTGCAAATGCAAAGTGGTTTCTTCGTGCGTTCTCTGCATAAATTCTTGCCAATATCTGTGCTTAAAAAACATTAGGCAAAGCAAAACCAAGTTAGGTCTTTGCCCGTGGTTTTCCCAAGGTGGAATGGAAAGGTCAAACAAATCTCTTAGTTGTGTAGCCCTGTCTCTTAACATCATGCTGGAGAACTCTCGAATACTTGACACACAATCAAGTACATGCAGTCAATATAGGCAGGGAATGTGGTGTAAGGACTGCAGTGGAGTAACTAGGTAAAAGGTGTCTGCATAGCAGATGGAAAATTCCAGAACCTCTGTCCAAGTGGTTGTGTTAATGCTGGGAGGGATTCTGTCTACATTAGAGAGGAGGAACCTACCACATGATATTCCTTCAGCCTGCATCTACCCCAGACTAGCTAGTGTTGAGTCTCACACTACCAGGAGCTGTGGGCGTATCAGGTAACCTGAGTCAGCGTGTTGTTGTCAGAAGCCTGTCTGTTTTGGTGGGCTCCT
Source organism: Acropternis orthonyx (assembly GCA_035583155.1). Lineage (NCBI taxonomy): Eukaryota > Metazoa > Chordata > Aves > Passeriformes > Rhinocryptidae > Acropternis > Acropternis orthonyx. The sequence goes on from JAWWEU010000023.1 coordinate 16,777,036, forward strand.
GGCTGTGCTGCAGAACGCCTTTGGTCACATTAGTGCCTTCCTAGACGTGACTCACGATGCCGGCAGTGCCCCAGATACATTCTTCATGAGCTGTTCCTTTCAGGAGCCAAGAGTGAGCAGTCAGTTGTCAGTTTTGATCTTGCATGTTTGGCAGAGAATGTCTGCTCGGGAACCTTGATGTTGTAACGTGTGCTTGGTGGGGTTTGTTGTTTTTTTCTGTCCCAGAGCCAGGTCATAGCCATGGATAAAGAGGAGGCTGCTGTGGATCTCACCAGGGAGAACGCACAGAGGTACAAGACCACCTATTACTCATTTTTTTGTAAATTGTTGTTTGAGAAAGACCAAGAGTCCTCAATATTTGTACATGTAGTTAATTCTTATCACCACTGGAAACCAGAGAATGTTTACTTGGTTGAGCTCCTGAAGTGTGTAGTAACTCAGCAAAAAATCACTTGGGTTTACCAGAGTATTTTCCATTTGACTTGTGAACATGCTTTGCAAAGACAGCAGCCTCAATAAAGCAATAGTGCTCGCACACTGTTTGTCATCAAGGGTTTTCAAGCTGTATCTTGGTAACTCCTCTTATCCCTTTCTGTGAACTCTGGAAGCTCAGGGCAGCAGTAGGAATGTTTGTATCACTTGGGGGGTTCAAGACAAGTGTAGCCTGAACCTCAGTCTCTCTGGCTCCCCAGAGCATTATTGCTGTGCTTGTGTCTGTCCTTGCTCCTCTAGAAAGAAGCTTGCATGCTCAAGTAGCACTTTGCCTCTGATGTGCTCTCAGTGTGATGTCCCTCAGGATCCTCCTTGCAGTCTTAGTTTAGTGGGAATGGTGCTGCTGTGCCCTGTGCTGTTTGGATACCTGTTCTGTGGCTGGATGTTCAGAGCTGCTGAATCAAACACCTTGTGCCTGAAGTCAGGACAGATGTCTTGTAAGGTTGACCTGGTCCTTCCTAGTGGCTCCACTTCCTCAGCTGGTTCTTCTGTCAGGCTGTTCTGGACTGTCACTACCACAGAGAGCTCCAGAGCTGGAATCCCAATATGCCTCTGAGTCCTGGATCCCAGTCTCTGTAGACATTGTGAAAGGTACAGAGCTCCACTCTGCAACCATGTCCTCAGTAACTGCTGCGCCCTTGGCATTATTCAGAGCCATATCACAAACAATTCCTATTGCTATTTCTCATGGAGCCCAGTACAGCCGTGAGTCCCAGCAGGTGCTCATTAACTGGAATATCTGTCCACAGAGCCCACATGCCCTTTTTTCCCAAGCTGCTGCCAGCATTGGGACTACATGCCCAGGAGACTTCTGGTTCTGACTGCATTGAACTGCATCTCTTCACTTCTTGAAACCCTGTCCCAGCTCACAGTGAGTCTGAAGAGAACAAGCCCTTCTCAGACTTGTCACCTCACTGTCACCCTTTGCCTCCTAGCCCAGTTACAGGGAATGGGGAGTAGAGGTCTCCTTCTCATGTGTTAGTGTCAAACCAAGTTCTGTTGCAATTTTTCATAGATATATTAAAAGCTGGCCAGATCTTTGCCCTCTTGCTAGATTATTGCTCTGTCATCTGGGAAAAATTGTCTTGCTTATTAACATTGCTTGTTGGCATAAAAGTGGAGTGTAAATACCATGTCAGAGAACCTCATATTTCTCCATGGATATTTTCATTGCATCCTTACAGTCTTGTCCATGTCTTGGTGCCCTGTAGCTCTTGGGAGAGAAGCCAGCAGGATAAGCTGTGTTATTGCTTGACTGAACCCAGCTTGGATCCTGCCTGCTTTGCAGAGTTCCCTTATCCCAGCTGTGTTCTCAAGATGCTTAGGTGAGTCTTCCTCTCACTGCGTCAATCCCAGTGCCAGATGGTCCATCTGGGCACATGGCACCCAGTGCAGGAATCTCTCCCTTTCTTGGTATCTGTGTTTTCTGGCAGGGCAGGGGCACAGGCCCTCAGCTAAGGCAAATAGGACTTGGCTGTAAGGCCACTGTGGTGGAAGGAGAGAATATGCTGTGAAGATCTGGGCATTTGTGTCCAGACTGAGGACAGGAGTTTGGGACAGTGCCAGACTCTCTGCCACAATGTGCTGTTGTTGGTCTGGGAATGGCATCTCCTGTGCAGGGCTTGGAGTCTTGCTCCTACAGTAGATCCTGACCAGCCTTGTCTTTCTGACTTTGCAAAGTTCTTCCTCTGATGTTTTTCAAATGTCTTCATGAGGGCCAGGGGCAAAACTGGTGAGAAAAGAGAGGTATTTTAGTGCATGGACCACATGGCTGAGGAATTAGAGGTTCTGTTCCATCCTTGCTGCATCTCCCTATTTCTATGACCTCTCATGTAGTATCAGGCTACTTTAAGACTGGTCTCTCTCTCCTGTCTCAGGAGCATCAAGGGAGGTTTGCTCAAGATTCCTAACATTTAAGGGGATCACTGTCTTGACTATTGTCCCCTGGCAAGGAGCATATAGAGGAGCTGCACCCTTGAATCACCATGGCTGCACAGTGTACTCTCGGCTTTGAATTTCGTTCCTTGGGCAAAGAGCAGATCCTAAACTTCCCTTGCAGCTTGAGCGGAATCCAGCTGCAGTCAGTGGGGTGTGATGCAAGTGTATCAGATAAGAGGTGCAATGTTTAATAATCTGTCTGCAGAATGTACTGTTCATGAATCCACACAAACATGCCTCCTAATCTTTCTTCTTTCTATTCTTGCATCTGGAATTTTGCAGGCTGCAGCTCCAGGAGAGGATTCACATAATCCACCAAGATGTCTCACACAGTAACTCTTTTCACTGTTACATTTCCCTTTGTCTTTCTGCCTTTTTATTTTGATGGGGGAGACAGGCATGACATACACCCAAGGGACCCCCCCGGGGATGCAGGTGACAGAAGGGTGTTGAAGTTAATAGAGAAAAAGGTCAGTAAGAAGTGAGCCAGTGAAGCTTTTCCTTTCAGAGATTTCCAGGCCATATGATCATCTGAGAGAGAAGTCCCTGACTACATCAGAGGGTGAATTGTTCCTGGGTTTGGGTGTCCAAAGGTTGTGTGTGAGCTGGTGGTACAGATCCTCTGTGTAGTTACTGGGGAGAGGCGAATGTAATCCATTCCATGCTGACATGGATGCTTTAGATAAACATGTGGATGCCTGTCTCTCCCTTGATGTTAGAGGGAGCCCATATATTTAGCTTAGATTAAATGCCCAGCCTTGTTCACCTGAAATTGGGTGAGCTGAACAAGGGAAGGATATTTGTCTTCCCCAGACCTGGCTGAAACCAGTTAAAACTGACATTTACTGAGGCTTATCCAGTTAGGTGGATACTTGGCTGTTTTCTGGGTTGGGTGTTGACACAGAGCTTGTTGGGAAGGTGCTGTAGTTCAGAGCTGGTTGTGATTCTTCTTTTCCAGGTTCTGCCAAACAGCTCCTGCTGTGGGGCCCCATAGATGTCATAGTCAGTAACCCCCCCTATGTTTTCCATGAAGACGTGGCTTCTTTGGATGCAGAAATCCTCCGGTAATCAGGCAAATAGACTTTTCCTCTCCTGTTCCTTGGAACAAGGTTTTCTGTATCTTTCTTGTGCTACACAAAACATGCAAATGTAGTATGCATGTGCAAAGTGTAGGTGTGTTTATATGGTATATAATAATTCAGTGTTACTTTGATACTGCTTACAGGCCTGAAGCAGTATCGAAGTATTTTAAATATTCATTCAAGTGGAAAAAGCACACACTTTGAAACCAACAAGTTCTCAATCCAAAATTGTTTCAGAGCATTTTTCCTGTGAGACTTTTTTTTTAAATAATTGGTGTGGGTTTATGAAAGAAAGAGTAATCTGAGCAGCTTTTTGTGGTGAGTGGAAATGCTGCTACCCATTCTCATCCCAATACTTGTCTTAAGCAGAAAAAAAAAAAGAATGAACTCTTTTGGGATATGAAACTACTTTGTGTGTGCTGGTTCTTCCCCAAAATCAATTGTCATGCACGTCAGAACAAAGTCCTGCCCCTACCTCTGTACAAGATGTTCACCAGAGCACCAACCCAGTGGGCTCTGCTGGGTTAGCAGGCAGGCTCTGCTGGTTGTTGGCTTGGTTGAGAGCAAGCAGCGATCCCTGGCTGTACAACCCCCTCTCCCCCTGTCCAGCTAACACAGAGAGAACAGATCCGTGTGTTGGAACTGTGGGACCCTGGCTGCAGTTGGCTCCTAATCTTCAGGCAGACTTCAGGGGATGTGTTCTGCCTGTGCTAAATGTGGAGTTTCTCAGCCCAGCAGTAGCTGTCTTCTCACTCCCTGTATTTTACATAAAAGCCATGAGTGCTGTCCCCTGCTGTAGGAGCACTGGAGTTGAGGTGTGTTTGGTGCACCTTTCTCCATGGAGCATGGGCAGATGCATTCTCAAGGGCCACATTAATCACTGTTCAATGTCTTCTTCCCATGCTCCAGCTATGAGGACCTTGATGCACTGGATGGGGGAGATGATGGGATGAGAGTCATCAAAACAATTCTGGCTTTGGCTCCTTCTCTTCTAAAGGATTCTGGGTAAGTACTGCTCTCTCTTTGAATTATGTGTCTTTTGTTCATTCACTTCTGTAACTTCTACACCTTTCTGTATGAAAACAAAACAGAGGGAAAATAGTTGCAAAATTGTCCCCCTATTGACCCATTTAATAATAGCAGTTTAAAAACTGTCGTGTGTATGAGCAAAATTAGCTTGAAATGGGTTAATAAAGGGATAGAGGCCTTCCTCAGCTGGTGGTGGTGCTTCATGGTCATTAGTGAAGTGAGAACCTTTAAAGATCAAAGCAGGAACAAAAAGAACATGGAAGAGAGTGCAAAAAGCAGGGAAACTTTCTAAGGTAACTGATGGAAGGAGAAGCATTGTAGAACTCTGGGAGAATGGATGCAGATGTCCACTTCTCTCCCACCCTTTAATTAGGGGAAACTTGGTTATTGTGCCAGTATACAATGCTGAATATCCCAGGAGAAAGATCAGCCAGGGATAGTTTTTAAAATGTTGAATTTCTCCCTGATTAGTATTCAAGACTGATTGTTCCTATTCTCTGTCATGTGGGATCCATTTTGAAGATTGTTGTGCTGATAACCAAAAGTCTGAATGTACTGTTCATGTGCCAGGGCATTCACACATCCTGTTAAATATTCCTGACATTTGGCCAGCTAAGAGAGGTCATTGAAAATCTGCTGTTTTGAGAAGAAGAATAGGAATATTGAGAGGCATAGTCCATGCAGAATTCATTCCTCATGCTTTGCATGACCACAAGAGCAGAAGATGTTCCTCAGAATTTCCCAGCAATAGACTGGTCCCATGGGGTTGTTTGTGAGGATTATTTCTTTTCCTTCTTTTTTACTTGTTTTCTAAGGTGGAGCCCCCATTGAGGAGTGGAAGCTTTTTAGGGTCAGAAATGAGCTCCACACCCAGCTTGGTGGGTGTATTTGTAGAAAGCATTCAGTGTGGGATGTTTTAGGGATTCTCAGGAGAGCGTATGATGGGGCTTGGCCTCTGTCCTTTGCCTGCTAAATTTATATCTTACAGTGCTGTCCCAGACCATGTCCAGCTCCATCACTCCCTGTGCCTGTGAGCTGGGGTGGTCCTGCCTCATCACGGGAGGGGAGATGGGAAGTGGGCTGGTGTTGTAAAGCATGGTAGAAGTGGAAATAGCCCTGCAGTGTCCAGGCCTAGTGCTGGTGCCCTGACTGAGGCTGGCTGGTTAGTTTTGTGTAGGCCTGAATGCTGGTGCTGTTTTCATAACTGGTTTAGGGAGGCATTTACTGTGAGGAGATGTGTGTACTGACTTGTACTTCATGACTCTCGCTGCTTATACACAGAGGAACCTCATGCTGCCAGGCCAGTGCTCAGTGTTCATGCATTTGCAGCATGAAACTGCATTCTGGTCTTAAATCTTCGGGGGCTTCAGGAAGACATTGCTGGTGGCATCTCTGCATGGGCTTCAAAAGGGCTCCTTACCTCTTAATACAAGGATTTAAGTACCATGGGAATTCGCCCCCACGTTCAACACTTTCTCCCCTGAAGGAGGCAGTTGGGATCTGCATCTGAAATGGCCAGCTTAGATCTGTTATAGGATTATTGGATTGCAGTGTGTTTACTGGCAGTTTCATTTCCCACTGATAGGAGTCATTTAAAAGGAAACGCCTTAATTTTTATCAGTTTAACAACCTAAATGTGCATTTCCCTGCTTTTTATTCCTGAATGTGTCTTTTCAGGAGTGTGTTTCTGGAAGTTGATCCCAGACACCCAAATATGGTGGAACACTGGCTACAGGCACACCCAAACTTACTACTCACCCTCCGTGCCATTCACAAGGACTTCTGTGGCAAGTAAGTCTTTTTTTTACCTTCAGATTTTTGCTTCAGGTGTAGGTCTGTGTCCTTTGTAGAATATGTCCCTGCGGTCTGATGTGTTGAATGAACTCAGCCAGAGGAGGTCCATAGCTGAAGCCAGTCTTTGACAAAACAGGGGCTCTCCTGTAGTATCTCAGCCTTCTGATATCCTGAGACAGCCTGGCAAGTGTTTTTCTGAGGCATAAATTCTGGTACAGGTAAGCATTTCTGATGGGGTGACAGGCACTGGTGGGATTATTGCCATCAGAAAATTACTGCTTTTATAGGACAGAGGTATGTTCTCCCTGAGTGATACTTAATGCTCTGGTCATTCTTTTTCCCACAGGCCAAGGTTTCTGCACATCCGAAAGCAAAGCAGATGACAACTGTACCAGACATAACTCTCCTTGCAGGATGCTTATTGCTCTTGAACACAGCTGAACACTTGAAAACTCCTTTTGCCAGCTGAAAGGAATCTCCACTTCATTCCCCAGTGTGTTGGAGTCTCTATGCAGTGACAGACTCCCTCATTTCCTGATACAGACTTCACCCAGAGATGCAGAAGTTCAGCTGAGCGTGTGGAAGTGTTTCACCTTCCTCGGGGAACCGAATGAAACTCTTTGGTCTGCGCTGCTAAAGTGACTCATTAATCTCAGGACCCAAGACAGAAGAGTTTACAGCTCTAGATATTTCATTAAATGTACAGCTTCTCAACAAGCCAGATCACCCATTTGACCTAGAAAGGATTCCCTTTTTTTTTTGGCCTTGAGATTCATTTCTATAGAATGTGACCAGATTGGATGATAGGTTCAGACTCTGGTTTATATTGGCACATGGATTTGCAGGTATAACAGGACATGACTGACCTGCACATTTCAAACTCAGTTCTGTTTCAGGATCCTGATGCTCCAACAGAAAAGCAGCCTTTGTTTTCAACTCCTGCTGAGTGATGTGTCAATGAAGGATCAGTGCACATGTTACAGCACCTGATCTACAGCCCTTGACACTTGGTGGATGCTGCCAGAAACAGTCAAAACATTGTAATAAAGATAGTGCTTCAGATCAGTGTCTTTACAAGAATCGTTCTGCAATCAGACCTCCTAGCAGGCCTGAATAAACACCTGACACCCACACATTGCTCTGATAGTAATAGAAATACCCAAGTTCCTTGTGAGGCATTTAGTTGCAAGACTTTACAAAGAAGGCCTGAGTTACTTACTCCAGTTTTGCAGATGGAGAAGTTGAAAAACAGGAGGTGAAATGACTTGTACAAAATGTGACAACAAGTTAAGTTTGGAGTAGGACTCAGTCTCTTGGCAGCCATGGGAATAGCTGAGGTCTGTCTCTTTGGGAAGGATGACTCAGAGCAGGGTTGCCTGAAACAGCACTGAGAGAAGTCCATGAAATGGACAGTCGACATCATGACATGAATAATGACAGGATTAAATTCAAGCTGCTGCTTGCTGTTGCTGCTGTTTCTGGTGTTACCAATTCCCCTCCTGACCACAGCTAGTGAGGGAAGGAAGGAAAGCAAGCAAAGGAAAGGATCTGCTCTGCCAGTCCAAGTGGAAGGAGTTGCTGGCCAGTGGAGGTGAGCACTCAGTGAGGGTGGAAGTGTCCAGTCTGTGTGCCAGGGATGGGCTGTCAGGCTCTGTCCAGGCTGGACTGGGACTGCACTGCCAGACACGTTAGGCAGGAGATGCATCAGCAAACTGAGACTGGAAGGCTGCAGCAGATTCAGGGGGATTTACATGAGCACTAACACATCTCCCTTTCCCCTCTACCTCTCCCACTCTCCCTGCTTCACCCCTTAGCTCCTGAGCATTGGCCCTGCTTTCCCACAGACACCCGTGCTCCCTCTGACATACCAGCGCTCGGGTCTCCAGCTGGATCCTTCCGCATCCCCTGGGCTCTTACAGTTTGCAGACTGGCCTTTCTCCCCATCATACCTCAACCTGCATTTATCCACCCCAGTAGTGTGCCATATCCTGTACAGTCTTTACTTGAAACTGTGAATCTCCTCTGGCCTGCAGTACCTGCCCTGGTTAAACACAGTAGAGGAAATCTGGGGAAGGAGAGAATTAAAAGAGGTCAGTTAAAGAGCACTCAAGCCTGGATTTGGAAATAATGTTTCAGCACAGCAGATTTCTGGTAGTTTTGCTAGAGCCATGAGTACAGATTGTAGTCAAAGAGGTGGTGTTTTGCTTGGTTGTGGATTTCTTTTTAATAGTAATGCAGGGGTATATTTTAAATTCCGTTTGTCAGACTCTGTATAGAAATTAAATGTAAAGAAATGGATTCACAGATTTCTCATGGGTGTTAGCAATGTTCATGTATGAAACAGAGCAACACACACAGCTTACTTCTGTAGGAAAGCTGGGTTATGGGAGCATTAAACAGCATCATGCTACATTCTTCAGGGGTTGGCTGTTTCCCTGCAGCAAGCTGGAGTTAGCTGACCCTCCAGGAGGGACAGTGGCTGGGCTGTGGAAGACAGCGTGCTTTTTCTTGGAAGCATCAGTCAGCCACTTGTCCAAGCTCTGAGCAGAACAAATCCCCTGTGAGATAGACTATTGGTCTAATCCAGTAGGACAAGTGTTAAATTCCTATATTTATAGCTAAAGCAATAATAAAAATGCTTGCATTTCCATGGATTTGCATTGCATAGTGGTTATATATCTTGGAAAATCACATGGTGCTGCTGACCTTTTTATAAAAGACAGGAGTGGAGAAAAATTGTTGTTCCTCCCAAGAGGCTGGATGTTCTTGTCAGACTCATGTCCAAGGGAATGTGCTGGTGTCGTACAGTGTGTTCCTCAGTGCTTGACACATACTGGCCAAGGCTCATTTTGGGACAGAGAAGGTTTTCGGAGGTGGTGGCTTTAAGGAACCACAGGCTCCTTGCTGGAGCACTGGGCTGTGCCTGTGTTGCCTGTGAGCAGGAGGCTGAGCTGACACTGGCTCCCTGTGCATGTGAGCTCTGCAGAGGCAGAGCTGCTCCCTGGAGCCATAGAAGGCTGACGCTTCACTTGGCATTTTGCGTAATCCAGTGTCTGACATACATTGAATTTTCTGGGAATTTACTGGGTCTTTGGGACTGTATTGAAACAGTGATTTGACTCCTGAGGTGATGCTTTCAGAGAGGGGCTTCCTTTGCTTTCAGGAGCCTGAGGGGTGTGGTGGTGGGTGTGCTCCCCTCTGTGTTTTGGGGGTTCCCAGGTGTGTGCAGTGTCTACTGGGGTGACTGGCCTTCCCCGAGGAGGAGATGGGAAAGGCTCGTGGTTTGGCAGAGCCCTGCAGATGGAGCTGCAGTCCCAGTTTAGCTGTATCCATGCTGGAGAGACTCCCGTCTCAGCCTTCCTGCTGCGTGGGGAGCTGCAGACCCCTGGCAGAGAGAGAACTGAGGTCAGCAGAGGGCTGAAGGTTGGTGCAGCTACAGAGTGGGGCTTTAGCCTCGATTTCTGTGCTGGTGAAAACAGAGCTTTGACACTGGGCTCATGTCAGGGATCTGGAAGGGGACTCACAGTTATGCAGGACTGGGATTGTACCTCATGCTGTTAATGGGGTCCTGAAGCCCCTTAGGGATGGATGTCAGACATAGAGTGCCATTCTTGCTCTGGTGTGATGTCCATGTGAGCACCCCAAAGTGCAAGTACCAGCTGTGCTTTCAGTCTCCACCCAAGATCTGGGGTCAAAGGGACTTCCACAGGGACCTTAGAGACAGAAATACATTTATCCTCACGGAGGATAAACTACCTGTGGTCTTCTAGGAAGGAGACTGCTTCCCATGTGAGGAACTGACTAACTCACTAGGGTGACACACATCATCTCTGGGGACCCAGATGACTGGGTGTGTGTGGGTTACTGGCCAACGCTCAATGTTCCTCGATGTAGGGCCATAGAACAAAATGCTTTGGAAGAGAGCTTGACAGTCATCTAGCCCAATATCCCGGTCCAAGTAGGCATCAACTTGCGTTACATAATTCCTGACAAATGTTTGCCCAGCCTGATCTAAAAAACTCCCAGTGCTGATAAGGACTTCTGCATGCAATCTGTTTTGGTGCTTTGTTGCTCTATGTGTTGGAAGGTTGTCCCATGTAATGGCAGCTCTGCGCGATTAAAGCCAAGCACTTCTCGTGTCCTGAGGTGAACAGCTGCCTCTCTGCTTAGAGCACTTCCATGTCTGTTCCTGTGTTTCCTCAGCCTTCATTTCTGAGGGAAAGAACTCCAACATTGTGTTGTTCCTGTAGGCTGCTTGCACATCCTTCCCTCCCTGCTTGCAAAATGTCAGGGGACCACGTGTGCTGCAGACGTGTTGCAGGTGATACTTGGACCTCTGGTGAGTGGAATAATAAAGCTGCTAGACCTCATCCTGTTACAGAGGAAGAGTCATTTCCCAAGTGAAGACTAAGCCAAAACTTGCATTAACATTTTGTTTGTCTGGGAAAGTTATCAAAAAGTGTATTTAAGTTTTAATAAACTACAATTTCCTCTCCAGTTTGAGTCCAGAGGGACAAGTACCCAGTGAAAGTAGGCTTCTCTCTCACAGTCAAGAAGATAATGAGATACTAAGATAGACTTAATCCAGTTTCTAGGCTATTTTATTTTACATAAATGTTTTGATATGCGTTCAGTTAAGTGTCAGAAGTTTCAGATGTTTCCTCCTGTGGAGGGTCATGTCACAGTCCTGTTTCTTTTGCCTGGCAGCTGCTGGCAGATCTCAGTATGGTCCATCCTGTCTCTGGTGAATGCAGGAGGTTATTTCCGTGCTGCCAACCTGCAGCCCTGGATCATGGCCAAGGCATGCCCTGCATGCAGCTGTGGTGAGTGGCACAGGCACCAGAAGTTACTGTAGCCTCAAGGGTGTTCTAAAACGTGCCCTCACTGCAGATTCAGACCTGTGCCCAGCTCTTTTGTGCTTTGCAGTCACATGTCTGATTGTGCCAGACAGGCTTAGGCTGACATGCCTGGGGTTCAGAGTCTGCATCTGAACTGTTCCCAGGATTTGTCCTCCATCCTGGGGTAGTCTTTCCTAAGTGTGCCTGTGAGCAGGAAGTGGGATCCTGTGGCTTGGACTGGACTGGGCTTTTGGGGCTTGCCTGTCCTTGCCTAAAACAAAAAAAAAATTCTCTAGACAGTTTTAGTTTAGAAAGGTAGAGAGTGGTTCTTTATTAAAGCACTTTAATGGGTACAATATGCACATTGCATATTGCCCCCTCCACCCCCCCGCCCCCAACAGAAGTTTTACAATTTTTTAACACTACCTAAGTATATCATCTCACTGTTATGTCATGGTTACACCCAGCCCAAAAATTATCCGTCCCTCTGGACCTCCCTCAGACATGCCTCCCCAAATGGAGTGGGTGGTCCCAGACACCCCATATCTCCATCTTCCTCAGCACCTTCTGTCCTGTTTGGAACAGTTTCGAAGTTTCTGGGTCTTCTGAATAGTTTTGACTGGGGCATATCAAAGAATGTGCCTATTATGTTTTTCTGGGTACATTCTATACAAACTAGATGTTCTTGCTGTAACCTTTATCCATTGAAATCCTTGACGAGGAACATTAAACAGTATTTCAGGAATCTAATACAAAGGTACTTAGCTAAAGTGTTGCTGAAAGAGTTATACTAAACTCCATATAATCCTAGATTTTAAGACATCACTGTCACTGCCACAGAGGGCCTGGCATAGCAGCCTCTGAGGGTAGAGTAAAAGTACAAATTGTTTGCTAAACTGCCTGCTCATGTTATTTGGGGATTTTGTTCACCTCCAGAGGGTCTGTAAGGCTTATGTTACCCTCTGGGAACACTCTGGTAGTACAAGGTGTGACTGTGTTGAGCTGTATGTGCTGCACTGAGCTGAACACCATGGTGATTTTCTGGCTGGGCTGGATCCTGGAATCAGGCCTTTGAGGAGTATGGTGTGTGCAGATCCACTGGGGAGGTTTTGTAGAAATAACTGTTTTTCCACGGGTTTTTTCTTCTGCAAACTGCTTTAGGTTTCTTTCTCTCATGTCCAGGAAAAGAAATCCACATGCCTTTGGATTTCATTGTGGGGACAGTGGGTAGGGACGACAAAGAAGGGGGAACTTGTTTGCTGTAGTTCCCGCCCACAGGCAAGGCCTAAAGAACTCCAGCTGTGCCCAAAAGCAGGTGTGACCTGCACTCTTCTCCATCTGCTGTTCCTAGGTCAGCGGTAAATAAGCTGTCATTTTGCTTTGCTCCCTTTGGGAAGCTTAATGCTGCATTTTTGCTGGAAACTTTCCAACTTTCCATCCTATACTGGGATTCACCAGCTCTGGATTCTGATCCCTGCTGGGTGAAAAGCTGCAGGTCTGACCTTGGTGTAGTTTTGCTTATTCTATTCCCTGCTGTTACAGTTGGAATGTTATCCCTTTGCTGTCTTCCAAACCATTGTCAAAGTACCTCATATAGAGGATGTGGGGTACCCAGTTACTTGTGGAAGGACTGTGACTGTCCTGTGGCTCTTCTTCAATTACATCCAGGAAGAGCAAAGAACAAGCAAACTTCTATGAATTTCATCTCATCTGCTTGGCTCCCCACTCTGCTGTAGTGTGATAAACCAGATTGGCTTTGCTGCTTTGCAGTGCAAACCCAGAGGATGTAGGAGTGAGCCAGAGTACCAGCACTAGTTTTTCTGCAGCAAGAGCATCTCTGAGCACAATTGAGAGCATGACACAGGGGCTGCCACTGAGGCTGAGAATGTGCATCCTGTTCACAACAGCAGCTGGTGCTCTGACAGTGCACGAATGTCAAATGTGCTGTATTGCAGGCAGGTGCAGAGAAGTGCTGCCGCATGTTGTGGTCTCCGTGGTTTGTCTCCTTAATGTGGTTGATGTCAGAACTGTAGGCTTGTGTAAGTGGCAGCTTCTATCTCTAAAGACCTGCTTCATCTTCTCCCTTCACCAGCATACCCAAATGATCACTCTTCTGTGCCTTGTGTGCTCATCCCAGAATTTGGGGCAGATTGGGCATCAACATGTCATTTCAGTAGCAGCTGCCCCATCAGCCTTATGATGACAACCATGGCTCCCTGAGTAAGGCTACCACAGGATGGGAGGCCTTAGAACCACTGTGTGTGAGCAAACTGCTGCCAGGGGAGGAAGGGACCTTGGCCCCATTCAGTATTTTCTCTGGGTTCAGCTTGCTTTAAAGGGCTATGTAAGTAGTCTCACACTTCATCCTTTCTTTTGTGGCAGCTGGGATGTTCTGAGAGCATCCTGTCTGTGGTAGGGAGCATCAGGACACATAACAGGGATTCTCAGCTCCCAGGCTGGAATTTGCAGTGTGGCAGAGAAGAATTTGCCTTATAAATATCCAGGGCCAGAAGGTGTGGTGAGAAACTGAGGCACAGCAAAGGAAGAGCCATGGCAGAGTCACAGGAGGAGCTCAGATGCTCTTCATGGCAGATCTGGCAACTGAGCTGTAGCTACTTGTTCCTCCCTTGGCTAATTCCTTAAATAGTGTACGTCCCAGCAGTTCCTTGGAAGGCTCATAGTGCCTTGAGAGCAGGAGGCAGTGATTGTTATTCCCTGATGGACAATGTGACCAGAGAGATGTTCAGTTTTGAGATCCTCGGTGTTGGGATATGACAGGAAGGTAATTTTCACAGCTGGTGTTACTGGCACAGCCATTGCTAAGCACTGCAGGACCTGGAGGCACACGAATGGCAGAGTGTTTGGAGGAAGGGAGTGGTGAAGAAACCAGGACATGAAGCTCATCTAGAGAAGACAATTCTTGAGAAAGGGTGTGTTAAAATGAAGCCGAGGTTTTAGGAGGGGTGGCCTGTGCTGCCACATTCCTGCTCTGGTAGTCTGAAATCATAGTAGGAGTGTGGGACTGAGCTTCTAGAAGGTGCAACTTGTATGTAGGAGGCAAACTGAGCATTTCTACTCAGTGAGTGAGTGGTGCCCCTTCTCCAGTGTGGATGGCTTCCTGGTGGACCACAGGTGGTGGGCAAGAAGCAGTGGACAGAGCACAGGACTGAGGGGCCTTGTTGATCAAGAGCAGAGCACTGCTCAGTGTCTGCCACAAAGGTGCCACTGGCCTGAGTTTCTACAAACACAGTTTCTATAAAAGTTTTGAGTACAGAGGAGGCAGAAATCTGCTTCTAGTGGGATGTCTTCAGCCATTCTTATGTGGGACATTTGGATTTCCACTTTATGCCAGCTGCTGTCTATAGTTTAAGCTACCCACCTGTCTCTTCTTCTTCTCCTGTGGTTAGGCTGTCTCCTGTGTTTTGTACATACACAACAGCATGCACACAGTGGGACATGCCCATCACCCTTGTAGCACAGTGCCCAGTGCTGTGGAGTCCTTACGTGGCAGCCTGAGCTGCTGCAAGAGCTGCAGTACCCAGCAATGCTGGCAGGAGAGTGGCTTCTGCCATCAACATCCTCGCTGTTTTAATTGGAATACGCATCTAAGACTGTCTGGAATGCGAACACCGTTGCTTGGGTTTCTGAAAAGGGCTTGAGTTATTATAAAATTCCTGGCCTGGCATGTGGCTGATGATTAATTACTTAGGTTTGCGTAGTGCTTTGATGTTCCAGCTGTAAATCCAGAGCAAGCTGTTACAACTCTGTTGACCTCAGTGGAGTCATCCCAGTCATTCCAGTTGGCACACCTGGTGCTGTGTGGTATTTGTATTCTGTGAAATAAGCGTCCAGTCATTGACTTAAGCCTTTCTAGGGACTGGAGGCTGTTAAGCTGATAAATCTTTTCTCCTCTCCTATATTGCTTTGCCACTTACCTGGGAGTGACCTGCTTGCCATACTTTGACTTGGAGCTTTCTGCTCCTCTGGAGTCCTTCTCTGAGCCTTTCCAGTTCGTGGTGTGTTTGTATTGCCACAGTGCTTAGAAACATCCCGCAGGTTGCTCCATCTCTCTCTGAATTTTCACTGCTATTCCCCTGCCAGTATCTTGTGGTGGAACTCTCCCCTTGCCAACTTTGTTGGCTTGCATGGATAAATTTCTTTATGCTAGATAATTTGGAGTGACCTTATGACTAAAAAGTTCTACTCTAAAAGGCAGTTTTAGTCTGGCATTGTCCTTCCTGTGATGTTGCAGCTGATGGGGTTTGCTGGGTGGAGTCCTGGTGCTGCCTTGTGCTCTCTGTGCTTGAGAAGAGCAGATTAAGATCACGCTTCACTCAAACAAGGCTTCTTCATTTAATGTGTATGAGCAGTGGGCACTGAGGCTGAAAGTAGATTTTGTACTTTAACTTCCAGGTCAGTGAGTTTTTTGTCTTGTCTGTGTCAGCAGACAGCAGCCCTTTGTTCAGCAGCACAACTTTTTCCACCTCAGCAACACACACACACACGTGAAGCAGGTCCTGAGTTGTGCAATAAACTCCAGGGGAAGTTCCATCAGCCCTGCAAATATATCCTCTGTTGTGCTTCAGGGCTTGATTGTGTGCCCTATTGACCCTCAGTAAAGCCAAGAGTATGGAGGTAGTTGTTTGTTTAGTTTGGCTTTTGGATCCATCATTGCCTGTATGGGAAGGAGAAAGGCCATAAATACTCGGAGAGTGAAAATCTTGTCTTTGGAGAGGTGCTCTTTGTAACTGGTGAAAGCTGGATAATCTAATAAAATTAGTCAAGTATTAAATAAATTTAATGTAGTAATTAGGTAATTTTTTTACTAAGTAAGGCTGGGATTAAGACCAGGGTAGGTCATAAGCACAAAAATCTAAAGATGAAGTTATCCAGATGAGTGCCCTGTAGCCTGTTGGTGTCCTCATCACAAAATAACTGCTTGAAATCCCATCTTTGCAGAGGTTGGTGCTTGCTGGAACCTTCCCCTGCTGGTGCAGTGTCTGAAAAGGCAGGAAGGGAGGCCTCACACCCCTCTGATGGTGTGCCTTTTCCTGAGCCCCTCTGGAAGGTGTGGGCACTTGCCAGTAGAGCCTTGAGCATGGATAGCATCCTACATCCCACAGGAGGGTGACACTTCTCCCTTTCAAGGTCTGACCTTTTGCTTTCTGCAGACAGTGAGCAGAGGAGTGAGGAGAACCGCCTTTTTCCTTCCCCTTCTAACCTGGCAGTGCCCTACTGGCCCACCAAGGCTCTGCTCAGCCTGGAGCCAGCTGTGCCTGACCTCCTGTAACCTCTGTTTATGCTGTCGATCCCTCCAGAATTCACTGCATCCAGTTCCTCTTGGACTTTGTTCCTAGCAAGAAATCCTGCTCAGGCTTCTTGGAATTAAGACACAGCCTAACTCAGAATTACTGTTTCCTGGGAAGTTCTGACACAGTAAAGCTTGTTTGGCACTTTTTTTCCCCCTTTAATCAGAATTAAATAATTTTCAATATTTCCTATGAGGACGCTGTGTCCCAGATTTTGAGTTTTAGAAACGTTCTGCTCTGGGATTTCTGAATTTTTTCCCATGAATTATATCCATTTTAAATTGTACTGCTTATGCCTCCTGCTGATTTGCTAAGTAGAGCCTAGTAGCAGGTCACAGTATGTATATTATATAACAAAACAGTAGTTACTTACCTGTAAGAACAACAACTGCTTAATATGAATGAAACATCTTATTTCCTGGAACAAGAACTCCCTTGTTTGCAATGTAATGAAAGTCTGGCTGCCATTAGAGCACCAGGCAATGCCTTAATTTAGAAAACTGGGTAACATTTTGTTATGGAGTAACAAATGTAACTGATTTGTCTTAACGACCTGAAAAGTGATAAAATATTTCACTGCTTTTGCCATGTTAGGGCAAGGCAGTAACCGTGCATGTGGGATAAAAACCTCTTGAGATAACACGTGGATGTTCTGGAGTAGAGCTTCTAAAGTGCCAGAAGCAAAGCTGTTCCAAGAAGCTTTGGCAGGAACTTTTATCAAAACCAATGCTCTTTCAAAAACAAATTAAAGAAAAAGTGTGTTGTTAAAAGAAGTTCTCCCCAAAAGGTTGTTTAGTTGTTTTGCTGGTACTTTTCTGCTGGCTGTCCTTCTGTCCCAGCAAAGGTACTCTTTGTTATGCTCCTGAGTGGAGAAGTCTGGAAAATCTCATGAGGACTTAAACCAGTCTCCATAGTGAAAGTCCTCAAAATGCTTTGTTGTACCAGCTGCCCTTCCCTGGCTCTGCACTGCTTTTGTACTGCTTGTAACACACCATGTCAGGGGTGAGGTAATTCTCCCTCTCTGAGGCAGGAGCTGTTCAATCAGCTGCTGTCCCTCCTTCCCCTCACCAGGGAAAGGACAGCGTGCTTTTTCTGTTGGACCTCTTCCATGGAGCCTTCCTCCACATGCAGGGAATGCCAAATGTCAGTGGGTCTGTTTATCTTCTCCAAGGTGTTGCCCAAACAACCAACACAAATGAGTTCTAAAAAAAAACCCCTCAGGATGTCATGAGCAGAGAAGACGACATGAATGACTGGGAGGGCACAAAATTAATGGAGCCAAAGTTTCCTTTCCTGTCCTACTTTGCATTGAAATGGGATGTCTGGTGGGTGGGCCTTGGCTGCTCTTGTGGAGGAAGTTGTTCCTGTGGCTACCTTTCAGCATTCCCCACTGCAGACACTGCTGGGAATCCACAGTCTGGGGAACTAAATTCCAGTGTGGATCACAGCACAGATGAAGAACTTAGCAGTCTTAAATTAAATTCATGCAGCTATTACACTGTATCGTTAAAAGAAAAGAAACTACAAAAAAGATGCTACAGAAGCAACTTGCTTGTTACAAGCAAACGTTCAGTCTGGGAATAGGATCCACAGTGGAGGAGCAGATCTGGGTGTGGCATGGCAAAGGCCTGCAGTGACAATGGCATTTATTTGCATGGGAGTCGGGACACAATCCAGGCATCCCCAGTTTTAAGCTGTATAGTACCCCAGCAGAGAGCATGAATAAGGAGGGTGCTGCTAAAACTCCTCTGCCCTTTGCAAGGCTCACTGCATGTTCACCCCGCATCACTGATTTAAAGCCTTCATTTGTCCTTTTCTTAATAGTGTCAGTGGCAGAAGCTCATACCTAACAGGGAGAGCTGAGCTCCCAAAAAGTCAGAAATAAAGATGCTGACAGCTTTTCTGCACATGCAGAGATGGAAAGATAGTGACAAGTTTTGAGTAGTGTAGAACAAGCAGATTTATGAGTTGGTTTGTGCTGTGTGACCTTAATGTCAGTATTACTGCAAGGATCTGGGAGCAGTGCATGAGTGCAGACAGGGTATGAGGGCAGTTTCTGGAGCCATGCCACTGGAACAGCACTGGACAAGTTCCCATGGGTGTGCTCCTCTGAATTTAGTTTCTTATCTATAAGAAATGTCCCCACTTGCCCCAGTTCACAGAATTAGACTGAGGGTTGGAAAATGCAAGAATTCTTTATTCCCTAGGCTAAGGTCTGGGTTTAGCTACGTCCAAATTGATTCTTCATGCAAGTATGGAAATGCCTTTGCTTGTTTTTAAGTGCTGTTTCATATGCCATTGTTCCCACTTGGGTTTATACTACAAGTGGATCTTTGAAAGGCAAGGCAAAGGCTGGGATGTGGGAATGGTCATAGCTATATGTACAATACTGGAGGCTGCAGGGAAACACCAATGTAGTGAAATCAGCAGGAATTTTTCCCATGAGCAGACAGCTGGTGTTCCATTAGCAGCGAGAAGGATGTTCCCATTGTTCACGGCAGCAGAGAAGGTTCAGTGGATGTATCTGAAGGGGCTGTTTGGCTGCATTTTAGAGGTTGTGGAGTCTAGTTAAGGGCTGTGTACTTCAGAGTAGGGCAGATCTAAGATTTGAGGGCCTTCTGTCACCACTGCCTGAGCCAGAGAAGCCCCGGGGGTTGGACGCTGGAGTCAGTGCTGTTCAGAAGAGTCTGCCATGGAGGGAAAGAGACCCAGGAGGCACCAGATCAGGGAGGGCTTCTGTGGGAGTTTGCTTATTTTAAAGGTTGAGGAGCAGAGCAGTGCGACTGGTCCCTGCAGTGTGTGTGGGACTGAGTGCTGGCACCAGCTTTCCCACTGTCTGTGTCCCCAGACAGTCTGGGAATGCTGTGCATGAGGAGCTGGCAGGTGGGAGGAGGGGAGGGAATGAGCTGAGCGCTGAGGCGGCTGCTGGAGGCATCAGAGGGACTCTGACTGCGAAAGGAACGTGTGGTGAAGGTGTGTCAGGGCTGACATGGCTGCAGGATGGTTTCAGGGAGACAGTCCTGCTACAAACAGGCAGGTTTGGAACCAAGATACGAGAGTGTGCCAAGAACTCTGCGTGTGGTTTAGTCCAAAAAATGGACTTGCACAGGAGCAGTTCCAGAATGGGGCTGGGAGGGTGAAAAAGGGACAGAAAGCTTGGCAGGTAAGGGAACACCAAAAGAGATGAGGTTGTTCTGCCTAGCAAAACAAAGCCTGGGAGGGAATGTGATGTCTCTCTGTAAACACTTCATTGGCAAGTAAATACTAGAGGGAAAGAAAAGTTCTTTATATTAAAGATCAATGCTGGCACAAGGACAAAGTGGTACATATTTGCTATTAATAAACTTAGCCTGGAAATCAGATTTTCAACCACTGGACTGAGATTCTGAACCAGTGTCTCAAAGGGAGAAATGAAAACCAAAGGAGCTTTGTAAAGAAGCAGAGGAGTCTGCAGTAGCAAGTTAAATCTGACACAGTCTCATTTCCTTTTATGCATGGAGAGGCCATAGGCAGCCTGACCCAATGGTCCAGGAAGGAAGGCAAGTTGCAGGAGCAGAGAAGCAGCATTGAGCAGTTGATTAAGAATCAGTAGCCAAGGTACAAATCAGCTACAGGAGATGGGGGAGTTTCAGGATAGCTGAGCTGTGCAAATATCCAGTTTGGCTGTATTTGATGTTTAAGAATAAATACTTGGCCGTATTTACTGAGTGTAGAGCCTTTTCACAGCATCTTTTAGAACCAAAATTTGCACAGTAGGATTCCATGCTGAATCTTCCCTCCCACTTCCCAGCTGCTGCCATTTTCTCCTCCATTCTGGCACAGATCTGCATTGTGACTGTAGGAGGGTGACTGTCTCTGTGCCCCTAATTCCTCATAAAAGATTAGGATGTGTCCTAATACCTATTTTGAGGAAGACTCACCTATGGGACAAGTCTGAACTTTTCAGGCAAGAAAATGAGAGAAAATTGCAAACAGATGAGCAAAAAAGCAACCAGATAAAACAAGAACTTCAGCCCTTGGTGGTGGTGTAGAAACATACTCCCAGAAATGGCAGTTCTTTGGAACTGGAATGAAGAACCCAAGAGCCAAGCAACAAATAGAAAATGCATCTGGACAGAAAAATGAGGAATGAAATAAGGAATAGTAGAGCAGCAGAGCAAGTACCTATTTCCAGTTCCTACTCAGCCCTGAGCATTCAGGGCAAAGAGAGTTTGCTTCCCGTTCCTTCTGGGTGCAGACCTGGAGAGCACCAGAAGTAAAAAATCTACTGGTGCTTTGAATTTTGCTGCAATATCCGTGGTGTAGCTCTGCAGAGCTTGTTTTTCTGTGCAACGCTTTTCTCTTACCAATAGACTTTACATATTTGTACCCCAGCATGGTCCTGCTGTGGCAGTAAAGCCAAGCAGAGCTTTGGAAAGTTGCCTTTAACTGGTGGAGTCAATGCATAAAGTGAACAGAGAACCTGCATTTCCCAGGGGAGGCTCTTACCTGTTTCTCCCCATTTGATCTGATAGGTCAAGAGAGACAGGATTGAATTCTGGTCTTACCTACTATAAATTAAAACAAATGATGTTCAAAACTGTGTTCTAACATATCCTGTCCGGAAATGAGCACAGTCTTACCCTAACTCTTCCCCGCAGTGTCTTTCAACGTTACCAGAGGAAAAGCGATGGTCAGAAAATGTTGCTAGTAGACAGGCACCAAGACTGTTGCATCAGATGAAGGTTATCAAGTTTAAACAATCTGAATTTTGTTAATGGAATCATTTCTGCAATATTGCCTCATTCTTCTGAATATTTGGGGTGTTAAATATTCCAGATACCATTGTGGTAAGCCTGAATTTCAGTCTGGTTTCCAGAAATTAAAAGCTGTGGTTGTCTTCTGTGAGCCCTAGATCTGTAGTGTGCAGGAAGAAGGGATTTCCTTTCACTTTTCTTTTTCTGCAATATCTGAAAAAATGAAGGTAGAGGCTTATTATTCTGTAGGACAAAAGTTTTGGCCTCAGTTGTCCAAACAAAGCCTGTTCAGATATGACAAAATATCTTTGTTCTAGGCTGTCGTAGGATGTTTGTCTTAGCAACACAGAGGCATTTGGAAGGAGCCAGCCTCCATACAGTCGTGGTAAATAAGAGGTGAATGCAACAAATGCTGCTCACTAAGAAGTTGAAAGCCTCAAGAGACCATAACTAAGATCAATCTATCTCCTTCTGAGATTTCCCCCTAATTCTTTTGTACTTTCTGTCAATTCAACATACAGCATAGTCTGTATAGGGGATAGTCAACAGAGATTTCTTTCTTACCATGTCTTCTTTTCTTCTTCTGCCACTCCATTTCTTCTTTTCTTTCCTTCACAGCTTAAATGAAACCAGGAAAGGTGCTTGGTGAGTCTTGTACTGGTTTCATTCCTTTTCATTGTAACTCTCTTAGTTAAAGAAAACACGTTGGGGAGCTATTTTTTATTGTATTAATTCCAGCAAACAGCAATAACAGAACCAAAGGGCTCAAATCTAATTTGCCTTCCCTTTTTGTTGCTGTTTACTCCAAACCAGAGCAGTGGATCTAATTGCAGTGGATGTACAAAGACTGAAATAATTATGAAAAATGAGTAGTTGTAAAGTTGGAGTTTTGCCCCAAGTGAACGCTCACTTTTGAAACTTTCCATTTCTTTGCAAGGTTTCTAAGCTTTGAACAGCAGGTCCTCAAGAGCTCCTGTATTGCTGTAAACTGTATTGAGAATCTCTCAGCTAAGAACATTCCAGAACGGCAGTACCCTCAGCATAATGGAAAATGTTTGCTGTGTCTCCTTTCCTTGTATCACTGCCTCATCTCTCTCCTGCCTGTTTGATTTAGCCACAAAATCCTGTCTAGCCTGGTTTTCCCAACCACAGGGCTGCCCTGCAGACCTGAGAGCTTACGAAAGCAAACAGTGGGTGTCAGACCCCACCCTCAGCTGGATGGAAAGGCAGCCAGCCATGGAGCAACCCAAGCAGACTTCTCCAGTAAGGAAAGGAAGGTGATTGGTATTTGCTAGTTAGCAGTGATAACTGGGTTGAAGGAAAATTTAAAGTGCTTTTTCCAGTGAAGGGGACCTTTTTCACACACAAACGCTTATCTTGCTTATCCCGTCAGGATGACATGCTCAGCTCCTCCCGCAAGCTGAGTTTCAGTCTTTCCACTCTTGCCAATTGGTGAGGGTCATTGCAATGAGGTTCTTCTTGAACCTGTCCAGCTCTGGTTGCATCAGCTTCACTTGGACAGTAAATAATGCAGGGTGGAGTACAGGAATCCCAAAAAGTGTGTTCATAAATCCCATTGAAGAAATTCAGAACAGTTTATTCAATCAAAACAAACTGAGTCTGGAGTGTGTTGCACAAGATGTATTGAAAAACCCAGCCACAGTTGCCCTGCCATCTGAATGCTCCTATTCATGATTGTCCAGATTTTTCCACTAAAGAGATAAAATCCGTGCAGTGTAAAATGAAAGGTCTTTATCGTAGAAATTGCATCCCCCACTTGTGTCTCACTTGGGACATGAGTGCAACTTAGGACATTAGTCTGTGTACAGGACAGTAGTGCCAGATCCTGGGGAGGAAATCCACTCTAGGAAGCAAACAAACATGATGCAATGGTCTGAAAAGAACGATGCAAATAGGAACTACCCCAGTCTCAGTGTTGTGCCTTTTGGGCTGACCCCTCTGCTCCAGGAGGAGCAATGCTGGAAAGTCCCTGCAGGTGATGAGGCATTTGCCTCTCCTTTCAGTGGCTCAGGGCAAGGGATGTCATAGAGATAGGACATCATGTGGTAAAAGTTCAGTTCAGCTGCAAATGTCATGGAATATCACAGTGATATTTGAGTGAGGTGATTCTAACCTGTCACTATGAGGGTGTAGTGCTTCTTGTTTTAACCACTTTTCTGAAGTTCTTACGTTCTTGCCACGCTCGAGCCATTTGCCTTGACACCTGTTGGAAAATGTCTGCAACACAACCTGTTACACAGCCTTGATCTTCAACACACCTGTAATTTTCCACCTTCAATCCTAATACTGCTGGGAGGGGTTTAGTGGTACTGTGACCAAGTGACTCATGACCTGCCTGTTGCCTGCCTAGCTCTGATAAAGTCTCTGCAAAGAGGTTTGGAGCATCACTTGCTCTCATCATACCAGCTCAAGTGGGTGCTTGTCTCCACACCCCTGTGTCTGCTGACAGGCATCTGAGTGGAAGGCGACGGCTCAAACCGAGCCCATGGGCTTTTCAGTGACTTTAGCAGGATATCCAAGAGCTGTATTTATGATGTAACACTCCGTGTCACAGGTTGAGGAGCATCAAGTAGCTCCGTGGTCTTTTCGTTCTTTTTGAAGGGACCACAGAAACAATGACCAGCTTATTTGCGTGCCTAAAAGATGAGGGTTAAATATGATGAGACATAAGTATGGTGCTAAATAAGACGAGGCTTTTCTCTTCAGAAAGCAAAGTCAGACTGAACCTAATAGCCTTTGAAAACTGAAATATTTGGGGTTTAATATATGTAAAAAGAAAGGATTTTCTGTAGATCTGGACAAGAAATGGAAAAATTACCACAGTCCTTTAAAATGCTGGGACAAAAAATTATTTTTCATGGAATAGAAAGCATTGGATTTGATTACAAAGGTCATTCTTTAAGGCAAAGTTCTGATTTATTTTTTCACTTGAATTGATTCCATATTATTGCTAATTTATGGTCTGAACAGCCCATTATGCAATACACTTAACTGTAAGGTGATTATTGCAGCTTAGATTACTCAGAGCTCTGCTTATCTCTATGTAGTATCTGTACCTCTGCCTGGTTCAGACTTGCAGCAGGCATTTGTGGTTATTTGATAGCTGAGATCAACTCTTTATTCTTTGTGATCTGATAAGAGATGCAGAAGAGAAAGGATAACGTGTAAAGTAATAATATGCTCAGTACAGCTTTTCTGTAACAAAAATTATACAAAGTACACATTGATCCAGTTTACAGTGGAGAATGAAAATGGGCTATGCCAAAAGCTTTGGGAAAGGAAAGGAATCTGTAGGAGAAAGTAAACGTTTACCAGGATTGTATAACAAAGCTGCTAATTTCTCTTGTGTAGCCATGGAATGACATTATAAACAGCCATTGCTTCTCTTTGAACAGTGTCACTGGGGTGTACCAGAGGAGCATGTTCTGTTTAGAAGGATAGTGCCAGGCTTCAAATCATTTCTCAGACATGTGTGATAAAATGAGGACCTGTGAGCTGCTTATTTCATGTCTTAGCTCAGATTAAATACTGTGGCTCCACAAACATGGGCAGGTTCCATCCTGTGCTCTGAGCAAGCAGTGCTGGGACTGAGCATCACTCCCAGAGACATAGGTGGTCCTCAGGTGGATTGATGGTGTCTGAATTGCGCTACCAAAAGAGGTGCTGAGATGTAAAACCAGGAGGACTTTACATCACATTTGTTTCTCAGGAAAGTGCCTCTCTGTGCCACAGGCTGCTGCACCTTTGGTGGTGTTGATGCCTGAAGCAGAACAGCATAAAAATCTTCCCCATCTGCACCTGCCAGTGACCTGCACAGGTTGTCCCGTGCCAGTGGGTGGGAACGGCTTTGAGCGGGGCAAGTCCATTCTTCATGCTGCTTGGGAAGTTGCCAAGTACACTTTATCCTCTTAGGATTTCATCCAGGACAGGATGAAGGGGAAGGGAAAGTGGGAGTGTGGTTCCAGAAGCTTTACAGCTCCTTCTGCACAGCACAGCAGCAGGTTTTCCACCTGTGGGGTGACAATGATTCCTGGTTCCTACAGAGTTCCTGCAGGGTCAGGAGCTGCTCCCTCACCCAGGAACAAGTGTTTAATTCTTTCCACTTTGAGGAAAAAGCAGGAAAAGAGTGTTCTGGATTTCAAACTGGGTCAATAGGCATTGTCCATATCATACAGCAAATTGCAATGTAAGTCCCTGCCTTCCTCCCAGTCTAGGGGAATTTATGATCTCTAGAAAGGGCAGGAAACAAGGAGCAGCTGACAATGGGCTCACCTGCCCTGAAAACAGGAGCAGAAGGAGGATTGAAAAGGGCTTTTTTACTAACAGGTGAGGTAAATCAAGCTCTTTGCCTCTGGTCTTTGAAGGGACAACAGAACAAGTTTGGTAGGGTCCTAGGATATGAGCCTACAAACCTAGGAAATGCCGTGTTTTCCAACAGAGCAGTCTGGGCACTGACAAAGGTGTGGAAGGTATGTTTCTGCCAGCAATGAGCCTCAAAGAAGCTTCTGTTCTAGGAATTTCAGTAGCTGTCTGCATTTAGCTGGGTTAATAGGCAGCAAGGGCCTGTGCTAGTCTTGTGCTAAATTAGTTTATAAAAAAAAAAGTCTGGTGTGTTGTTTAGTAAATCAGTTTTTCCTGGAAGAAGATATTCTCAAAGAATGAAATTACCTATTTTTTGCTTTCTCTAAACCAGTTTCAACGGTGTGAATGGAGCCAAAGTGGTGCACAAGTCTGGGCAGAATCCTTTGTGAGCTGTGAATTTCCCCCCAGGGTAAGTCACTCCTCTGCTTGCAGATTGTTTTATGCTCAGTGTCCTGCTCTGTGCCCTGTGGTAACAGTGTAAAACCTGCAGTGCTGAGACAGAGAATGTCACTGTTTATGCCTCTTCTATCCTGATGGGCCCAGATGGTGGCCCAAGATACCTCTGGGTAGTAACTAAATGAAACACAGTGATGGGCTGAGCTCTGGCAACTGGAAATTGCTGAGACTGTTTCAAGTGTTATGTCTGCTGGGTACTTGGCTCCTGCCCTACATGCTGTCCTCTGAGTTGGGGCTTGCTGGAAGGGAACTCCTTGGAGTGCCTTAAAAATAAAGGAATGTCATGCAAGGAAAGAGGGGGAATGCCCAAGGCTCTCCCTTCCCTTATGCTGTGTGCCAGAGAGTTGTCTTTGAATGTCTCTTCCCTTGTTCTGTGTCTGTGTTTTTTCTAATGGCTTTAGAGAGCTCACTTTCATCAGAGCTTTTTCCTGTCAGTATGCCTGTGAAGTAAAGATGCCTGGATAAAACACAGACATTCCTTCCAAAGCAGTATTTCTGAGCACAAGAGAATTCAAGGAAGCAGCAAAGCATGACAAAACCCACATGAGAGTGGTGCTGTTTTATAATCCCGGTTGAACAGCAGTTGTTGGTTGTGTGAGGTTGGCTGGGGAGCCAGGAGTTTGCAGCAAGTGGTAAAAGCCAATCCAACTGAAAGCTGATTGCTTTTAAACTAAAATTTAAGAGCACTTTTGTGTGATTGTCTGGGGTTGTTTTTTGGCTGAAAAAAGAGGTCACTTTACATTTAATAAACCCTTTTACTGTCCCAGTTTCTCAAAAAGCTCTTAATTTTTAACAAATTCTCTGCATATCTGTATAGGTAAAACATGAAATAACGTTCATTTGAGGATGGAGTTTATATATTTAAGCTGCAATACTGGTGAACATATATCTGCATATCTGGTGAACAGTGATGTAAATATCTCAGGAACAAAGGTGCGTGAGGAGAACTTTTGGAAGCAGCTGCAGCGTTCCGTGTGAACAGTGGGATCCATGTGTTGTTACAAGCTGAAGAAAGGGGCCTTTTGGCTTTAGCCTGACTTCTCAGGATTGGTTAGTGGCTGCTGCTTAAAGAAGCTTTCTCCTCTTGGAAGTCAGTTAGCATTTCAATTTAAAACTTTTTTCAGTTAATGGTGAGTAATTTTAAATTGAAAAAAAAAAAAGGACCATAGTTGTCATTGCCAAAAGCTAAAAGGACAGCTAGAGCAGAGGTAAATAGTCACGTATCCCAAAGGCTACATGCTGTGGCTCAGTAAGCTCCCATAAACCCTGTCTTTTCTCATAAATGGCTTTTTCTTCCCTGGCTTCTTCCTGAAAGCTTGGGTAAGCAGGAGACTATGCAGCACCTCCTAAAGTTCCTCAGACCTGGTTAGTCAGAAGAGAACAAGACAGGCTCCAGAAAGGAGGACAAGGTTTGCCATTATGCCAAGGATTCTCACACCACCTTCTCCTCCTCCTCCTCATTCCCTCTGCACAAAGGAAACCTAACAGAGCATTGAATGTAGTTGCCTTTCTCCTGGGTGGAGGGTCAGGGTGCTGGTCTAGAAAAACTTACCCACAAAGACTTTTTCACTCTGGGTGACAGCACAGAATCCCCTGATCACTGTCAATAGTGGGTCACTCCTGGAGACCTCTGTGGTCTACAATTAAGCCATGGCTGGTGAGGGCAAGGGAAGCTGCTTTGTAGCTTTGTGGTGAATCTGACCAGTGGTGACTGGTCACTCCTTACAGAGTGACAGCCCTGCAAGTAAGGACATGCCATGGGTAAGGTGTCAGTCAGCCAACCTGACCTCAGTGGTGGCTTTTTGCTAAAGCCAGACTGTTATCAGAGTCTCAGAGGTGAGGGGAGTTGGGGTTTTTTTTAAGGGTTTGAGGCAGACTTGTCTCAGTTAAGAGAGCCTGAGTGAGACCCAAATGACATATGCATTCCTCACGGAGTTTTTGGTGTGCAGGTGAAAGTTTCCCATAGATAGGGACAGCCCTGAGTGCCACTGCTCCTGTTCATTTGTTCCTAGAAGAACATGTGTCTGTCTTTGTAGACATGGGTATTGCCACAGTTACCCAGCTCTGGTCTCTCCTCTGCACAGCTTTGACTGGGACCATACACAACAGTCACGCTGGAACTGAAGCCAGCACCCCGTCAGAGCTGCTTGTTAAGCTGTGCGTCATGGAGGGAACATGTGGCAGCAGCTTCTCAGAACTCATTCTGGCTTACGTGGTATCAAAGAGGAATTCTGCCTATGGCCGTAGCCTGTGCCATGGTTCCCAAATTTGTATTGCTCTAGTGCACAGGCAGCAGCAACAGCAACTGTAGGTGTTGGGGATGGCTGTCGTCAATCAGTACGGGAGTCAAGGGCAGATCATGAGACAGCAGCTGCTGGGAAGGGGCTCTTTTATGCCCCCTTCTTATGACTCTGGTATCATTTGCTTCCTCCCATCACATGCTTTTCTAATCCTGGAAGGGCCTGGCATCAGCCTGCTGGAGGTATCCTGTGCAGCTGGGACTGGCCACTCTGAGAGGGTTTGTCTTTGCACAGGATAGTTCAGTGAAGGTGGCGGGAGGGACCAGTTTGACCAAACACTTCATCAGGTGCTGAGAGCAATAATTTCTTGTTGGGTGGTATGAGAAAAGCCATGGTCGTGGGAGTTAAAAGCTTTTCAGAAAATGCTGTTTTCATGTGGTCTTTTTCCCCGTTCTTATTTTCTCCTCTAGGCTCCACCTAGGGGGCTTTTGCCCCAAATGAGAGACTCAGTAAGTTATTTCTACTCCTTTCACTGGTGATCGCTTCCCTTTTGTCCTTGCTGGAGTTCCCCTGGGGCAGTGGGGTCTCAATCCCCAGCTGCCAACCTGCATCATCAGGATTCATCTTCTGTGCAGAATTCAGGGTCTCACTTTGTCCCTCTCTGTTGTTTTCCATCCCTGATGTTTTTCTTCCCTTCCCATTTTGGGAGCACATTTTTAAGCTCTAACTCTAAGCCCAGCACCAGTGAAAGCAGCAGGAGGATGCCCTGCATGCCAAGGATTGCAGAAATATTCTCCCTCAGTGCTGGGGGTGGAGGTGCTTGTTAGTCCCTGCTGCCACACTGGCTCAGTGACAACTGGACAACGGGAGTCCAGGAATCTGCATCCAAAGATAAGTGTATGATGGTTACACAAACCAGCAGGTGAAGGTTCTCAGAGTGGAAGGATTGATGTGCCATGTGGACTTCCAAGAAATCACTGAGTAGTGTTTTAACAGACCCAGCACATCTGGGAGCAGAGGATTTTAGAGCTGGATTGGAAGCTGGTAGCAGCTGCTTGACTGTGACCTTGTTAAAGGTGAATCTAAATAAAAAGAAGACTTTGCCAGCTAATACTTTAACATATCATTTACCCAAGACTTTTTGAGTTAAACTTGCAAGTGTTTTATAAGAAAACAGTATTAGAATTAGGTATTTTTCAAGAACAGTGCAAAGAAGTGTGATTCTGCCTTCAGGAAAGAGTTATGTTCATAAAAGCTGATCATTGTTCAGTGGTGAAGACAGCATTAGGAACAAAAAAGTGAAAGCAATGTGGAAGGAGAGGGAGAGCAGGGCACAGTTAATATAAATTAGAAATGAAGTGCAGAAAACTGGAAATGAAAAGGAAAATGTAAAATTATCCTTGGCTGCTATCTTCAAGGACACTAAAGAATTTAAACATTCTGCTTGAAACAGAAAAAGAATTGTGTAAGGCCTCTTTGAAATGGAAATGGTGCAATTGTTAATGATGATGAAAATAAGTAGAAGCATTTACTAAGTATTGCTGATCTGTGTTTGGATGACAGCAGAATAATACACTAGGCTCACAGGAGGATAATGAATTCATTCCTCAATTATTAGGCACCAGGAAAAAAGTATTATAAAATACTAAGTAGTAATAAGCATTTTAGAAAGTACATGTTCAGATAACCTGCAGGCAAGAGCCCCAGCAGAGGTGCTGAGAGGAGAGACGGTGTGCTTTTATATACTTTTTAATACTGGAGAAATCCAGGACACTGGATTTGTGGCTGGGGTTTCAATATGCCAACAGCAAAACGGGATTAGTCAAGCAAAACAATCACAGGTTTAGTGTTTAGAGTGAAGGACTTCTTCCCTGTCTCCCTCTCTGTGGGGGCTTAGGGACAGACCCTGAGGGAAATGATCCCTTTGCTGAATTTGAGGCCTCTTACAGGACAGAATGACACATCAGCTTCTTTAGGAGCATGTTGTTTGGAGGCACTGAGTCAAATAAAAAAGAAAAGGCTCTGGATCAAAAAACGCCTCAAAATGCTGCTGACCTGAGAGAGAAATGGGCTGGCTGAGGTTCAAAGCCACTGTCCCCCAAAGCAATACTCATTTTGAATTCATTGTCAGTGGGGGTGGTAGCATTCCTGCTTATTCTTGGATATTCTGTCCACTGGGGAGTTAGCTCCTGTTTACTTAGGAATTAATTTCCTTTGGAAATGTTCTGAATGATGATGCAGATGATGAAACAGCAATTCCCCTTCTGCTGGGCAAGGAAGGGAGCGCAGAGTGTGTAGAGCTTTGAGCCTCCCTGCTGAGGAAAAGCTGTGCTCACAGGTGAGCTTTTGTGCTTACCATGAGCCAGTACAGCTGCAGGGCTTGGGTACTCATAGAGAACCTGCCTGTGAGCTGAGGGAATTTTTCCACCTTGGCACCTGCTGCAGAAGAGGATTTATAAGATTATCGTAGGAGGAAGGTAGTTCTGTGTGCTGACCGTCTCCACTAGTGCACTATCAGGGGCTTATTTGCCATGGGTTCAAGGCCTGGGTGAGATCTGGAAGCCCAGACTGCTCCTGCATAACAAACTGGAGCATAAAAGTGTGAGATGCTGCCCAAGGAAGCTCCTGGAAGATGCAGGAGAGATGTGCCTGAGTGCTGCTTCCCAGCCAGGCCACTGAGCTCCTTGCTGCAAAACCATGCAATGGGCAGGGGCAGCCTGATCAAAGGAACAGGATCTCTCTGGGGAGGAAAAGAGGGCAAGGCTGAGGGTGAAGTTCACATGCTGATTCTGCTTTGAATTGTATGATAAAATATATTTATTGTATTATTATTTATTATATATTATATATATTTATTTTATATATATATATATATATGTCTGTGCAGTCCCCCACCTTCCCATCAGCTTTGCCTCACAGCTTCCCTGTTACAGCCCTGCTGTCCTCAGCTTCAATGAATTCACCACAATGGCAGAGGTGTTAATTCCACCTCTATTTCCTTAATGTTGCCTTGCTAGGGAGGTAACTTGATCTTTCTTAAAACACTGGAGTGCATTTCCATGAATTGCATTTGACGTCTATTTTTCAGATGTACTTAGATCTCCAGTGAGTGTTTCATAATTTAAGGGTAAATGATTTCTTCTCAGTGTTCTAGGAATTGCCAGTACCTGTGAATATCAGATAGAGGCCTTTGTGTATTGAGTTAGCTTGGAGACTGGGGAGTCAGTGTCTCCACTTTGGTGCTTTGCAATTTGCACCTGATATTATTCATCTCCATTCATTACAAAAGAGATTCTCAGCCTAATCTTTTGTTCCTACTATCAAACTGGTATCTGTAATGCTGATGTGAAAGCAGTATTAATTATTGGATGAGTGGAAGGACCTAGAAATGAAATTACAAATAAAATTATTAATATTTATGGAAGCTTAATTATGCTATGATGTTTTGTAGACCTGCATTGAAAAAGCTCTGCACCATACAAGGAATGCTTTCCCTGATGGAGCTTTACATAACCAATTCTCAGTATCTGGAGCTTTCAGTGAGGGACTTTTAGATGCAGCTTTAGAGCTCAGCGCTGCTTTTCCTGTACAGGATGATGGCAGGGGGGAAGGGAGTGAGCTGGGCCCTCCTTCTCTCCTGTGCTGGTGAATCCTCATGGGTGAATCAAAGACACAACAGCTGGTTTAAATTTATACTGCTGTTGTCTGGCTCCTGCTCTGCCCTTACCTTCTGGGGGGTGGGAATGCAGTGTGTGAAACCAGTGCAGTGGAACTCTTGATCTTTCTGCCTCATCTGTCTGCTCGAGTAGAGATCCCATGTTATGCAGGAACAATTTTCCAAGAGAAGTCAGTAGCTTCTCCATGTGGGAAGTAACTCCAATCCTAAAACTTCTTTGGCAAAAGCTGTTTGGAGGATGTTTTTAAGGGCATACTCTGAGCATGACAGGCTGTTCCATCTGTTTGCAGAACAGCTGCAGGTTGTGAGCAGAAGAGATGGGAAGGTACAACTGACCTCTTCAAGGGTATTGCCTAAGCTAGAAAATACAGCTCTGAAATCCATTTTAAAAGACTTTTTTAGGTCTTAGCTCTGCATCAATGTCTTTGCATGTCCAAACTGGCACTGTGAGGCTTGTTGTGCTGATATTGCAGAAATACGTAAAAATGAAGCTCCACACGAAACAAGCCTTGCAGTTTTTGAAGCATTTCAGCACTCTTAAATGTCTGTGTTTCTGCTTACAGAATATTTTCCTTGTCTTATTCTTCTGGTAGTTGTCAGGTTGAAGGCAAAGAGGAGATTTTCCTAATAGTAATGTGAAAACTTGTAACAGAAAAGAAATTTTTTGAAACATAATTCTCCTACTCAGCCCCCCAGTAAAAATCAGATTATTAAAGAGAAAAGGACAGAAAATGAAGTCTTCTGGTTTATCTTCTAAGACCTATTATTAGTGAATCTGAACAAGCACAGTGCTGCAGGCTCCTGCCTCCTTTCTTGCTGCCTGGTTTGTGCATTTTGCAGTTTGCACCTGGATTTATCTTTCAGTCACTTCCTTCTGTACCAGTTGCTGTTCTCAAACTGACAGAAGCAGTTGAGCATTATTGCAGAGATACCTCAGAGCTGCCACTTCCTTCTTCCGTTATGGATAGGGGGTCTGAGGACATTCTTATTGTACAGTGACTTCCAGACCATGTGTTGTATCTGCTCAGCAATTCCCTGTTCGTGGGCTGTGCATTCTCAAGTGTTTCATGCCATGTGACCCTGGCCTGGGTCACTGTAAAGCCACATTTAATTTAAACAAGGGTACATTCAGCTGGCCACTGTGTGTTTGGAGTTTAAATTCATGGTGGTTTCCTCCTGCCTCCGTGGGACTGATTACCACACATTCCTTTCTTTTAATTTCAGCCCTCTGCAGTTCTAGGAAAAGGTCCTTGATTAAGTACTGAGAAACCAGTCTATTTGTGGGTCTAATTTTATTGCCTCAATTACATTATTGTATGCTATATATAGGAAGGCACGAAGCAAATCCCAGATCCAGGGCAGAACAGGGTGTTCAAGAGCACTGTTCAAGTTTTAAATGGTGTGGCTTGGGCCTCTGTTTAATTCTAGCTAATGAACCAATTTCTCCCAGAGTGTAAATGAGCACATCTACATTGATTTATAGGCAAGGACCTGGGTCATCAGTTTGGCACAGCTAAAAATGAGCCCAGTGCCCAACTCTGTTCTTCCTGTTCCTAATTGAAGAGAGCAGCGATAAATGGTGCATCATGCTGAGGAGCTCAGAATTCCCGGGGAGACAGCAGAGTGCTTCAGTCTCTCAGCTGGTGCCTGAGAACCTGGAAACCAGCAAGGGCAAAATGTTCAGCCACCTGTAAACTGGTCTTGTGGTTTGCTGCTGACTCGACATTGCTTTCTGTGCTGTTCCCTGGGTAGGGGTTTTTAATATCCCTAAAATCCATGAAAGAGAGAAATGAAACCTGCTTGTCTCCCAACCATGGGTATGTGGCCTTGACATGGCAGGGGCATTCAGTGTCCTGTGTGAACAGGTGGATTTGCATTTTCCTTCTGTCCAGCAGCTGAAAGAAACACCCAGCAACAGAAAAACCCAGAGTGTGGAGCGCTTGCAGTAGGTGAGAGACTGTGCTGGAGACAGCGCCTTATCTGCAGAGCAGCTACCGTGTATCTCGGGGCACAGCTCCTCCTGCAGTGCCTGGTGGCCGTGGGCCAGCACCTTGGCCCGGGGTGACCAGCTGCCAGCTTGAGCTGCTCCCAGGGCCATTCATTCCCAGCCCTGCTGGCCAGGGGGCTGGACAAGGGAGCTGGTCTGCTGGGTGCCCAGCTGAGGCCTACAGACAGGTACACGGGTGTCACACCTACTTTTTATTTTCCAGCAAGGCCAGGCTCGAGTGTATCAAAGCTGGTGTGAACCCTCATCCATCTGCACTGCTGAGTGCAAGCCTTGCGGCAGGATTGCTCCCTCTGCTCAGAGCTCTGTGCTGCTGCCTTGTATTTCAAGGGCAGCTTGTGGGGAACCCTGAAACAAACTCATTCTGGTCCCTGTTTTCCTCTTTTGTGTGCCTCAAGGCTATCCTCACATTCCTCACAGCTGGTGGCTGCTCCATTTCCCTGAATCTCATTGAGTGCTGTACCTACAAGCTGGATACTTGTCATCTCTAAGAGATGTTTGTTTCCACAGGAGAATAGCAATGAGGTTACTGTCTGCCCCTACACAGTTAGCCAGGCTGGGAGAAGTCCAAATATCCAATCATCCCTTGGAATTTGTATTGCTTGAAGATAAAGCAGCCAAAAATAGTTTCCATGAACTGGATGGCTCTATAGCTTTCTGTGTTTATCTAACAGGAAAATGTTAAGCAGTACAGTAGGTCATGCACTAGACTGAGCAAAATCATGGGGTGTGTGGGAGCTCAAGGAGATGAGCTTATCATTATTTATTTGATTAACTTAACCTCTCTTTGCTTGAGAATTGCCTGCCGTTTTCTTGCATTGCCCTTATATTTGTTTGATGATAAAAGGAAAAACCAACCTAGCTGTGGTGTGAGGAATTAAGAGATGCGGAAAAGAATCTTTTGGGGAGAGGAGGCGGGTGAAAGGAGAGTTTGCAAAGCTCTGCCAGAGCTTATTTTTTCCTGCCTTCCAAGAACAGGGCTGTGTTCCATCCCCTGCCGCCCCCTCAGCTGGTGCTGGGAAGAGCAGCTGAGTTTAGCTCACTATTCCTGGAAGTCACTGAGACATCGAGCAACCAGGGTTTTCTGTAGCAGTCTCTGCTTGAATGGAAAAGATGAGCTGATCTTGATCCTGCTTGTTCACTAGGCTGGATTAACCCTCGCTGCACCAGGACAGGCTTTGGAGGTGACAAATTGTGCCCTTTTAGAAAGGGGCCCTGTGTCTGGAAGCCACTCTGAAATGCAATGTCACATCATCAGCAGAAGTAACCCGGATGTAATTCAGACTGTCCAGGGTTCTGCTGGGACCCCCTTTATGGTTTTTCTTGCCCACCAGCGTAGAAGCAGAGCAGCTGTTCAGCCAGGCTGTGCCAGTGGCCATGTCCTCCCTCCCTCTGTGCTCAGTGAGGCAAGTGCCTTTTGCAGTGAAGAGAACTTCTCAGCCACACACTCTCCCAGAACTGTCCTAGTTAAGATAAATCCTGAGAGGGCAATTGCAGCACGATGCTGTGCACTGATGCACAGAACGTTTGTGTGCTTTTAGAGCCATATAAAAACTGTGCATGCCATAGGGTAAATTCCAGTCAGTTAAATGAAATTACTTATATGAGGGTTGTGGGTAGAGAGGATGAGTTTGTAGTGTATAACCTTGTAATTTGGATTGTTTCTTGCTGCATGACAGGAGTAAAGCACTGTTCTCCAGTGCCTCAGTTTTCCTGTGTGGTGCAAGATGTACTGATACTGTGGTTCAGCTGGGGATTATGAGGGTTTATTAATGCCTTCCCCAGGCAAGAGATCTCTGGAAACACAAACTATTACTGGACCACTGGAAAGACACTGGCTTATTTGCTTCTTTACTCAGACTGGCTCAAAGCTTGTTACTCTCCAGCTGTGACTGTCACAGCCATAGCCCCAGTGCCAAATTTAGCTGACCCTGATGTCTGTGATGAATCTGATGAGATCAGGAAACAGTTTAAAGTGACCAGAACACAGCAGAGGTAGGCATGTCTATTGCTATTTCCGTGGATGCAGTTAACTGAAGACAAGGCCAAAGGTTTTTCTCTCTCACAGTTCTTGGCTTTCTTTATTCAAGGAAGAAGGAAAATCCCTCTTTCCCTCTGTGCTTAACATTGGCTTAGAGTTCTCAATTAACACAGGTCATTGTTGGCACTTTACTTTCTCAGTGGAGCTGTGCTGAGAGCCAGCCCCTGATGTCAGCTCCTAAGTGCAGTAATCTGGGAAAGAAAACAAAGTCACCATGGGTGCCAACATGGGCATCTGTCACAGTGCACACAAAGGAGAGAAGGAGAAGCCACTGAGGTAACCTAAGATGTCAAAACCATCCTTTCTAAGCTGGCACTGGTGGCTTCATGTTATGTGACAACTTCTTGAGATGATTTTTTGTGCCTGTGCAGAGTTCATGGAAGTGACTGATTTATTTTTATTCTCTGGCATGGGGGGGCAAAGGAAGAAGGTCTGAAGCACTTGAATCCTACAGGATTCTGCGTTGTCCCATCCTGTCCCTATTCAAGTTTCAGGCTTCGGAATCAACAACCCACAGTACTGTGAGACAGAAAAGAGGGTGGCGGGGACTGAGCCCTCTTTGAGGGCATGACCTGGGGGGAGGCAGCTGAGGGAACAACCCCCTCTCCAGCCTTCCCCCATCACTGCTGTGGAAGTGCTGTGGTTTTGGTCATCTGCCTGGAAAAACAGTGGTGGGGAGGGTTTTCTACTGGAGTGAGTGTTCCAGGGAAGTGTAACAGGCATGGTGCTGGAGGCTGCCACCGCCTCTGGTGTGCTCAGAGGGCTGGAGGTCCTGCCACTGGTTGTTCCCTGAGTGCAGTGCTCAGCCCTTCTTGTTGTGTGTGGTCTTATTTTGGTTTGTGCTAATTCTTGTTACAGCGTGGGAAGTTGTCAGAGCAGTGATGCTCGTGCTGCTGATCAGCCTGTATAAAAGTTTCTTTGTTTGGCTGCCTCAGTTCTTGGAATTGATCTAGGCCAGGCAGCATCTTGAAAAACACTAATGAGAAAAATATCTTCCACCTGATACTTTCCTTTTAACACAGATTCAAAGGGGAAAACAGAGCTGCAACAGAGTGCAGGCATCCTGTGTGGTGAGGAGGTGTCAGCAGCTGAGTCAGGCTCACAAAACATCATTTAAACAGAAATCTGTGAGCATCTACTCGGCTGCACACAGCTCCATCCCTGTGCTGTGCCCACAAGGTGGGTGAGTGTGTGCAGGGGGCAGAATAACTAACACACACTCAGAAAGCACAATACCCACAGGTTTGGCCCGTGCACTGTGGCTGTGCAGGTACCACCTGCAGAAATGAAATAGAGTCACCCCATTTCTGAGTAACAAGCTGATCACAGTGAAATCAGGAGCTACAGTGCAGGGTCTTACTGAACCCGTGATCTCAATCACAAATTTCCAACAAATTTATTTTCCAGCAGCTTTGAGTTTTCATGGGTGAAGAATGAGAATTTCCTTTGATTTGCGTTTTATGATAAAAATGATATTTTTTTGTTACCAGAAGTTGTGGGGTCAGTTGCTCCCCTGTGTGCTGGCCTATATACAGCTGTTCCCAACCTTGCTGGTCCCGAGATGTTAGGTCATACAAGCTGTGACACTTGCCCTAAAAACATGAGGCTTGAAACCTAAAGTACTCATTATTATTTCCACTACAGACCCATTCAGCATTTTGTAGTCTAGTATCTAATGTTACAGGAATATACTGTCCAGAAGCTTGTATTTGATACCTGCAAGGCAAACAAAGAGGGAAAAGGGGCCTGGAACCCATGGATGCACAGTGGTTTGTCTCAGGACAGCTGACAGGTGGGGGCAGAAAGGGAAATAGGCCTTAGGTCTTCTTTGCCCCCTCACCCTGGGGGTAACAGTCTCTGAAACTGCTGGTGAGCACTGCTGGCTCCTGACTCAAACAGCAGAACAAATTTTCAGTTCAAAGTGTGGTATTTTTCAGTGCCACACCAGGCACGGAGAGGACTCTGAAACAGTGCATGAAATAGAGTTTGGATCTCCTGCAGATGGACAGAATGGCTGTGTGTGTTTGGAGCGTGACGCTCTCCCGGGAAGCACAGAATGGTCCCTTCTGGAAACAATACTCCTTGAGAGTGAATTTTCTCTATGCCCAGGCTTGGATTTCCCTAAGCCATGCTGTGTTTGTGATTGTTTAATGGATTTTTGGCACTAGTGAGATGGGACAGGACAGGGCCTTTTCTGACTCTGTGACAGCCTGTGTGTATCTGCAGTGTGTGTTCCAGTGTGCTCATGCCAGCCATGTCCTCACTGGGACAGTGAGCACTTCCTTCTCTCTTCACTCATGTTCATTAGTTTGTTGGCAAAAACAATTTTGGAGGGTCTCCAGGAAGCAGAGGGTTGGAGTTTGGAAGTTCAGCTGGCATCCAGCTGCCCAAGGTATCTGGGAGCTTTACTTGTGCTGCAGAAATTTCCAGAAGCCTACTTGTGTCCTAAGGCCCTTTGCACCAGTGTGAGTGCTGGCACTGCTCGTGCCTGCGGTCATGGAGAGGGAACAAGGACAATCAATCCTGTGTGGCTGGAAAAGGGTGATTTCTTTTGTATCTTGTTCCACCCTCCTGCTTTAGGGCTCTGGTTGTTTTCTCTAGGTGAACAGAGACCCAGAAATGTGAACTCTGGCTCTGGTGTGTACTGAGAACTCAGAAGGGATGGAGGTCTGTTTCCCTCAGTGTAATGTTTCTTGCTCTCTCGATCCCAGGGGCATTTTATTTTCGCTGTACTTTTCTCATCACTCCTAAGTGACTCTCTATGATCTTATCTCCATCCTCTCTGCCCTCCTCACTTCCCTTGCCCAGCCTGCTCTCTTGGCTTCTTGCCTCCCAGTATCTCACGTTCCTCTCTCCCCGACTGTCCCCTCGCCAGTCCGGAGCACACAGACTGCCTTCTGCCCACCTATTGCCACCACATTTGTCCTTCTCTCTTCCCAAATTCTCTTTCTTATCCTTCCATTTATAGCTGGTTTCTCTGTGGCTTTCAAGTACTCAGATCCCTACCCTCTGTCTGTGAAAGAAGATGACTCTTTCCTGAGGGCAGAATCACACTTGTTTGCACAGTTCTTGAAGAATACCTAATTCTGATATTGTTTTCTTATAAAACACTTGCCAAGTTTAACTCAAAAACAGACCAAACAAGGTTTGCCAAGTCTTTGCTCTTGATCAGTTTGGTGCTTCTGTAACTCCTGGTTCTTCTGAGCCCAGGCAGGGAGCCCAGCATCCCCCTCCCACGCGCTGAGCTCACAGGGAGCTGTCACAGTTTATTCTAAGAAATCAGCTAATGTACAGTACTCGGCAGAAGCACCCCTCCCCTGGGAGGATCAGCAGAATTAGGATGTGCAGCAAGTTATCTTGGGGATTACACAATCTTATCACCTCCTCCAGGGCACCAGGGAGCGGCGAGCTGGGAGCGCTCTGAGTCACACTTCCCCTGCGAGGTGGTGCAGGTTTCTTGACTCACTTCCTCCCAGGACTTTTGTTTCCTTAGGTCTCTCCCCCGACATCACAAGCAAAAAAATGTGACAGAGATGGGGAAGTCAAGGTGGCCTCTAGGCCGTGGTAATGCTTGCTCCGTGCTCCTGTTCAGGTGGGAAGGCAGTGCTGCTCAGCTCAGGGAGCCATCACTGCTCGGGAGGTGGTAAGAGTTTTGTTTGGCTCCCTGGGACAGCTGGGGCCGACCTGAGCACTTGGGCAGGTTTGTATTTTTTAAGTCAGAAATACCACCTCATATATCTGCAAGTTAAATGCACACGAGGGATCAGACTGAGTCTGGAATGGAGAGAAGGGGTAGGAGCTGGGCGTGGGCAGAGCTGCTGTGACACTCATCCTGCCCAGGAGCCAGCAAATTACTAAAACCAGATATTCTAGGCAACGATGATGGGCTTGCCTTGCTTCTGGCTCTTTGTTTAGGCTGGTGCCTGCTCTCAATCTCCAGCATCTCTCTGCATACTTGCTGGTTTTCCTCAAGCCTATGGCTTCATAAGTCTATTTCATGATGAGATAGTCTAGGATATGATTTTTTTTTTATTTTTTGGTGGGGGAAGAGTCTCAGCCCTGGTAGTGACAGGGAGAGCTTGGAAAATATGACTGTGTAAAGGATCAACAGCCCAAAGGCCAATAACCAGTCACATGCAGCTATTCCACCCTGACACCCCTACTATTAGCATTTGTTCTATTGTTTGCTTGAGAGCTGACTCCTGGGTCAGAGCACTTGGAATAAGCCTGGTGCCACTTGCTCACCTACTTCAGTGGAGTGCTCAGTTACTAGAATAGCTGTCTCCTCAATACCTGGAAATATTCCTTCTCTCTGCATCACAGCCTAGTTTTAGAGTGTGACATGAGTTAAGTTCAGGTTGCTGGTCATCCCCAGGGCTCAATTTTGCCAAGCCTCTATATTAGAGAAAGGATCCATATGAGGTCTAAGAGGTCCTGCTTATCTCTCCTGTGACCTGACAGGCAGTGTGTGTTCCCAGGACACGTGGATAGAAAGCCAGAGCCTGGTTTGATGCAGCACATCCCTGGAGAGCTCTAGATCAGGCTGCAGCAGCTGGTGGACTTCCTGACGTCTGCCCCTGATACCACCCATGTGTCAGTAGTGTGAAGTCACCCTCCAGACCCACTGGCTTGTGTCTCCCTGCTGGTAGAGCACAAGTAGAAATGAACAGGTCTTTCCATTCTGTGTAGTATGATTTCTCTGAAAACACTGGAAGGAGCTGAGAAGGGAGTAAATGTGACACAGTTCCCATGTTTATTTGTGTGCCTGTAGTTTGGCTGAGAGACGGGAGGCAAGTGTGACTGTGTGAGGCTCCACAGGGGACTCCTTCCTCCTACCCAGGATGTGTCTTTTTGAATGAAGATTTACTCACAGTACTCAGTGAAAAGGTTGCCCCAGGGAAGGGGATGTGGGTTAGTTCTTTGGGAAGCCTGGCTTTCTGTGCAGGTCAGAAGGACAGCATGGCACAACCAGGCTCTGTTGAGATGCAGGCAACTTGCATTCTGCCTCCCAAATCACCACTTTACAAGGGATGAAACACTTTGCCCTGGGCTGAGCATAGAGTTTTGTGTTACTCTGACAGCAGAGATGATAGGAAGGTCTTTTGTTCTTCTTTTTTATTTTGCTTTTTTCTTTATTTTCTTTTTTTTTTTTTTTTTTTTTTAATAGCAGGAGTCTTTGCTGCTCATCTTGTTAGCTACTAATAGCCTAGGAATGCTGCATCCAGCAGTGCTGGCCCTGTGCCTGAGCCAGGAGATAATAGTCAAGATTTTCCACTCAGTTACAGGTGTGCAAAGCCATCAGCAATACTCCTGCAAGAATCACAAAAGCAAGTACTAGGTAGAGTGTTTTACAAGAAAGAAAGATGCCAAAGGTTCCCCAGCTTTCAGAAAGGGGAAGAAGGGGAGCCTGCAGCACACCTGTGTTTGGAGAACAGGAGTAAGAGCTTTGGCTTCTTCTTTAGGTAGAGGGAGGTGGTCTGGAGAGGCTCAGTGGCAGGGGAACAGGAAAGCTGTGTTGTGAAATAACCCCAGCAAGTGTCAGGTTTATTGCTGTTGAAAGGAGGGATTACAAATATGGCCAGATCGTAACTCTGATCATCTCCTCTTGGAAATCTGTAGCAGGTGATTCCTGTGCCCATTTCTCTGTGTATTATGTGACTGCTCTTTTCCTTTTTGCCTTCTGTTTATTGACCTTTAAACAGAAAATCTATAGGTTGTTATAGAGTGTAAAATTTATATTAGGAGTGGTGTAATCTCACTGTGGCTGCTGTAAGTGTATCTTAAAGGGCCTCTTTAGCAGGAAAAGCCTGATTGAACACAGTGAGTTCCACTGCAGATCCCTCTACTCCCACAGGGTAGCTTGTGTTTGGGGCCAGGGAATGATGTGGATGAGAAGGGCGAGGAATGCCTTATGTGGGCCCAGGTCACCATGACTAGTGGAGGAGAGGCTCCTCTGCTGACTTTGAAAAACAACCAGTTTGGCTCTGGCTGTCCCAGGTTTGGAGAGGTGGAAGGATTTTGTAATAGGAGCTTGTCTCATTC
The DNA here is from genome assembly GCA_035583155.1 of Acropternis orthonyx. Taxonomy (NCBI): domain Eukaryota; kingdom Metazoa; phylum Chordata; class Aves; order Passeriformes; family Rhinocryptidae; genus Acropternis; species Acropternis orthonyx. Next base: position 16,819,097 of record JAWWEU010000023.1, read on the forward strand.
TTTCCTCCCTCTCTGATACCCCTGAGTACTGTCCTGGAGCACTGTGAGTTTATCCTTCATCTCTGCAAGGATTTTCTCCTAATACATCGGATAGTCAAAGAAGCAGTTTTACAGCCTTGTCCTGTACTTACGGTAAGAGTCCTTGCTTGGCAGCACTTGCAGTCTAAATAATTCAAGATAAAACCACAGCAGATAAAACACAGGGCACAAATCGAAGGAAAGGTTAGCAAGAGAGCACTTCAGACGTAAAACAATTTAGACACACTGAACTGTTTTATTTTTTTTCACTGGAAAGGTTGACATTAGTAACGTGGGGAGGGGACTTTCCTTGGAGGCTTGCATTGAGTTTGCAGATCTGGTCAGAACAGAGCTCTCTGTGCATCTGCTCCCACGTCTCGGTCTGCTAAACCTGCACAAGGGGAAAGTCTATGCAGCAAACAAAAGGCAGCTTTGACGTCAAGACCTGGGACTGTTGCCCTGACACTGGGAGGTGGAGCACGGAAAGGAATCCACAGCTAATAGGCTCTGGACTGGAGTGCACTTTGGCAGAGGAACAGCTACTATCCCTTCTTTCCAGGAATAATACTGTTTATTTCTATCCCACTCTTGCTGGCTAGAGTTACCCTAGTCAGGTTTCACTTCACCTGTCTCTCCCATAAAGTCATCAGAGCCCAGGGAAAATTGAATCTGCAGTCTCTCCATCTCCCAGACCCTCTTCCCCGAAGAGCTACACTGCATATTTATTTTGTTTCTTTGCTTTGATGAGTTCATGACCATAACTTGCTCTTACTGAAGCTTTTGCTGGTGCAATTTAATAAACACCTGCACGTGCAGTGTGCTGTTGTCTCTGTGTGACTGCCCCCATGGGCAGGTGCTTGAGTAGGTGGCTGCTGAGGGGCAGTGGTGGCTGCAGCTCTGTGTGTGTACATTGAAATGTGTGTAACTGCAGTGGGTGTTTCTGGTTTGCGCAAAAGGCTCTGTCCTGTGGACCAAAGCTTTGTTCTGAGAACTTCCCAAATGTCGCAACACAGCGCAGTAACAACCTGAAGTTCAGTGGATTTGTTACATGGGTTTCATTGGCTGTGGAATTATTTAAAAAGGCACTATTTTTACATCAGTTTCAGGTTGCCAGCCTTTCCTGGGCAGACTGTACAAACTGTTGAGTCACAGATCAAACCTTTAGTAAACTGTTCTGTGTTTTCTGTTTTATTCATCTTTCCTACCCCTGCAGTTCAGGTCAGTGCGTGTTTGCCCCCTGTGCCACAGGGACACTGTGTGGCCTTTGAAAGTTTAGGAGATGAGTCCCAGCCTCTGGACAGGATGGCAAAGAGACTTTTGGGTGCAGCTGGATTTGGCTGTGTTTGATCCAGGAGGAGATGAAGGGGAACTTTATGACCAGCTTTGGAAAGCTTCACTCAATAAATCAAATGCAAGTTTGTCTCAGAGTCCTGTGAGCTGTAATCCCTGATCACTTGTGCTTTAGGTTGCCTGCAGCGAGCAACCTGTAAATAAGCATCCCCACCACTGCACAAGCAGTACTGCTACTCAGACTGTGGATTTATAGACTTTTTTGCCAGCTCTTGTTTAACCCTTCCAAGATTTGAGCTCATGAAAGTGTGTTGCACCTCTTTTTTACGTACACAAGCAATACAAATGAGAAGTATTGAAAATAAGCCTATGAGATATTAACAGCATAAGAGTTTAGAGCTCTGTTTGGTTTTGACTTTTTTTTTAAACTAAAGTCACCCCTTTAAAATACATCAGTTGATTTTTTCCATTCGGGATCAGTTACTCAAGATGGTCCCTGGTGAGATCTGACTTGCTTTGTTATGTTGGCAGCCATTTACTTCCTCCTTCCACCTCAAAGTCAGTCATGGAGATGGTCTGTGTCAAAAAAAAATTGTTTAAACCAAGTTTTCAGCAGCTCCTCAAACTGGAACATTTAACAGGGGATGTTTTTTCCTTCCAGTTCCTAGCACAAGCCTGTTGCTCTCATCTTGCAACACACACTTGAGGATCTGCAAGTTTTCAAGCTTTCTTCAGAGCTGTCTCTGTACTTCCCTAATCTGAATTCCTCACTCTGTGTGTTGTAAGAGTTTTTGTGTGTCACTCTACACAGAAGCCAGATCCCAAGAAATAGTAAAAAGTTTATTTTTTAGAAAATTGGTTTCTTCTTACAGTCTCCTGTCCCACTGTGTGATTGGGTGGTTGGCAGATGAGGGATTCCACTCGTCTTGTCTGATTTCCTGGAAGAAGCTGGCTGAAGTGACTGCAGGAAGGAGGATGGGAGGGACTGCCTCCCAAAAAAACTGGTAATAGATGAGTGTTAATGGAGAAGAAAGAGTTCTTGGACCTAGTTTAATTTCCTCAGCCTTCCTAGGAAAGGGAGGAGAAGGAATGCAGCTCTCCAACACTGCACTGTTCCAGCTGCCTCCTACCCTTCCATATAAGCACTAGCTCAGTGTTTCCATGTTGAGCAACAGAGAAGATGCTCCAGTTGGACCTAAAGCACCTTAACACTTATACCATGGTTTCTCATTCTGTTTTCCACTGTATTTTAATTACAGCCTGTTACTTAGAGACCTTGTTGTGCCCTTGTTGTGAGACAAGAAGGTGCTGCCCAGATGTTTCAGCAGGGAAGGAAGGAGAGGTAGGGCGCTTGGAGACACAGGAGAGGACTGGAAAGATGAGCACACTGGCTGGGTGCTTCTGATAAACTGATTGGCAGTGAAGTAATTAGCCCTGGCATGCTGCCATCACTGAGCATTGATGCAATCTGCTCAGATCAGGCTTTCAAGGTTGCTTGCCCAAGTCCCGGTCCTAACTACCCCACTGGTGAACTGCAGTCCGTCACAGCAGAGGGGAAACTGGTGTGACAGATCTTGTGGCTTCCCAGCGATGATAGCTGTAGCTAGGGGATGAAAACAGGCAAGTGGAGGATTTCTGAGTATCGATAAAGTCAAATCCAAACCCTGAATTTTATGCTATCTGGGCAGAAAGACATGCTGGAGATGTGTAGAGAATTGAGCCCTGTGAGGGGAGCCTGGGACACAAGTGGTTTGCTGGAAAAATGCAGCAGTTACCTTCATGGTGACTGAGGAAGTTCACTGGGAAATGGGTATGGCTGTTTGGACAGACTTAGAGCTGGTATCATGCTTAAACTCTGAGCACCCAGAAGGAATAGGGAGGGATGTAGAGAACAGCAAGAAAGGGAAATACACTTTTTGTTGGTTCTTTTTTTTTTTTTTTTTAACCATGCCATGGTGTGAAGTTGGACAGATGAGTGGCTGACAGTTTTAGTTTAGAACATGTTCATGTGTTTATGTTGGGGTCAGAAGAAAATAGGGGCAAACAGTTGGGGGAAATAAAAGATATTGGAAATCCTCTGTGGAAAACAGGTAAGATGTAAGAGGGAATGTGTGATTAGTGTTGAGATGCAGAAGGAATCTGTGAAGTCTAGAAATCAACTGAGGAACTACTTTCTTTTAAGAAGGAAGAGTAGAAACAATGCAGGGACTGAAAAGGGTGGAAGTAAACTGCAAGAGAAGAGAGTGAGTGGAATATGGCCTGAATAAAACAGGGAATGAAAGCAGCCAAATGTGTGAGTTGGTGTGGGGTTTACATTTGGTTCTGTGTTGTACTGTGGCATCAGATTGCTCACTCCTTTCTGTGTAAATGTGCCAAAACAGGTGTATGGTACAACCAGGGCCCCTTTCACCTCAGGGAATACTCACAGCATCTGCCATCCTCGGCTACACAGGGATGGCTGGGCTTCGAGCCATTCCACTCTCCGTGCTGGGGCAAAACTTGGCTGGCCCATCAGGAATTGTTCCTGCAGCCTGTTGCAGACCTGCTCTTGTCTCTTAGGTGCTTCCTTCCTTATACCTCATCCTGTGGGACACAGTGTACGAGGCAGGTGTGTGATGTTGCAGCACTAGCCAGCAAGTTTAATTACCATCCTGAGGATTAGACATTTTCTATAGTTGTGCAATTAGGCCTTGATGGCTGCAGAAACAGTATGTCCGGAATGAAGAAGTAAAGAGGGAATGGAACGTCTTGTTCAGCTGATTCAGACATTTTCTGAGAAAAGGTGGAAGCTCTGAGGTCCTGTCAAAGGCAAGACAAAGCAGCAGCACAATTAAAGATGTGGAGAAGGAATTAAGGACAACCATTTATCAGGCTTGAGTACACTGTGTGTGCAAATTGGCAGCAGTGATGGTACACTCTGTATTAGGAGGTCAATATGTGAAGGCAGGGTTACGTACTCAGTTTGTGCAGTGTTGCATTGCCTGAAGGGTGGAATCGCATCTGGGATTGTTTTTCTGGGATTCAAAACTTCACTGTTTTGGCTAGCAGAACTGGAATGAGCAGTGAGGAAAAATAATACCTGGTTTTCCAAATAGAAAGAAAAAAGTGGTTTGGTTTATGTTTTTGTTTTTGGAGCATTCCCTGCATCTTTCTTCTCCCATATCAATAAAATCACCCACCTTGCTCTTCCTGAGTGAGAGTTAAATTATCTGTGTTGTCAGTAACTTAATAGCAGTCAGAGTTGCTGCAGCTGTAACTTAAATAGACATCAGACACTTTCTATGTAACTATATATTACTTGTTTATCCTATACATTAATATCTAATAGGTAGGTTTCTCCTGGCTCATCGTAGTAGAGCTGGTGAGGTCCAGCTGCAACATGCAAAGAGTTCTTAGAGCTGTTGCTCAGTTCATCAGAGGCCTCTCCTGCCACTCAAAAAGGAGGTCCTGTTTTACATGATGTTGGTGCAGTCAGAGGGTTTTAAGAACATGGTTAACCTTCCCACATATCTGGGATGAGTTTAGGACCTGCTGTATTGTAGTCTCGGTTTTAGAGATATTTACTCAAGCTGCTTGGAATTTAACAGGAGGAACTAAATTAGGGAGGCATGGAAATAACTCAGATTATAGGTAGAGGAAGAGCATCACCTGTCAACCCTCACCAAAGGCATTCAAAGACTCAGAGAAACTGTTTGCAGCTCATCACCCAGGGGGACTGGTTGTCAACACATTCAACGTGGGTAACTCAAAACTTGCCATGACAAAGTCCTCCTGACAGTAGATGTCCTCTAAGTAAGTCATCTTTTGTGGAAGGCAGCAGCAGTCCCCCTCCTATTCTGAGGACTGCAGCTTGAAAACCCCGGGGGATAGACAGCTTGATGGTGCTTCTGGTGATGTTGGTGTGTATTTTATCATGTCTTTTCTTCTTCCCTTCCTGTGCCAGAAAAGGGCTTGGATCTGAGGGAAGTCAGGCTCTGCATTCCCATGTGGTCACAGCAGACATTGTGCTGCTGAGTCAGAGCCAGTGCAGGTTTGCCCAGAGACAGTGTGTGTGGGGTTTCAGCAAGAGCTCATGTCCTTCCCCATCTGGCGTGTTCTGACCTCTGGAGGTGTCTCAGGAATGTGGATTTTTGCTGTTTGCTCTCTACTTGGGTAGCAAGGGATGGTTTCCTTTGCAGTTGTTACTTTGGAAAAGTGAGACCAAGTCATGGTCCTGTGTCAGACTCACCATCCTCTTGATGTCTGGCTGTTTCCTTGGCTACTACAAGCAGAGAAAACACTGTCACCAAATAGACTGTGTAGTTTGGGGATGTGGAGAGTAGGACAGACTGTCTTTTGGATCATGTGTGTGCTCAATAGCCTGATTTTACAAACCACACCTGGTACGAGAAGTTCCAGCCTCGAGGTTTTCCAGGTAAAGTAAGCAGATAAGCCAAGCCAGTGTGGTTTTGGATCCCATGGAAAAGGCAATGTTGCACGTCACTGGCTTACTAGAACATCAACACAGTGGCCTTAGGTATGTGCTCTGTAACAACAGTGCTTATTGCTAGAATTCTTCCACAGAGGCCAGTGTGAATAACTCCCTGGATGGGCCTGACTCATCTGTGGTCAGTGCCTCAAGAGGATCAGCAGTGTGTTCTGGGATCTCTACAGTCTAGATCTTAACATTTTCTTCTTTTTCCTCTTGTGTGTAATAAATCATTTTTAAGGAAGCTGTTAAGAAGGATGTGGAATGAGACTGAAAGCCTTCTCTCTTCCAGAAGCCCTCCCCAATATGTGTAAACAGCAGTAAATATTTTTCATTGGACTTGTCACACTTGGTTTAAGATCGCGAAGGTGAAAGTCCATAGTAAACTTTCCATGTTACCCAAAACCGCTTCTTTGACCTTATGAAAACCAAATAAACACACAGTATTGTGGCCTTGGGGACAGGCCAGGAAAAACTCAGTAGATGGAGCAATATCATCACCTTTCATGGAAGTGCAGATGATTGAAGGAGAGGTGTGTGCTGTCAGAGCAGGGAAACCCATTTACTTTATTTACTTACTTTCAGCTCCTAATTTTCATCCACCATGTTCTGGGTTTTTCTGGCTTTTACTTGTCATCCAGGTGCTTAGAGAGCTTCCTTCTGAAAACCCTAAATCTGTCTGCAGATAAATGCTGTGCTGGGGGAGGCTGCACTGTGGGCCAGGTTCTTTCTCCATCACCGTGGCACAGTTTTCTCGAACCAGAGGAATTACAAGGCATTAGCTAAGAAAAGAACTTGGTTCTAGCCATGTCTGGCTCATGCTGTAGACATCTATTCCCTAGAAATAAACTTTATAGCTAGGTGTGTGCTGGGCTGTGCACACAGCTGCTTAGAGTGGAATTAGGAGCCAAGGTGGCTCCACAGGAACTCCTGGGAAATCCTGGGCAGAAAAGCTGTCCTATAAAATGAGGGTGCTGTTGGAAGTGTGATGACAGGATTGCCTTTGCATGTGGTTTTTGTGCACTACTGCCATAATGGTGATGGGGGAGCATGCCCAGCCTAGACTCCCTGTGTTAGGCCGAGCCTTGTTTAAACCTCGCTGTTGTGTGGCAAGTTTCCATCTTGGTGGTATTTATTATCACTGATGCTTCCTGGTATAATGTGTGCTGGAAAGCAGTTTCGGTGTGGTACCCAGCCATGGCTGCTGCCTCTTGCAAAACCATTTGCAAATTCAGGAGCTGGAATTACTGAAAGTAAAGCTAAGATATGGCAGGAACAGGGACGCAAGGCCAGGCAGGGGATGGCAGGAGCAGGGGGGCAGTGCCGGGCAGGGGATGGCAGGAGCAGGGGGGCAGGGGATGGCAGGAGCAGGGGAAGCAGGGCCGGTCAGGGGATGGCAGGAGCAGGGGGGCAGTGCTGGGCGGAGGAGCTGGAGAAGAGGTGGGAGCTGCTGCTGCCAGCTGCCAGTCCAGACAGGCTGCAGCTGGGCTTATCCGTTGCCAGCACTGGAAAAAGTAAGGGCAAAATAATGCTCCTGGGATTCACATGAAAGGGAGAGGGGAATGTCTGGAGAGCTGGAGGGTCCGTGCAGCTCAGCCTCTGTGCTGTGATCCTCCCCGCCGCTCTGCCCTGGCCGTGCCCCCCCAGCCCCGGGGGGAGCGCAGGCCCAGCGGTTCTAGGAATAGCTCGGACCGAGTCAGCAGCGCCAGTTCTGGGAACTGCGGCCCCGGGCCCTGCGGGACGCTTCAGGGAATTCTCCCTGCCATTCCAAGGATGGCAAAAGAGCTCGTCCAGTGACCTGGGGCTCCCCAGCGGCCGGGGGCAAAAGTTTGGAGTCATGCCACAGGGCTGGGAAGGTTACCAGAGACATGAGGGCCTGGAGATTTATGCCCCGCTCAGATCTGTACTACAGAATGTTGTTTGGCTTCCTGAGGGAGACAGAGAAAGAATTTGCTGCATGAGAGATAGCAGTAGTGACCACAGGAATTTAGAAAAGGGATATGGAGTTAAAAGGTCAAAATTTCCCGCCATCAGTCATAATCTCTATGGTAGGAGCTGGAGAGGGTGCCAGGAACTCAGGCAGAGATCTGGGGACCCTGAAACCTCCCACAACCACATGACCTCGAATAAATGAAACAAGATGCAGCAGATCGAGCACCAGTGCCTGGTGCTGCTGCCCCACACTTTCTGCTTCCCGGTGCCATGGGGCTGTCATCAGTCCTTTGCCAGTCCCAGGTTCAGGCTTGCCACACGTTCCCTCGTTCCAACACAGGATACGATGGAAACTTTTCTCCCAAGTCCTGCAGAGCTTCTAAGGAAAATACTCAGCATGACACTGACAAATTAATGTTTTTCTTACTGCCCACTTACAGGTTAAAATTATTTCACATGCTGCTGGCAGCTTGAGGGGAGCGAATTTCTCAGCGCACTTGGCTTTGAACACATCTTCTACATGCAGTTACTGAATTGCTCTGGGTCAACTTCAAATTAGCAGAGAATAGAGGAAGTGTTTAAGTTGGATATTGGCTTCCAAGATACTTTTCTAAGTCACTGTAGCAATGCAGACAGTGCCTGCCTTTTCAGTTTTTGGGTAGTGCACATGTGGAAGGGTCCTGGGAGAGGTGGGCAAACCCATGGCGAGTTGTTCAAAGACAGGAGGTAAGGAGTCATATTTTCTGGCCTTCTGGCCAGACCAGATGAGTGCTTTAGACTTTGGCATCAGCAGTGCCATGAATTTTATTGGAATATTATCATTCTGCACACTATTTCGAGTCTAGTCCTACCCTTGGAAAAGTCCTGTGAACTCTGTTCCAGCTCTGACCCTGAGTTTTGCTGCTCGTTTTTGACTCAAGCTGACAGCCACAGCTCTGTCATGTTGTGCTCCAGCCAGCAGATGCATTATCTTCTAGAACTGGTTGCATCAGCTTTCCCCTACACATCGTAGCAGATTGTTTCTTTGCTTTTACATTTAATGCCTTTCTCAGGTACCACTCAGCCCCCAAACCTCTTTCTCCCCCTGTCTTTATTGTGATTCTGCCTCTGGTGCTCAATCAGACTTTCTGATACTGCTTTTGAGCCTTTCCTCCTCTTCATTTTTTGTTATTTCCTCTGTATTTTTCCACTGTGGAGAAACTTTCATAAAATGAGAGCCAGCAAAGTCTCTTCAGCTCACACGTGCCCTTGGTTTGGGAAGAAGCATATGCTTGTGTTTGTGGGGGAGGCAGCTGTTCCTGCTCTTCATGTAAAAGACCTTAATGGATTCACAGGATTATGCTGCTGGAGTAGCTCTTGCATCAAAGCCATAGCAACTTTCTTGTTGCCTTTCATTTTCTTAGTCTGTTAGATGTGTTTGGTTTCTATGAACAGCCAATTAAAATGCAGAAGGGTAGCTCTTTATTAGGGTTTTATTAACATTTAATTTGCTTTTTAGTTTTTGATAGGGGATCAGGCAGCTTAGCTGTTTCCTAGAAAGATAACAAAAGGGTTGCAGTGCTATGCTTGGATAATCTCCCTCTAATAACTTCATGTGCTCTGTGGGGAAGTGGGCAAGGAGCCCCTGCCATCAGGGGTACGTGGAAAGGAGGCACAGTGGGATGTTCACCAGAACTTGGGAGTCTCCTGAGGACACAGGCAGGAGCAGCTCTTCTGGCTGCACTCAAAGCATCCTTCCTGCCCATGGTCTGGAGGGGGCCCTGCTGGCTCCTTCCTCACCTGGAAGCATCTGAAATTCTGAATTCAGGCCCTCCAGTCCACCCTTCCTCAACCCCTCTCCCTGTATATGATGCTTCCTTCCTGCTGTGCTTTTATATCACAGGGGTGAGTGCTGGGTGGAGGTGACTCCTTATCACAGCTTCTTCCTGTCTCCTCACTTTTTGCTGGTGTGAGGTTGATGCAGGCACTGTTGAAGGAGAATACACACTCTGAGCAGCTGTCTTTCAAAGAGTGCCTGTGGACTCTTCAACTGGAGTCTTCCTTTTCCCCCTAAGAGTTGCAATTCCTTTTAGGTTACTTATCTGTGCAAAGTCCTTGAGGAACTGTGAGAGCGATAAATTTGGGTTGTTTGTAGATGCTCTGCTCTAATGGGGTTATTTCCAGGGCTTTCAGGGCATCTTTCTTGTGCCTGAACATAGCTAAAACGGTCTAAGTAGCTTTTCTTTTGTGTCTCCATTTTCCCATTGTTCACCAAGTATTCTTTTGGACTCCTTGGTTCTGTGACTTGTTGCTTTGCTGTAACAAAGAGACAGATGGAGCAGAGAGAAGCCAGGAAATTCTATACCAAGTTGAAAACAAAAGAAATCTCTATTTCTTCTCTCCTTTTCCCTTGTGCAATTTGCATAAATAGGTGCAGGTGCCTCATGTCATTATTCACTCAGTTATAAACTGCTGCTTACATGGATAGAACCTGCATTTCAGCTGTTAGTGACTGCCAAGAAAGAAGGCGGGGGTTGATGACAGAAACTTCTTGCTGCCATTGCAGATCAGTGGTGGAGTAGTAGAGCAATTATGTTTATGAAGTCTTGTGGAATTTTTATCCATCCATTGTTGCACTTTCTTTCCTTCTAGCAAAGGTTTGCTTTGAAGTTTGCACATAACTCGTTTGTTAACTGCGTCTCCAAAGGGTGAAACAAGTCTCAACTTTTCCAGCTGTTTGCTTTCAAAGAAGCTCTGCAAGGATTCCTCAAAGGAGCTGTCAAGGAGTTAAGTTTTTATGAATTTGTTACCTAATCTGAAGGATAAGAAAGATGTTCAGCTTGCTTTTCCTAGGGGGAACTGGCATCCTAAAGAAAACAAATCCTACCACTCCCTAAACACACAGATTTATTGTTATAGTGCTTCCTTTGTCCTGTCCTTTCTTTCATGTATTAAATGGATTGATAGTTCCTGCCTGAGTAAGTTTCCTTGTGAGTGGTGAGCAATGCCTGGGATGGGGAATCTGAGTATGGCTGCATCCCCTGCAGCTTGGGCTGGCTACCCACGGCCCTTTGGTAACTGGATTGTGCCACATGGCATTTGGGCTCCTGGAGTAAAGGCAGCCTTTGCCCTTCCTCCTCTGGGGTGTTCTCTGTGTCACACGGTCATGCCAAGAGTTGCAGTGGGAAATCCCATTTGCTGGATGCCACAGAACTGCAGGCTGACAGCAGGGACTGGCACATCAGGGAGCATGGAGCAGCTGGAGAGGAGTGGGAATAGTTGCAGTGTAATGTTTAACAGCTGTCCTGGCCTCTTTGTGTGTCCTAAGAAGGGTGCAGAAGGCATGAGAGACTCTGTGCCTCGTCAGCCAGGGCAGACATCTGTGCAACCTGAAATTAGGGCTGTCATTGGAAGAGGCTTTTCCCTGTGAACTGGCTCCTGCATGAGGTTTAGGAAAAGCCTGTGCAGATTTCTTGCTCAGCATTGGATAGGAAGCTTCCAAAGGTATTCACAGCACCATATAGCTGCAATGTGATCTAGTGCCAGTGTATTAATTCCCTCTGCATACTGCATCTCTTTCCCTATTTGTTTGCCTTCCCACTTGTTAGTCTCATGCAACCGGAGAGTAAACTGTCTGGGAGAAGGTTGGAAGAACAGACACAGGTGAAAGGTTTAGGAACAACACAATTTTCTGGAATGAGACATTAAGCCGTTGTCTTTATTGGTGCATCTCAGTCCCAAGGGGATGTTTCAGCAGCTCAAAAGCTGTGCAAACCATCTGTGATAACAGTAAGTCCAATGCAGAGGCCAATTCCTTGCCATCAGAGCCCTCACTGACCCCACAGCTGGAAACACTGAGCCTCTGCAGCTGCCTGGGTGCAAATGGAGGGGTGTTTGCATGATTTGCTCCCCACCAGCAATGCCTCAGTTTGGCAGGAGGACCCAGTGGTGCTCCAGTGCCATATCTCTGCTCCCAGAGCAGGAGAGCACACACGTGGGGCTGGATAACCTGCTAAGGTGAGAACATCTGCACTGGGCTCTCCTTCCGGGCTCCTGGATCTTCCTGGGGAGAGCAGCCACATCTCCACTGGGCTGTTTGTTGGGTTTCCTGCTCAGAAATAGTAGGAATTTGAAAATACTGTTTTCTAGCTCTGACTGCTGGAGGAAATTTTAACTAGAATTCATGAGTCTGGCAGCTACACAAGACCTTGTGTGTGAGTTTACTCCCATAAGTAGAAGGTATCAGTTCATCCTTCAAGTTGATGGTTATCTGCCTTTCAGGTGTACCTGAGCCCTTCATTTTGCACAGAATTAGAGATCCTCTCTTCAGGTGGGAGGGATGTGCACTTATTGTCAAAGAGCCAAGACAGCATAATGTAAAAGTGAGCAATAATGTTTGCATCCTGTCTAGCCTATGCAGATGGATAAAATGTTTCATCTCCCTAAATTCATTGTGAATGCTTCCTGATTTAGAATTCCAGTCTTTAGTTTGAGCTGCTGCCTAGTAGTGAATTGCTTTGTTTTGTGGGATAGAGATTTATGGAGTTACTCTTATATAAGCTTCAGCAACTTGTGCATCAATATGCGGATTAAGGATAAATTCTAGCCATGATAAAGTTACACCCATGCTGAATTTAACACATTTTTATAAAGCCTTTAGAAAACCTCAGGTGAAAAATCTGTAGAAGGCCAGTTGCTATAAGTAACTCTGGTGTGGGGTCATCTTGTGTGAGAGGATGTACCATTGGGATGTACACTTCAGGTAATCAAAGTATGACTGTCGCAGCCTTGCAGTACTCTCTTCACAACATTGGGAATCATTCCAGAAGCTGAGTGCAGCAGGAAGACAGGTTGCCTTGGGAGTTGCTACAGTACAGAGAGGGCCACTGGAGCTCTACAAATAAAGAGTGTGTGCTTGGTGTCCTTGGCCTTCCACCACTTTGGTGTGCTAATCACTGGGGATGAGTTTGCAGAGTGAACAGCAATTCCTGTCACAGAGTGAATTCTGAGTCGATTTTTGCCCCACAGCTCCCACTTTGTAAAACTGCCATGTTTCCTCTTTTCTAGGCATTGCTCCTCAAACAGACCCCCTTGTCAGGTGCAAGGTGCAGGTCAGGTGTGGGTCTTACATCCCTTCCAGTCTCCAGGGAGAGTTCATCATCAGCTATTTCTAGCTGATCCATCTTGCTCTCTGGGTTTCATAGAACTTACTCATAGAGCAAAGCAGTAGGTGTTGGTTTGGGTTTTTTTCCTTCATAATAAAGCAATAAAGCATGTTCAGTTAGCTTCCT